>CM033651.1:6656923-6779099 GCA_019512145.1 Engystomops pustulosus
TCTGATCTGCCGGCTGAGGTGTGTACTATGAAGATGTACATATTATGCTGTGCAATGTGCCATGTAATATGTATATAACAGTGCACATCCTCCATTCTATAGTGAGGAAGTTCAGATGCCGGGCCCCCTGACACTGCGGGCCCCAGAGCAGCAGCTACGGATGTTGCCCCTGCGTGTAATGTTAGGAATAGAAGCCTGAATTGTGTGACATTATTATATATAGATTGTATATATGAGTTATACTATTCCTGGGGAGTTTACAATATGAGGCAAAGTAGTTGCAGCTTCATGTTGGGACCTGGAGGAATAAAAGAAATAACCAATATCTACAAGACAAGTTCTTCTACAAGTTCAAGTTCAAGGTATTTTCTCTCATATTTTATCATGTTCTGTTGTAGGAAAGTGCTTGAAAATAATCATAAATCTGCAGAATAAATGAATGTGTTGTATTTATCCCTGCATCTAGGCGAAGTTCACAAATGACCAGTTATAACATTTATTATGACTGATCACTTATCTATATCTCATGTCTTATTTATCAATATCACCTAACTATATATTATCTATCTATTCTCTATCTATCTATCTCCTATCTATCTATGTATCTATGTATCTATGTATCTATCTATCTATCTATCTATCTCCTATCTATCTATCTATCTATCTCCTATCTATCTATCTATCTATCTATCTATCTATCTCCTATCTATCTATTTATCCATCTATCATTTAACTATTTATCATATATGTATCTAACATTTATCTATAATCTTTCATCTATTTATCTATATATATATATATGGATATATAACTATCTATGGGCCACATTTATCACTTTTGTGCGCCTAAGTGTAGTAGTTGCGCCTAAATTCGGGCGCACTGTTTTGTTAGAATTATCACAAGCTACAACCATCTGTGATAAGTATATTTTATGCCTCTTATTAATCACTTTACTTTAACACAGTTTAGGCGCAATTTAGGCGCAGTTTAGGCGCAATGTTAGATTCAGGCACTTACATGTAATCCTGCTACAAGCTCCTCTCTGCTTCTCCCACAGCCCAGAATGAAGATAACACTCACAGCAGCTCCCAGGTGTGTGACACCCAGCACCCAGTGACCTCCTCAGCAGCACCCAGGTGTGTGACACCCTGCACCCAGTGACCTCCTCAGCAGCACCCAGGTGTGTGACACCCTGCACCCTGTGACCTCCTCAGCAGGGGCTTCTCCTGGAGGGGATCCCCCAGTGCTGGTCTCCTGCTGCACCCCTGTAATTCTGCACAGTATCCCCCTCAGACACACTGGTGATACTGTGCAGAATTACATGGGGGACACTTGTTTGCAGTATCTGCAAAATTCTGCAAGCTTCTGCAAACTTGTGCAAACTTCTCTTGCTGTGAGCTCAGGTTTTGCAGAATATTTTGTAAATAGAAGGTGATGAACTGTAAATAGTCTGCAGCTCCTGTCTACAATGTATCTAATTGTATCTATTATATGTTCCAGTGTCTGCAATGTATCTAATTGTATCTATTATATGTTCCAGTGTCTGCAATGTATCTAATTGTATCTATTATATGTACCAGTGTCTGGCTGAGCTCTGCTGCTAGAAATGAGCTCTTCTGCAAAGGGGCTCAGTGCTTTCTTCTCAGATAACGCCACCTTCGGGCTGGAGTGTTTTTGCGCCCGTTTTTGCGCCTAAATGCAAAAGTCGCACGTGATGAATATCATTAGGCGCAGCAAAACATCTGGAATTGAACGATAGATGAGGGAAAGGTGGTTATTTTTGCTGCGCGGCTAATTTGGCGTTTAATCGCAAAAATGGCGCAAAAACGGTGCGCCTAAACGAAAAGGCGCAAAAACAACAGAAAAAACAAGTGATAAATGTGGCCCTAAGTCTATCTCTCTAAAAAAAGAAAAAAAAATGTCCAAAGAGATAAAAGCTGCACCCTGTATCCTCCACCCAATGAGAAAGAGCAGCATCCCAGGGGTTGTGAACCAAAGCAACCACAGGGATAAATTCCGTATCAATAAAACCTCATGCATTGGTTCACAATACGCTGGGACGCTGCTGTTTTTTAAGTTTTTTTTTTTAAAAAAACCTGATGTAATAAGGCTCAGTTCACACTAACGTTTCTAGCTTCCGCTTAGAAAATGGAAATGGAACTGATCCGTTATAAATCCCATTGAAATCAATGCAAATTCTAATGTCATCTGTTAGACTGTCGTCCGTTATTCTTTCGTTTTTTTGTACAGCAAAAATGACGGAGCTTTAAGTCCTTTTTTTTCTGTTAAAAAAATAATAATAATTGATTCATAACGGACGACACGAGATGATCTTTTACATTGAGGTGAGTTTTTAGATGAAGAAATAGAAATAGTTATAGATAGATGGATTCTAGATGAATGTGATGTATAGAGAGGAAGATAAGCAGATAGAACCAAGAGATCTATAGGTAGAGATGAGACTTCTATAGATGGACAGACTGACTTACAGGAGGGATAGATAAACAGATATATCCGTTATGTTCTGTTTAATTACGGTTTATTTACCGTCTTTGTAACGGAGGTAAATAAATGGAAATCCTGATGTAGTGTGAACTCAGCCTAAACTACTAGAAACATTTTTCTCACTATCCATCTCCCATTGACTTCAGTGTAAAAATTATAACATCCGTTATGTGATAACAGCGACTGCGATTTTCTTGCTCTTCCTTCAGCTTGTAAGGGGTGTCAGGGTTCATGGAGGGAGAAGGGTTCAGGGTGCACTGGAGTCTCTGGTGGAAAGGGGAGATCAACTTTCTGGGGGTGCAGGGTGGACTGGAGGCATCTCTAGAGGACTAGGGGTGAACCGGTGGGCAGCTCTCTGGGTGGACAAGAGGCGTCAATCTTTCTGGGGGGGTTCAGTAAGGTAGAGTGTGCAGTCTCTGGGGGGATTCATAAGGAGAGGTGCAGTCTCTTTGGGGTATCAGTAGTAGGTAGAGGTGGCAGTCTCTGGGGATCAGTAAGGTAGAGGTGCAGTATTTGGGGGATCAGTAGGTTAGAGGTGCAGTATTTGGGGATCAATAAGGTATGAGGTGCAGTCTCTGGGGGGGATCAGTATGGTAGTAGTGCAGTATCCTTGGGGATCAGTAGGTAAGTGCAGTATTTGGGGGATCCGTAAGAGTAGGTGCAGTTCATTTTGGGGGTATAGTAAGGTTAGAGGTGCAGTCCTCTGGGGATCATAAGGTAGAGTGCAGGTCTCTGGGGGATCAGTAAGGTAGGGTGAGTCTGTTGGTTGGATCGTAAGGGTAGAGTTGCCTTCTGGGGGGTTCGTTAGGTAGGGTGCAGTACTTTGGGGATCGAGTAAGGTAGAGGTGCAAGTCTACCTGGAGATCAGTAAGTGTAGAGGTGGCAGTTCTGGGGTTTCGTATGGTCAGTAAGGTAGGAGGTGCATATTTTGGGGGCATCAGTAAGGGTTAGAGGTGCAGTCCCTGGGGTGTTTGCAGTAAGGTAGAGGTGCAGTTAATTTGGGTTGGTATGTGTTATGGGTATGGGTCAGTAAGGTAAGGTGCATAGTTCGGAGATAGTTGGCGATGTGAGATCTTGGAAGTAAGGTAGAGGGGTTGGGGCGTAGGGGTCATAAGGTGCATAGCGGGTCAGTAAGAGTCAGTCTTGTAGCGTGAGGTAGAGAGTCGCATTCGGGGATCTAATAAGGCAGTCTGGGTGTCTAGTAGAGGGCAGTAGGTAGGTAGAGTGCAAGTTTGGTCGTAGGTAGATCATTTGGGTTCGTAGGTGAGCAGTTTGACAGTAAGTGTAGAGGTGCGTCCCGGGGGGTAGTAAGTGAAGGTGAGTGCAAGTAGGTCGAGCAGTCTCTGGGGGATTCAGTAAGGTAGAGGTCAGTCTCTGGGGTCAGTAAGGTAGAGTTGAGTCTCTGGGGATTCAGTAGGAGAGTGCTATGGGAATAAGGTAAGGGTCAGTGTCTTGGGGGATCAGTAAGGTGGGTGCAGTCTCTGGAGGATCGAAGTAGAGTGCAGTTCTGGGGTCAGTAGGTAGAGGGGCAGTATTTGGGGATCAGTAAGGTAGAGGTGCAGTCTGGGGGTCAGTAAGGTAGAGGTGCAGTGCTCTGGGGGATCAGTAGGTAGAGGTGCAGTCTCTGGGTTCAGGTATGTCAGTGGGGGTCAGTAAGGTAAGGTGCAGTCTTGGGGTCAGTAAGGTAGAGGGCAGTATTTGGGGATCAGTAAGGAGAGGTGGCAGTCGTCTGGGGGATCAGTAGGTAGAGGTGCAGTCTCTGGGGGTCTCTGGGTCAGTAGGTAGAGGTTGCAGTATTGGTGGGGGATCAGTAAGGTAGAGGTGTCAGTTCATGAGGTATCAGAAGGTAGAGGTGCATCTCTGGGGATCAGAAGGTAGAGGTGCAGTCTCTGGGGGATCAGTAAGGTAGAGTGTCAAGTATTTGGGGATCAGTAAGGTATAGGTGCATCTCTGGGGGATCAGAAGGTAGAGGTGCAGTCTCTGGGGGATCAGTAAGGTAGAGGTGCAGTGTCTGGGTGATCCATTAAGAGAGGTGGCATTCTCTATAAGAGCTTACAGTCTATGAGGATGAGGGGGGACACAAGAGCTTACAGTCTATGAAGTTTTTTAGTCTTAGTCTTTTTTGTTCATTTTTATATTATGTAAGACAATTGTATTCCACACAGGGGCCAATTTGTCATGCTTTGTAAAGTGCTGCGTAATCTGTGTGCGCTATATAAATAAATAATTGTTATTATTATTATTAACCATGTCCATGGCACAGGGCAGTATATACTGTATACAATCAGCCTGGTCTTTGAGTTCCCTCTAGTGGACATTCATCATCAGTGCACACAAACAAATCTTTTTGAACAAGCTAAATACAATCACCTAATAGGTTGTAAATCCATTGCAATAACTGAAGCCCTCATTGACCACATTTCCTGTTTATGGCTTTACCACTATTCTTGTTTTACATGGAGTTTAGTATTTGGTGTAGAATTTATTGCCTGCAGCAGATCTGCCTCGTGTAGCACATCCAGCGCATCCATCCGGCCCTCCTGTGCCGCTGGTGTATAATATGTATCGGGTCATTCTTCATGGGGCTTTGTGTAGTGTTCGCTGGGAGCTCTAGAGCTGATACATTATTGTGCAGTTATCATGATGTACTAATGCATGTCTAATGGGACCTTTGCACCCCATCAGCAGCAGTACTGCACCCATCAGCTACGCACCCATCAACACTGCACCCATCAGCTACGCACCCATCAACACTGCACCCATCAGCTACGCACCCATCAACACTGCACCCATCAGCTACGCACCCATCAGCACTGCACCCATCAGCACTGCACCCATCAGCTACGCACCCATCAGCTACGCACCCATCAGCTACGCACCCATCAGCTACGCACCCATCAACACTGCACCCATCAGCACTGCACCCATCAACACTGCACCCATCAGCAACGCACCCATCAGCACCGCACCCATCAGCTACGCACCCATCAGCACCGCACCCATCAGCTACGCACACCCATTACCCTTTACCTTTATACCTAACACCTAAGTTATTTGTCAGACTTTCTTTACACTGCAGGATATGATTTCAATGGGACCTGTCACTCTCACTGACACAATACACAGAGGAAAGACTTGGATTCCTCATAGAGTGGAGAATTGTTTCTAATAATTTGAACACCCCCACTACACCTCCCCCCCTCTACACTACACCTCCCCCCCCTCTACACCTCACCCCCTCTACACCTCACCCCCTCTACACCCCACCCTCTCTCCACCCCCTCTAATGGTAGTGTGATTTTATCCTTAATTGTAGTCCAGCTGTGTTTATTTAAACTATTTGAACTTGATGAGGAAAGATGCACACCTGTCTATATAAGACCTCACACCTCACAGTGCAGGTCAGAGCACATGTGGATCATGAGGTCTAAGGAACTGCCCAAGGAGCTCAGAGACAGAATTGTAACAAGGCACAGATCTGGCCAAGGTTACAAAAGAATTTCTTCAGCACTCAAGGTTCCTACAGTGCGCAGTAGCCCCCATAATCCTTATTATGTTCTTTATTCTACCAAATGCAACATTTTAACTGTAAAGCAGATAAGGCTGGTTTACAGTTGAAACATAGCATTTTGTGGAATAAAGAACTGCGTCACTTTGTCACCATATTGGAGTTTTTGGTGTATATTTATGCATCTATAATGTTTTTCACATCTATCTATTATCTATCTATAATGTTTATCTATCTAAATTCTCCCTAAAGGGAACCTTTTACCAGAGTGATATTTTTATCAGAGGACACGGTGCTATAGACAAATTACTGTATATGCCAAATATGTTTTCAAAAAATGTCTTTGTTATATAGTGTTAGAAATAATGTATGTGAAACTTTACTCCCTGCCTGAGTCCCAGGGAGAAAATTTCAAATGACTTGAATCTGCTGTATAATATATTCACTGCTCTGCTGTCACTTCTGGCTCCTGGCCCTCCCCTTGATGACATGTCGGATGGACAAGACTTCTAGGGAGGGAACTCAATTCCATCAGCGCTCACCACATGCTCACCACTGGGTACTTTACGCTAGGCTGTAACAGATGGCACTTGGACAGCTTGACCTTCAACCCATGCTGGGTCAGGATTTGGAAGACTTCAGCCAAATGTTGGAGGTGATCCTCATAGTAGATGATGATATCGTCCAAGTATAGTTGGATGGTCTCGGAGTTTTGATGTCCCAAACATCTCTCCATTAGCTGCTGGAACGTGCCCGAGCCCTAAGAGCATGTTGTTGAACTCGAACAGGCCCATTGGGGTGGTGGGCCCATTCTCCGTATCTTCAGGTGCCATGGGCACTTGCCAGTAGCCACTGGTTAGATCAAGGGTGGAGAAGAAGGCAGCCAACCCTAAGGCTGCCAGGGATTCCTCGATTCGAGGCAGTGGATAGGCGTCCTTGTGAGTGATATTATTGATCTTCCTATAGTAAACACAGAAGCGAAGGGTTCCATCTTTCTTCTTCACAAGGACCAGCGGGGCAGCCCACGGTCTGTGACTCACATGGATAACATTGGCTTTCTTCATCTCTTGAACCAGCTTCTTCACCTCTGAAGGGGTGACAAGACAAGAGCGGCTACAGGATGACTGATGGAATGACCATGGAGACTCACAAAGTGACCTATAGAGAAGGGAAGATGTCTTATAGAGGACCAGAATGACTACAAGAGGACACCCCCGGCATCTGAAGGAATGACAACCTGTGAGCTGGATTCTGCACTCCTCTTCCAGCATTATATTATATAATGCTTCCCAGCATGCTTTGCAGCCCCTATTTACTATAAACAGGGTCTTATTGCACAAATAATGTGTCTTCTTATCTTCCCTGATACCTGGGAGATCACCGCTAACTTTAAAGGAAACCTATCATTTGCTTTCATGCATTGTGAACCGAACATACCTTGAGACTGCTGCAGCTACATTGATGCAGAAACATATCTTGTTGAATCCTTGAAACACTTGAAATAATAAAATTATGATACTTAGGCTTGTTGTTCCTGTGGCTGCCCCGGCGCTTCTCCTCTTACCCTAATTATGGTCCAGCCTTGTCCTCATCAGTATAAGCCGAGGAAGCGTCATCACTGTGTTGTCTCTGACAGGCAGAAGTAATCAATTGCTGCACCATCAACCAGCTCTTGTGTATGAGTGATCCAGCTCAGGTATGTATTATACAGGGACTGTGTACATGGTGTGGAGGTATGATCTGGGCGCTGAACATTATAGATGCACTATATGTATGTATTATTCAGGCACTGTGTACATGGTATGGTGGTTTTATCTAGGCGTTGTACATTATAGATGCACTATATGTATGTATTATTCAGGGACTTGTGCATGGTGTGGCGGTATGATCTGGGCACTGTACAGTATAGATGCACTATATGTATGTATTATTCAGGGACTTTGTGCATGGTGTGGCGGTATGATCTGGGCGCTGTACAGTATAGATGCACTATATGTATGTATTATTCAGGGACTTTGTGCATGGTGTGGAGGTATGATCCGGGCCCTGCACAGTATAGATACACTATATGTATGTATTACTCAGGGACTTTGTGCATGGTGTGCCGGTATGATCGGGGCGTTGTCTGGGTTGGTTATTATTACCTACATCACATCATTGTATGAATAACATCTTTCCATCCTGTAACAATGTAATCCCCTGTAGCCACCTCCCAGCCAGTCTTGTGCTCGGTATGGCAGTATATTGTGATGACATCATCAGGCGGTGAATAGAAGGAGCGGCTGCAATGGAAGGTACGTGATTAGCGCCGCGCACCAGCTGTGCCAAACAAGGGAACTGTTTTTGAGCTCCTGCTAAACACCCCTGAACTTTGGTACAAAATGCTAAGAAATATTCGGCTAATTGGCCCCATGAGGCCGCACGCGTGTTTTGACTTGACGTGGATTGTTTAATCTGCCTGGTATGAATAGCGCCGCGCCATTGTGCTCTGCAACGAGGAGGTAGGAGTGCGAGCGCGCGGCCGGAGAGAATGGACGGCATGAGGAGAGGGCGAGAGGCGCGCACCGCACGCCCTCTATTCACCAGACCCATCGGCCAAATTGTTCATTTTCCCGGTTCTAAACAGATGATTATTGAGAAGCTGCGGAAGGTTCCAGGTCGAAGCCCGGGCGCCATTTGTTGTGGAGACGGATTTGTTTATTTCTGAAAAATTTACACATTTTTGCTATGTTAAAATAATTGCTGAGATATCACATAATAAGAGGAGGGGAGTATAGACCCATACACTGTGATAGAGGAAGGGAGGGTGTCACCATGTACAGCCAGGCCCTGGAGAGATGTGTAATCAGACCTCACACTGCTGTGCTCTGTGCTCTCTGCAGCCAGTGTTATATATTGTCCCTGGAGAGATGTGTAATTGTATCAGACCTCACACTGCTGTGCGCTGTCTCTCTGCAGCCATGTTATGTATAGTCCCTGAGAGATGTGTAATCAGACCTCACACTGTGCTGCTCTGTGTCTCTGCAGCCAGTGTTATGTATTGTCCCTGGAGAGATTGTAATCAGACCTCACACTGCTGTGCTCTGTGCTGTCTGCAGCCAGTGTGATATTACTGTTCCCTCGAGAGATGATGCATCACACCTCACACTGCTGTTGCTCTGTGCTCTCTGCAGCCAGTGTTATGTATTGGCCCTGGAGAGATGTGTAATCAGACCTCACACTGCTGTGCTCTGTGCTCTCTCAGCAGTGTTATGTATTGTACCTGAGATGTGGCAATCAGACCTCGCAACTGCGTGCTCTGTGCTCTCTGCAGCCAGTTGTTATGTTTGTCCCTGGAGATATGTGTACTCAACCTCACACTGCTGTGCTCTGTGCTGTCTGCAGCAGTGTTAGTATTGTCCCTGGAGATATGAGTTTCAGACCTCACACTTCTGTTGCTCTTGGCTCTCTGCACGCCAGTGATACCTACTGTCCCTGGAGAGATGTGCATCATACGTTTGTGTATGTGGTTAGTAGCAGCAGACTGTATTAAAGAGATTATTTCCAAGATTGTAGATTCTCAAAGTGACTGGGCTTGTGTTCTCGCCTGCTGGCTGTACAGACAGTGTTAATTATGTCTATGGAGACATGTGTAGTCAGACCTTCGTGTATTGATGGGTAGCAGCAGGACGGAAATACAGGATTGTTACTTCTCCAAGTGTACAGAGGGCTTTCATCACACTGTGTGCTCTTTTCTCTCTGCTCGCAGCAGTGTAGTGTTTTGTCCCCAGAGAGATGTGTAATCAGCCTTGTGTTGTTCTTATAGCAGAGGAATGTGATAAGTAAATTTATATTCCTTGACTGTAGCTTCTGCAAAGCACTGGAGTGACCTCACACTGCTGTTGCTCTGTGCTCTCTGCAGCCTTGTTAGGTGTTGTTATGTATAAGTTGATATGTAGCGCAATATTGTGAAAAATGGATTTTTTTCCAGGATTGTTACTCCTCCAATGTACGGGCTTTTCATCACACGCTGTGCTCTTTCTCTCTGCACCCACTGTAAGTTATGTCCTATCGAGATGTGTAATCAGACATTTGTGTATGTTGTTAGTAGCAGCAGGACTGTGATATATGCAGTGATCAAAATTCCCCTTGAGGATAAATAAAGAGTAGTATTAAATATGGATCTATATTCCAGGATTGTAACTTTTCAAAGTGCACCTGGTGTGTGTCCTGACACTGCGTCTCGTGCTCTCTGTAGCCTCTGGTTAGATTTATCCTGGAGATTTTTGTAAGTATTCCCTTTATGTTGTTTGCAGTAACGTGGGGCAAAATATTGTCCACAGAGCACAGAACACAGCAGTTGTGAGGAGCTGATAACTACAGAGGACGCCGGGTTATAACCAGTGCGGATTATGTAACATTACACTACATGATGTCTGCCTCTCCCCGTGTATCCAGTCCATTGGACATTGTATCTCTACAGGAAGTTGGGGGCGACTGCCCCATTGTGGCTCCTTTGGGTTGTGAAGACAATCATTTCTCACCATTATTCGCTTGATGCTGCCTCTCATTAATGCTCAACGGTCAGGATGTCACTCACCAGAAGAGCAACATTCTTACACATAATTTTGTCATTTTCATTACAAAAGGGGCTGCAAATAGTTTGATCAACAAAAGGCAGGAAAAGTGCACAAAACAAATATGCATGTACCCAAATGATAGGATGTGCCCGCCCCTGCCAGCGCGTGACAAGAGGTGCCAGGCAGCTGAGGATAGAGACGTCTTCTGCACTGATTCTTACTCCAGAGCTGCACCACTATTCTGCTGCTGGGTGCAGTCACTGTGTCATATCATACATTACTTTCCTGTACTGATCCTGAGTTACATCCTGAATATTACCCCAGACTGCACTCACTATTCTGCTGCTGGGCAGTCACTACTGTGTACATACTGACTTACTTATCCTGTACGATCCTGAGTTACATCCTTATTATACACTGAGGGCTCCTCACTATTCTGCG
This sequence comes from Engystomops pustulosus, assembly GCA_019512145.1. Taxonomy (NCBI): domain Eukaryota; kingdom Metazoa; phylum Chordata; class Amphibia; order Anura; family Leptodactylidae; genus Engystomops; species Engystomops pustulosus. The sequence continues at coordinate 6,667,937 of CM033651.1, forward strand.
GCTGGTGCAGTCATGTGTACACATGACATTACTTATCCTGTACTGATCTGATTACATCCTGTATTATACCCCAGAGCTTACTCATATTCTGGCTGCTGGTGCAGTCACTGTGTACATTGACATTACTTTCCTGTACTGATCCTGAGTTACAATCCTGTTATTTACTTCAGAGCTGCACTCACTACTCTGCGCTGGTGCAGTCACTGTGTGACATACATACATTACTTATCCTGACTGATCTGAGTTACCCTGTATTATACCGCAGAGCTGCCTCCCATTCTGCTGCTGTGCAGTCACTTGTACATACATGACATTACTTATCCTGTACTGATCCTGAGTTACATCCTGTATTATACTCCAGAGCTGCACTCACTATTCTGCTGCTGGTGCAGTCACTGTGTACATCCATGACATTACTTACCCTGTATACTGATCCTGAGTTACATCCTGTATTATACCCCAGAGCTGCACTCACTATTCTGCTGCTGTGCAGTCACTGTGTCACACATGACATTACTTATCCTGTACTGATCCTGAGTTACATCCTGTATTATACCCCGAGCTGCACTCACTATCTGTGCTGGTGGTCACTGTGACATCATGAACATTACTTATCCTGTACTGATCCTGTTATACATCCAGTATTATACCCAGAGCTGCCTCACTATTTCTGGATTATTGAATGCTTCTCTATGTATAATGGAGATATTACGGTAAGAGATGAGTTTGTATTCTTCTCTTCCTCTTGACAGATGAGATGGAGAAAACATGTAATGTTCGTTAAAATGCAAAGTCAAGAATGAGTCGGACCCCTGGGAAATTGTCTCTGTTTTCTACCACCAAAGAGTGGAATTAAAATTCCTCCCCCTCCTCCCGTCTGCTGCAGAGTATTTGTGAAGCTGATGGATGTCTAATATTTGCTTTGGATGAATGTAGTGGGGACCTCCCGGCGCTCGCCCTCCCTGTACCCGCAGGCTACGCGCCGCCCCCCCCCCCCCACCCCACCACCATTGCAGGTGCAGGAGGCTGTCACTGTGATGCCACCTACCTGAGAGCGGATGTCACCCAGTATCACACAGACTGCAATGTTATCCTTCACCCTTTCATTCCTTTCTTCCCTCATTCATCACGTCCTCGTTGTTCTTCTCCAGGCTTACGTAACATTTCTGTCTCTCAGTGTACTCTGTCTCTCTCTGCATTTCACTTTTCTCACTTTTCCTTTCCTTCAGGTTTTAAATGTCTCAATTTTTTGTTCTTCATTCACTTTCTCATTTATTTTTAATGGTTTAGTACAATCTACTAACTTCCTGTCCTCTTTAATTTCCTTCCGTCCTCTTCCTCATTGCCTTTCCTTAATCCTCCTTCCTTCCATCCATCTTCCTTCTTTTTTGTTTCTTTCCTTCCTTATCTCCATCCTTCCTTCCTTCAATTTTTGTTCCTTCCATCCTTCCCATCCATCCTCCCTCCTATCCGCTTCCTGTCCTTCCTTCCTTCCTTCTCCTTTCTTCTCCTTCCCCGTTCCTTTCTTCTTCCCTCCTTCCTTCTCCCCCTGTCCTTGTCTTGCTTCCTTCTTATTTTCTTCTTTTTCTTCTTCCTTTATTCTTTTTCTCCATACATGTTCCTATGCATCTCTCCTCCCTATTGTCTTCTTCATGTTCCTTTCCTTCACTTATTGCTTCCTCATTTATTCAGTTTTTTATAGACAGGAACAATCAGATAAGCTAGGGTTAAAGTACCATAGAGGTGTTAAAATATGTAAAAATAAAAAAAAGTTGAGCTGAGACTAAGAGTCTCTATATTAGTAGTCTCTTGTATAGTAGTCTCTATATTAGTTGTCTCTAGTAAGTAGTCTCTAATCTTTAGTAGTCTCTAGTATAATTAGTCTCTACTATTAGTATCTCTATAAGTCGAAATCTCTAATATTAGTAGTCTCAATATGTATTCTCTATTTTATAGTCTCTAGTATAAGTATTCTCTAGTTAAAAATAAATTTAAACTAAAAATTAAAAAATTAAATACCTTCATCTAAACCAATTAAAAACACAAACAACCACCTTAAATACAACGCCAACTTAACACAAAAAAACAACTACAAAATAACTTCACTGCCCACTCCACCCCCTACCTGGAGAGAAGTTCCACGAAATCCTGGAAGAATTGTCCCACCTATTCCCGGAATAAAGTCCCCTCTCTGGAAGAAGAGTCCCCTATCCTGGAAAGTGTCACCCCCCTTTAGCCCATAAGAAGATCCCCATCCTTGAAGAAGAGCTCCCTATCTGGAAGAAAAAGTGTTGTCCACTATCCTGGAGAAGCTATTGTATCCTAGATCCGTCCTGGAAGAAGCGTCCCCTTAAAAGAGTATATTTCACTGAAGAAGAGTACCCATCCCGAAAAGAGTCCCCTATCCTGGAGAAGCGTCCCCGTACCCTGAATCGAAGAGTCCCCCATCCTGAAGAAAAATAGTCCCCTAGGTCCTGAAGGCAAGAGTGCCCCTATCCGGAGAAGATCCCCTACGCCGTGGAAGAGGTAGTCCCCTATCTGATTAATAAGAGTCCCCTATCGCCGGAAACATTCCTGCCTTTCTCATGCTTTCGTATCGGACTTTTTGAGACTGAAATAAAACTGCAGTACCGGATCCCCCATCTTTGGATACTAATGTATTTTGCCTGGAGAAGCTTACTACCCTTTCTTCTGGCTCTCTTTCATTGTATGGAATTAAAGAATATGTCAGAAAACTCTCCATGGTTGGTCCTAGAGGGAGACGTAGTGTCCATATTTCCTCTTCTCATGTTTTCTCAATATGTTTTGATTAACAAAAGTTCCCAAAACTTGATGAAAACTCAATGATGTTGGTTTAAAACCCCCAAACCATCCTAGAAACCGGGATATTTAACAGCCTTCTAGTGGCTGTGCTTGTGAACTGACGTCTATTAGAGGGAGGGTCCGTGCATTTTCAACATGTTATTGGACTTTAGATGGTAGAATTGGACGGCTTGAACAAATGTACAATGTCCATTCACCCATATTTTTTCCCTTACACACATTTGCTTCACATTTGCGCCATTGCTTGTGAACCTTCCTAGCAAGCGTTCGGTGATCATGATGATTGGCTAGAGAGCAGGCAGAATCTCCTAAAGTGACATTTCCACTCTGTTGCACAGAGGAGGAGGCTCAAGGATGGGCTTGGCATTTGCTGTATGGTGTTTTTTCCGTGTATAAACACTTTAGAGGTTGCAAGAAGAGGAGAATTATCTGACAGCAGTCGGCCCAAGGGAAATCCATCAGGATGAACGGGTGAGGGGTGTCACGAGAGTTCACTACAGATAAAGCAGCTGGAGGTAGAGAGCACTTGCAATGTTTTCCCCATTCCCTGGACTGGACTCCCTCTGAAGGAATGACAACCTGTGAGCTGGATTCTGCACTCCTCCACTATATTAAAATGCTTCCCAGCATGTTTGGCCATTTCTAAACGTCTTAGCTACTTTCTCTTCCTGAATGGGAGTCACCATAGAACATATTGGCTTTTCAGCTTTTCGACAACAACCAGGGTTGTATTGCCCTACTATCATGAAACTATGCTTGTTGAATCGTTGAACACTGAAATAAATAGATTGGGGGAGGGGGGGGAGGGGGAGGTGGGGGGTTAAGGGCAGTGGGGGGAGTCGGTGAGGAGAAGGCTTTGTGAGGACGGCTGGAAGTGACGATAGTATGGTGGTGAGGGGGGTGTATTGGGACAGTAGGGTGTGCGATGGGGTGGGGTGGAAGGGGGGTGATGGAGGGGAGCATACCTGGTGGAGGGAACGGGTGGGGGGTCGTGCGGGGTGGTGGGTGGATGGATGCGGGAAGATTGAATTGAGAGTTATCTTGTATCCTTATTTCGTTTGGGGAGAATACTAGGGCGAAGGATATGTACTAGATGTCTGTTCAGTGGCTGCCCCGCGCTTCTCGCTCTTATTAGGTTCGCATGCCTTTGTTCCTCATTCAGTATAACCGAGGAAGCGTCATCACTGTGTGGTGTCCTGACAGGCAGAAGTAAATCAATTGCTGCACCATCAACCAGCTCTTGTTATGAGTGATCCAGCTCAGGTATGTATTATACAGGGACTGTGTACATGGTGGGTGGAGGTATGATCTGGGCGCGCTGAACATTATTAGATGCACTATATGTTGTATATTCACACTGTGTACATGGTATGGTGGTTTTATCTAGGCGTTGTACATTATAGATGCACTATATGTATGTATTATTCAGGGACTTGTGCATGGTGTGGCGGTATGATCTGGGCACTGTACAGTATAGATGCACTATATAATGTATTATTCAGGGACTTTGTGCATGGTGTGGCGGTATTATCGGGCGCTGTACAGTATAGATGCACTATATGTATGTATTATTCAGGGACTTGTGCATGGTGTGAGGTATGATCCGGGCCCTGCACAGTATAGATACACTATATGTATGTATTATCAGGGCTTTGTGCATGGTGTGCCGGTATGATCGGGGCGGTTGTCGGGTGGTTATTATTACCTACATCACATCATTGTATGAATAACATTCTTCCATCCGTAACAATGTAATCCCCTGTAGCCACCTCCCAGCCAGTCTGGTCTCGGTATGGCAGTATATTGTGATGACATCATCAGGCGGTGAATAGAAGGAGCGGCTGCAATGGAAGGTACGTGATTGCGCCGCGCACCAGCTGTGCCAAAACAGGGAACGTGTTTTTGAGCTCCTGCTAAACACCCCTGAACTTTGGTACAAAATGCTAAGAAATATTCGCTAATTGGCCCCATGAGGGCCGCAACGCGTGTTTGACTTGACGTGGATGTTTAATCTGCCTGGTATGAATAGCGCCGCGCCTGTGTCTGCACGAGGAAAGGGAGGTGCGACTGCGGGCGGTCGGAGAGAATGGACGGCATGAGGAGGAGGGCGAGGGAGGCGCCACCCACGCCCTCTATTCACCAGACCCATCGGCCAATTGTTCATTTTTCCGGTTCTAAACAGATGATATTGAGAAGCTGCGGAAGGTTCCAGGTCGAAGCCGGGCGCCATTTGTTGTGGAGACGGATTGTTATTTCTGAAAATTTAACACATTTTTGCTATGTTAAAATAATTGCTGAGATATCACATATAAGAGGAGGGGAGTAGACCCATACCATGTGATAGAAGGGGGTGTCAGCCCTGTCCACCAGTCGGGGCGGAGAGATTGTGTATCAGAAACCTCACACTGCTGTGCTCGTGCTCTCTGCAGCCAGTGTTGTATAGTGTCCCTGGAGAGATGTGTATCAGACCTCACACTGCTGTGCTCTGTGCTCTCTGCAGCCAGTGTTAGTTAGTCCCTGAGAGATGTGTAATCAGACCTCACACTGCTGTGCTCTGGTCTCTGCAGCCAGTGTTATGTATTGTCCCTGGAGAGATTTTAACATGACGCTCCACTGCTGTGCTCGTGCTGTCTGCTGTCAGCCAGTGATATGTACTGTCCCTCGAGAGATGGCATCAGTACCCTCACACTGTGTTGTGTCTGTGCTCTCTGCGCCATGTATGTATTGGTCCCCTGGAGAGATGTGTAATCGAACCTCACACTGCTGTGCTCTGTGCTCTCTGCGCCAGTGTTATGTATTGTACCTTGAAGATGTGCAATCAGACCTCGCAACTGCTGTGCTCTGTGCTCTCTGCAGCTTGTTATGTTTGTCCCTGGAGAGATGTGTATCAGACCTCACACTGCTGTGCTCTGTGCTGTCTCAGCCAGTTTATGTATTGTCCCTGGAGATATGAGTTATCAGACCTCACACTTCTGTTCTCTTGCTCTCTGCAGCGCAGTGATACCTACTGTCCCTGGAGAGATGTGCAATCAGACGTTTGTGTATGGGTTGTTAGTACAGCAGGACTGTGATTAAAGAGATTATATTCCCAAGATTGTAGATTCTCAAAGTGAACTGGGCTTGTGTTCTCGCCTGCTGCAGCTGTACAGACGTGTTAATTATTGTCTATGGAGACATGTGTAGTCAACCTTCGTGTATTGATTGGGTAGCAGCGACTGGGAAATACAGGATTGTTACTTCTCCAAGTGTACAGAGGGCCTTTCATCACACTGTGTGCTCTTTCTCTCTGCACGCAGTGTAAGGTGTTTGTCCCAGAGAGATGTGTAATCAGCCTTGTGGTATGTTCTTATTAGCAGCAGGAATGTGATAAGTAAATTATATTCCTTGACTGTAGCTTCTGCAAAGCACTGGAGTGACCTCACACTGCTGTTGCTCTGTGCTCTCTGCAGCCAGTTGTTAGTGTTGTTTGTATAAGGTGTAGTAGCAGCAATATTGTGAAAAATGGATTTTTATTCCAGGATTGTTACTCCTCCAAGTGTACGAGGGCTTTTCATCACACTGCTGTGCTCCTTTCTCTCTGCACCCACCTGTAAGTTATGTTCCCTATAGAGATGTGTAATCAGACATTTTGTGTAATGTTGTTAGTATGCAGCAGGACTGTGATATATTCAGTGCAAAATTCCCCTTGAGGATAAATAAAGAGTAGTATTAAATATGGATCTTATATTCCGGATGTAACTTTTCAAAGTGCACCTGGTGTGGTGTCCTGACACTGCTGTGCTCTGTGCTCTCTGTAGCCTCTGTTAAGATTTTATTCCTGGAGATTTTTGTAAGTATTCCTTTATGTATGTTGTCAGTAACGGTGGGGCAAATATTGTCCACAGAGAGCACAGAACACAGCAGTGTGAGGAGCTGATACTACAGAGGACGCCGGGTTATACCAGTCGGGGATTATGTAACTATTACACTACATGATGTCTGCCCTCTCCCCGTGTATCCAGTCCATGTACATTGATATCTCTACAGAAGTTGGGGGCGCACTGTACCCCATTGGTGGCTGCTTTGTTGTTGTGAGACAATCATTTCTCCTCCATTATTCCTTTGTATGCTGCCTCTCATTAATGCTCAGACGGTCAGGATGTCACTCACCAGAAAGAGCAACATTTTTTACACATAATTTTTTCTTTCATTACAAAAGGGGCTGCAAATAGTTTGATCAAACAAAAGGCAGGAAAAGTGCACAAAAATAAATATGCATGTACCCGAAATGATAGGATTGCCGCCCCTGCCGCAGCAGCGTGACAAGAGGTGCCAGGCAGCTGAGGATAAGAGACGTCTTCTGCACTGATTCTTACCGCCAGCTCACTCACTATTCTGCTGCTGGTGCAGTCACTGTGTCATACATGACATTACTTATCCTGTACTGATCCTGAGTTACATCCTGAATATACCCCAGACTGCACTCACTATTCTGCTGCGTGCAGTCACTGTGTACATACTTGACATATTAGTCCTGTACTATCCTGAGTTACCTGTATATACACTGAGCTGCACTCACTATTCTGCTGCTGGTGCGTCACTGTGTACTACATGACATCCTTATCCTGTCTGATCCTGAGTTACATCCTGTATATACCACCACAGAGCTGTACTCACTATCTGCTGCTGCTTGGGTCAGTCACTGTGTACATTCATGACTTACTTATCCTGTACTGATCCTGAGTTCATCCTGTATTATACTTCAGAGCTGCACTACTCTGCTGCTGGTGCAGTCACTGTTACATACATGACATTACTATCCTGCTGATCCTGAGTTACATCCTGTATTATACCGCAGAGCTGCACCTCCCTATTCTGCTCTGGTCAGTCACTGTGTCACTACTACATTACTATCCTGTACTGATCCTGAGTTACATCCTGTATTATACTCCAGAGCTTCACTCACTATCTGCTTGCTGGTGTCAGTCACTGTGTACATACATGACATTACTTACCCTGTACTGATCCTGAGTTACATCCTGTATTATACCCCAGAGCTGCACTCACTATTCTGCTGCTGGTGCAGTCCCTGTGTACAACATGACATTACTTATCCTGTACTGATCCTGAGTATCATCCTGTATTATACCCCAGCTGCACTCACTATTCTGCTGCTGGTGAGTCCTGTGTACATACAGGACATTACTTATCCTGTACTGAATCCTGAGTTACTCCAGTATTAATACTCCAGAGCTGCACTCACATATTCTGGATTATTGAAGTGCTTCTCTATGTATAATGAGATATATCGGTAAGAGATGAGTTTGTATTCTTCTTCTTCCTCTTGACAAGATGAGATGGAGAAAAACATGTAAATGTTCTTTAAAATGCAAATCAAGAATGAGTCGGACCCCTGGGAAATTGCTCTGTTTTCTACCACAAAGAGTGGAATTAAAATTCCTCCCCCCTCCTCCCGTCTGCTGCAGAGTATTTGTGAAAGCTGCGATGTCTAATATTTGCTTTGATTGAATGTTAGAGTGGGGACCGGCTCCCGCGCCGCCCTCCCTGTACCGCAGGTCTACGCCCGCCCCCCCCCCCCACCACCACCACCATTGCAGGTGCAGGAGCTGTCACTGTGATGCCACCTACCTGAGAGCGGTGTCACCCAGTATCACCAGACTGCAGGATGTTATCATTCATCCTCCTTTCATTCCTTTCTTCCCTCATTCATCACGTCCATCGTTGTTCTTCATCAGGTGCTTACGTAACATTTCATGTCTCTCAGTGACTCTGCTCCTCTCTGCATTTCACTTTCTCCCACTTTTCCTTCAGGTTTTAATGTCTCAATTTTTTTGTTCTTTCATTCACTTTTCTCATTTATTTTTAATGGTTTAGTACAATCTCTAATCGTTCCTGTCCTCTCTAATTTCCTTCCGTCCTCCTTCCTCTTGCCTTGTCCTTAAATCTCTCCTTCCTTCCATCCATCTTCCTTCTTTTTTGTTTCTTTACCTTCCTTATCTCCATCCTTCCTTCCTTCAATTTTTTGTTCCTTCCATCCTTACCATCCATCCTCCCTTCCTTCCTGTCCTCTTCCGTCCTTCCTTCCTTCCTTCTTCCTTCCTTTCTCTTCCCGTTCCCTTCCTTTCCGCTCTTCTTCTCCCCCTCCTTTCTTGCTTCCTTTCTTTTTTCTTCCATTTTTCTGTTTCCTTCCTTTTCTTCTTTTTTCCATACATGTTTCTATGCATCTCTCCTCCCTATTTTCTTTCATGTTCCTTTCCTTCCTTATTGCTTCCTCATTTATTCAGTTTTTATAGACAGGAACAATCAATAAGCTAGGGTTAAAGTACCATAGAGAGTGTTAAACAATAGTAAAAATAAAAAAAGTTGAGCTGAGAACAGAAGTCTCTAATATTAGTAGTCTCTATTATAGTAGTCTCTAATTTATGTAGTCTCTAGTAGAAGTAGTCTCTATATAGTAGTCTCTAGTATAATTAGTCTCTAATATTATGTAGTCTCTAGTTCGAAGAATCTTAATATTCAGTAGTCTCTAATATTAGTTTCTCTATTATTAGTAGTCTCTAGTCATAAAAGTTTAAAAGGTCCTAATATTAGGAGTCTCTATTATAGTAGTCTCTAGTTAGTAGTACTCTAATATTTTTTGATCTTCTAATAGAAAAAAAGAGGTGGAGAGATAAATTCCTGTATTTTGGGATTGTTACTACTCACTAATTGGCCAGTGTTTTTGTATTATGTGGCAGTTTTGTATGGCTTTAGAGTACAAAGTCGTAAATAAAATAAAAGTTGAGCTGAGACTAGTAGTCTCTATATTAGTGTCTCTAGTATTAGTTATTCTATTTGAATTATTAGTAGTCGCTCTAATGCATTAGTAGTCCTCTAGAATTAGTCTCTAATATTACTAGTGCTCTAGAATTTAGTATCTCTAAATAGTTGTCTCTAGTATTAGTAGTCTCTAAATAGTCTCGTATATAAGTCTCTAGAATTATTAGTCTCTAATATTAGTAGTCTCTAGTATTAGTAGTTCTAATAATAGATCTTTATTGCGCATGTTTATATTATATTTTAAGTATTAAAGCCTCCTATATTAGTAGTCTCTCATATTGAATCTCTCTAGTAGTATTCTGTAGTCTCTAGTATTAGTAGTCTCTAATATTGAGTTTAGTCCTCTAATATTAGTAGTCTCTAATATAATTAGTATTTAGTATTCGTCTTGTTTAATATTAGTAGTCTCTAGTATTAGTAGTCTCTAGTATAAGTAGTCTCTAATATGGTAGTAGTCTCTAGTATTGAGTAGTGCTCAGTATAAGTGTCTGCTAATATTGGTAGTCTCTAGAGTAGTTTAGTAGTTCCCTCCTAGTATTTAGTAGTTCTCTAGTATTGGTAGTCTCTAATATTAGTAGTCTCTAGTATTATAGTCTCTAGTTAGTAGCTCTCTAACTTTGTAGTCTCTAATATTAGTAGTCTCTAGTATCTATAATGTAGTCTCTAATATTGGTAGTCTCTAGTATTAGTAGTCTCTAGTATAAGTAGTCTCTAATATTGGTAGTCTCTAGTATTAGTAGTCTCTAGTATTAGTAGTCTCTAGTATAAGTAGTCTCTAATATTAGTATTCTTTGATTGGTAGTCCCTCTAATATTAGTGAGTCTCTAGTTTTGAGTAGTCTCTATATAGTAGTCCTCTAAAGTATTGGTAGTCTCGAATATTAGTAGTCTCTAGTATTGGTAGTCTCCAGTATTGGTAGTCTCTAATATTAGTAGTCTCTAGTATTAGTAGTCTCCAGTATTGGTAGTCTCTAATATTAGTAGTCTATAATATTTTTTGATCTCTTATACCAAAAAAAAAGAGGCGGATGAATAAATTCCTGTATTTTGGGATTGTTACTACTCAATAATGGTCAGTGTTTACGTATTATGTTGGCAGTTTGTTGGCTTTCATTAGTAACATTACATGTAAAGGATTTTCTTTTAAAACTCTGTGCAGTGTTGACTATTTTTAGTAACATGTTCACAATTGCATATTTCAGCCTTTCTTCTATTCCGAGTGACAAAATTATTTTTACGTTTTTTTTCAAATTGGGAGACTAAATTCTCCTGGTTACTCACTGTTCCCGTTACATGCAAACTATTGACCACAGACCTCGGGTGAGAACAAATATCTGGTTCCTATCAGTGGATTTAGTGCATACATTAGTATTGATAGTAGAGAGAGATCAACACATCCAAAAATTGAATTTCTTTATTCGAATTAGCAAATTTGACCTTATCATCAATTTGATTTAAAAAAAAAAAACAAAAAACCCCATTGTAATCCAAAATCTGGAGGAGAAAGATGTCGTCTATGTATCTCCACCACTTCATAACCTTGGTGGGACACATAGACGCCCCTCTCCTCTAGATTGGTCATATAAATATTCGCATAGGTGGGCGCCGTATTGGCTCTGTAGGAAAAATTCATCCACATATGGAAAGTTATTATTAAAAACCAAATCCAAAAGGAACTTCCCACTTTTGTCTGAATAATTTGAGTCCTTTGATTTAGTCTGAGCAGCCTGTAGGTCCTGTCTGTGGTCAATCGAGGTGTAGAGAGAAGTAACATCAAATGAAACCCAGGTACACCGACCTCCTCAAGTTTCATTCATTCATTCATTCATTCATTCAGGTATTTCTTCATTCATTCATTTAGGTATTTGTTCATTCATTCATTTATTCATTCAGGTATTTGTTCATTCATTCATTCAGGTATTTGTTCATTCATTCAGGTATTTGTTCATTCATTCATTCAGGTATTTGTTCATTCGTTTATTCGTTCATTCGTTCATTTGTTCATTCATTCAGGTATTTGTTCATTCATTCAGGTATTTGTTCATTCATTCAGGTATTTGTTCATTCATATGTATGTAATATGTTATGTTTGATGCAATAGATGTGTGGGATTACTTAGTGTCTATTCCCTTTTCATTCATTTGTTGCTTTTGTATTAATTTCTACGATATTCTGCATTTGCTGATAATTTGTTATTATTTTTATTTTGTTCATTCATTTGCCCATGTTTTATTGCGGCCTTTCATTCCTTCCCTTGTGCTCGCCCCACTTTTATTTCTTCAATTGACACATGCCATGAACTATCTGATTCATTTTCACATTGTATTTATTTAGGTGTTTATTCCTTTCATTCATTCGATCATTCACGTTCTGCATTTTTATAAAGATGTGTCTCCTCTCTAATGAGCTTCATTCATTCCTTTCTGTCCTCTTCCATGTGTTATAATTCATCCAAGTTTACTGTATACAAGTTATTGGTCCTTCAATCAGATCTTTCCATTTATTTATTGCTAATTGTTTTGTTAATTCATTCATTATTTTGTCACATTCATAAATTCATTCCTGCTTTCCATTTATTCATTCGTTCCCTTTAATGACTGATCGATTTCATAACATGTTGTTTCACTGTAATCATCTATTGATTTTTTCATTCATTCGCCTTTATATCCTTCATGTTCTTCACTCATTACTTTTCTTGTTTATTCATTGATTTACTCATTCGTTAACCCATTCATTTATCGCTGCTGTAACAAATTGATTAATGTACTTGCTCATTGTTATTATCTTTGTTCTCTGTAATTAGTTGTTGATTTGTTTGTTCATGTTTCTAGGTTTTGCTTCATTCATTCATTCGCTCAGATCTATAGTTCATTCCTTCCTTCATTCATTCCTGTTTCCGTTCATTCGCTCAGATCTACAGTTCATTCCTTCCTTCATTCCTGTTTGTGTTCATTCACTCAGATGTATAGTTCATTCATTCCTTCCTTTATTCCTGTTTCCGTTGATTCACTCAGATGTATAGTTCATTCCATCCTTCATTCCTGCTTCTGTTCATTCACTCAGATCTATAGTTCATTCCTTCCTTTATTCCTGTTTGCGTTCATTCACTCAGATCTATAGTTCATTCCTTCCTTTATTCCTGTTTCCGTTCATTCACTCAGATCTATGGTTCATTCATTCTTTCCTTCATTCCTGTTTGCATTCATTCGCTCAGAGCTACAGTTCATTCCTTCCTTCATTCCTGTTTACGTTCATTCGCTCAGATCTATAGTTAATTCCTTCCTTCATTCCTCTTTGCGTTAATTCACTCAGTTCTATAGTTCATTCCTTCCTTCATTCCTGCTTCCGTTCATTCGCTCAGATCTATAGTTCATTCCCACCTTCATTCCTGCTTCCGTTCATTCGCTCAGATCTATAGTTCATTACTTCCTTTATTCCTGCTTCCGTTCATTCGCTCAGATCTATAGTTCATTCATTCCTGTTTCCATTCATTCGCTCGCCCTCTTCCCTGTCCTCGCCTCCTCCTCTCCTCCGCTCAGGACCTCTGCTGTTTTCCTTTCAATGTAAAAACTAATGAAATCTGGCAAATTTTAGCGTTATTCACATTTCTAAATAATCTCATTTTGTGGAAGTCTCTCTTGTCATTATTGCGTTGACTATTTCAATTTGCTTTTGTTTTCCGAAATCACCGCTGCGCTCGGCGGCCGCCATCACTTATCATCTCAAATATTAATATAAACCAGAAATATTACCCCCCACAGTCACCCACCTCCACCCACTTATCACACGGTGTAGTTAATTACGAACGGAGAGAGGAATGACCTTCAGGGATTTCTCTGCCATACGTGATGTAAGATTGTATTTCCTTACTTGTCCACTGGGGATAAACAGCAGGAGAGATGACAGGACACTGACACAATGATTCATTATCAATTTTAATTAATTAATTATATTTAAGTCCCAGGTCGGTGCTCCTTTTTCAACAGTTGTATATGAACTATTTAGGGATTTTTCCGTTTGGATCTCACTTTTTATACCGGATTGTTATTATTATCATTATTATTATTAGCTGTAATATGTAGCAGCGTCCCTTTTACGGATTATTACATTTAGAATGTTATTGTTATATGTATCTAATGAGCGGGTATTGATACTTTCCTTGGATTTCCTTATTCTGTGTGTTATGATTGGGATGATTTCCATATCTCTGGATAGAAGTGATGACGGATCATATCCCGGGCTCGGTGATAATGGGGTGGGGGTGTGCAGCCCCTCATCATGGCACATCACTCTCTCCCGGGCTGACATCACCTTTGTGTCTGAGGAATCTAAATGAATTACTGCGTCTCCGCTCGGTCTTTTCTCATCTGCCCTTTAAAACCTGTCATGTAATGTCCAAGTGCTGATATCACTTTCCAGACATCTGGCCCTGGAGGAATCTTTATGAGAAATACCCAGGCAGAGCTGCCCGGATGAAGCTGAGCACGTCCTCTGCATGAGCTATACGCCATCATATGCGTCCAGTCACTTGCAACCTGAGCCACCCACTCCTCACATCCGCCCCTCTAAAATAGCAAGATCCAAGTGCACAATACCGCACTGCACATGTCCCTTCAGTCTGATAACATCATACAGGTCTGGGGTCCTATACTAATAAAGATATTGGATATGAAGTATAGGGTTCTGTTACTGATATTGTGATTATGTTCTATTAATATAGATATCTAAACTGGGACTTGATATTAATTTGCAGTCTGGTGTCAGGTCTGATATTATTATAGTGGTCATATATAGTCATTATAGTCATTATAGTCATTATATAGTCATATATTATAGTTCTGGTCAGAGACTTTATGTAAAAAGAGAAACTTGGTGTATGATATGAATATAAGGTTCTGGTCTGGGGTCTTATATTCACAGTGGGGTCTGGTCACTGATTGGATATTAATATACAGGTCTTCTCAAAGATCTGAGGTCAATAGAGTAGGATATTATTTAAAGGGGTCTTTAGTGGCTTCTTACATTAAAAGAGGGGTCTGGGATTTTATGTGAATGTCTTCTCTGGGATCTGGTCTAGAATCTGATGTTGATATAGAAATCTGGTCTGGGATCTTATATTATTAGTCTGGTCTGGGGCCTGATATCCATATAGGGGTTGGTCTGGGATCTATAATATTAATAGTCTGGTCTGGGGCCTGATACCATATAGGAGTCTGGTCCTGGGATCTTTATTAATAGTCTGGTCTGGGCCTGATATCCATATAGGAGTCTGGTCTGGGATTCTTTTATTATAGTCTGTCCTGGGGCCTTCCTCCCGCATATATTGGTCCTGGTCTGTGATCGATATTAATAGTCTGGTCCTGGGCCTTATATTCATATAGTGGTCTGTCTGGGATTTAATATAAAAAGTCTGGTCTGGGGCCTGATATTCATATGTTGTCTGTCTGGGATCTTTTTATTAATAGTCTGGTCTGGGACCTGAATCCATATAGAGGTCCTTGTCTGGTGATCTTTTATTAATAGTCTGGTCTGGGGCTTGATATCCATATAGGAGCCTGGTCTGGGATCTTTTATTAATAGTCTGGTCTGGGACCTGATATCCATAAAGGGGGTGTGGTCTGGATTAAGATACCAGACCTCTATATGGATATCAGGCCCCAGACCAGACTATTAATATAAGACCCTAGACAAGACCTTTATATTAATATAGCCCAAACCAGAATATAGAATAAATATGACTATAGAGGGCTGCTGAGATATCGGATGTTTATAGACCAGTCCGGAGTGGGATAGTAATAAAAGGGGTTTAGTCTGAGTTCTTGTATTTACAGAGGGGTCTGGGGTCATATATTTAGTCAGAGTTCTGGTCGAGACTGCTTTTTCCCATAGAACAGTATTATGCATTAATTAACGGTCTGGTGTGGGGTCTGCCATATACTGAGCCCCTTCTCCTCTCACTTGGTAGAAGTTACAAGTTTTGTACCCCCGCCTCACCAGGATCTGGATAGTTGTTTTCCCAGACCCGGACTCCCCGTCCCCTTCATTTCTTGGGGTGATTCGGGTCTTCGCGCACTTTCTTCTCCTCTCTGCCGGTATGGATGACTCCGCACTCGTGATAAATGCATTTTATAAATATAACCATGAATAATTTCCTGCCGCGGCGCAGACACGCCAAAGCAAATTAGATTCCGCTCCTCTCATCTACCTGACTGTCTACAAGGAAGATGAGCCTCACCATTCACCAAGGTGGAACTCGAGCGGCGCCAAAATGGACCCAAGACTCACCCCCACTGGACTATACACATGGGGGGTGGCAACTGCTTGAAAACCTAATGGGGTTTTGTTTCCTCCACCAAAAAAATTTGGGTTATCAACCCTACAGGCTGGATTCCGGGATGATCATTGATAAATTTTATTATCATCAACAGCAATTATTATTGCATATTATTATTATTATTATTATTATTATTATTATACAGGTCTGTATTACTGGTCCACTATGATTGCGTTTGGTTTCCTCTGCAGGAAGGAAAAGAAGGCAGAGACAATATAGAACATCAGGGCCACATGTTCACTCTTTTTTTTTTTTTTCATAGTGTTGCCACGGTTTTGCGCCAGTTTGCAACTAACCGCCGAAACTAGCCTAAAAAACAAACCGGGCAAAAATAACCCGGTTTTCCCTCATTTTTCCGACCGAATCGCAGAATTTTTTTTAAACACTGCACCTATATTTCATCATTGTGACCTTTTCATTCAGCGCAAAAACACACTCCAGCCCGAAGGTTGCTGTAAACTGAGATGACCTGAGCCCCTGTGCAGAGCACTCTCACAGCATCAGAGCTCAGCCAGACACTAGTACATTAATACAGACATGAGAAGTACTCTGCAGAACAGGAGCTGCCGACTCTATTATTACAGTTCATCAACCTTCTATTTCAAAAACATTCTGTAAAATCCTCGAGCTCAGATCAAGACAAGGAGAGTGTGTAGGATTTTGGCCGACAGGACAGAGAAGTTACCCCTTGTAGCAGGATAGAATTAATTTAGATGTAGCTGCAGACGTAACAGAATAAATTCTGTTGCAGAATTACAGGGGTGCAGCAGGAGGCCCAGCACTGGGGGATCCCCTCCAGGAGAAGCCCCTCTGAGAGGTAACTGGGTGCAGGTTGTCACACACCTGGGTGCTGCTCTGGGGTCTTTCTCATGCTGGGGTTCGGGAGAGAAGCGAGATGAGCTTGTAGCAGAATCACATTTCAGTGCCTGAATCTATCTATCGTATCTCATCTATCATCTATCTATCTATCTATCTATCTCTCCTGATCATCTTCTATCTATCTCCTATCCATCTATCTTCCATCTATCTCCTATCTATCTCCTATCGATCTATCTATCTATCTACCTATCTATCTCCTCTCTCTACTCTCTATCATATCTCCTATCTATCTATCCGATCTATCTATCTATCTCCTATCTATCTCCTATCTATCTATCTATCCCCCTATCTACTATCCTATCTAATCTATCTATCTATCTATCTATCTATCCTCCTATCATCTATCTATCTATCTAGTCTATCAATACCTCCATATTATACATATTATATTACAAGCATTATGGATGGACCCTAACACTCCTGATAGTTTCTGATAATCAGTAAGTGATTATCCTATGATAGATCCTTAATCATCTCATCGGAAGTGACGGCGTCTTGAGAACCAACTTAAATCATTTGTAGCCGGTGATCATCAATCATGTGCCGCGGTGCCATCCAGCTGCCGTGGGGGAATTTTTCAGCAGCTTTTTATCATCACACCTCCATCTGCAACGTAGCGTCTCCCTCTCAGCGCGGAGGACCTCTTTATCGCCTCTTTATTCTCGTGTGCTGGACTGTCATTATGGTTGATAAATAACGTGGCTTTCATGAGCTCGGGCCTGGCTTGATTTAATTGTTAACCAGATTTTTATGACATTTTTATCCTAAATTTTGTGCTTTGACTCTTTGATGGGTCCGTTGGGGAAGAGGCCTTCACTCTGTGTTATCTGCTGGGATGTTGCACATGAAAGCGGTCCAGTTACCAGTTAAACAATGCCGGCTGATAAAGTGATTACAATTCCTCCCCATATCAGCGTACAATCAGCTACTTATTTGTGCTCTGTACCCTTAATTACAGACTTTTTTTTCTGACATGCAAATGAGCTTTTGTGACTCATGTCTGGTGTCGTGACTCTTCTCTCAACGGCAAGTGAGCCACCCCCATTAATTCTGCACTGACAGCTCTGTGTCTCTCTCTTCAAATCCTTCCCGTCTCCTTATATTCAACTACCGACATATAAAGCTCATTTTTACTCATGGAAATTATTTGGGGTCCCTTACTAAAGGGCCCGATTCGCGTTTTCCCAATGTGTTTTACCCGAATATTCTTCTTTGCGCAGATCTCCCTGAATTGCCCCAGGATTGGTCCGCACGCGATCTGAATGTGGCGCATCGTCGCGGCATGCCCGCGACGGAAATCGGGGGCCGGGGCCGAACAAAACCCACGGTATTCAGAAAAAAACCCCGCATTTAAAACAAAAAATGTGTTCGCGGAGCTTGCACTACCTTTCTCATCCCTGCTCGGTGTCTCCCCTGCGTTCCAGGGAACTTCGCCTCATCGCGCCCCCTGTGGATGTCGGAGGGAACTGCCCTTAATAAATCACGGCTCCTGGACCCAATCCACGCAGAGAACGCTGCGCCGTCTGGCTGCGCGAATGGTACGGTAAGTAAATCTGCCCCATTGTTCCATTTCTTTACACGTTGCCTTTGTGTTACGTGCCTTCTTATAATCGCAAACTGAAACACCATTATGTGATTACATGAAATCACATCAGCCTTCATGGGGGATGGACATAGTAGAAGTCCAGGATTCTGTGACGTCACGTGGTCAGATACATGCATGGGATACAGTTGTTGCCTATTGTATAAGACTAAATTAGCTGACATGAATTTCCTCTGGTCACATGACATGAAATGTACCAGAAGGAGGCGTAAGGCAGGGGAGGATGATGGAGGGGGCCGGATAACCGGACATCCCCCCTCTTATACCAGGTAATATAAGATAAAAGTGTTTTTTGGGGATGTAAATGAACCATTTTTAGAACAATAAAATAATAACTTTCTTATCCCCATGGGGAAATTATTAGTGGTCCCTGAAAAAACCACCATGTTGTTTTACAGATATATGATTTTTAGTAAGGAGTAGGTCCGTCAGTTACTAGAGCGCTAGAGAACCTGTCACTCTGGCTGTATAATGTGCAAATGCGCTGACAGGTTCCCATTGATGTCCCTTTGAATGAGGGAACATCAAGGTATATTACTGGAGAGCCAATGTGATGACTACAGCTGTGACAACAGCCTGGTGACATTTTAGTTGAAAGCCTATAACTAATCTCGGCTCTTGAATTTTGTTCTGTGCTGTAAGTTAATTTTTTTTGTAATTAATGCAATTTAATGCCCTTGAATTTTAATATAATCATAAATTTTCCCCCCCCCCCCCGCCCCCCCCCCCCCCCCCCCCCCCCCCCCATCTAATGAAATCCATATACATCGTTAAAAATTGGTTTGCTGAGCTCAGTTTTTTTCCGAAACAAACCAAAGTCTCTGCTGGATTACAGTTAGCGATATAAACTTTTGTCCACCTGCAAGCCCACACTAGGGTGAGCTAAGGATCTTTCTGCCTACACTGCTCAATAACAGAGCCGGAAGTGGACAGAGATTGAGATCCATGCACAGGTTCTTTCATTTATGAATCTGGTCTGAAATTAGGTAGCCCTCCCTAATTACCCATATCTCAATATAGGGTTGATGGTCCCTTCTTATTAATTCTAAAAAAGTCTTTAAAAAAAGGGGAACATCCTGGCAATCTATGGATTGAAGGTTAGGTTATCATGTTATCATATAATCAGTGGATCCGATTAGTTTCCGATTTAAAAAAAAATTAAACATTAATTATTTTTTACTAAAAATTGCAATATAAAATTTAGAATAGAAATTCTAGAGTCGAATCTGAGAATAATTTTGCCAATTTATAAAAAAAAAAAAATATACAAAATATAATAAAAACTAACAAAGTTTCCCCATATCCCTTCCTATGAATCCGTTCCCCCCGATCCGGCTCCGCTCTTTTTGGTGCCTGCTCTCGCATTAGTCGCCTGGATTAAAGGTAGGAACACTATCCCTGTAATATTGACAGAGTTCCTGCAGTATTATCAACCTCCGGAAGATTCGAGTAAGGATAAATCTGTAATAGGACTTATTATTGTAAGCAATCCAAACTTGGTCTCCGCACGAGAAACGGGATGTTTTTTTTTCATAATCTTTAAGAACCAGTAACAAACAGGATTTCTAGATCCACTTTTTTCTTGGCACAAGAGAGGGAGTTAATGTGAGACTTACAGAGCACGAGGAGGGAGCTTATTTACCAGACCTGGTATGGGACTAATATATCCCATAGTACAATCTACAGAAGATATACTATGCATCCCGTGCTCTATAGTAAGCATACCCCTCTCTTCTTACAATACACCCCTGGCTCCCCTTGTTATTCCACAATAGATGTTACCTAAAGGTGTCTCCACACCTCCAGTGAAAGGAGAAGGCATCTATGTGTAACGAATTTTACAACAATCCTAGTATTGAGTGACGGTAGCGACAACGTCAACAATGTGTCACTTGCATCTTGTTTTATATAGAGTCCTCATGAAATACACATAAATCCTTTCAAAATGCCTAGGTGACCCGGTCACGTACAGGTTCGGTTCTTTAGGTTTGTACTTACGTTTGATTCGTATGTAAGTCAGAACTTGTATTTTTTTTTATAATTGGAGCTCCAGACAAAAAATGTTTTTGTCCCTGTTACAATTGGATTAGGGAACTAAGTCACTAGAGGTCACAGGTGGAGAGAGGTCACCAGAGGTCACCGGGCAGATAGGTCCACTGTAACAGTAGTCATCTGTAAGTCAGGACTGTCTGTATATAATTTGTGCAATACATCTCTCTCTACACAACCCAAACTGTATATTAACATGAAATTCCAGACCACACTCCCTAAATATAACAACACCCCCATGTAAGCGCCCTCAGATGACATTACAGTAAGCAGGTGCTGGATCATAGACCCCGTAGGAACCCCGACCATAAAAGGGTCCAGGATCCCCTCAGGAAAGAAGAACAACTTGTCTGACTGCTTGGAGTGTGGCCACGGAAATCAGTATTAGGAAGTTTAGAGGAACTTGTTGTCCACGTCCGACTGATGTAAGTTATCATACCCCAGGGATCAGAAATTAGACCCCAGACCACACACTTGTACCAATTCAGAAATCACACCCGCTAAATATATTAATAACCTATTGTATCAATCGCTAGATCAATATCCTATTAGGGGTCCTATATTAGAACGTGACTGGACCCTAATATCGATATAACTACCCAAACTTGTTGCCAATGAGACTGAAGACTAGAATCATCACATGACCCGCCCGTAATATTCTCTGCTTGGACCATATAATATCAATCCTTACCCCTGATGGGACAACCATGTGATGATTGGATGTAGCCTCCCATGGCAGACAGATGCATCTCCAATGACCTTCTACTATGATATTGACATTGGTCATATATAGTAGAACCCAAGCTTTAAAGGGTTCGTATTATAAGGCTATATCCTTATCCATAGGGTGATGGGGGGGGGTCCCATTTTAGAGTCTGTAGGGGGTGGGAGGAACTTCTGGGAATCGAGGGCTTACTTGATCAGGTGCCCACTAAGACGTCCCAAAGACGTCCCAGTAAGACGTCCCAAAGACGTCCCAGTAAGACGTCAGGTGCCCAGTAAGACGTCCTTAGAAATCAATGGAGTCGCATTGATATTTTGGGACTGTTTAGAGAACGGCTGCAGTGGGAAGTCCTATTTAGGATGCTATATTAATATAGGGTATAGTCCTGGTGATTTGGGCGGGGGGTTCTATCAGTTAGACACAATCGGACCATATATATAAGGGGTAAAACCCCTTTAATATGACGCGCTTATATACCGCCCCACTGTGTTGCATTACGCCCTTCCACGTTACATTTCTACAGCTGAAAAGGTGTTCTATATGATCTCTACCCTCCTGCATTCAAGGGGCGATTATTAATATAACAACAATGAGAACTTTCTCTAGATCCGCGGAGCAAGCAGGAAGTCGCCGTTTGGCGCTTATGTCAACGATTCAACAGTTACTTGCACATCCGTTACGAGTTTCGACGCCGTTTCAATCCAATCACCGAATCCTCCCCAGTCTCAAATGATTTGCCCTTAAGAGCACTCAGACTCCTCGGTTCCAATTACTCGATCTGTGGTTGCAAAAAAGCGGGCAGGGTGTGTACAACTGACACCGCGTCGGACCCTGCCAACCGAGCGAGCCGAGAAGCTCACACGCTACTTGTCTCATCGCGCCGCACAACGGCCGCCACTGCCAAGATATTAATGTGTGTTTGTCTTTGCTGATTTATCAACGTTGAAATGAATAGAACTGGACTCCATTTATTTTAATGGGCCAACACGTTTAAATTTTAAACACACGGCTACTAAAAAATATGTGCTGGGGGGTTGGGAGCGGCCACGCTCGGCGGCCAACTTGGCAGCCGTGGCAGCGTGTGGTCGGGGGAAATCCCATACAGCCTCGTTAGTGATATAGGATTTAAAACGTCCATCGCATTCTGTTTATTGAAATGTTTCCCTCGTTTAATCTGATTCCAAACGGCCGGGAAATTATTTATTAGAATAATATAAATTGTTGGGTGTACAGATGGGCTCGCGTCGCTGTGAGGTTAATATATGGGCTGGTTTTCTCTCCTAAATCCTCTGTTTACTCACAATGATCGGTTTATCTAGAAAGGACAAGTGAAAGTCATTGTAATGGAAGAGGAAGATTAGAACAGGACGTGATGGAATTTGGGAAATAATTTTTCACTAGGGATGAGCTGACCGCCCCCTGCAAACTTACACGGCACGGTTACCCAACATCCCCAGAATTCCAAGGTTCGTGTTTCATTGTAGGGTCACGGACGCAACCAGCTACTACCCTTGTTGTGCTTTTTCATCTAGTGATTGCCCATCAGTATTAGTCCTCTGGCCTTGTTCGTTGTACCCTGGTCAATCTGAACACCCATTTAAAAGTTGTTAATCCTTTGAATGGGCCTGACCCCCTCATAACACCACACATGCCCAATATGCCTCCCCTTTCCCTACACTCTGGTTTTCCTGTCCACCACGTGTTGAAGACCTTTTTGGGAGCAGCCTTTGCCTTTAGACTATAGAGGGGAACACATCTAGCGCAGTTCCTGCATAACGGACTTGATTTTGTTAATGGCTTCTTGTTCATGGGGGTCCAAAGACAGTAACCCCCTTATTAAGTCCAATTATATAAATATGACAACAGGTCGAAAGAGTTTATCTGTATCAGGTGTAATGTACTCACTATTCCCCCGATGATCTTATATGAAGGATGCCGGCTCTGATGCGTCAGCTCAACCATCTACCAGCGTTGACATTCCCGTCGCAGCTACTCAATATCCATAAACTGCAGTAATATATCTTTAAATTCAGTTTTGGACAATGAATCAGATCTGACCACCACATGAAACAGGGGGCCGTTAATTGGCCAACATCCATCTTTACCATTGTGCTCTTGGGGTGGAAAATCTTTCAACCAAGCAAAGAACCAGTCTAAATCGCTCCAGTCATCTCCAGTCCGTTCGGTAACAAGCGATGTCCAGCCAGAAGACGTTAGTAGTGCATTTAAAGTTTATTGAACCTTGTACTGTCCTATTAAGCATCATCCTCCTGAGTAGCTTACCATTGAACTTCGGACACTAGAATCCCACCCATCAATTCCACACCCCACCAAATGGTAATAATGCCCCCCCTTGTTGCATTATAATACCCCCCCCTACTTGTGCCCAATCTCTATATATACCCCTTTTGCTTTGGATATTCACTGTGTAATTACCCACTTGGGCCCCAAACGTATAATTCCTTTTCATGGGACTCCCCCCTATGTCTCCCACCGATACAAACGTGCCACTTCCATGTGACCCCCCTTATAGGGGCAAATTACTTACCTGGTTCCCTGTCGCGGCCCCCCGATTCGGACGGTTCCGACAGAGATGAAGCCCAGCACGAGTCACGTAGAGCATCCGTTCTTCCCCCGCCGAGGTCCAGCAAATGTTCACCTTCTTCCTCGTGCTTGAGACCAATTCAGAATGTTATCCCGCGCGTATTCCGAATGGTCGGGTTGACCGACTCCCCGTACCCCTATTTGTGTCGCGTGGAGTGTCGCGATGCGCCAAATCCGTCGGGTGCGCCAAATCCGCCTGTTACTGTGGCGCAAAACGAAATCGTCGGGAACCCCATGAAACATGGTCCACGGATCCTAAGTAAATGACTCCCAGGTGTCCCTCTTCCTTAGTATTGATCTCTAACTACTTGCTCTCCAGGGTCCTAATATGAGCGGCCCCCATGATGACAATGCATTCCATTGCCGCCTCCCAGTCTCAGAGACACATGCCGAGAGATCAGCCAGGCAGAATGATGGAGCATAGGAGGACGCAGCTCCCGCTTCACCAATTTTCATGCAAACTACTCTTTCTCCTTCTACTCCACCTGAAATCCAGGACGATCCCACAGAATCTAGGACTGTTTTCTGCTAATATCTAAGTCTACTCATGGGCTTTCTCATAGGGGGTCAGCACTGGGTGAGCCAACTGCTGTTTCCACTTCCGTCCTTTTAGAGGCCCTGTCTGAGTGAACTTTGCTTCTAGGGACTGCGACAATTGACCATAATGACCAATATTTGTTTAGCATGCTCCATTGAAGGTCCCAATAGGGTGCACCAATCATTGGTTTTTTTTACTATCATTGTCTTCTGCATCCAAACCCTGAGTTTGTGGTAACTTTTTCCCATTTTTTGCAGAATCTCCTGAGCCCGTGTCTTCTGCTGTCTGCTCTGTCCCTTCATGTTAATTAGCGAAGTCCGACTATTAAGCAGTCCATTTTCCGTCCTTCCTCGGCCTTAATCCCTATAGTGCAGTCACTTACTAGACCAATAATGAGTATAAATGGCTACAAATCTCAGCACCTTCACATGAACCACCCCCACTCCATTTGCTCTCTACAAACTTCAATTAATGGATCCATCCGCTTTTATCTCAGGGTTCAGCTATTAGACCTCCGGCTCAGTTAACTAAAACATGAAAGTCGGAGCGTAACCCCATGCTGCTTTCGGGAACGTGACGAAATTTTCACATGTTTATCTAGACATTAGATGACTATGTTAGAACAACCGTCATAACAGACCAGACCCATGGTGGAGATCGTGGAGGACCATCTCTAAACTAACCTGGAGCAAGCGTGTTGCCGTCATCAATCCCTCAGTGGTCAAGTATTGGGACTCACCAATAGAAATACCGAGAAATCTCCAATAGACCTATTTCAGGTCCAACAAGAAGGCCCAACTGTAAAGCCAACAATTTTTGGCTTTTTTCAACATAATTGCTAGGATTCTGTTTAATGCGGTAGAGCAATGGAGAGGCTTGTTCTATTTCACTATTTACCTTGTACTGTATGGAGGAAAGGGAGATCCCATGGGCTATCCATCACCACTCCCTGAGTGCTCTCCATCTGATCCATTCAGTGGTAACGATACCAGCTGGAGGTCAAGGCATGAGATATGGTTCAGAGTATGATCAAGAATAAATCCAATCAAGACAAGTCACCAGGTCCTTGGTGGTCTCCACCATACCATCTAAAACCAATCCACTAAAAGTCCAATGTTAGGGATACCAAAAGTCATAGGTTCAGTACTTACCAGGTCTTGGTGCCTCCATCTGATACCATGTTAAAGCCAATCCACTAGAAGTCCAAGGCTTACAATTCAATCTGGAGGTCAAGGCAGCGAGATTTGGTTAGTCATTAAGATCAGTATGCAGTCACATATCATAATACAGGGGTTTCATCTGATACCAATCAACTAGAAGTCCAGGCTTACATATTCAATCTGAGTCAAGGCAGAGAGATTTGGTTGTTAGTAAGACATTATATAGTCCACACTCAGATACAAGGTGGTCTTCATCTGATACCACTTAACTAGAAGTAAATGGCTGTGGATTCAAGTCTAGTTTAAGGAATTTAAGTATTTAGGACTTTAGGTCACAAGACTTGACCATGTCCTGGTGGCCCCATACATTTGATACTGTCGTATAACCAATCACTAGAATCCAATGTTTGATACAAGGTGGAGGTCAAGGCCGTGAATATGGTTGAGATTAAATGTTCATTAACAGTCACAGGTCAGAGACCCTACACCAGTGGCTTGGTGGTCTTCATCTTATACCATCCATACCATCCATTAGAAGTCCACGAGTTACAGATACCAGTCAAAGGTCAAGGAAGACGGACTAGGGTTCAAAGTCAAGCAATAAAGTCAGTCGGAGACCTCTCCAGTCTCCATCTGCTACCATGTCCTGGTGTTCTCGCCTCTGATCCAATTCATCATAATAAATCTATGTATTAGAAGCAATCTATAGGTCAAGCAGATGCATTTCAGAGCAGGTCCGTAATACGTTGCAGGATACAGTTACAACGTCTGGCATGAACAGAGATTAGAACCAAGACAGCCTTTGTCAGGAAGCTAGTGAGTATAGCTGTCTTTCAGGGAAGGTACCTTAAGGATGGACTGGCTCTTTCTTTAACAGGGGCCATTCTTTCAGCTAGGACCAGCAGGATGGGGGTTATGGTTAGAAAGAGGAGGTGAAGAACATTGTAGATATGTTCTTGTGGCCGCGGTAACATACTGGTACCTCTAGCATACACATCATCAGTAGAATGTGCTGTGCCACCTGGACTGATATCTCCTGGCACAACACCCCTCTACACACACAACGCTTTAACCCACCTTGACTAGAAGTATCCTCGGCCCAACCTCCTACACACACCTTGCACCTGGACGGAAGTATCTCCTGGGCACACCTCTACACACACCTTACTACCGGGACTGGAAGTATCTTCTGGGCACAACCTCTACACCACTTACCACTGGACTGGATGTATCTTCTTGCACAACCTCTACACACACTTAAACCACTGTGGACTTAGAAGTATCTTCTGGGCACAACCTCTACACACACTTTACTACCACCTGGACTAGAAATATCTTCTGGGCACCTCTACACACACTTTACCACCTGGACTGGAAGTATCTTCTGGGCACAACCTCTACACACACTTTACCATTCCTGGACTGGAAGTAGCTTCTGGCAAGCCTCTACACACACTTTACCACCTGGACTGGAAAGTATCTACTGGGCACACCTCTACACCCACTTTTCCACCTGGACTGGAAGTATCTTCTGGGCACAACCTCTACACACACTTAACACCTGGACTGGAATGATCTTCTGGCACACCTCTACACACCTTTAAAACCACCACCATGGACTGGAAGTATCTTCTGGGGCACAACCTCTTCTCACACACTTTACACCACGGACTAGAAGTATCTACGGCCACAACCTCTACACAACCCTTTGCCACCTGGAACTGATTATCTTCTAGGGCACAACCTCTACCATCCAAATTACATAATGATACGTGAATTCTGCTGGTTGAATCCCGATTTTTCCCTACATTTTCATTCCACCCTGTTGGAGTTGTTAAAGTCAGTGACGTGGACCCCGACCTCTCTGCGGAGGTCCATTCATCTCCGGATCCAACCGTCGATACTTGCGGAGTAGTTTTGTCACAGTAACAAGCGAGCGCTCTTTTTCCTTCCCGCTCCGGTCTCCCCGCCCCTCCGTCATTAGCCCTGTAGGGTAGAGCTCGGAAATTAAGAACATTTTGTACGTGAAATAAAAGTAGAAGTAGAAATGATTGAGTTTTTTTGT
Source organism: Engystomops pustulosus (assembly GCA_019512145.1). Classification (NCBI taxonomy): domain Eukaryota; kingdom Metazoa; phylum Chordata; class Amphibia; order Anura; family Leptodactylidae; genus Engystomops; species Engystomops pustulosus. The sequence goes on from CM033651.1 coordinate 6,695,534, forward strand.
CTGGTAATTATTTTGCCGGGAGCCGTTTCGCCGTGGCCGGTCGTGTTTACGCGTTTCACATCTCACCAAAGTGGATCCATTTAGGCAACGCTGTCATTATCAGCCGCTAATGGAAGTCGGGCTCGTTAATTTCACACAGCCGTACCTAGCAGCAACCCCCGAAGTGTTTATTCTGTTTTTATTATTATTTCAACTGTTTCTTATTGTTGTTTAAATTTTAACTTTGCGTAAATACAATAAAGATGTTCTATTCGGCCCTTCAAAGGATCGTTCCATGTGTTGGTTTCTTTTAAAGTGATTTTCTTTAATGATATTTGTCTAATTTTGTTACTAAAAGACGCTGAGTGTCATTGGATAATAAGGATCATAGGAGGTGATAGAGGGGCTGAAAATCATCACATGCAAGTCTCTAGACCACCAGGGGTGCAAATATCATTACCCTAGACCACCAGGGAGAAGTGTTATAATGTCTTCATTACCCCAGGCCATTAGAGAAGCATGTTGTAACTTTATGATATAATATCTACATTACCCTAGACCACCAGGGAGGCATTTTATAATGTCAACATTACCCTAGACCACCAGGGAGAAGGGTTATAATGTCTTTATTACCCCAGGCCATTAGAGAAACATGTTTTAACTTTATGATATAATATCTACATTACCCTAGACCACCAGGGAGGCATTTTATAATGTCAACATTACCCTAGACCACCAGGGAGAAGGGTTATAATGTCTTCATTACCCCAGGCCATTAGAGAAACATGTTTACTTTAAAAAAATGGGGATAATAATATCTCTACCCTAACCACCAGGGAGGCATATTATAATGTCTACATTACCCTAGACCACCAGGGAGAAGTGTTATAATGTCTTCATTACCCCAGACCATTAGAGAAGCATGTTGTAACTTTATGATATAATATCTACATTACCCTAGACCACCAGGGAGGCATATTATAATGTCTACATTACCCTAGACCCAGGGAGGCTTTGTATGTCCTACATTCACCCTAAACCACACTCAGGGAGAAGTGTATTACATTCCTTCATTACCCCAGGGATCCATTAGCGAAACATGGTTGTAACTTATGAAATACATACTACATTACCCAGACACCAGGAGGCATTTTATAATGTCTACATGCCCTAAGACCACCAGGGAGAAGTGTTATCATGTCTTCATTACCCCAGGCCGTTAGCGAAGCATGTTGTAACTTTATGATATAATACCCACATTAACCCTCGACCACACCAGGAATCGTAAAGAAGTGAGTAATAAGTTCCTGTTACTCTTGATCTTATGATGGCTCCATTAACCCTCCTCTTGTTGTAACCTCCATGAAATCCATGATATGAATGTGTCAGTACCAAGCACCAAGGCACACAGATTATAGTCCTCTGATAACCCTGGACAACCGGAAGACCAGATATTAGCTGCTTGTTTTATGTTAAAGCAACAATGAGGCAGGTGTTAGCTCATCTGCTTTTCTAGACCATACAAGCAGGTAATAGCTCCCCTAGGCCCTAGACCTCCAGGGAAGCAGATATTAATTCCTCTAGCCCACCAGGTCAGACATTTTTCAATTCGAAAAGAAGAAAATAGCACTTCCTTTATCCTAGACCACCTAGAAAGCACTTGGAGCTCCTCCAATACCTGAGCCATTGGATGAATAGGTAAGAATGTATTATCTCATCCATTACCCTGGACCACCAGGAAAGCATATGGTGACCCCAGCTACACCCTAGACCACCATAAATGAGGGTGCTAACTATTTCATTGCCCTACTTTCCTAATAAGGATGGTGTTATCTCCATTAAGTCCACCCTAGTCCACCAGGAAAGCAGATATTGACTCCTTCATTACCCTAGACCACCAGGGAAGCAGATATTGACTCCTTGATTACCCTAGACCCACCACGAAACAGATATCGACTCCTCATTGCCCTGCACCACTAGGTAAGCATTAACCCCTTTAGCACTTGACAGTCATTTACCCTTTCACTACCCTAACCGCCAAGCTGACATCTGAAATCATGTTTCCCCCACATGTATCAATGAGTATTTCCTTCCGTATTGTGAATGTACTTCGCGTGGAGACCGTACTGGCCGATCTTCCTCAGAGCTGAAGCGGAATCCCGACCTGATACGGAACCCTCACACACAATGTGAACAGGTCTTAGCTCCTGCAGGTATTGGAGTTTCTCTAGACCGGGAGCTTATCCTAGCTTTTTTGGATAAACTCCTCTGAGGCGGTGATTTTTCTCTTGTAATTGGCGGGTTAACCTGGTCTGTAAGTCCGGGCGCTGAGTCTTCGCGGTTATCGCTGTAGGTATTATTTGTGTTACAACCGGAAAATAATAGGTGAGTTAGCTGAGTATTCCCCCATCTATCCCTCGCCTTCAAAACTATTAGGAATCCTCGTCCGGAAGATTCACACCGAGCACACCCGGCTGTAATCCCAATCCAGACAATAGCCAGCAAGCGGTTGCGAGTGTATCTGCCGAGCAGGTGGGATACAGTTTTGTCCCCACCCCTAGTGAAAAAGCGTCAGCATGGTTTACTAATGGGATCAGTAATGACAAGACCATCATGTATCTAAGGTTTATATGTGGTGATCCAGTCTGATGCACAGTACCGTGTACTTGCTAAGCCCTCATATGGGATAACAGTCCAGATGAAAAAAATTAATTTGATATATGATGAGCTATTGGGATAGTTATAAGAATCCACATAAATGGGGGATGGACCAAAGGTAGCATACTCCGTATTTATTTATGTGAAATAGTCTGATGCGGAGGTTTGCAGATCTGATCCCCCAATGTGGATACGTGTGCTAAAGCTAGCAATGTGGGATACAGTTCCCCAAGTGAAAAGAATGGATTGTATTGTATTATTTTTCTAAGGGATGTTACAAGGGTGGACCTCAGTTATCTAAGGGTTTTTATGTGTGATACAGGTCTGATAAAAGGTGTGTATATCCTTTGTTTTAAAATTGGATACAGTGTACCTAAGCTTATGCATGTGAGAATGGCATCCCAAAGTAAAAGATAATGATTTTTAAACTTATACGAAATGAGGCTGGTGATGAAGGTTGTGACCCTGTTAGCCGACCAATCAGCTTGGCTTCTTCTCAACACAGCTCAGCCCCCATGTTGTCTCCTGGTTTATCTGGTACTTGGCATCTAACCTCATTGAACAGTCCAGACACTGCCAGTACTCAGTTTTCCTCCTGTAGACGATGTGGCGCTATTTTGTTGGAGATTACAGATATTTTTATATAAATATTGATCTGAGACTTTGCTTGCTTGCCCTGCATACCCTCATCTCTCCCCTCTTGATATGAGGTTTCTAAGATTAGAGAAACTATGGACCCCCATATAGCCCATCCACAGGTAGTGTTCTTGTTCTTTGCACCTTAAAGTGTAAGACTGTAACGGCAGTACCACACACACCTGATAAGAGAGAGCGCTAATTTTTGAAAAAAAGACTTTCAAATACTCGATAAATAACTGTTTCTATATTAAAGATTCTTTTCACCACATCACTCCGTGTACTCTGTATTTAAAGGGGTTGTCCACAGTAAATGATGTCTATGGATTGGTGTGCAATACTGGCAGCCACTCCATCACATGAATAGGATTACATGGCAGTACCACTAGAACCCTGTAACACGTGTGTCGCTGTTTCTGATTAGAACCATCAAACAAGACAACCCCGCTTAATTATTGCACCTTTAAAGATGGTACACTATGATCCCATACTTAGTATCGAGAGCTTCCGTTATATATGTTGGCGACATTCTGGTAGCCCCTCCCCCTGGACGCAGACAGCGCTCGCCCTATAATTACCTGCCGGGTCAGTAAATATTTTACACCATTTTATCCCCCCAATAAAATCCTCCATAACCTGCGCCCCGTCCTCCAGCCCCCGACTCCGCGTCTTCGAGGATCGTTATATTTGGAGGTTGCGGCTGTAATAAAGTTTATATTTACCCGAGAAAACTCTCTATAAATGTTTCTACATGTGACATCACAAGAGTTTTACGGGGGAGTCTAATTTCATTGCAGCGAAGTCGCTAATTACTGTCTGTGAGGGGGAAAGATCGGATACACCGAGGGAAACACAATGTAACAAGACGATCCTGGAGCATCATGGGTAAGATTATTGCAATCCCCAGTCTGACCAATGGGTGCGCTGTTCCAGAGGAAGACGCCCGTAGACAGGAAGAGACGCTCTGTACTCTGTAACAATTTATTCTATAAATATTGATACTTTAGGGATTGACAGTATCAAACATCGTAGGCTTAGATACAATACACAATGTCAGATGTGAAAGGATTACAGGCACACGATTAGAAGACTGTATCACAGCTGGGGACATCAGCTCAACAGGCAGTATCTCACATCATAGGCTTAGATACATTACATTTCATATTGTATTGTTTTATATCACATGTAATCAGTCCTTTAGTTCAGCAGATGTGAAAGGAATTAGATACATCTTAGCAGGAAGTATGCACCACAGACAAATACCAGGGGAAGGAATAGATAATAGCTTAGAGACATTACCACACAGGATAGGATTAGATCACAGCTCGCCACAGTATCACACAGGATAGGATTAGATACAGCAGCCTCAGCAGTATCACCCAGGATAGTATTAGATCACAGCTCAGCAGACAGTATCACACAGATGAATTAGATACACAGCTCAGCAACAGTATCACAACTCATAGAGATTCAGGTCACAGTAGCTCATTCAGACATTATCACACAGATAGGAATGAGATACACAGCTCATGCAGACAGTATCACCACCTGGATGTTAGATCACAGCCAGGCAGCAGTTCACACAGGGTAGTATTGAAACACGACGTCAGCAGACTATCACACAGGAGGATAGATACCCCGCTCAGCAGACAGTATCACACAGATAGGATTAGATATTAGATCATCAGACAGATCACACAGGAATGGGATTAGATACACGGCTCACAGACTGTATCCCAGGAATAGGATTAGATACATCGCTCGCAGACAGTATCACACGGATAGGATTATATACACACTCAGCAGACAGTACATCACACATGATAGGATTAGATACATCGCTCATCAGACAGTATCACCAGGAGAGGATTAATCACACAGCTCATGCTAGACATTCACACATGATAGGGAATTATACCACTCATCAGCAGTATCACACGAAGGAATAGATACAACATAGCTCACAGTCCATTATCTACACAGCTAGCAATTAGATCACAGCTCAGCGACAGTATCCAACACAACAGGATAGCAGAGATACACAGCTCAGCAAACAGTATCACACAGATAGGATTAGATACACAGCCTAAGCGACAGTATCACACAGGATAGCATTAGATAAACAGCTCAGCAGACAGTATCAACACAGGATAGTATTAGATACACAGCTCAGCAGACAGTATCACACAGGATAGATTAGATACACAGCTAAGCCGACAGTATCACACAGGATAATATTAGATACACAGCTCAGCAACATATCACACAGGAATAGGATTAGATACACAGCTCATCAGACAGTATACACAGGAATAGAAGATACAACAGCTCAGCCCCTGTTAACAGGAGGATTAGATACCAGCTCACAGACGTACAACGATAGATTAGATACACATCTCAAGGCAGTATCACAGATAGATTGATCACAGCTCACAGTTAGTATCAACATGAGTAGATACATGGGATTCTGTGGGCTCATTACTAGTTACAGTCCCGTATTTCTGGGTGCACCCCGTGTTGTCCGCTCCTTCCCTGTCGCCCCCTATGACCTGGTGCAGATGTGGAGAATATATACAATATCTCCTCGTCCTCTGTAGTCACTCGCTCTAAAAGCCTTGAAATCCACACAGCGAACTCTGTAATTTTCGGGAATTATAGTTTTCAGGCGGCGGTCGTATCCGTTATGTATTTACTCCATATTCCTCCCCCTCTACTAAGCGCTGGGGACCCCTGAGTATCAGCAGCTGCAAATATCACACAGGACACCAGGGGGAAGTACTGGAGCCAAAGGGGATGTCCAGGCCGGGGCTAGTGATGTGCTCTGATAAAGATTGTGTTCTCAATCCTCACACTGCTGTGCTCTGTGCTTCTCTGCCAGTTTTATGTTTATCCCTGGAGAGTTGTAAATCATACCTCCACTGCTGTGCTCTGTCGCTCCTGCACCAGTGTTATGTACTGTCCCGGAGAGATGTGTACTCAGACCTCAACTGCTTGTGCTCGTGCCTGCATCAGTTATGTTGTCCCTGAGAGATGTGTAATCAGACCTCACACTGCTGTGCTCTGTGCTCTCTGCAGCAGTGTTATGTTATTGTCCCTGAGAGATGTTGTAATCATCCTCACACGCGTGCTCTGGCTCTCTGCAGCCAGTGTTATGTATTTGTCCCTGGATAGTGTGTAATCACGATCAGCCTCACACGCTGTGCTCTGTGCTCTCTGCAGCCAGTGTTATATATTGTCCCTGGAGAGATTGTAATGATACCTCACACTGCTGTTGCTCTGTGCTCTCTGCAGCCAGTGTTATGTATTGTCCCTTGAGATGTTGTATTCAGACCTCACACTGCTGTGCTCTGGCTTCTCTCTGCAGCCAGTGTTATGTATTCTGTCCCAGGAGAGATGTGTAATCAGACCTCACACTGCTGTTTGCTCTGTGCTTCCTGCGCCATGTTATGTATTGTCCCTGGAGGATGTGTAGTCAGACCTCACACTGCTGTGCTCTGTGCTCTCTGCAGCCAGGTTATGATATTTCCCTGGAGAGATGTGTAATCAGACCTCACACTGCTTGTGCTCTGTGCTCTCTCTGCAGCCAGTGTTATGTATTTGTCCCTGGAGAGATGTGTAACTACCATCACACCTGCTTGTGCTCTGGCTCTCTGCATGCCAGTGTTATTTTGGCCCTGGAGAAGATGTGCATAAGCCCTCACACTGCTGTCTCGTGCTCTCTGCAGCCAGTGTTTGTATGTCCCTGGAGAGATGTGTATCATACCTCACACTGGCTGTGCTCTGTTGTTCTGGTGCAGATCAGTGTTAGATATTGTCCCTGGAAGATGTGTATCGACGCTTTGTGTTTGTTGATAGTATGCAGCAGGACTGTGAAATTGATTATATTCCATGGATTTTTAGTCTGCTCCAAGTACACTGGGGTTGTGTCCTACAACTGCTGTGCTCTGTGCTCTGCGTCAGTGTTACCTAATTCCCTGGAGAGATGCGTAATGTATACCATTGTGTGTGTTCTTATTTGCAGAAGGACTGTGAAGACGGATGTTACATTAGAGATTGTACTTCTTCTTATTCCAAATTATTGAGGTTGTTTCCAACCAATCAGAGCCTTAAGTGTATGTCGGTAGTAGCAGCAGGCTGGTTTTGAATTATGCTATGATATATAGTTCAAATATTTATTGTATCCTCACCACCTGCTGTGGGCTCTGCATTTAGCTGCTCCATTCCTGCTCTATAGCTCTTCTACCTAAGCCAGAATGGTGTTTATAATCCTTTTTCCTCTAGGTTGGGGTAAGGGGGGATTTTCTCATTATGAATGTTTTTTAGGTTGTTTCAGCAGAGATTTCTAAACCCCAAACCTTTGTCTCTCATGTGTTGCTCCTTCCTCGCCTCCCATCAGGCGCCTGCACGTTTCTGCTCTTTTTACTTGGAATTGAGAAAGTTTTGTGACACTTTATACCCCTTGTCCGATAATCGGGGAAAACCTCTCACCCGGCCCACTTTCCCTCCAACGTTTATTTCTGGATTTGGGTGATGAACACATTTAACAACATTTTAGGGGACATTTTTAGCAATGGTCCTTTTTGTGACCACTTTTTGAAGCCAGAAATCTGTATATAAAACAAGTCAGATTTAGTTTATTCCAACCGGTAAAACATTTGGGCCTTTTTCGCGTCGACGCTCGATGAGGGGAGACTGTTTTAATGTTCGATAGAATCGGTGACTTTTGGGGAAGCGGAAATACCTTATTGTGTTTTATGTATTTTAATCTGTTTATTTGTAAATAATCAGGGAAGGGGGGTCGATTTTTACTACTTTTTTTAGGCCCTTAGGCTACTTTATAAACTCCTAGTGGGTCCTGATTGATTCTACCATTTACCGTAATACGTACTCCAGTTTTTTCAGTATATGAGATTTTTTCTATGGATCTATAACCTGTCTCCCTTAAGCTGACAGTGTCCCGGAACCTCAAAAGACACAAGCCACGCACAGGTAACTACCATAAGCAGCAAACACCCCCATGTAAAGACGGCTGAGCCTTGAGTTCCCTGCAATGCATCCTAAACGGACATTATGACTAGTACACATAATGTATTCATGATTCACGCGGCAAAAGCTGAACTTATGGGGACTGCAGGGAGATACAAAGAACCGGTTTGGCTCTGCACATCTGTCTCTATCAGCGGCTCGTCTAAGATCCCAGACCAGACCCCTATATGGATATCAGGCCCCAGACCAGACTATTAATATAAGATCCCAGACCAGACCACTATATGGATATCAGGCCCCAGACCAGACTATTAATATAAGATCCCAGACCAGACCACTATATGGTTATCAGGCCCCAGACCAGACTATTAATAAAAGATCCCAGACCAGACTCCTATATGGATATCAGGCCCCAGACCAGACTATTAATAAAAGATCCCAGACCAGACTCCTATATGGATATCAGGCCCCAGACCAGACTATTAATAAAAGATCCCAGACCAGACCAAATTCCATCATTTTCTCCCATTAGTTGTGTATGATGCTGCGGGTGTGATGATTGTGTAACGTGGCTGTGATTTATTTATTAATGTTCTTCTATATAAACCCGTTTCTAAAAACTTTCTTGCGTTTTCATTCTACGCGTCCGTGAGCTGCACGGTGGAAGGGCTAATCATTGTCTATTGGCATTAGTAATGTACTAAATGGTGAAGTCTACATAGTGTATAAGGTGGGCAAATACTTAGAGGCCTGAGCTCAGCTTCTAATGGGGCAAGTTCCCCCCCACTATAATACGTGGCTGCTGTGGATGACCTCCAGCCTGGACAGCTGCAGCTCTAGTTTGTACCATGTTTAGACCTTATTCAGATATAGGGACCCCTCCGTTGTCGTTTCATACATAGATACATGAGAGTCATGGCTTACAAGTGCATCATGGGAGTGGAGCACTAGATCACATACTTGACCCTCTAGGGGTGACTCCTCTTCAGCCAGATGAACCTTGCTGCCCCCTTTTCCTGTGGTTGTATTTGGACCTCAGGGATCTATCCCCCATCCTTCTGTGCTTGATGTTAAGGGAGCTGGCTTACATGGTAGCTAAGAGGCATGGTTTTCCTTATCCCATCCTGGAAAACATTGCATATTTTCTCATAGCTATCATGCAGAGAGCACAACAGTGTTAGGACACATGGAGAATATATGAACCTGCAATAGAAATCCGCTGCATACAGGAAAGCGCTATAAGACAATGGGCCCCATTTATTATGCACCCCCACAATTCTGCACATAAATTCATGTACAACTAGTTTGGTGCTAGGATTGCGTCGCAGCTGTACTAGTTACACCGCAACACAATCCTGTGCACAGAAAGCGGCCATCCAGTGCGTACGCGCGTCATCCGCCACTTTTACGTCAGCAAGTCCAATCTGGTGCACACAGTTCCTGCTCCTCTGGTGGGTGCAGGGAGCTTCAATCTTCATGAATATGTCGCTGTTTGCTCTACTATTACTACATGTGGGACAATTTCTGCAGGATTACACGGTCACAACAAATCCAGAAGGGACACTCCCAGTAGATTGAACTTAGCGGCTTTATTGTTTTCTTTTTCTAAACATAAATTTGAGGCAAATTTCGGAAATGTTCATCGTTCACCTACCAGATACTTTTTGGAAATGTCCATATTTTTTCCATATATTTATACATATTTTTTTCCCTCCCATTGGGACACGTAACAGCTGGAACTTACTCTATTCAATTCCAAAGAAGGAAAATTACATATGTGCAAAAATAATCCGCCGTCCTGGAGGTGTGGAGCGAGGATTAGTGATCAGCACAGGGGGAATAACTGTGTAAGGCTGCACCCCCCCCATCACTATCCGTCCTGCACACGTGTCAGGAGATTCCTTAATGTAAACTTGTACAAATGCGACTCAAGTGCCTTCACATCCAACCAGGTACCTGACGCAACGAGACGCTGGAATGCAGGAAAATAAGAGTCTGGCCGCGGCTCGTGGCGCTGGAGATGTGTTGGCGGTGATCTACGGGTCAGTAATAAGCGGAGTCCGGGTTAGATTGTCTCCATGCAAATATCAGTCTGCAGAAGGAGCCTCAGCTACCGGGGCTTCCGATCAGGAACCTAAATGTAAGACAGAACAAGATAATGAGCCATAAATTCTGTGATGAAACTAGGGGGATGTGATGTACAACAAGAAGAAATCCACAAGCCATTGCCCTTATTTTCCTTTAATCCCATGGGCACTAACTCTGAAGCATCATGACTGACTCCATCATGGATCAAATTACATGTGGTAAGTGCTCCCACTCGGCATTGATGCCGGTTCTATGCACCAAGTGTCTACGACTGAGCAAACCTCAAAATTAAAACGTTTAGTGTGTTACCAACGGGGAAGAAATGAGTTAAACCCAAACTTCTGGCTGAACACCAGACCTGAACATTGCGGTGTTGGATCCGCTCATCGATATCCAGGACTAAACGGCCATATGCTGAGTTGTCGCAACTCAATAGGCAGTATATAGATACATGGATGAAGTACAGAGGCCACCACTGATTGGCTGGTGACCTCATCTGGGGATCTTAGGACACCACTTTAAGTCTAAGGTCACATTGTGTATGCACCACTACCCCACTGCAGAGTAAGGCAGCCACACGTGTCTATTAGACCTGATATGCACCGGGTGGAGCGTTATTCTTCTTTTCTATGTCAGGGCTGGTTATGGCTGCGGTACATGATAGATAAGACTCTCGCTCAGTCTGTATTATCAGGGGATGTAACAAGGCACCAGAACCTCCGCACAAGCGTGAAATCTGTCTCTAATGTGCAGTCGGTGGGAATAGTGGAGGCGGTACTGGATATAATCAGGGCACCCAAAGACTAAAATAGTCCAGAGCTTTCAGTTTCATTATTCACTATAAATCCTGAGGATACACACCCAGCATCCTCCAGTCACTGCCATCATCATGCAACTTACCAGGCTTCTGCTCAGGCCTGGTATATCATGTACAGTTTAGTCACCAGGATAGGGGGCCACTATCAGACCTCCACAGATCACGAGAACGGGGTACCAGGTACCTCCATCAGACCCCCCTGTCGCTCCCGGAGATGAATGGAGCTGACGGATGGCATGGCATGGCCCATTCATCTCACTCTCCATAGAGACAAGTCTAGCAGAACGGTGATGAGCGGCCGTCTGCTCCATTCATCTCCTGGAGCGACGAGGGGTCTGACAGAGGTATCTGGGACCCCCTGTTCTTGTGATCTGCAGGAAATCTCATCACCGAGACCCCCACCGATCAGCAAGTTAGTTCCTGTGGATAGGGCCTAACTTGATCGGTAGAAAAAAACCCCTTTAAGCAACTCACCACTGGCATCGGGCCTCCACAGCCTCTTTCCTCACCAATCTTTTCTTATCGTCTAATGGTTTAGCTAAGGCACGGATCACACGTTGCTTGTAAGGCAGGAGCTGCAAAGACGAGTCATGAAGATGAGTAAACTATGTGCATTAGGCAAGGTCATCAGTGATACAAGGCAGACGAGATGGTACGAGGACACTTACCATAGGCAACGGGAGCTTTGTAAGAGCCAGCATACACTTCAGAGCTGTAATCCTCACCGCCTGCGAGAACACAAAACGATAAAATTACATGTGAAGTTAAAGGTTTCCTCCAGATTGAAGGGATCACTCACTCGGCACTTTGCCTTAAAACCAGACTTGTCAGTATCAGATTTATCACCACCATTTATCAGCTGGAGAATCTAAAGCAACTGCATAAGCTGCAGTCTCTTCACCCCCTACCAAGCACGGCGCTGTACATTGTATAGTGGCTGTGCACGGTATTGCATCTTAACCCCATTTACTTGAATGGGGCTGAGCTGCAAACTGGCCAAGTGGCACATGCATGAGACTTCTGACACCAATCTGATATTTTCCCCCATGATACCCCCTTTAGCCACATAATAAAACCATGGGGCAATTATCCTCCAGTTTCAGTCCTACCATGCTGGGGCTGGACGTCAAGCACAGAAGTTTGGAGATGAGAGAATCTATGTGAACGCTTAAGATTTCAGCAGCATCTAGAAGCAGCGGCTCCAGGCAGGTCAGTGTGGACAGCTGGACGATGTTGTCGGGGCAGGATAAAGCTTCTAGCAGCAGAGAGAAGAGCTACAGGGGAGACAACGGGAAGATGTCACAGGGTTATTATAGTGCAGGATCTTACATGGATCCACTAATCATTAGTGGACCATCAGCGCTGGGTAGGACCTAATGTAGCAATGTACAAGGCCCTTTCCAACACCACCGCTCCAGCCATGTATGGACCATTACTAGAATATGCCATTGCTTCACAAATGGTTAAATTCTGATCTTTGGATCGCCACCCCATCCTGTATAGAGTATGCAGCACACACCCCAACACTACTCACCCCCCCCCTCAATCTTTTCCTGCAAAGCATTGCAGACTGGAGAATACTGTAATACTGCTGCAGGTGGACAGGAGCGTTACACAATACAGGGAGACCGCAATGTAATAGATGGCAGATCGTAGTGATTAGGACACTGTTAAAAGTAAATCTACCATCATGATAAACCAGGGACCCTTACTCAGATCCGGAAACCGAAAATGTGCAAATCTTTTAATATTTGTGATCCCTGGCCTCCTCCCTTGTAAAAATCAATTTTTATTATTATGCTAATGAGCTAGAAGAGCTGAGGGTGTGACCAAAGCCCCTCCCTGCTGCAGATTTACACAGTCTACCCCTCCCCTCTGTCTGATGTAATCTCACACAGTAGGAGGGATGATATGAGCCCTTTGGGCTCATTAGCATAATTATAAAAGTTGATTTCAGAAGAAAGGAGGCCGTGGGTTTCCCTTAAACCTAAACATGGTCAATGAAAAAGCTTATAACGACGTAGGAAATGGAGCTGCAGACGCACCGAGGGCAGCTCTGTGATGAGAACTTGCTTTGGCAGACAGTTCAGCACATGGGACAAGGCTTTAAGGTAGTTGGGCTTGTCATCTATATATATAAAAAAAAAAAAAAAAAGACATGTTTTATGGTGTTTCACACTGACATTTTTCATCTTAAAAAAGGTCATCCCGTCAAAGACAATTATCCCCTATACAGAGAATAGGTGACCCATGACACCCCAGCAATCAGGAGAAATGGGGAGCAATGAACCCAGCACATACATGACTGCTGCTCCATTCATTCCCATGAGACTGAAGACCAGTCATCTCCACGATCTCCCATAGGCAAGTGCATGGGGCAGAGGTCATGTGTGTGAACAGGGGCTTAGATCTGTAGGATACTTGTTTCTGTGGTGTGAATCCTTATAGCCCTACAACCTCCCCCAGTTTACACATCACCTCCATTAGCAGCATTGAAACCTTCCACCAGTTTGGGGACATTCTCTGTGAAGAATCTCTGACGGTACATGATGCGGATGTCGGCGTGAGACGATTTGTTAAGGATATCCGAGGAATCTGAGACCAAGAGAGAGAACAAGTCCGCAGCCAGGGGTCCCAGATCTCTATTAGACAACAAACTGATCATCTGCAAAAACATAAAATCCAACAATTAAGCAAAGTAAAAGCTGCTTACACCAGCAACCACAGGGTTAAAAGAAGGTATCTGCTCAATGAAAACCATGACATGGAACACGGTGGAGGCAACAAAAATAATCGGATCCCGCTTGGAATTTCAGCACATGATAAATTGTAATTGTAGCGTTTAACCCATTAGGGTTTTGTCAGAACTTGAGGGTTGCCATAAACAGAGACATTTTTATAAAGTAGAGGTCATGACCCTGAACATGATCTTCAACATGGTTTCAAATTCAACTCAAAAGAGTTATAATCTTATAAAATATAGATTAAGCAATTTTTTTTTATGTTGGCATTTATATAGCAGCAGACGACAAACAAACCCTGTGTAGTCTGATCCAGTAGTTCAAAGTCCTTCAGCTAGTCTCTTACTTCACACTAAGGTATATTTAAGTAGTTTAGCAAAACGTACAACACAGAAGAAACTAAGTGTGTATGATCAGACTACTCAGGACCGGCTTGTTGTCTGTTACCATGGAGATACATAGGTCTGTAGCTCCACAATTATACATCAGGTAGATACTATGTATAATATGGCAGGTACCGCTGTTATACCTACCTTGTTAGTTAGTTGTCCGTTCATGGGATGGTACCGCAGTATCAAAGCTTTGGTTACCTGTATAAAGACCAAATCTGGGTTCAGCTATAAGTTATACAGGGGGCGACTTGTGTCCTTATTCAACCTTATCTGCTATAAAGACAAATGATGAGTGATAAACGTATGATCTCTGGGGGTCCGACCTCTAAAACCGAGATGATCAGAAAATTCTCATTTCTATGGGACCACAGGGACATCTTACAGGAGTGCAGATCCTGGATGTGCCAGGCAGACCAGGGCAAGGGGGGTTCGCTGTCAGTGAGGGCCCAGAAGGCCGGACCCCCTGCAATCATGGATAGGGAATAAAGGTCTCAGACCTTTAAATGGGTCTCAACATATTAAGTTACTGTTTAAACATAGGATAAGTGACTAACAAGGTGATCGGTGAGGGTCCGACTGCTGTGACCACTAATGGATGGAACGGCAGGACAATTTATGCCTCCTTTAACTCCATTCAGTTCCGAGTCAGCCCCCCGCACGCCCATCTCCAGCTCTCCAGCCCCCCGCACGCCCATCTCCAGCCCCCCGCACGCCCATCTCCAGTTCTCCAGCCCCCCGCACGCCCATCTCCAGCTCCCCCGCACGCCCATCTCCAGCCCCCCGCACGCCCATCTCCAGCCCCCCGCACGCCCATCTCCAGCCCCCCGCACGCCCATCTGGCTCCCCTGATCCGGTTGCACTGATTTTTCCGTCTTACCCATGCGAGTAGCATCACAGCCTGAGTCCTTTTGCTGTTATCCTCCAGTCCCGACTCGATCTTGTGAGAGGCGATCTTCAGAATATCATCCAGCTGCTGCCCTGAAATGCAAAGAGCCACAATGGCGAGTCAGAAAAATATTCACCCACGTGAAACTATTGTAAACATTAAAGGGGTTGTCCATTTTCAGCAAATAATTGATATTGTTAGTGTAGGGAAAAGTTATACACCTTTCCAATATGCTTTTGTATCAATTCTTCATGGTTTTCTAGATCTCTGCTTGCTGTCCTGCTATGGAAGCTATGTTTACTTTCAGTAGATAGAAATCTGTCCATAGTCATGTGATCACAGAGTAATCAGAGCCGTGTGATATAACAAGCCGCGCACCTGTGTGAGATCACATGACCAGGGTGATAACGAGCCGTGCACCTGTGTGACATCACATGACCCGGGATATAACGAGCCGTGCACCTGTGTGACATCACATGACCAGGGATATAACGAGCCGCGCACCTGTATGACATCACATGACCAGGGATATAACGAGCCGTGCACCTATGTGACATCACATGACCAGGGATATAACGAGCCGTGCACCTGTGTGACCTCATATGACCAGGGATATAACGAGCCGTGCACCCGTGTGACATCACATGACCAGGGATATAACGAGCCGTGCACCTGTGTGACATCACATGCCCAGGGATATATAACGAGCCGTGCACCTGTGTGACAAGACATGACCAGGAATATATAACGAGCCAAGCACCTGTGTGACATTGTATAATGTATAACTTTTCTTTAGACAAACCATATTAATTATTTACTGAAAATGTACAACCCCTTTAAGTATCATTGGGGTTGTCCCTTATTCATCTACCCTACAAGAAAATTATGAACTAGGGCAGTAAGGGGGTCATTTGCTCAGGGATATCATTACAGTCTTCAGAGAGGTCCCGATACTGAATTACTGGCCATTAATAGATAAATCTGACAGCCGGAATGAGTGATAATGATGGACCATGGGAGCAGTACAATTCCTACAGTCTGGTGGTGTGAACACTGACCTGCAGGACACTTGTTTATTAGACCAGCAAAACATTTGGCAGCAGATGTGAAGGCAAATGTGCAGCATCCCCCGAGGCTCAGCGCCAGCAGGTCCTGCAGCAGGCGGCTCTGATGTGGGACCTCCACCTGCGGGTAACACGACATTATCGAATGAGAATCATCATCCATGGGATAAGTAATGTATCACACACACCGTACCCACACCATCAGCTCTGCTACATGTAGCTTAAATTCTTATCCCTGCTCCCGGTTTAGCCGGCGCCACACGTGGCGCCACACGTGGCGCTTTTGTCTGCGCCCCGGTGGGCGCGACTTTGTCTGCGTTTGCAAGCGCAGACAAAGCGCCCTGTGTGGCGCCGGCCTTTCCCCGTCAAGATTTTTTCAAATTTTTTTCCCATCAACACCTTTTAAAGGCCCCATTTATTTGTAAGGTTTTATGTCCTTTTACGTGGTTTTATGCACTAAATAAATACTATTACAGTTTTTTTTAGCTTGTGTTGTAAGAAGAGTTGTAAAAAACAAAAACCGTGATTTTAATCTTTTTTTTTTTTTAAGGAAAAGGACACATTTTGTGTTTTTTTTAGGCTGTAAAAAAAATAAATACAAAAAAAATAAACATTTTTTTTGTTACAGTTTTTATACCCTTGCGCCACAAGGCGGCACTGATAGACCATTTGATACTATCATCTATTAGGTCTTACCTCTAACTTGGCCTACTAGAAATCTACTACAGGCAGTCCAGGGGACCCCTAGGCTCCCCTCTGATGTCATCGACACCCCACAATAGCTTATGTGGGGTACCGATGGGTGGCAGAGGGAGCCCACTCAGTCCGGTGTCCAACGTGTTAAACCCAGCTCACATGGAATTGAAAAGTACAATATAAAATCTCTCTTTTTCTGAAAAAGCCAATTTTAATACAAAAACACTTTGGCAGTGTATGTACTATGCTCTGTGGGGACTGGGGGAGTGCTAAAAATGGCTCTCCTGGTGACAGGTTCCCTTTAATTGCGTTGAAATATAAATCCTAGATACTTAAAATTTGAAACAATTGGAAGAAGTTCCGCTGCAGGGGGCAAAGCTTGTTCTACAGGGTCAATTGGCAGCAATGACGACTTCTCCCAGTTTACTGAGAGTCCTGCAGGAACACCGAATTTATCTATCACTTGGAGGAAACGAGTCAAGGATCCCACCGGGTTACCTAGAAATAATAGGTCGTCTGCATACAAGACCATCTTCTCCTCCAACAAGTATCTGAAACCTACACATCTCTTAACTTTGCCGCTAATGGCTCAATAGCTAGGGGAAAAGGGT
Organism: Engystomops pustulosus; assembly: GCA_019512145.1. Classification (NCBI taxonomy): domain Eukaryota; kingdom Metazoa; phylum Chordata; class Amphibia; order Anura; family Leptodactylidae; genus Engystomops; species Engystomops pustulosus. The sequence goes on from CM033651.1 coordinate 6,713,088, forward strand.
AGAGGGGGCAGCGGGTGCCCCTGTCTAGTATCCCTGCCTAAAACGAAAGAGATTGCCACAAATACAGGCCGCATCTGGACTATGTCTTCGATTGTGGATTTGTCATAGAGAACTTTCCCCGCTGATGGCATCTGTACTTACATTTCTTGGCAATGAGCACACGTAAGCCATAAGCAGGGCTACAAGGAGGCTTTGGGGGGCTGCAGGACCCTCCATCTGCAACAAGAAAGGGACATTATATATTCTGCATAATATACACATTCTGGTAACTGTACACACATCTCGATAATATAACATTACCTGGAATGGCAGGAACCTGGAGGTGAAGCTGTTCTCCGCGAGGATGGACACATCCCCGTCTAGAAACAAGCTCACAATCTGGGAAATACTTGAAGACAATAACCTGAGAGAGCACAGAACAGACGGTGAGGAACCGCTCAGTACAAGGAGAATCACTCACTGTATGAGAACTTACTCAGGACTGAGGCGCGAGGTGGAGGCAATGATTAACGGGACCATGGCGGTAAGGACACTGTCACTGAGGAGGACGTGAAGATCGGCGGCTGTACCCCTGTCTGAGAAAGGAGATGGTTGCTAGAAAATAATACAATCTAGACTGAAATCAATGACTTATATGTATAAACTGTATCAAGGGAGCGGGCCGAGGCGGACGCCACAGTAGAGGGCGCGGGCCGAGGCGGACGCCACAGTAGAGGGCGCGGGCCGAGGCGGACGCCACAGTAGAGGGCGCGGGCGAGACATGGGGTGTAAAAGTTTTGTGCAATTTTGGATCTGGGGGAAGACCGGTCTTGTCCAACTTGGTGTGAGAAAATCCATAACCCAGTCAGGACATGCTAGCCCCTCACCTTGCATTGCAGCCTGCACGGTCAGGGACAGCAGACAGGGCACCACTTTCTGGTGATAGTAAAACAGAGACTCAGCATTTTCTTGGCACAGGACTGCGACATGATGAAGGCTCTTGCACACAGCGACAACATCTTCTGCATTTATTTCTCCTTGAATGAGAAAATAATGTATAAGAGATCTTACTGGAAAACACACAGGTCTCATATACTAAATACCCACAGCATATAAAGTGTATGAGAATGTAATACAATCCATATATCCATGTACAGGATACTAAGCACATACCTTTGTGTGTTTGTCGGACATAATCCAGTAGTATGGGCACGGTTTCTTGTACAATACTGTGATGTGTAGACACTGCAGCTAAGGCTTCATGACAGCGCTGCCACATGGCGTGCTGGGGTATAGCGCCGTCTGGGCTCTCTGTACTCTCCATAGGCACTAGGAATAAAAACAGGTCATTGAATGAGATGGAGCAAGAAAATCTAATTGGGGGTCACCGGATCCCCAACGATGCTTATTCAACCACAGCAAATCCATACTCTCAAAAAGGTAAGACATTGACGCAGGTGCCTAATATAGTAGACCAGGGTTAGGTTGAAATATTCACTGACCTGTTTGTAGCCTGGAACACAGCGGAGACACCATGCGACTGATGAACACTGAGGGGTGAACTCTGGCCAATGATCCTGAAGATTCAATCGCAGCCTGGCTGCAACAAACATGGTGGAAGATCACATAAAGCAACATACAACAGCCTCATACACAATCCCATCCAGGTCATTTATCTAATGCAATGACTGATGCTATTAGGAAATAACTTCATGGTGAATGCAGTGGAGTGGGGGTAACATAAAATTACTGGAATACCCCATTGGTGTAGATGTTACCACCTCCCCACTCATTGCAGCCAGGGAGCAGAGTTTGCAGGACCTGGGATCTCCAAACTTGTGTGTCCTGCAGCTATTGAGCATTCATGGCATCTATATATCTATGTCTCTATATCTCCATCGTTCTCTATATCTATATATCTAATATATATATCTATATCCATATAGGTCCCAGATGGCAATGCAAAATAGTGGAGATAAGAAAACGCCACATCTAGTGTCTGATGCCCCCATCACCCATAACGTCAGGGTAAACAGGATCTGCCAATGTCTAGCTAATGTGTACTGCTTACAGAGGAGATAGTATCCCCTCTTCCTGTGTGAGATGCTCCCCCAAATTAATTATTTAATAGAAGAACAATACAAGCCTGAAGCATCAAGATATAATACCAGCTCTGAGAATCTGCTGCCTCTAGGATAAGCCGGGTCAGATGGTCCACAATCAGATCAATGTCGCCGGATGATAAGAAACCTGTTAGAAAGAGGCAAAGTTATTTTATCACTGAGAAAATCTGGTTACTATAGTCAAATAAGAGCAATATACCATGATCCAGATTACAGGGAGAAAACAGACGGCTTTTTAGAACTGAACTCTTCTGCAATATCAAGTATCTACTTGGATTGATGGGTTTTGTCCAGTCTTAAAGGGAAGCTGTCATCAGAAATTGGTCCAATAAACGACTACTAGTATGTTATCAAGCAGCTGAGCAGCTTCTAGATCAGGTTTCTTTCATGGACTGGTGTGGTGGCATCATCCAGAAAAATCAACTTTAAAAGTGAGATGTAAATAAGTTTTATGAAGTCAAGGAAGCGGAGAGTTTAACGCTGAAGTCAAGCTCTCCCTGAGGTGAATCACATAGAAAGAGGTTTCAGAGGCAGGGAGAGCTTGACTTCAGTGTTAAACTCTCTGCAGAGAGAAAACCAACTTTGAAGTAACATATTAATTGGCTGTATGAAGTCCTCCCTGGCTTCATACAGCCAATTAATATGTTACTTCAAAGTTGGTTTTTTGGATGATGCCACCGCACTGGGCCATGAAAGAAACCTGATCTAGAACTGCTCAGCTGCTTGACCACATACTGGTCATGGTTTATTAGGCCAAAGGTTCCCTTTAAAGCTTATTAAATGTACGATTAGGTGTACTGCAACTTGAAAATTCACTCTGGGATTTAATTCTCATTTTAAGATCTCTCCTTAGTATAGGTTACCTGTTATCTGAAGCTAATCCCGATGGATAGGTTACTTGTTACCTGGCGATAATCCTGACGGACAGGTTACTTGTTATCTGACGATAATCCCGATTGATAGGTTACATGTTATCTGAAGCTAATCCCGATGGATAGGTTGCTTGTTATCTGATGATAATCCCGATGGATAGGTTACCTGTTATCTGAAGCTAATCCCGATGGATAGGTTACTTGTTACCTGGCGATAATCCTGACGGATAGGTTACTTGTTATCTGAAGCTAATCCTGATGGATAGGTTACTTGTTATCCGACGATAATCCCGATGGATAGGTTACTTGTTATCCGACGATAATCCCGATGGATAGTTTACTTGTTATCTGAAGCTAATCCTGATGCATAGGTTACTTGTTATCTGAAGATAATCCCGATGGATAGGTTACATGTTATCTGAAGATAATCCCGATGGATAGGTTACTTGTTATCTGAAGCTAATCCCGATCCTGTATATATGGGCACAGCACAGTACTACTACTCCTATCCTGTATATATGAGCACAGCACAGTACTACTACTCCTATACTGTATATATGGACCCAGAACCTTACTACCACTCCTATCCTGTATATATGGGTACAGCACAGTACTACTACTCCTATCCTGTATATATGGACACATCCCTGTACTACTACTCATATCCTGTATATATATGGGGACAGCACAGTACTACTACTCCTATCCTGTATATATGGACACAGCCCTGTACTATTACTCCTATCCTGTATATATATGGGGACAGCACAGTACTACTACTCCTATTCTGTATATATGGGCACAGCACAGAACTACTTCTCCTATCCTGTAAATACAGGCACAGCACAGTACTACTACTCCTATCCTCTATATATGGGCACAGAACACTACTACTACTCCTATCCTGTATATATGGGCACAGCACAGTACTACTACTCCTATCCTGTATATATGGGCACAGCACAGTACTACTTCTCCTATCCTGTATCTATGAGCACAGCACAGTACTACTACTCCTATCAAATTCCATCATTTTCTCCCATTAGTTGTGTATGATGCTGCGGGTGTGATGATTGTGTAACGTGGCTGTGATTTATTTATTAATGTTCTTCTATATAAACCCGTTTCTAAAAACTTTCTTGCGTTTTCATTCTACGCGTCCGTGAGCTGCACGGTGGAAGGGCTAATCATTGTCTATTGGCATTAGTAATGTACTAAATGGTGAAGTCTACATAGTGTATAAGGTGGGCAAATACTTAGAGGCCTGAGCTCAGCTTCTAATGGGGCAAGTTCCCCCCCACTATAATACGTGGCTGCTGTGGATGACCTCCAGCCTGGACAGCTGCAGCTCTAGTTTGTACCATGTTTAGACCTTATTCAGATATAGGGACCCCTCCGTTGTCGTTTCATACATAGATACATGAGAGTCATGGCTTACAAGTGCATCATGGGAGTGGAGCACTAGATCACATACTTGACCCTCTAGGGGTGACTCCTCTTCAGCCAGATGAACCTTGCTGCCCCCTTTTCCTGTGGTTGTATTTGGACCTCAGGGATCTATCCCCCATCCTTCTGTGCTTGATGTTAAGGGAGCTGGCTTACATGGTAGCTAAGAGGCATGGTTTTCCTTATCCCATCCTGGAAAACATTGCATATTTTCTCATAGCTATCATGCAGAGAGCACAACAGTGTTAGGACACATGGAGAATATATGAACCTGCAATAGAAATCCGCTGCATACAGGAAAGCGCTATAAGACAATGGGCCCCATTTATTATGCACCCCCACAATTCTGCACATAAATTCATGTACAACTAGTTTGGTGCTAGGATTGCGTCGCAGCTGTACTAGTTACACCGCAACACAATCCTGTGCACAGAAAGCGGCCATCCAGTGCGTACGCGCGTCATCCGCCACTTTTACGTCAGCAAGTCCAATCTGGTGCACACAGTTCCTGCTCCTCTGGTGGGTGCAGGGAGCTTCAATCTTCATGAATATGTCGCTGTTTGCTCTACTATTACTACATGTGGGACAATTTCTGCAGGATTACACGGTCACAACAAATCCAGAAGGGACACTCCCAGTAGATTGAACTTAGCGGCTTTATTGTTTTCTTTTTCTAAACATAAATTTGAGGCAAATTTCGGAAATGTTCATCGTTCACCTACCAGATACTTTTTGGAAATGTCCATATTTTTTCCATATATTTATACATATTTTTTTCCCTCCCATTGGGACACGTAACAGCTGGAACTTACTCTATTCAATTCCAAAGAAGGAAAATTACATATGTGCAAAAATAATCCGCCGTCCTGGAGGTGTGGAGCGAGGATTAGTGATCAGCACAGGGGGAATAACTGTGTAAGGCTGCACCCCCCCCATCACTATCCGTCCTGCACACGTGTCAGGAGATTCCTTAATGTAAACTTGTACAAATGCGACTCAAGTGCCTTCACATCCAACCAGGTACCTGACGCAACGAGACGCTGGAATGCAGGAAAATAAGAGTCTGGCCGCGGCTCGTGGCGCTGGAGATGTGTTGGCGGTGATCTACGGGTCAGTAATAAGCGGAGTCCGGGTTAGATTGTCTCCATGCAAATATCAGTCTGCAGAAGGAGCCTCAGCTACCGGGGCTTCCGATCAGGAACCTAAATGTAAGACAGAACAAGATAATGAGCCATAAATTCTGTGATGAAACTAGGGGGATGTGATGTACAACAAGAAGAAATCCACAAGCCATTGCCCTTATTTTCCTTTAATCCCATGGGCACTAACTCTGAAGCATCATGACTGACTCCATCATGGATCAAATTACATGTGGTAAGTGCTCCCACTCGGCATTGATGCCGGTTCTATGCACCAAGTGTCTACGACTGAGCAAACCTCAAAATTAAAACGTTTAGTGTGTTACCAACGGGGAAGAAATGAGTTAAACCCAAACTTCTGGCTGAACACCAGACCTGAACATTGCGGTGTTGGATCCGCTCATCGATATCCAGGACTAAACGGCCATATGCTGAGTTGTCGCAACTCAATAGGCAGTATATAGATACATGGATGAAGTACAGAGGCCACCACTGATTGGCTGGTGACCTCATCTGGGGATCTTAGGACACCACTTTAAGTCTAAGGTCACATTGTGTATGCACCACTACCCCACTGCAGAGTAAGGCAGCCACACGTGTCTATTAGACCTGATATGCACCGGGTGGAGCGTTATTCTTCTTTTCTATGTCAGGGCTGGTTATGGCTGCGGTACATGATAGATAAGACTCTCGCTCAGTCTGTATTATCAGGGGATGTAACAAGGCACCAGAACCTCCGCACAAGCGTGAAATCTGTCTCTAATGTGCAGTCGGTGGGAATAGTGGAGGCGGTACTGGATATAATCAGGGCACCCAAAGACTAAAATAGTCCAGAGCTTTCAGTTTCATTATTCACTATAAATCCTGAGGATACACACCCAGCATCCTCCAGTCACTGCCATCATCATGCAACTTACCAGGCTTCTGCTCAGGCCTGGTATATCATGTACAGTTTAGTCACCAGGATAGGGGGCCACTATCAGACCTCCACAGATCACGAGAACGGGGTACCAGGTACCTCCATCAGACCCCCCTGTCGCTCCCGGAGATGAATGGAGCTGACGGATGGCATGGCATGGCCCATTCATCTCACTCTCCATAGAGACAAGTCTAGCAGAACGGTGATGAGCGGCCGTCTGCTCCATTCATCTCCTGGAGCGACGAGGGGTCTGACAGAGGTATCTGGGACCCCCTGTTCTTGTGATCTGCAGGAAATCTCATCACCGAGACCCCCACCGATCAGCAAGTTAGTTCCTGTGGATAGGGCCTAACTTGATCGGTAGAAAAAAACCCCTTTAAGCAACTCACCACTGGCATCGGGCCTCCACAGCCTCTTTCCTCACCAATCTTTTCTTATCGTCTAATGGTTTAGCTAAGGCACGGATCACACGTTGCTTGTAAGGCAGGAGCTGCAAAGACGAGTCATGAAGATGAGTAAACTATGTGCATTAGGCAAGGTCATCAGTGATACAAGGCAGACGAGATGGTACGAGGACACTTACCATAGGCAACGGGAGCTTTGTAAGAGCCAGCATACACTTCAGAGCTGTAATCCTCACCGCCTGCGAGAACACAAAACGATAAAATTACATGTGAAGTTAAAGGTTTCCTCCAGATTGAAGGGATCACTCACTCGGCACTTTGCCTTAAAACCAGACTTGTCAGTATCAGATTTATCACCACCATTTATCAGCTGGAGAATCTAAAGCAACTGCATAAGCTGCAGTCTCTTCACCCCCTACCAAGCACGGCGCTGTACATTGTATAGTGGCTGTGCACGGTATTGCATCTTAACCCCATTTACTTGAATGGGGCTGAGCTGCAAACTGGCCAAGTGGCACATGCATGAGACTTCTGACACCAATCTGATATTTTCCCCCATGATACCCCCTTTAGCCACATAATAAAACCATGGGGCAATTATCCTCCAGTTTCAGTCCTACCATGCTGGGGCTGGACGTCAAGCACAGAAGTTTGGAGATGAGAGAATCTATGTGAACGCTTAAGATTTCAGCAGCATCTAGAAGCAGCGGCTCCAGGCAGGTCAGTGTGGACAGCTGGACGATGTTGTCGGGGCAGGATAAAGCTTCTAGCAGCAGAGAGAAGAGCTACAGGGGAGACAACGGGAAGATGTCACAGGGTTATTATAGTGCAGGATCTTACATGGATCCACTAATCATTAGTGGACCATCAGCGCTGGGTAGGACCTAATGTAGCAATGTACAAGGCCCTTTCCAACACCACCGCTCCAGCCATGTATGGACCATTACTAGAATATGCCATTGCTTCACAAATGGTTAAATTCTGATCTTTGGATCGCCACCCCATCCTGTATAGAGTATGCAGCACACACCCCAACACTACTCACCCCCCCCCTCAATCTTTTCCTGCAAAGCATTGCAGACTGGAGAATACTGTAATACTGCTGCAGGTGGACAGGAGCGTTACACAATACAGGGAGACCGCAATGTAATAGATGGCAGATCGTAGTGATTAGGACACTGTTAAAAGTAAATCTACCATCATGATAAACCAGGGACCCTTACTCAGATCCGGAAACCGAAAATGTGCAAATCTTTTAATATTTGTGATCCCTGGCCTCCTCCCTTGTAAAAATCAATTTTTATTATTATGCTAATGAGCTAGAAGAGCTGAGGGTGTGACCAAAGCCCCTCCCTGCTGCAGATTTACACAGTCTACCCCTCCCCTCTGTCTGATGTAATCTCACACAGTAGGAGGGATGATATGAGCCCTTTGGGCTCATTAGCATAATTATAAAAGTTGATTTCAGAAGAAAGGAGGCCGTGGGTTTCCCTTAAACCTAAACATGGTCAATGAAAAAGCTTATAACGACGTAGGAAATGGAGCTGCAGACGCACCGAGGGCAGCTCTGTGATGAGAACTTGCTTTGGCAGACAGTTCAGCACATGGGACAAGGCTTTAAGGTAGTTGGGCTTGTCATCTATATATATAAAAAAAAAAAAAAAAAGACATGTTTTATGGTGTTTCACACTGACATTTTTCATCTTAAAAAAGGTCATCCCGTCAAAGACAATTATCCCCTATACAGAGAATAGGTGACCCATGACACCCCAGCAATCAGGAGAAATGGGGAGCAATGAACCCAGCACATACATGACTGCTGCTCCATTCATTCCCATGAGACTGAAGACCAGTCATCTCCACGATCTCCCATAGGCAAGTGCATGGGGCAGAGGTCATGTGTGTGAACAGGGGCTTAGATCTGTAGGATACTTGTTTCTGTGGTGTGAATCCTTATAGCCCTACAACCTCCCCCAGTTTACACATCACCTCCATTAGCAGCATTGAAACCTTCCACCAGTTTGGGGACATTCTCTGTGAAGAATCTCTGACGGTACATGATGCGGATGTCGGCGTGAGACGATTTGTTAAGGATATCCGAGGAATCTGAGACCAAGAGAGAGAACAAGTCCGCAGCCAGGGGTCCCAGATCTCTATTAGACAACAAACTGATCATCTGCAAAAACATAAAATCCAACAATTAAGCAAAGTAAAAGCTGCTTACACCAGCAACCACAGGGTTAAAAGAAGGTATCTGCTCAATGAAAACCATGACATGGAACACGGTGGAGGCAACAAAAATAATCGGATCCCGCTTGGAATTTCAGCACATGATAAATTGTAATTGTAGCGTTTAACCCATTAGGGTTTTGTCAGAACTTGAGGGTTGCCATAAACAGAGACATTTTTATAAAGTAGAGGTCATGACCCTGAACATGATCTTCAACATGGTTTCAAATTCAACTCAAAAGAGTTATAATCTTATAAAATATAGATTAAGCAATTTTTTTTTATGTTGGCATTTATATAGCAGCAGACGACAAACAAACCCTGTGTAGTCTGATCCAGTAGTTCAAAGTCCTTCAGCTAGTCTCTTACTTCACACTAAGGTATATTTAAGTAGTTTAGCAAAACGTACAACACAGAAGAAACTAAGTGTGTATGATCAGACTACTCAGGACCGGCTTGTTGTCTGTTACCATGGAGATACATAGGTCTGTAGCTCCACAATTATACATCAGGTAGATACTATGTATAATATGGCAGGTACCGCTGTTATACCTACCTTGTTAGTTAGTTGTCCGTTCATGGGATGGTACCGCAGTATCAAAGCTTTGGTTACCTGTATAAAGACCAAATCTGGGTTCAGCTATAAGTTATACAGGGGGCGACTTGTGTCCTTATTCAACCTTATCTGCTATAAAGACAAATGATGAGTGATAAACGTATGATCTCTGGGGGTCCGACCTCTAAAACCGAGATGATCAGAAAATTCTCATTTCTATGGGACCACAGGGACATCTTACAGGAGTGCAGATCCTGGATGTGCCAGGCAGACCAGGGCAAGGGGGGTTCGCTGTCAGTGAGGGCCCAGAAGGCCGGACCCCCTGCAATCATGGATAGGGAATAAAGGTCTCAGACCTTTAAATGGGTCTCAACATATTAAGTTACTGTTTAAACATAGGATAAGTGACTAACAAGGTGATCGGTGAGGGTCCGACTGCTGTGACCACTAATGGATGGAACGGCAGGACAATTTATGCCTCCTTTAACTCCATTCAGTTCCGAGTCAGCCCCCCGCACGCCCATCTCCAGCTCTCCAGCCCCCCGCACGCCCATCTCCAGCCCCCCGCACGCCCATCTCCAGTTCTCCAGCCCCCCGCACGCCCATCTCCAGCTCCCCCGCACGCCCATCTCCAGCCCCCCGCACGCCCATCTCCAGCCCCCCGCACGCCCATCTCCAGCCCCCCGCACGCTCTCTATCTCCCCTGATCCGGTTGCACTGATTTTTCCGTCTTACCCATGCGAGTAGCATCACAGCCTGAGTCCTTTTGCTGTTATCCTCCAGTCCCGACTCGATCTTGTGAGAGGCGATCTTCAGAATATCATCCAGCTGCTGCCCTGAAATGCAAAGAGCCACAATGGCGAGTCAGAAAAATATTCACCCACGTGAAACTATTGTAAACATTAAAGGGGTTGTCCATTTTCAGCAAATAATTGATATTGTTAGTGTAGGGAAAAGTTATACACCTTTCCAATATGCTTTTGTATCAATTCTTCATGGTTTTCTAGATCTCTGCTTGCTGTCCTGCTATGGAAGCTATGTTTACTTTCAGTAGATAGAAATCTGTCCATAGTCATGTGATCACAGAGTAATCAGAGCCGTGTGATATAACAAGCCGCGCACCTGTGTGAGATCACATGACCAGGGTGATAACGAGCCGTGCACCTGTGTGACATCACATGACCCGGGATATAACGAGCCGTGCACCTGTGTGACATCACATGACCAGGGATATAACGAGCCGCGCACCTGTATGACATCACATGACCAGGGATATAACGAGCCGTGCACCTATGTGACATCACATGACCAGGGATATAACGAGCCGTGCACCTGTGTGACCTCATATGACCAGGGATATAACGAGCCGTGCACCTGTGGACCACCCCCCAAAACAGGACCAGGAATATATAACGAGCCAAGCACCTGTGTGACATTGTATAATGTATAACTTTTCTTTAGACAAACCATATTAATTATTTACTGAAAATGTACAACCCCTTTAAGTATCATTGGGGTTGTCCCTTATTCATCTACCCTACAAGAAAATTATGAACTAGGGCAGTAAGGGGGTCATTTGCTCAGGGATATCATTACAGTCTTCAGAGAGGTCCCGATACTGAATTACTGGCCATTAATAGATAAATCTGACAGCCGGAATGAGTGATAATGATGGACCATGGGAGCAGTACAATTCCTACAGTCTGGTGGTGTGAACACTGACCTGCAGGACACTTGTTTATTAGACCAGCAAAACATTTGGCAGCAGATGTGAAGGCAAATGTGCAGCATCCCCCGAGGCTCAGCGCCAGCAGGTCCTGCAGCAGGCGGCTCTGATGTGGGACCTCCACCTGCGGGTAACACGACATTATCGAATGAGAATCATCATCCATGGGATAAGTAATGTATCACACACACCGTACCCACACCATCAGCTCTGCTACATGTAGCTTAAATTCTTATCCCTGCTCCCGGTTTAGCCGGCGCCACACGTGGCGCCACACGTGGCGCTTTTGTCTGCGCCCCGGTGGGCGCGACTTTGTCTGCGTTTGCAAGCGCAGACAAAGCGCCCTGTGTGGCGCCGGCCTTTCCCCGTCAAGATTTTTTCAAATTTTTTTCCCATCAACACCTTTTAAAGGCCCCATTTATTTGTAAGGTTTTATGTCCTTTTACGTGGTTTTATGCACTAAATAAATACTATTACAGTTTTTTTTAGCTTGTGTTGTAAGAAGAGTTGTAAAAAACAAAAACCGTGATTTTAATCTTTTTTTTTTTTTAAGGAAAAGGACACATTTTGTGTTTTTTTTAGGCTGTAAAAAAAATAAATACAAAAAAAATAAACATTTTTTTTGTTACAGTTTTTATACCCTTGCGCCACAAGGCGGCACTGATAGACCATTTGATACTATCATCTATTAGGTCTTACCTCTAACTTGGCCTACTAGAAATCTACTACAGGCAGTCCAGGGGACCCCTAGGCTCCCCTCTGATGTCATCGACACCCCACAATAGCTTATGTGGGGTACCGATGGGTGGCAGAGGGAGCCCACTCAGTCCGGTGTCCAACGTGTTAAACCCAGCTCACATGGAATTGAAAAGTACAATATAAAATCTCTCTTTTTCTGAAAAAGCCAATTTTAATACAAAAACACTTTGGCAGTGTATGTACTATGCTCTGTGGGGACTGGGGGAGTGCTAAAAATGGCTCTCCTGGTGACAGGTTCCCTTTAATTGCGTTGAAATATAAATCCTAGATACTTAAAATTTGAAACAATTGGAAGAAGTTCCGCTGCAGGGGGCAAAGCTTGTTCTACAGGGTCAATTGGCAGCAATGACGACTTCTCCCAGTTTACTGAGAGTCCTGCAGGAACACCGAATTTATCTATCACTTGGAGGAAACGAGTCAAGGATCCCACCGGGTTACCTAGAAATAATAGGTCGTCTGCATACAAGACCATCTTCTCCTCCAACAAGTATCTGAAACCTACACATCTCTTAACTTTGCCGCTAATGGCTCAATAGCTAGGGGAAAAGGGTAGAGGGGGCAGCGGGTGCCCCTGTCTAGTATCCCTGCCTAAAACGAAAGAGATTGCCACAAATACAGGCCGCATCTGGACTATGTCTTCGATTGTGGATTTGTCATAGAGAACTTTCCCCGCTGATGGCATCTGTACTTACATTTCTTGGCAATGAGCACACGTAAGCCATAAGCAGGGCTACAAGGAGGCTTTGGGGGGCTGCAGGACCCTCCATCTGCAACAAGAAAGGGACATTATATATTCTGCATAATATACACATTCTGGTAACTGTACACACATCTCGATAATATAACATTACCTGGAATGGCAGGAACCTGGAGGTGAAGCTGTTCTCCGCGAGGATGGACACATCCCCGTCTAGAAACAAGCTCACAATCTGGGAAATACTTGAAGACAATAACCTGAGAGAGCACAGAACAGACGGTGAGGAACCGCTCAGTACAAGGAGAATCACTCACTGTATGAGAACTTACTCAGGACTGAGGCGCGAGGTGGAGGCAATGATTAACGGGACCATGGCGGTAAGGACACTGTCACTGAGGAGGACGTGAAGATCGGCGGCTGTGCCCCTGTCTGAGAAAGGAGATGGTTGCTAGAAAATAATACAATCTAGACTGAAATCAATGACTTATATGTATAAACTGTATCAAGGGAGCGGGCCGAGGCGGACGCCACAGTAGAGGGCGCGGGCCGAGGCGGACGCCACAGTAGAGGGCGCGGGCCGAGGCGGACGCCACAGTAGAGGGCGCGGGCCGAGGCGGACGCCACAGTAGAGGGCGCGGGCCGAGGCGGACGCCACAGTAGAGGGCGCGGGCGAGACAGGGGGTGTAAAAGTTTTGTGCAATTTTGGATCTGGGGGAAGACCGGTCTTGTCCAACTTGGTGTGAGAAAATCCATAACCCAGTCAGGACATGCTAGCCCCTCACCTTGCATTGCAGCCTGCACGGTCAGGGACAGCAGACAGGGCACCACTTTCTGGTGATAGTAAAACAGAGACTCAGCATTTTCTTGGCACAGGACTGCGACATGATGAAGGCTCTTGCACACAGCGACAACATCTTCTGCATTTATTTCTCCTTGAATGAGAAAATAATGTATAAGAGATCTTACTGGAAAACACACAGGTCTCATATACTAAATACCCACAGCATATAAAGTGTATGAGAATGTAATACAATCCATATATCCATGTACAGGATACTAAGCACATACCTTTGTGTGTTTGTCGGACATAATCCAGTAGTATGGGCACGGTTTCTTGTACAATACTGTGATGTGTAGACACTGCAGCTAAGGCTTCATGACAGCGCTGCCACATGGCGTGCTGGGGTATAGCGCCGTCTGGGCTCTCTGTACTCTCCATAGGCACTAGGAATAAAAACAGGTCATTGAATGAGATGGAGCAAGAAAATCTAATTGGGGGTCACCGGATCCCCAACGATGCTTATTCAACCACAGCAAATCCATACTCTCAAAAAGGTAAGACATTGACGCAGGTGCCTAATATAGTAGACCAGGGTTAGGTTGAAATATTCACTGACCTGTTTGTAGCCTGGAACACAGCGGAGACACCATGCGACTGATGAACACTGAGGGGTGAACTCTGGCCAATGATCCTGAAGATTCAATCGCAGCCTGGCTGCAACAAACATGGTGGAAGATCACATAAAGCAACATACAACAGCCTCATACACAATCCCATCCAGGTCATTTATCTAATGCAATGACTGATGCTATTAGGAAATAACTTCATGGTGAATGCAGTGGAGTGGGGGTAACATAAAATTACTGGAATACCCCATTGGTGTAGATGTTACCACCTCCCCACTCATTGCAGCCAGGGAGCAGAGTTTGCAGGACCTGGGATCTCCAAACTTGTGTGTCCTGCAGCTATTGAGCATTCATGGCATCTATATATCTATGTCTCTATATCTCCATCGTTCTCTATATCTATATATCTAATATATATATCTATATCCATATAGGTCCCAGATGGCAATGCAAAATAGTGGAGATAAGAAAACGCCACATCTAGTGTCTGATGCCCCCATCACCCATAACGTCAGGGTAAACAGGATCTGCCAATGTCTAGCTAATGTGTACTGCTTACAGAGGAGATAGTATCCCCTCTTCCTGTGTGAGATGCTCCCCCAAATTAATTATTTAATAGAAGAACAATACAAGCCTGAAGCATCAAGATATAATACCAGCTCTGAGAATCTGCTGCCTCTAGGATAAGCCGGGTCAGATGGTCCACAATCAGATCAATGTCGCCGGATGATAAGAAACCTGTTAGAAAGAGGCAAAGTTATTTTATCACTGAGAAAATCTGGTTACTATAGTCAAATAAGAGCAATATACCATGATCCAGATTACAGGGAGAAAACAGACGGCTTTTTAGAACTGAACTCTTCTGCAATATCAAGTATCTACTTGGATTGATGGGTTTTGTCCAGTCTTAAAGGGAAGCTGTCATCAGAAATTGGTCCAATAAACGACTACTAGTATGTTATCAAGCAGCTGAGCAGCTTCTAGATCAGGTTTCTTTCATGGACTGGTGTGGTGGCATCATCCAGAAAAATCAACTTTAAAAGTGAGATGTAAATAAGTTTTATGAAGTCAAGGAAGCGGAGAGTTTAACGCTGAAGTCAAGCTCTCCCTGAGGTGAATCACATAGAAAGAGGTTTCAGAGGCAGGGAGAGCTTGACTTCAGTGTTAAACTCTCTGCAGAGAGAAAACCAACTTTGAAGTAACATATTAATTGGCTGTATGAAGTCCTCCCTGGCTTCATACAGCCAATTAATATGTTACTTCAAAGTTGGTTTTTTGGATGATGCCACCGCACTGGGCCATGAAAGAAACCTGATCTAGAACTGCTCAGCTGCTTGACCACATACTGGTGGTGGTTTATTAGGCCAAAGGTTCCCTTTAAAGCTTATTAAATGTACGATTAGGAGTACTGCAACTTGAAAATTCACTCTGGGATTTAATTCTCATTTTAAGATCTCTCCTTAGTGTAAGTGAATAGAAGAGGAGAATATCGATGATACGCTGCTTCATTCTGATTTGTTCTCTACCGATCCCAGTCACCGGTTGTGAAGACTGGAGACATGTTACAGCTATCTGGACTGCTGGTAAAAACCATAATGCACTAACCAGCTTTATTCTTCGGATCAGTGGAGGTCTTAGGATCTAAGGGACTGACTTGGATACAGTGGTAGGCTGGTTGGAGTGATGCGGGGGTGACTGTCACTCCATGGTCACATAACCTCAGTGGGAGTCCCAGTGTGGAGGAGCTACAATGACCAGACACCTATCACCTGCCCTACGAGTCCCTATTGTGTTATAGTAATAACATGGTGATACCTTGGTGTGTGCCCAACACGGTGAGGGCTTTTACCGCTACTTGTTGGAGCTGTGTGCTGGGATCAGTCACTGCAGAGAACACCATACTGCACAAGGGATCCTTGAAACTCACCAGGCCATTCTCATCTGCAAGGAAAACACAAGATCAGCAATCACCAGGACAAATCGGAGCTCACACATTCATTGCATTTGGAAGCCAAACACAACACATACTTGGCACTTACTTGCATTAGTTTTTTACGTGTATTATATAGTTTTAAAAACTTTGGGACACCTAATTCGGAGGCCACTACATATCATAGTAGTATCATCATAATATATACGGCTGGAAAAAGACTCATGTCCAACCTTTAAGAATTAAACAAATGTTTTTCCCCAATAACCAGTGATATCTTTCTATCCAAGGCCTCCCATGCCCTCTTGATGCAAGGAGTCCCTGTTTCTCTGCAAAACATCAGCTGCAAACTGTAATCACGATTACATACATCACTATGATAGCATGCATCATCCTATTAACCTTGGTTGGTTGATAAAATCCGGCCAATGCACGGGCTAACCCTGGTCATGTGCCACCTGCTGTATACTTAGATGCTAAATGATAAATCATTAGAGTTGCATTCTCACGACCGTTAGAGGGACGTACATCTATGTCTCCATAGACGTTTGCTCACTGTTCCATGCCATGCCTGCAAAAAAGATACAGCAGGCTCTATCTATGGCTGTAAGAACGGCCATGCAGTGCTATTTCCTACGGAGAGGGGAGGGGTGAGCAGTCCTCCCGTATACTTGCCCGGACATGGCCAGGTGAGCGTACGTCAGTGTAAACACAGCCTTAGTCTAAATTCACACCAACATGTGCCCGCCGTACCTTAGCACAGTGGGCACAAGTCGTCGAGAGGAGGAGGGGATGAGAGCCGCTAACCCCACCCCTGTCCATAGAGAAACATGGGGCATGGCACTGTATTCCGGGGAAAGATAGGACATGTCCTAACTGCTCCCGTACAGCACCATGTGCCCATTGTGGTCTATGGGGAACGTATATATGCCATATATACGTCCCCCATACGGCAGTGTTAATGTAGCGTTGGTCTAACATTGTACTGCAACTTTTAGACACCAACAATGAATCTGCAACAATGATATTCTACGGCCGAGTTGTATTGAAGATTTTAGGAAAGCAGTTGGAGATCTCCTGATGTCACGTGCAGACGGACATCTCACCTTCTTCGTGAAGCCACTTGCTCTGCAGCTTGAGGAATCCCAGCGTCATCTCCAGTATTGTCCTACGATGACTGCTCTGGAAGGAGAACAGACCTGAATCACAGTCTGGATACAGTGACTTCCCACCTCTAATACAGAGTCTTCAATAGCTCTGGGTAAGGCTGCAGGTGTGAACATTCACCTATTATTGTGTACGACTGCTGTAAATGGTTGCAACAAGCAGATGCCTCCTGACCCCTTATAGGAGCTATAGGTTACCTGTGCGTGCTGATTATATTGCTCCAGAAGAAGCGGCAGGACGTTAGCAGTCACTTTGCGGCAGGCGCGGGAGGAGGCAGCGGCGGCGGCCTGTAGTAGCTTGGCGCTGGGCCACACCAGCTTCATATCTGGCTCACACAAGTGATGCTTGCAGTCTGCGGACACACAGTAAGACGAGAAGCTACCAGTATAAGTATGATCATTGTTGAACAATCCGGATCTCCGTCCAGTTTCTTACCTTTCAAGATATTGGTCAAGAAAATGTCCAATAGATCTTCGGAGTCCGGACCAAGGACAGAGCGGGATAAGCTGGCAGACAGGGCGTGGAGAGCGGCCAGACCCTCAGACTCAACCTTGTCACTCGCTGTCTGAAAAACCTAAGACAGAAGACAGTCTGCGACTAAATCCACTACAAAACATATATACAAATATATGCATACACACCTACCTCTCTACGGATGGAGGACCAAAGCCCCGACAGGAACTCCTTCAGCTCTTTCTGCTCATACACCGCACACGCCGCCGTCTGGTATAGAAGGGAGACCACGTGTTTATATACATTCACACATTTTCACATAGTAGAACACAACCCGCATGATATCGCTATAACAAATAATATGTTTTTCATCCAGAGCTTGCTGATTCATGATCTTAATTCCAGCAATCCAGTGATCCTGTGAGTAGGATATGGATGACCCTATGGATGAATTGATATCACATGGCCCAAGGAGGCCACTCATTGGATAAAGATTGGATAAACCAGGTTCAGTGACCACCCAGAACTTTCAGCCAGGTGCAGGTCCGAAAACGAGAAATAACGCTGCAAAGCGGGAACTTGGAACCCTATTATGTGATATGACTCTGTGCTGTCTCCAACACTAGGCTACCGCTACTAATCCGCTATATGTGTTATCGATGGCCTCCTCCCTTCTAGAATCAACTTTTATCATTATGTGAATGAGCCAGAACGGCTCTAGAGATGGTACCAGAGCCCCTCCGTGCTGTAGCTTCATAGGCGGTTACACTGCGCAGGAGAACTTCCCCCTTCCACTGTGGGAGAATACATCAGGCAGATGGAAGGAGAAGTGCTAAAGGGGCAGGAGGGGGGCAGTGTAACAGTCTGTGAAGCTGCAGCATGGAAGGGCTCTGATAACAGCCCAGAGCCTTTGAGACTCATAAGCATAATTATAAAAGGAACCACAGCCCCCTTGCCTGGATCTTTGAGTAAGTGTCCCTGGTTTATCAGAATGGATTTTGATGGGAGATTTCCTTTAAGAAGAAGCCGTGCCGCAGCCTCTTCAAATGTAGCAGACCCCAATGATCCGATACTGATGACCATCCTGGAAAATCCATTTAATTAAAGGGATCGAAGATATCCTGAGGCCCCAGACACTGTATATATGCAGCATGTGAATCTTTCCCTCTGTACTATGATATAATACAGTGACATCTGCAGGACCTTTACCCTGCGCGCATTGGCTCACCAGCGTTTGCAGTGCATCCACTTTGGCGCTTTGTATGTCCGAGTCCATTTTCTCGATCACCAACGGCAGCAGAAACTGTAAAACAGGGAGGTGCGTCCGTAATCTAGACGTACAGTATATCCTGACATGGGGCAGTGACGCCACTTTGTATGGAAGTCATATTTCTAGACAGGAAAGTGGAAACCTATACAAGTAAATAATATTCTGTGGGGTCTGCGGCTGCTCTGAGATGCCGAGGAAGACGTCTGTGTCAAACAGAGTCAACCTCCTCTGGAAATCCGTTTGAAGTGAATCTATGACCATGCAGAGCGTCAGACAGTGTTAGGTGTTGTCCTCACACTGCTGTACTCTTAGCTCTCTGCTCTAAGTTGGTTCACAGCCCCTTCCTTCCTTCCGAGTGTTGGCTGTAGGACTATACCAGAGGTTTATTACAATTTTCACTGAGCAGTGAGGTGCTCTGCATGCAAAGTGCAAAAAGCCACAGCAGTGTGAGGACACCCCCCCCCCCCCTCAGTGCACTTGGAGAAGCGGAAATCCTGGACTATAAATCCATATTTCACAGTCCTGCTGCTACTAGTAACATACAGTAAGGCTTGATTACACATCAATACCTAACACTTGCATCAGAGCACAGAACACTGCAGTGTAGGGAATGGCCTCAGTGCACTTGGAGAAGCTGCAATCCAGGAATATAAATTCATAGTTTCACAGTTCTGCTGCTACTAATAACACACACAAAGTATGATTAGACATTTTTCCAGGGACAATACTTAACACTTGCTACAGAGCGCAGAGCACAGTGAGGACAAATATTTCACAGTCTTGCTACTACTAACAACACATCTAATTACACATCTCTCAAGGATTGCTACCCAACACTGTCTATAATTTACATATAGATATATTCCCTTTAAAGAGAACCTATCAGGGACCTCATTTTAACTAAAGACAGTTTACAGAAGCCCATCACAGCTGCACTGCACATCTGCACATATAATTGTATTGCATCCTTACAGAATCCTCCGTGTAGTCCCAGGGGTTGGGCTTGGGTTTGGATGCCTTTCAAAAAACAACATGTGACTTGTCTGTGCTGCAGACTCCACAGCTCTCAGCCCCCACCTTTGAGTTCCTGTACAGCTCCTCCCTCCAGCTCCATCATAGGTCACATCCTGGTGAGCTGACATCAGTAGGGGAGGGATGTGCTTTACAGGATCACAAAGGTGGGGGCTGAGAGCTGAGCCACATGTTTTTTGAAATGCATCCAAACCAAAGCCCAACCCCTGGTACTACAAAAAGGATTGTGTCAGGGTGCAAGGTAAATTATAACATACAGTTATATTGTACTGCAAATGCTCAGAAAAGGCAGAGAGGCAGATGTGCACTGCAGGTGTAATGGGCTTCTATGACCCCTTAGTATGATCATTGTTAGTGAAAATGAGGTCCCTGGTGACAGGTTCCCTTTAAGAAGAAACCTCAGTAAAGGGTAGGTGTGTAGGACATGCTGGGATTTGTAGTTCCACTAATGAATTCATGAATGACTTACCTCAGCAAAACGAGGGGTAGAAGCCAGGACGCCCCGGAGGCCCACAATCAGATCTTCTCTGGTAATCCCATGTGGATCATTGGGGGGCTACGAAAAAAAAGACCCCAAAATATGTGACTCGGACCCCAAAAATACCACAGCCATTTCATAGAGAAGACTCATCAGCAACAACTTACAGGAGTGAAATCAATGGGGAAATAACAGGACGTCACTTCAAATAATTCCTCCACAAACGGACCTACAGGAAGGGAGAGGACACATCAATCCAGAACAGAACCAAAATATATGGACCTGCCCAACTATTGTTGGGAAAAGTTCTACTGAACTGCAAAACAGCCGCTGCGCAATTCCCTGCAGCGCCTCCACAGGCCACAAAAAGAATTACAAGATTTTCATTGCGGTTTGTAAATAATAATAATAATCTTATTCCGAAGAACACAAGAGCTTACAGTCTATGAGGATGAGGGGGTGACACAAGAGCTTACAGTCTATGAGCGCTACAGAATATGATGGCGCTATATAAATAAAGATTATCATTATTGAACTCAATGGGCTCTCGTTTTATCTGTGACTATTATGGGTCTTGGGATGTAACATAAGATCACATCGTCTACCAGGTGATGGGTAAGTGTTTCCTCTTATGTAGGCAAAAGGCCGACAACATCTAACAAATCCATCCAGTCCACAAACACAATCAGGTTAAGTCAAACAAAGTTATCAGCAATATTTCTGCACATTAGATGATAAAGCCCCGGGTCACAGCAAAGTGATTTTATATTGTGGTAATGGTTAACCGCAGCTTTATCAAGAAATAGATCCGGACTGTAATAAATCCTGCTTAAAGGAGTCTATCAGCAGCTCTGACCATACAAAGCTGAAGACCGTGTTAGGTATTGTCCGTGGAGAGTTATGTAACCAGACTTTTGTGTAAGTTGTTAGTAGCAGCAGGACTGTGATGTACGGATTTGTATTCCAGGATTGTAGCTGGACTTGGAGCACGGTTGTGCACAGGAGGAGATCTCAAAGCATTCCCCCTCCTCTCTCCTCTGAGTAATCGCAGTAGCAGGTTTTTGGTTGGATGTTACAGTGGGGGAGGGACAACTGAGCGGTTTAGTGCAGAGATCTAGGAGCACAGCAGTGTGAGGACATCCTCCAGAGTCCAGCTACAATCCTGGAATATAAATCTGTACATCACAGTCCTGCTGCTACAAACAACTTACACAAAAGTCTGGTTACATAACTCTCCAGGGACAATATCCAAGTTGTTCGTAGCAGCAGGACTGTGATGTACAGATTTATATTCCAGGATTGTAGCTGGACTCTGGAGGATGTCACAATGCTGTGCTCCTAGATCCCTGCACTAAACTGCTCAGATGTCCCTCCCCCACTGTAACAACCAACCAGAAACCTGCTAATGCAATTACTCAGAGGAGAGGGGAGGGGCTATGCTTTTAAGATCTCATACACCTGTGCACAACCGTGTTCCAAGTCCAGCCACAATCCTGGAATGTAATACATTTTTCACACACAAGGGTATTCACACATCTCTCCAGGGACAACACCTAACACTGGCTACATGGTCAATAATGATGATATCCTCTTTGTAGAGAACCAGATTTTACCCCACTAAACTACCAACCCCTCAGGTAGGTGATGAAATGCTCTCTAAATTCCCTCTTGTATGTGATTCTCATCTGTTTATCTATAAAAGAAAAATGTCCCTCAAATTAGGGCAAATATGACTGTTCTCATTTAATTTTCAGTTAAGACGAGTCAAATTTAGAGGTTGCAGGAATAGTGTCAGTTCTGAAGCCCATATTTTATGTTCTATAGCACCTAGAAAAAAAAGCTATTGGTGTCATATTAAAGATAAGAATGTCATCTTTCAGAGTCCATCAATGGTTTTATGACATACAGAAATGGACATACGAACAGTTAAAAAATAGGGGCAGGGCTGGATCATTATCTGGAGACTTATAGCCATTCACGCTCCACTAATGAATTCTGGGTAAATATGCAAATAAGTTTTCCTGGATGGAATAAGGAAAACCACGCCTCTTTTGCTACCTTGTGCTTTGAACTATGTTTTTAGTTGCTGCTATCTTTGGGTTTGTACCTCACAAAACCATAAGCCTGTCGTGATCTGAAAGATGAGATTCTTATCTTTAATATGACACAAAGCTTGTTTATAGGTGCTATAGAAGCAAAGATAGGGACGCTACACCTGCAACCACAAAACCTGACTCATCTTGTGTGTAAATGTGGGAGAAGAGTCAAATTTGTCTGACTTTGGGGGGAGATTATTTTATAGATAAATGGGTGAGATTTTACATGAAAGAGGGAATTCTAGAAAGGACATTTTATTCTCAACTAAAGGGAACCTGTCATCAGAAGTTGGCCTAATAAACCCCTACCAGTATGTTATCAAGTAGTTGAACAGCTCTTTAATGTTTCTTTCATGGCTTAGTTTGGTGGCATCATTCAGAAAGTCAACTTTGAAGTTATATGTAAGTTTTATGTATAAAGTCAGGGAGGAGGAGCGTTTAACATTGAAGTCAAACTCTCCCTGCCTCTATACTCCTCCTCCCATGTTACTGACATGTGCCAGACCTTGGAAAATCTGATCAGTGCTGTTCCTGAACACAACACCATTAATTTCAGTGAAAGGGACATTTTAAGGCTGGCAAAGCTTGACTTCAGTGTTAAAGTCTCCGCCTCCTTGACTTCAGAAAACAAATTTACAGTTGATTTTCTGGTTTCGGGCCATGAAAGAAACAATCTAGAAGCTGCTAAGCCACTTGACAACATACTGATAGTGGTTTATTAGGCCAATTTCTGATGACAGGTTCCCTTTAAGGGGGCTGGTAGGTTAGTGGGGTAAAACCTGGTGACAGGTTCCCTTTAGGGACACAACTAAACTCTGCAGTAACCACATAGAGGTCAGCAATCACATCACTAAGATGTCACCAGCTAATTCTTGCTGTGATTGATCACAAGGGACTAGTTCACGCTACAGAGACGCTACTCTTCTAGTCTTAGAGCAGGTGGTAAGTTGAATCTGTAAAGTTCAATCCTCTCATCAGCCATATTTAGTAGCCCAAGCCCAACTCAGCTGAACATTAACTTGTTCCACTGAGCCAAGACGAGATGGGACAGTCACTCCAGCTCGGCCTCTGATAAAGAACTCACATCACACCAATACACACACATACACGCAGCACAGTGTTATCTACAAGCATAAACCCCTTACCCAGAGCATAGCCCTTGGTAATGATGTTCTGCACAATGCGGAAAGCCACCAGGAGGTTCCTTGGATCCTTTTCTCCATCCATGACTTGAATGAAACCAAATGTAAAATCTGCTCCGAGGCTCTTTAGCTCTGCAGAGAAATAGTTAAATGGTTTAGCTGCTTCAGAAACTGACAAACTAAATACGGGGCTTGAGCACTGCAAGAATCAGGAGAAAAAGCTTGACATAAGTTATCGCTGAGCCGCTGCGCCGACCCTGCCGCTGCGCCGACCCTGCCTCACCATAGACTTCTATTTGCTCTGATAACTCATCTGATCCCCTGTCCATGTGTTGTCATTGATTTCAGAGTGGATATAGGAAAGGTGAATGAGAGAAGCAAAGTAAGAGGAGAAAGAATCACTTTCCTCTGATGAAATAGAAGACAATTTTTTTTGCCCCAGGAACAAATTTTTGCTACAATGGGACCAAGAATTATCAATAAAGCTTCATCACTGACACTTTACAGCTGATCATTCACAGCATTCAGCAAGCTTCACCGAGGTCACAGAGGGCAGAGAGGTCAGTCTTTAAGTAGGGGTCGTCTGTAAGTCAGGCGTCCTTAATAGGGGCAATCCCCTGGTTACATAAAGGATAGGTTCTTTGGGTTTGTTCTTAGTTGAATTTTTTATGCAAGTCGGAACTGTATATCCATTGTAGCTCAACTGTAGCTTCAGACAATTTTGTTTTTGTCCCAGTGACAATTGGAGTTTCAAAATTTCTTTGCTGTAATGGGGCCAAGGATTATCAATAAAGCTTCATTACAGACACCTTACAGCTGATCATTGCAGCCTGGGACTATAGTAATGTATCCAGAGAGCTTCACCAGAGGTCACAGATGGGAGAGAAGTCCATCTGTAACCAGGGTTCGTCTGTAAGTTGGGGACCGCCTGTATACACAGTTTCACTTGCACCTGATTTATACAAAGTTTGTTGAAACGTTATATATAGTAAACATTCAGAACAGGATCGAGATTTCTATGAAAATACCTTCTTCCCTGTTGTTCATAAAATTAGTGATGATGGTGTAGACGGTGTGACGGTCCAGCTGCATTAGAGACTGGAGGAGAAGGAAAAGACAATAGTCACCTGCTCAGGAATTACACACCGTCCTATTCTATGATGGAAGATATTTACCTGAACGTGGATTTCCTGGAATACGGATTTCAGCACGGACACTGCTAGACCGGGAGGGAACACCACGGACATGCTCTAACAGAGAAAACACTAGGTTAGTATCCGGTTTATCACACTGCTGCCCTCTTAGCTCTCTGCACTGAACAGAAGTTTCTCCCTTCTGCTCTGAGTAACTGCCGTAACAGGCGCCGTGACAGTGGTATCTTCTTAGATTTGTTATTCATGGCTTCTTTCCTTCTAAAATACTCTTTTAAGATTATGCTAATGAGTCCTAAGGGAATTGGGGGGGGGGGTGTTACCAGAGCCACTCCATGTTGTATCTTCGCAGACAGTTACACTGTCTCCTCTCCTTCAGCACCTCCCACTGTGTGATATTACATCAGGGAAAAGGAAGGAGATGTGCTCCTGCACAGTGTAACAGTCTGTAACGCTACAGCATGAAAGGGGCTCTGCTAACACCCCCAGAGCCCTTCTTGCTTATTGGAATAATTTTAAAAGATGTTTTTAGAAGGAAGGAGGCAATGGATAACAAATATAAGATACCACAGCCACGGTGCCTGGATCTATCAATAAAGTCCCTAGCAGTATGAGAGCTTTGTGTAAGTGGAGGGATACTATGTATTTATTAAAAGGATAACATGAGCAAACTCACCAACGCCTTGAGCCCCTGGAGGACGTGCGGAGTAATGACATGGTGATCCTTGAGTCGGTTTTCATAAAACACAACTAAGACTTCCACTTTTAAAAATAAGAAAAAAAAAAAAAAACACACAACACAATCAGAACATATATAAAACCCTGAGCATCGCAGCTCACACCTAAAGTGTCACCCATCTTTCCTAGAATAATGAATACAATCCGGAGACTAAATTCTTAATCTAGAGTGTAAATGGACTGTGTCAGTCAATATCTGTATAGGACCTGGAGCTACATAACAAAAATCGTATTGTTTTTATTTCCTAATTTTCATGTTTTCACTGCTTTGCACATGACTGAGCTGGATAGATGCTTGCGGCTTTTCATAGCCAGTAGTTTTGGGGGCTCCCGCTGTGACACGGGGGCTCCCACCAGATAATGAGTGCGT
Organism: Engystomops pustulosus; assembly: GCA_019512145.1. Lineage (NCBI taxonomy): Eukaryota > Metazoa > Chordata > Amphibia > Anura > Leptodactylidae > Engystomops > Engystomops pustulosus. The sequence continues at coordinate 6,739,171 of CM033651.1, forward strand.
CCACACCATAAAGACATCCGCAGCCTTTGATCGTAGTAATTTCATATTCAGCCTTTTTCATCCTCGTTTTGCTGCGCCTGTGCTATTGTCCTGGTGCCAGTGCACAATGAGCATAATCCAGGCCGCAGCGCCCGGCACAGCGATAAAACCCATCTGCCCGTGCCCATTATCAGACAATTACAAAGGAACAGAACGGCTTTTACATCAATCTAAGCATCTGCTGCTACACAGCGGGATCATCCCTGCAAATTCCAATGTGTCCTGGCGGAGGACTGGAGCATGCTAGGTGCACCGAGGGGATCTACCTTCTTTCTCTCTCAGGTTGGCATAGCACTGGAGTAAGACCTGCGACAGGAGCTGCACTCCGCGACCTCTGGTTCTGGGTTCAGTGTTTGCCAGGCAGGATCTGTGCAATAATAAAAGTACAAATAATGTATGAGAAATGGAGCAGCTACTATTAATCATCAGTCAGAGGAAACTTAAACCATATTTACAAGCTTATCGGTGAGGGTCTGACGAGGCTCCCCACCCCCACTGATCACAAGAACTGGACCCCATCAAACCATAGAAAAGGGGCGCCATTAGTGGGCAGAGCGGAATGACACATGACCCATTAAACACTATGGGATTGTCAGAAATTGCCAGCATGGCACTTTGGTATCTTCAACACTGCTGTTCACCATCATTGTGAGTGTCAGCGGTACCCGGGCGCTGTGCTTGCCAATTTTCGACACTCCTATACTATTGAATAGAGCGGCAAGACACATCCTCCTCCTACTGCTCCACCTATTAATGGGAATGGGACCTTCTCTGCATCGCTGGGAGTGCAGTTCTTGTGATCAGTGGGGGGTCCAAGCAGTCGGACCCTCCCCAATTAGCTTGTTATTCCCATTCTAAAGATAGAGAATAACTAGAAAACTTGGTAAAACCCCATTAAAGGGCTTGTCCACTTTTAGCAAAAATTTGATATCATTTGTGTAATTAAAAAGTTAAATCACATTTTTCCAATATACTTTCTGTATCAATTCCAAGAGTTTTTCTAGATCTCTGCTTCCTGTGTTCAATGTTTACTTCCTGTGAATACTGGTCCCTGGTCACGTGATGTCACCCAGTTGCATGGCACCTTATATCCCTGTTAATGTGATGTCACACATGTGCATGGCACCCTATATCCCTGGCCATGTGATGTGAAACAGGTGCACGGCACCTTACAACCCTGGTCACGTGATGGCACCTTACATCCCTGGTCACGTGCTGTCACCCAGGTGCACGGCACCTTACATCCCTGGTCACGTGAGTCACAGGTGCACGGAACCTTACATCCCTGGTCACGTGATGTCAACACGGCACGGCCACCTTACATCCTGGTCACGTGATGTCACCCAGGCCACGGCACCTTACATCCCTGGTCACGTGATGTCACCCAGGTGCACGGCACCTTACATCCCTGGTCACGTGATGTCACCCAGGTGCACGGCACCTTACATCCCTGGTCACGTGATGTCACCCAGGTGCACGGCACCTTACATCCCTGGTCACGTGATGTCACCAGGTGCACGGCACCCAACCCTGGGCACGTGATGTTGGCAAATGGTGCGGGTTTTTGTAGGTCGGCTTTCGTTCATGTAGTGTTTCACCCGGTCACCCAGGTGAAGGCACCTATACTGGTCACGTGATGTCACCCAGGTGCACGGCACCTTACATCCCTGGTCACGTGATGTCACCCAGGTGCACGGCACCTCACATCCCTGGTCACGTGATGTCACCCAGGGGCACGCCACCTTACATCCCTGTCACGTGATGTACCGGGCACGGCATTAATCCCTGTCACGTGATGTCACCAGTGCACGGCACCTCACATCCCTGGTCACGTGATGTCACCCAGGTGCACGGCACCTCACATCCCTGGTCACGTGATGTCACCCAGGGGCAGACAGCTTGTTACATCCCTGGTGGGGATTGTCAAAAGGTTAAAAACAAAACAACAGCGCCACACCTGACCATGGTCTGTGCTGGTATTGCAGCTCAGTTCTATAAAAATAAATGGAGCTTAGTTGCAATACCACGCACCACGTGAGCGGGAGAGGAGCAGTTTTTGAAAGAAAGCAGCCATGTTTTTCATCCTCTGGACTGCACCCCAGCACCTGGTAAATTTCTTTATATGATGATTTCTTTGAAAATCCTGCACCTGTCACAGCAATATAACACGTGGAGCAGCTGAATCAGGAGATCACGAGGACTGGTATTTCCAGGTTATAGTGCGAGCTTTACGAGAATTCTCTAATTTATTGACTGGAGCTGGAATCCTTGAATACGGTCACCTGTGTCATAAACCAAAGTGACAAAAGATACAAAAATATCTCCAAAACTTACCCCAGAGCTTCCACCAACTGCAACACTGTGAACAGCCCATCCTTCACACCTGCAGGGAACATAGAAAGTCAATTTAGGTGCCTTCAACCATAGCCAAGACCAGGATATTAAAGGTATATTCTAAGAAGTGTGCTATGGCCTCTTCACTACTTAAGAAGGATTCTCCCAAGGTCAAAAAACATGGCTGTTTTCTTCCAAAAACAGCGCCACACCTGACCATGGATAGTGTGTGGTATTGCAACTAAGCTCCATTAATTTCTATACAGCTGAGCTGCAATACCAGCACTGGCCACGGTCAGGTGTAGCGCTGTTTTTGGAAGAAAGCAGCCATGTTTTTCAACCTCGGAAACCCCCTTTAACAAGCACAGCGCCGTACATTGTATAGTGACTGTCCATGGTATTGCAAATCAGCGCTATTGACTTGAAGAATGAATGTGACTTCCCGGGGACCTCTGTTATGATTGTGGGGTCTCAGTAGTAAGATCCTCACCAATCAGCATGTTACACTATTCTCTTAGCCAATGATACATTGAATTTGATTTAAGCTGCAATACACATACAGCCTGCTTTACCAATAGAGTGTTTTTTCCATGTTTTTTCAGTCCTAGACATCCCCTCTAAATCCCTGTGCACTACACATAACAGCAGCTGGGCACAAGTACAATGTACATTCTGCATATTTTGGGGTCTCCCGCTGGCCAGTAATTTGCTCTATTACTTAGGTGCGGCCGGTCTCGCAGATGCACAACACCAGTAATGAGCAATGTGCCGTCGCTTCTTCATTAGCAATTAGCAGGTTGTATTCCCGAGGCGCGATGCTCTGCCGCTGGGAGGCCGCAGACATGTGGGTTACCTATTGTTCAAGCAAATTAGTTTGCAGACAGGAGTAAGTGTAGGTGACCTGGGGTGACATGACTAGGTCTTCTTTGTGATCCTATGCCCTTGTTCTCCTCTCTAAATGCCCCAGACAGCTCCTTGCAAGTCTTACATTCATTAGCAGCAAAATGTGTTGAAACTGTGCCAACGTTACATTAACATCATGTTGTATGATGCAAATTAGATGCACATTTAGTAATTGCTGCCATGTCCTCCACAGCCTCACAGCGAATCCCGGACACCCGGCATAGGATGTCTTCCAAAGCCCGGGGTAGGGATTGGGCAGGGACCTCTTTGGCGCTCCGGATCCAGACTTTCCTAGCGAAGGCCCTGGCGGACTATGAGGAGTTCACTGCCCCCTACTACTAGTGTGTTAAAGGGAACCTGTCACAAGTAGTGGATAAAATGTTCTTTCAAGTATTCAATCTTTTATGTGACATCTCACCAATCTACCAATAAAAAAAAATCTCCTCCAAGGTCAAATATGACTCTTCTCACCTCGTTTTCACATGAGATTAATTAAGTTTAAAGTCTGCAGTCCCCCTATCTACTTTGCTATTGCACCTAGAAACAAGATTTTTGGGTTATATGAAGATAAAAATCTCATTTTTTAGACTTTAGAAGTGTAGGGTTCTGTCATCTACAGAACAGAACATGCAGACACTTAAAAGATAGGCAGAAACTTGATCTTCATCTGCAGATTACATTTGCAAATATGGTTTTAGCTGCCTGTATCTCCGGTTCTGTAGCTCCTGATGTGATCGGAAAGATGAGATACTTATCTTTAATATGACGCAAAGAGAATATTTCTAGGTGCTATAGAACCAAAGATACAGGCTTCTGAAGCGACACTACCCCTGGCAGCCAATAAACTTGACTCATCTCATGTGAGAACAAGGTGAGAAGAGTCATATTTAAGTGACTTTGGGAGATATATAGACTGGACATTTCATACCCTACCTGAGGGAACTAGTAGTTTGGTGGGGTAAAACTTGGTGACGTGTTCTCTTTAAGGTTAAATAGGCCATCTACACCTACTGAGGCCTACTACTTTGTGCTGAATTATAGCCAAATAACCTCACATATTGGTGCAGCCTTCCACATGGTATCATCTCGTCCTTTACCATCTCCATTCTGCATAGCCTTATTGTGGCAGTGGAGACTTGAAGGGTTTTTCCCACGAAACAAGTTATGTCCTATCCAAAGAATGGGGCCAAACTTGGAGATCGGTAGGGGTCTCAGTGATGAGACCCCCACAGTTCACGAGAATGGATGGGGGTAGTGCCGTTGGATCCCTTGTCGCTCCTCAAGCAGCCTGTCACGCATGCGTGGACCACCCGGTTCATCTCTATGGAGCTGATGGAGATTGCTGACCTCCAGACTCGACAACGTTTGGAATAGTGCTCTCTGATTGGGTACATTTTTTGAAATTTGCACCATTATCATTTCTATAACCATGCACTAGAAAAAACCCTGTAATCCGCCCTCATAATTCAGAGGGATGCGACACATTCTTCAGAATTGGCCCAATTTCTGGGGTGTTCTATAGATCTGCCACGATGGGTGTTGTAGTTCCCACCACACCGGAGGATCCACAAGTTCCACAGCACAACATCAGGGAACCTCTAGTTGTGACTTATAAACCAAAACTGCAACAAATGTTTCAACCTGCGAAAACAAAGCCCCTGGGCGGCATCATAAAAGAGTTACATTTTATTTACATTTTGATGTGCGGACATAAAATCCCCGTCTAATCCTCCTCCGGCCAAACGTTGCATATTTATGGTAATTAGATTCCTGCAATATGATCCTTAATTATCAGATTTTATCAATCGTCTTCCTGCTCGCACAGGGCTCAGATGTGCGACACTGCGTGCGGCAGAGTCTCTCGCACAGCCGGACTTCGCTGGTATCTTAGCTTTGTAGTTACAGATCAAATGACCGCGTCGCTCTCCTGCGCAGATTTTACTGGGTCACACGTGGCTGCACAGTGACAGATACCAGGTCACGGCTCCGGAGGACTTCTGCTATGGCCATATAGATGGGTCATTCCTATTCCGCCACTTATGTGGCTGTTGGAGAAGGTGAAGGACGCATTCACAAAGTGGTTTTTAACTCCATTGAGAAAATTTATGACATAAAACATCTCAAATTTATATCAAATGGGAGGCAGAAGTTGGTTTGACCCTAAAGTCACATTGACAGTGCCGTCGTTGGGACGTTTATCCGCCGCACATTTGCAAGCCGATATACATCCCCATAGACGACTATGGCGATCCAGCGGCGGTACTGCACTGTACGTGGGGAAAGGTTAAAGCATGCACCATCATTCCCAGGGTGTAAGGCTGTGCTGCGCCATTTCCTATGGAAAGGAGCAGCGCTATCCCCTCCCCCTCTCAGAGGGTGATCGCTATATCATATTAGACTGGCACCCATCACAGTTCTAAACATTTTTAGTGCCATGGCCAAACATTGGCGCCATACTAGTCCAGACACCCAAGAGTCATAGTGATGCTGTATATTGTATGCGTGTCTTAACCAGTTCGCGACCGCCCGCCGTGTATTCACGGCGACGGTCGGGTTGCGCTGCATGGAGAGGGCTCACGGGCTGAGTCCTCTCCGTAGCCGGTAAGTCTTTGCTGCATATTGCAGCAAAGGCTTACCGGTAACATCCGCGATCGGTGCTAGTACCGTTCGCGGGTGTAATGACAGCGATGGCTGCCGGCAGCCTTAAAAGATACCCAGATCCCATCTTACCTGAGATCGCCGCTCCCCGTGACGTCATCGGGGACCGGTGATCCTTCTCCATGTTAGCCTCGGGTCTTCCGAAGACCTGAGGCTATTTCGTTTTAACCCCTTCACTACAATGTGCTGAATGAGGAGTAAAATCCCCATATACTGCCATATTGCAGTATGGCAGTATATGGTAGGATCGATCAGACAACCTAGGGTTAAAGTACCCTAGGCCTGTAATCCGCCCTCATAATTCAGAGGGATGCGACACATTCTTCAGGATTGGCCCAATTTCTGGGGTGTTCTATAGATCTGCCACGATGGGTGTTGTAGTTCCCACCACACCTGAGGATCCACAAGTTCCACAGCACAACATCAGGGAACCTCTAGTTGTGACTTATAAACCAAAACTGCAACAAATGTTTCAACCTGCGAAAACAAAGCCCCTGGGCGGCATCATAAAAGAGTTACATTTTATCTACATTTTGATGTGCGGACATAAAATCCCTGTCTAATCCTCCTCCGGCCAAACGTTGCATAAATATGGTAATTAGATTCCTGCAATATGATCCTTAATTATCAGATTTTATCAGTCGTCTTCCTGCTCGCACAGGGCTCAGATGTGCGACACTGCGTGCGGCAGAGTCTCTCGCACAGCCGGAGTTCGCTGGTATCTTAGCTTTGTAGTTACAGATCAAATGACCGCTGTCGCCCTCCTGCGCAGATTTTACTGGGTCACACGTGGCTGCACAGTGACAGATACCAGGTCACGGCTCCGGAGGACTTCTGTTATGGCCATATAGATGGGTCAGTCCTATTCCGCCACTTATGCGGCTGTTGGACTTGCAGATGGTGAAGGCCGAGTTCGAACACTGGTTTTTAACTCCATTGAGAAAATTTATGACATAAAACATCTCAAATTTATATCAAATGGGAGGCCGAAGTTGGTTTTGACCCTAAAGTCACATTGACAGTGCCGTCGTTGGGACATTTATCCGCCGCAAATTTGCAGGCCGATATACATCCCCATAGACGACTATGGCGATCCAGCGGCGGTACTGCACTGTACGTGGGGAAAGGTAAAGCATGCACCATCATTCCCAGGGTGTAAGGCTGTGCTGCGCCATTTCCTATGGAAAGGAGCAGCGCTATCCCCTCCCCCTCTCAGAGGGTGATCGCTATATCATATTAGACTGGCACCCATCACAGCTCTAAACATTTTTAGTGCCATGGCCAAACATTGGCGCCATACTAGTCCAGACACCCAAGAGTCATAGTGATGCTGCATATTGTATGCGTGTCTTAAACAGTTCGCGACCGCCCGCCGTGTATTCACGGCGACGGTCGGGTTGCGCTGCATGGAGAGGGCTCACGGGCTGAGTCCTCTCCATAGCCGGTAAGTCTTTGCTGCATATTGCAGCAAAGGCTTACCGGTAACATCCGCGATCGGTGCTAGCACCGATCACGGGTGATATGACAGCGATGGCTGCCGGCACAGCTACCGGCAGCCTCAAAAAGATACCCAGATCCCATCTTACCTGAGATCGCCGCTCCCCGTGACGTCATCGGGGAGCGGTGATCCTTCTCCATGGTAGCCTCGGGTCTTCCGAAGACCTGAGGCTATTTCGTTTTAACCCCTTCACTACAATGTGCTGAATGAGGAGTAAAATCCCCATATACTGCCATATTGCAGTATGGCAGTATATGGTAGGATCGATCAGACAACCTAGGGTTAAAGTACCCTAGGGAGTCTGAAATGTACAAATAAAAGTTCAAAAAAAAAGATAATAAAAAAACCTAAATTTCACACAACCCATTTCCCTAGTAACTGGATAAACATTAAATAAACAGTAAACAATCAAAAATATTAGGTATCGACAGGTCAGAAATGCCCGATCTATCCAAAATATTGATAACGGTTTTTTCATGCGTTACCCCGTACCGGAAAATAGCGCACAAAGTCGAAATGGCACTTTTTTGCCATTTTGAAAAATATAAAAAAAATCTATAAAAAGTGATCAAAAGGTCGTACAGTGCTAAAAATGATATCATTGAAAATATTATCAAATTTCGCAAAATATGACACTACCCACAGCGCCGTGCACCAAAGTATAAAAAAGTTATTAGCGCCAGAATTTCGCAAAATCAAAAAAATAATTTTTGTACAGGAGGCTTTAATTTTAAATGTATGAAAACATTATAAAACCTTTACAAATTTGGTATCCCCTTAATCGTACCGACCCAAGAAAAAGTCAGACATTGTCTTGGACGCAGAGTGAAAGACGTAATATCCAAGCCCACAAGAAAATGGCGCAAATGCGTTTTTTCACCATTTTCGCTGCATTTGGAATTTTTTTCCCGCTTCCGAGTACATGGCATGGAATATTCAATACCATCATTATGAAGTGCAATTTGTTACGCAGAAAACAAGCCGTCACACAGCTCTTTACGTGTAAAAATAAAAAAGGTATAGATTTTTGAAGGTGGGGAGTGAAAAATGGAAATGAAAAAACAGGAAAGGGCCCGGTCCTTAACCGGTTAATATTGCGACAAAATTACTAACCCAAATAATAAGGAAAAAGGTCATTTGGACCGTACAGTGATATACGAGGCAGGGCTGCGACCTGTTCACATAGTAAATAGAACTACAAGCAAAAATGTTAGTTTTTTTCTAATATTCTGTGTTTTGGTGCCTGTATTCTGGCATCACCATGTTTTTTTCCCATCTTAGTTTTATAATATGGTGGAATTCTTTTTTGCCATTAAATTTTATTTAACTATCCACCTCCTTCTCCCTTCTCGAAAAGCTTGGTTCTAGTATATATAAGTATTAAATTATATAATACTTATAAGCCATATATAAGAAGTAAATTCCAAAAATAAGAGGGAGTTTACAGGAACCCTGGCCATTTTAAATCTCCTGTGTGACAAATAAATGCTTCCCTTCCTTGTTTCCATGCCTCTATGTCAGTAACAAAGTCTATGTGGGGATGTATCATGGCTTGAATACCAGAGTACAAGTCCTGATTTAGTCACAATTCTCTGTGCCGATCCAGGAGTTGAGACTATTCTGCCCCCCAGGTTGCTTAGGCAGCTAGGGGGCAGTGCCAGGCTGTGGTGTGGGCCACCACTGGGGGCACACTACTTATAGCCTGCACTAGACTTAGGCAAGACCTAGTGTAGATCTTAGCTATGTGCCCTTTTCCCCCGGCAAGTGGACACTAGTCACCAGAGATAAATCAAGAGAACGGAGGACCATAGCTAGATCCATCTGCCACAAAGGGGGTCATTTACTAAGGGCCCGATTTGCGTTTTCCCGACGTGTTACCCGAATATTTCCGATTTGCGCCGATTTTCCCTGTATTGCCCCGGGATTTAGGCGCACGCGATCGGATTTTGGCGCATCGGCGCCGGCATGCACACGATAGAAATCGGGGGGCGTGGCCGAGCGAAAAACCCGACGGATTCGGAAAAACCGCCGCATTTAAAACAAAAATTGTGTCGCGAAAATTTACAGTGATATACGAGGCAGGGCTGCGACCTGTTCACATAGTAAATATCTTTATAAAGTCTTTTTTAGAATAATAATAGATCACCCCCATACCTGATGTGGTCTGGTGCATCACCGGACTTTCTATAGTAACAGCGCAGGACTCCATTCACTGACAGAAAGCAGGAGCTTCAGTCACGGCAGAGTAAAGTAGGGTCTTGGAGTTTTAGAACTTTTTGCTATACGTTTATATGATATGTACGGTAAATTTCCATCTATTCATCCAATTAGAACAAATAAAATGTGGACTGAGTGGGGGCTCCTTACTCAGGACACTTCATTGGTGGAATGAAAAGGCAACATCTTCTAAATTTTGCCAATTTTAAATGACTAATTAATTTCCGCATACACTGGATATGGGGGTACCCGTCTGACTGGCCATCTGAGAGTCTGGGGTTCCTTAACAATACCAACAACAGGGGACCCTTATAAGAATGAGCTGATGGGACCTGACTAAGTAAACCCAGACTGAATGATGTAAAAGCAGAAGACAGGAGGTTTGCTACAATGTATCAGTGCAGGTAGAATGTATCAGTAAAGGTGAAGACTTTATAGATTATATACAATGGGAGCAAACTATTGGAAAGAATTACAGGCTTAAAGGGACAATCCAGTCGCTGAAGAACACACGGTCCATGGGCTACAGGGAGGAGCAGGACTCATTGTCATTGTATTCCTAGAACTTGGAGTCATGCTCCCCCCTGCACAGTGTAAAATCCAATGCAGCTGTGACTGGAGCGTTCCTTTAACACCTGGAGATGTAGAAGAGCCTGCTTCCATTCACTGACAGCAAGCGGAGTCTCACAAATGCTGAAGAATGACCAAAGTGTAGGAGAAAGTTGCAGAACTTTGTATTACTGTTATGCAGACACTTTATTAGTAACATGGAGCAAGTTATCTAAATGATGAACAATCCCTTTAAGTAGTCAGGTACTGGCGCAGGTTTTGCAGGAGACACGCGCTATTTTATGTCGCGCATAATGTGAACGAGGCCATAGAAGTCACGTGCATGTAAATAATGAGGCAGTCACATGTTGCACAGCCTGTAAAGCCTCATGTCACCCATGAGGAAGGTCCTGTGTGCTTGACATCCTACCTGCCGCCACCTCCGCGGCCTTACTGTCCTGCTGTCCCGACACGAATTCCTCCACCAGCCCCAGGAGCGAGTCCTGCGCCTCAGCCATCACTCTGCTGCCAGATACCGGGGACAGAAGGCGGCTGCACTACTGCGCCTGCGCAAACACCACACATCACGTGACAGAACGAGCTTGGCACAGAGAACAAACCTCGGCGTCCGCTTCCTGTATCCCCCCGCGGCTTCCAACCTCCTTGTCAATTGCGCTGAAGCAGGCTACACAAATATGGCCGCCCATAGGCCCTTTGTAAGACGGAAGCGCAGACACAACGACAAATGCAATTGGAAGTTCAGAGGAATAAAGTTTATTCTCGTAAATTCTATATCACGTGACGTGCTGTTCAATAGGACAAACTTTATTACTCGAACAATTATTAACCCTCTTACGACCAGTATTTGTACATGATTGTTTTATCTCTGATGTCATGCAATTCATTTCTAATAAGTTCATTTAAATTTTATTACATTTTGTTTTTGCATTTTTTACATCAGTGCTTTGACAAGCAGTTGTTTGGGTGTTGTGAATTCCTTGCAATCAAATAAAGCCTGGAAATCTAGGAAATCTAACATCAAAATCCATCATGATAAACTCATGGATCCAGGCACTATGACTGTGGTAATCATCTTGTTATGCTTCCTTTTAAAGTCAACTTTTAAATTATGCTTAAGAGCCTGAGTGCTCCTGGGGTAGTTACCAGAGCCTCTCAGTACTGCAGCTTCACAAGCTGTTACACTGTCATCCTTTCCCCTCTGCTTTCTCAGCACTTTAGTCCCCCTCTGCCTGACGTAATCTTACAGTAGCATAGGAAGTTTCGGTACATAGTCCGTCCGGCATATCTCCCTCCCTCTTAGTTGAAAAAAGAGGGACACAAAGTTGTTTTTGCATAGTAAACGACAGCCCTTATGCCAAACTCTTCCCTCTAGTATTCCCAGGCAGTATAATATCTAGAGTAATGTCTCTTTAACTATGTATTCTCACCCTGTACAATGCCCACTTTCCTTCTTATTGGAGTCCCTTTCTCTGACCCCCCCCCTCTCCCCCCTTATTGCCCCCCCCCCTTTTCTCCTTCACTTCCTTATTATCTGATCCCCCTTATTGTGCCCCCCTCTCTGCTCCATTTCAAATTATGGCCACAATTAGGGGGCTACCCAAGCCTTCTATGATCTGTCTTTTCAGGCTGTTACACAGTCTCACCCCTTGTTCCATCAGCACTTCCTGCTCATGGCACAAGTGCTGAGGAAGCAGGGAGAGACAGTGTAACACTCTGTAAAGCCAGATCCAAGAGTGGCTAAGGTAGCCCTCAGACTCATTAGCAGAATTTTAAAAGTTGATTTTGGAAGGAAGGAGGCCATGGCTAACAAATATCAGAAGATTATCACAGTCACAGTGCCTGGATGAGTAAATGGTAGCGGATTATCTCTTCATTAAGAGACCTACCTTACTAAGAAGGTAATTTTGAACAACCCCACTAAGGTTTCTTTTTAAAGTTTCATGTAAGTCACCCCCCTGTTGGGTACAATATTTTCCCTGCCAATATTACTGAGATTCAAGTCACTGTGGAGCTAAGTTTGGTATTTCCCAAAGATACAATTCGACCGTCTCCCAGAAGAGGGGACTGGAACAACAACATTTTAAGGAAGGAAGCCCAATGGATCTTCCGGATGAAGTGCGTGAAACCGGAGGGTCTAAATGATAACATCTCTTTTGCACCATTCATATAAACCAGTCCTCCTTACTGTTATCTCTTGAGGATATCACAAAGGGGTTTTTATCCCATGAAGTGCATCATGGCACGTTCGATTACTGTTTGGTATTTATGCAATTGACTTATAGATGTACATACCTTATATCTCTTTCGGCCCAAGTTTCACTATTACTGAGCCGATTTGATTTATCGGTACTACTACCCTATTTAACTTATGGATATTTTTATAATGATATTTGGGGCCGTACTGCTCTGGTTATGGTTATCGGAGTAATGGTCCCTATATATCATCACTTTTACCCTGCTATGATCCTCCTGGTCGCGATCCAGAGACATGACACTTACCAGAATATTGACATCCAGTCACGACCCCAACAACGATGGGACTCTGTTCCTGAAGGTGCTTGGAATCTGGACGGTTTGTTATGGTTACCACCCAGTGCTGCGGCGCCCTATCACGACCGTAGAGGCGGCCTTACAGCGTTACACATCGGAATGGGCGCAGTCTGGCTAGTCTGTTACCACCTTCCCGTATGTGCCAACCTATCACTAAGAAATGGGTGGGTTCAATACGTCACACGTACCACCCATTCCCTCTATTGGACGAGACTAGGTTTTTCCTCCAATGACGTGACGCGTCTGGCCCACAAGGCGGAGCCTTCTGGACTTATACTCCAGCTAATCCGCCGCGCTGGCGGCTACCACTATCACACGCTGGCGCCCACCATCAGGACGCCAGCTATCCCTTTCTTATTTTCTGTGTCCTGAATGAATTTAGAATACAAATTTTCATTCTACGTAATCTCATCCTCTACGGTTCTCCTGACGAGCCCCACCATCAGGGGCGAAACGCGTAGAGGTGGAGAGATGAGAAGTTAGGACAATAGTTATTGTAGCACACTAGGACTCTCTATGAGCAGGAAATAATCTCCGTAGTTGCCTTATCGTATACAGATGAGATTACGGGGCAACGGGAGCATCTCTATACGCTGTAGATCTACCTGCCTACTGGCCACTGAGCTAACCTGCACCTGCTAACATTACATATAGGGTGCGCTCTCTGAGCTGGAACAGTCCGTTCTATCTATCATTTGTGACAGCGTGTCACGTTTTTACCAGTCCTGTACACACTGATGCACACATTGGAGAGTTTTTTCTTTTTTTAACGTATATCCATTAAAAGTTACATTTTATTAATTTTTTCCCCAACGATACCTGTGATTCCCTTCCCCCCCAATATTACTGAGATCCCTGTTATACGGTGGGACCTAACAATATGTTTCCAATTCCCCTGCAGGTCAATAGGTTGTTTGTGTGATGCACAGTTCAGTCCCCACGACTAGCTACTTTTTCTTATTACACTGGCATCAATGCAGCATGCAAAGAGCCTTAAAGGGGAACTCCATACTCAAACTGTTTGTCTAATATTTCACAGGACAGAAAGAAATCACACTCTGGGGCACATTTACTAAGGGTCCGCGGACCGCGATTCTGTCGGGTTTCCCGAATATTTCCTTTTTGCGCCGAATTGCCCCGGGTTTTTGGCGCATGTGATTGGATTGTGGTGCATTGGCGCCGGCTTGCATGCAACAGAAAACGGGGGGGGGGCGTGGCCGTCAGACAACCCGACTGATTCAGAAAAACCGCGGAATTTAAAAACAAAATTGTGCCGCAAGATCAGCACTTACATGCACCAGAAAGAAGATGGTGAACTCCGGCGGACCACAGCGCAGAAAGAGGCACATGCAGGAAATTGGACGCACGATCTTAGTAAATAGCGGAAGACCCGAATCCTCGACGGACAACGCACCTCTGGGATCGCGACAGGACCAGGTAAGTAAATGTGTCCCTGTATATTTAAAGCAAGTGACAAATTCAGCTCTGCTACATTTACATACTCCATCTATGTTACAGGTAGCTGCATGGGGTCCGTGGAATCAAAGATCTCGGCAATAATTTCCATACACATTATCTTGTGTTGTACAACAGCACATTTACTCTAAAGGTTCCTATGAATAATACATTTAGAAAATAACCCGCCGAGCTACATTTGCACTATAAACTCATCCAGTATTTTATAGCTGTGCTGGACAATTACAGAGAGTGGAAAGTAGATGATGTAATATCCCTCTGGCTCCTCTAGCTGTCAGTCTCTAGTTGTGCCGGACTAGTTACTGTGTTAAATAATTAAAGAGTTGGTTCAATTTTCATGTTTCAGAATTTATTATGGAATTGTATAAAATGTGGGTTTGCATAAAAAATATTACATTGGTTGTAAATCTAAAACTTGTTCACTTTCATTTACTTCATTCACTTTTAGCAAATAATTGATATTTTTTTGAGTAATGAAAAGTTTTCCAATATACGTTCTATATCAATTCCTCACAGTTTTCTAGATCTCTGCTTGCTGTCATTCAACAGGAGGCTTCCTACGGACAAAATCCAGTCCATGGTTATGATCCAAAAAGTATATTGGAAAATTGTAAAACGTTCATTACACAAACATTATCAATTATTTGTTTGTTTATTTGTTGAAAGTGGACGACCCCTTTAACTGGATCATAATAGATATATTTTGTATGTTGTGTAGTTTGGATCCTCCCTTTCCACATAAAAGTACTTAAGCTGTATTCTGGAGCCCACATAAAACAGTCTAGCTGTGTATTCTGGTGCCCCCACATCTGTACTTTTTGTAGTATGGAGCCCCTCTTTAGCTTGTGTTAAGGGCGGCACGGTGGTTTAGTGGTTAGCATTACAGCCTTGCAGCACTGGGGTCCTGGGTTCAAGTCCCATCCAGGTCAACATCTGCAAAGAGTTTGTATGTTTTCTCTGTGTTTGCATGGGTTTTCTCCGGGTCCTCCAGTTTCCTCCCACACTCCAAAAACATACTGGTAGGTTGATTAGATTGTGAGCCCCGTTGGGGACAGGGACCAATTTGGCGATTTCTGTGCAGCGCTGCGGAATCTGTGTGCGCTATATAAATAAAGAATTATTATTATTATTGTGTGGTTTGGACCTCCCCCGACAACAACAGTCTGGCTGTGTAGTCTGAACCTCCCTTCATAAGAAAAGATCAGTCTGGGTTTGGAGTCTAGACCACCCTCTACAAGAGCAGTCTGGACCCCGCCCCCTATAAGAGCCATATAGTGTGGGGTACACTCTTTAGCAGTAGTCTGGAGTGCCCCCTTTATTAGTGGTCTTGATGACAGAGCCATAGATTATCTTTGATTCAGTAAAAGTTTTTGGTGTTGTAGGGTGGCGCACAGCAATTCCAGGCTTAAGCTGAATTTTCATGATGAACTAGAATTTCTCAGAATTTCTCTGTTTGCTATACATAGTACAGATAATTATAGCAGATACAATATGCATATTTATATTGATGCATAAAATTTTGTGTAGGGCTTTGAGAAAAGCAGGTGGCAGGTAGTGTGGTCTTCAGTACCCCCTTTAATAGTGGTCTTCAAGGCAGAGCCTTAGATTGACCTATCTTTAGTTTAGTAAAAGTTTTGGGTGCTGTAGTGTGCCATATAGTAACTCTAGGCTTAAAGGAAATCTACCATCGAAATCTAGTATGATAAACTAGGGACACTAACTCATAGATCCGGACACTTTGACTGTGGATATCTTCTTATATTTGTTGTCCATGGCCTCCTTCCTTCTAAAAATCAACTTTTAAAATTATGCTAATGAGCAAGAAGGGCTGTGATAGCGCCTCCAGAGCCCCTTTTGCTCATTAGCATAATTTTAAAAGTTGATTTTAGAAGGAAGGAGGCCATGGAGAACAAATATAAGAAGATTACCTTCAAGCTGCAGCTTCAGAAGATATTACACTGTGCAGGAGCATTTCTCCCTTATCACCGAGTGACATTACACCAGGCAGAAGTAAGGTGGAGGATGAGCCAGTCTAACAGCCTGTGGAGCTGCGTCGCAGAGTGGCTCTGGTAACACCCTCAGGAGAACTACCAAGTCATTAGCATCATTTTAAGAGTTTCTTTTTAGAAGGAAGGAGGCCATGGAGAATCAATATAAGAAGATTGCCACAGTCACGGGGGCCTGGATTTATGAGTAAATGACCCTGGTTATTATGATGGATTTTGATGGTATTTTACTTTAAGCTGAATTTTCATGATAAATTAGAAATTCTCTGCTTGCTATGCATAGTACAAATAATTATAGCAGAGACAATATACATATTTATGTTCTATATCGATGTATAAAACTCTGTTGGGCTTTTCGGGAAGCAGGCAGCAGGTAGTGTATAATTAAAAGCCACTGATCCTGGCACTAAGGAGCTGATAAAAATAGACAATGCACTCAGCTTAATGGTAACTGGATAGGCTTACAGGTCTGCCTTCAAATTGCTGGCAGATCAAAGCTTTACATGGCTGACCCCAGATTTATCCAAATACTGCAAAGGCGTTCTCACTCCTCCTGCCCTATGTAGCTTCTGTTCCTAGAGTCTCCCAAATCTGTGCTGGATTTGGGGGTCTCTGATTATTAATGAAGGGGGCACAACATCCTACCATCATTAAATGTAAAATGTATACCTCTGCTACAGAACGTGCCATACAGGATACCATGCCATATAAAATCTGCAGCAGATAATCCACTCGGCATTACTATCCTGATTGCTATTTAAGTTTTTTGAAATAATGGGTGGCATCTGTGTGAGAGCTGTAACACTCCCTATAACAGCACTTTGTCTTTAGAACTGTAGTCTGGCTCTGTAGTCTAAACATCCCCTGAAAAAGCTGTTATATAACACTTTGAAACAGTTTGAGACATCGTTATCAAGGAGACTGTATACTGTAAGTGACTGTGGTATGTTTAGTGGTGCAGTGTGGAGATGTGCTGCAAAGAGCTGCAAGACTTGATGGCAAATTCTGCAGCGATAAATCAAGGCCTGGAGAGGTCATTGTAAGCGTTCATTACACAACTCTAGCGCACAGGGGGTGGGCTTAGTCTTGATCGCATATGTGTTTCCCAGGAAATGCATGCGATCGATAACCTGATTGCATGCGTTTCTCTGGAAAAGCATATGCGAGGCCCACCCTCTGTGCGCTAACATCAATTAATGAACGCAACACTAGCAGAAAGTGTGACCGCGGCGCGGCCTAAGGTTCTATACCTGATGGAAAAGGATAATCACCTGTGAAAAGTCCTGGATGGAGAATGGAGAAGCTAATACAGGGAAAGGCGGCAGCAACTACCACTGATTTATATATTTCTTGCTGATATATTTTTATAAGCCACATATTCAATGCTGGTATACATTTATGTGTGTGATGTATTAAAATTTCTGGTATATATTTATGTCCGTTGCTGATATATTTGCGTTATAATCACTGCAGGTACATATTTATGTGTATGTGTGTATACATAGACATTAGATAGATATGAGACACATATGTAGATAGATTGGAGGATAGATAAAGATATGAAAGCATTTTCAAGCTAAAAAGACTTTGAGAAGGTGAAACGTTGCGCTGTAATACTTTCGGTGGAATAAATTTATGCTTCATGACTGATTTTGTTGCTGTCTGTAGGTAAGACCAGACCAGCCGTCTAGAAGCCTGCACCCTATATGCTTTTACATGTGCTGATCCAAAAGGCTTTATTTTTGTGTTGATACATCTATATAGATATTACAGTAACAGATAATAACAATGTTTGGCTATGACTGTATGATAAGACACAGAACTTTATTAAGCTCGTTTTTGGTGCAGTAGCAGCAGGTTACAGGTTATAAACACTGGATCACCTCTTCCTACATGGAATGTATTGTGCATCTGAACAATGGCCTCCATTCTTGTGCGCTGGAGTCATCCGCAGTCACTTACGGAGCAGCATTCCATAGTGTGGCTCATCATTATCCTCTGTCTCAGTCCTCATGTTTCCTCCCTTAGTCAGACGCAGTTCACGTTCATTGAGCCTATGATGGATACTTACACTCATGGAGATTAATATCTTAACAATATACTAGTAGCTGAGACATGTCCATTGTCTGTACATAAACTCTGACTAAAAGTGTGTGCCCTGGACTAGAAGTTAATGGGGCTCATTTACTAAGGGTCCGTGGACCGCATTGTCGTCAGGTTTCCCGACGGTTTCCGCGTTTCGCCGCATTTAACAGGGGTTTTTGGCGCACAAGATCGGATTTTTGCGCATCGGCACAAACTGCGGAATTTAACATCGCAAATTGTGTCGCAAGACATGCACTTACATGCACCAGGAAGAGGAAGGTGAACTCCGGGGACCTGAGCGGGGAAGCCACACATGCAGGATATCGGGCGCAGGATCTTAGTGACTCCCCGCACAGCGCATTATACACGGACAATGCACTTACATGCAACTGGAAGAAGAAGGTGAACTCCGGGGACCTGAGCGGGGAAGCGACACATGCAGGATATCGGGCGCACGATCTTAGTGACTCCCCGCACAGCGCATTATACACGGACAATGCACTTACATGCACCAGGAAGAAGAAGGTGAACTCCGGGGACCTGAGCGGGGAAGCGACACATGCAGGATATCAGGCGC
Source organism: Engystomops pustulosus (assembly GCA_019512145.1). Lineage (NCBI taxonomy): Eukaryota > Metazoa > Chordata > Amphibia > Anura > Leptodactylidae > Engystomops > Engystomops pustulosus. Next base: position 6,758,084 of record CM033651.1, read on the forward strand.
ACGATGATGGTGAATCGCGCCGGACTTCATCTTTGTCGGACCGTCCAGATCGGGGATCGCTTCAGGACCGGCTAAGTAAATGTGCCCCATTGTACTCTTATTGAGACACAATTGTTTGAATTTCTAGGCCCAAAGCCTAAAGTTTCATGACTGACATCTTCCAAAATAACATAATGACATATAGTGGATGATGGTAGGAAGACACCGGCCCATATGAGGGTCCGAATAGAGTAAACCAGACCTATCAGTAATACATAACGGTTTGGGGGCCTGTGCAGATATGTTATTGGTGCCCAATACAGACCCTGTAATACAGTGTTACCATGGAGACCACTTAAGTCTACATATTAGAAAATGTCTGACCTATATTGCCCTATAGAGTCCATAACTTTCATAAATGACTGGAACTTTCTCTCTTTTGGTGTATGCTTTTTTTTTTGCCCCAGTGACAATTGGAGTTTCCAAAAATGTTGCTATAATTGGACCAAGTATTATCAATAAAGCTTCATTACATAAAACTTACAGCTGATTATTGCAGTCTGGGACTATAGTAACATCCAGAGACTTCACCAGAGGTCAGAGAGGTCTGTCTGTAACTAGGGGTCGTCTGTAAGTCAGGTGTCCTTAAGTAGGGGACCCCCTGTACATCACTTATCAATGTTGACTTGTCCCCAGCAATGGAGAAGGTTCCTCAGAGCTGGGGATGGCTGATTCCCTTCACAAAGGTAACTGATTCATCTCTCCATTTGTTATTCATTTTCCTCACAGAAACTCATTAGAGCCGCGCAGGAAGGACGCGTGGCCTCAGACATCAGGCTTTGAAGCCTCAGAAATATCTTTTTCATGTCTATTATCCATGGATTTGTTTTTTCTCTTTTGTTTAGTTTGACTCCCATCTTTCAGACCTGATGCCTGAGGGAATGGAATAAAAATAGGACTTGATATTACTGGAGGATCAGACTACACAGGGTTTATTTGTTGTCTGTTACCATGGAGATGCATAGGACCTAAATAAATGTGGTCACATCCACCTCAGGCCTTCCATCTGCGCTACTAGTATCTGTAACTGGCACGAAAGAGACAATGGTTATGTTCAGTTTTAGTGCAAATTTTTGGAAATTTTGTTCTAGACAACAATTGAGATTGGATTGTTAATATAGCAGAATTGTCTTCTATGAAGATCCTTACTTGATAGGGAAGCTGGTCACAGGTTGTATCAGTTAGGAGCGAGCATCAGGGATCCGCAATCTGTGGGGAAGCTGTCAGAGATTTTCTAACAGCGCCACCAAAGGAAAATGGAAGAATTACACAATACTCATTCACAACAATAAAACAGGAAGGCTCCTCCAGACTAGACAATTACCAGAACTAATCAGTCTGTGGAGCTTGAAAGACAGATGATCTGCAGTACTAAGACATGGCCACTACACAGGGACTGGAGCTGTTTGATTCCATCTCTAAATAATGTATAGGAGGCAGCCTGAAATAGATGATGGGATGGAGTGTCGGTAGTCAGACCCCGAGTGATCATATTGTGAAGAACTAAGCAGAGGCCATTAATATCAAATACCCATAATGATATTGATATAAATATTCAGTATATACAGTAGTGGATAATAATATAGGCAGTTTGGGGGGTAACCCAGGGCCCATGGCCACCCGAACCACCCACCAAATTGTATACTGAGAAGGATCTTCACCCATTAAATCGTTGTACATCTGTAATTGCTCTCACTACACAGGTACATATATACATTTCAGGACGTTTAAAGGTCCTCCAAAGGTCTTGCAACCACAAATTAAAAGCAGGCAAAAGGGACACATCCCCCATTCCCCAAGAAGCTGATTCTAGAACCAGATGTAGGAAGCGATTTCAAGACTTGTTGGGTCTATAATAATATTCATAAGTATATACCAGTGATGGAAAACCTTTTAGACACCTTTTGAGTGCCCAAAACCCACATATTTTTTGCAAAGCGCCAATGCGACAATTTAGGCAGTAACTTATGACTCCCTGCTGTGTCACAGGTTTAAATCGTATAGGCACCCGAGGACACTAATACAGTAGAAAGAAGGAGAAGTTTGGATTATCATTGTAGCTTCATTCCAGGGTCCTGGGCTGCCTGGGACTGCGAGAGGCCTTGAGTCTTGTTAGGCGAACACATCGCTTGGGTGAAGACCTTGGTGCCCATATAGAGGGCTCTGAGTGCCACTTCTGGCAACTGTGCCATAGCTTCGCCACCACTGGTATATACTAAGCTCTTACTAGCTGATGTCTACTAGAAGATTTAGTGCTCAAAATATCTTGTATTTCGGGCGACTTAGAAAATCCAGGAGCGCAAATAATTAAAAAATACCAAATTCTTGAAACCTTGTTTTGGATTATGAAATGAAATCTAGAGCTACAATGTGTGAACACGGCCTTACTGCTTTGGCCACAAGCATTGGCTCAATGCTACTACAGGCGGTCCCCTACTTAAGAACACTCGACTTACATATGACCCCTAGTTACAAACTGACCTCTGGTAATTGGTAATTTTCTGTGCTGTAGCCCCAGGCTACAATAAACAGCTATAACAGTTATCACAGGCGTCTGTAATTAAGCTTTATTGTTAATCTTGATTCTTATGACAACCCAACATTTTTAAAATCCAATTGTCACAGAGACCAAAAAAAGTTCTGGCTGGGGTTACAATGATAAAATATACAGTTCCGACTTACATACAAATTCAACTTAAGAACAAACCTACAGACCCAATCTTGTATGTAACCCGGGGACTGACCATCCTACTCACAACACGTTGTCTATCTGCTGTGATGTGTAGGAGTCAAACAGTGAGTGGAGTGAACTCAGGACCAAATGGTCAGATTTGTTCAGTCTGGAAATCCAAATGTGCAGCCAAACTGAGCGCAGATGTGATTGTTTGGTGACTGTAACAAATGGTCAAAGTCAGGTTGTCAGAGAGGGATAGATATGTTTATCTACAATATTGTGGTTAATTATTAGCATGTATTTCACATAGGAAGCCATATCATAAGCCGGGAGTCCAGGAGTGCATGCATCCAGCTGGCTACAGCGTCAGCACCAAACATAGAGGAAAAAAAGGCATTCAAAGAATTGTCCGATATTTGTACCCAAGTGGTACCTGCGCTGTTTGCATGTAATGCTAAGTTACTAAAATATCTTTCTATAGCCTGTGTGATGTATTGCGGCCATGGCTGATGAGATTGCATTTTCTCACTTTACACTTCTGCTTTTGGGCTCCTGTTCCTGAACCCAGGGGAGAGATGTGCCAGGAGAATAGCCAGCATGAGCCAGCGTGTTACTGCTCACTGGGGGATTCTTCTATGCGCCTAAGTTGTTTTAAAAGAGACGTTCCTGTTGTTGTTTTTTTAGCTTTTTTTATGCTACAGCAAATATAAAACTGTAAAAATGCATGGAAAGGTTGACAGTCGTAGGATGATGGTGATGGATTTATTCTGCGAATACTAAACCATTATGAGCAGTTTTTGATGAAGTCCATTTGTCTTTGGAGCTCCCATAAATTAGCATTTGTTTTTTCTCTATTCACATGAGCATATTTATTCCATAAAATACGGACTGCATGACCATTGTATTTTTCAGACTGAACAGGGTCCTCAGACATGGACATGTGGAATCACAGTCATGTATGACAGTAGGACTCCCTAGGCTCTATGGGGCACATTTACTTTCGCTGTGCATTGCCCGATGAGAATGCCTGCGATTCACAACGACCGTGCGCCTGTTTTCCAGCAGGTGTCTCTTCCCCGCTGAGGTCCGCCGGAGTTCACCTTCTTGTTCCTGGTGCATGTAAGTGTCTTGCGACACAATTTTAAAGTTAAATCCCACGCTCAGTCCGAATCCGTCGGATCGTCCTACAGCCTGCCCACAATTTCAGTCGTATGAAAATCTGCACGATTGCGGCAAAATCCGACCGAGTGCGACACAATCCCCTTCTAAATAGCTGTGACAGCGGCTCAAATCTCAAAAAGTTTCTAAAAGCCGCTGAAAGTGCGATCTGTGGGACCCTTAGTAATAAGCCCTAATATCTCTGTAGCTCCTAGTTCCTGTAGTGCTCAGTACAGGATGACCATGTATCATATATAACTATGATGCCAGGAGTCGAGTTGTCAGGCCTGTGTTTGAAAGTTTGGGCCAGTGTGGTAAATACAACCATCATATGAACCGTATTTTGTGCACTGAATATCCACCCTAAAAAAGAACCATTGAACATTTGTGTTCTGTTCTGTATCTTACATGAGTCCTCTGTTTGTAATCTGTATTTTTTTGTATCAGAATCCATGGTGATTTACATTATCAACAAAGTGACCCTATGACGCCAGACAGACAGTGCGACTCATAGGTATGTCATGATTAAGGGCGTGCGTTCCCGCTCGAAACGCTTATACTCACTTCTATGGATTGGTTATGATGTAACCCAAATAAAGGTAATTGATGTTGGGTACCTGGCGGGACCGTGATTATATTCTTCATATTCTACATGCCTTGGCAGGTAGGTGGCCCGTGCCGGATTTGACACATGTGGCATAACATGGGAAGGTGAGCTGGTGTTTCACTTAGTGCGACTCCACTGCAGAATGTCAGTTGCGATTTGCAACAGGGCAGGCACCAAACAGTTGCTACTGCGGTGTTAAGCAGCAAGGAGGGAAGCACAACTTTTGCATTCCAGAGGTAGAATACTGCACCCTGTTGCCCCGTTCTTTGAACTGATGGCACACTAAAGCCTCGTGCACACGAACAAGACACGGTGCGGTGAGTACACATCATCTTACCGCACCATGAACAAGCACAGAAAAATATTGCACTTGTCCTGTATATCACTGTGCTACAACGGCAGCCGCTCCCTTCTCTATGGAGAGGGGAGGGATGGGAAGCGCTTACTTCTCCTCTCTCCTGCGCATGGCTCTATACTCACCTAGGTAACAGTCTGAGCGGGCACACATTTGTGTGCAAGGAGCCAAAGCGCTGTTTCCCATCTCTGATTTGGCTTCCGTTTTGCATTTTCCGTAAAAAAAACCCAAACAGTTGTACAAGCCGTGATTTAGCTGCAATTCCCAGCGCAGAGCCCTTTCTGCCCCCTAGGCTACAGTGGTGGGGAGGGAGCGGTAGCGGGCCACGTATTGGGGCTGCACACTAGCTATAGCCAGCACCTGGTTCCAGCACAGGCTAAGGTGCAGTTCATGGCGTAGAAATGAACTGGGTGCACGATGCGCCTGGAAGTTGCGCCCATGCGACTCATATCTTTCAGGAGGTCGGAGCCTCGGATGCCGGGTGGACGGGGCTTGGATCATACGCATGCGTTTCATTGGAAACACATATACGTTTTAGCCAAACCACCTCCCTCTTGCGTTTTGGATACAACAAAAAACGCCACGTGGGAAACCACCCTGAGGCTCAACAAACGGGCAACACATTGATTGCAAAATCTCTGTTTTGTGGCCTTTTTTTTATTTTTATCAATTAAATACAAAGTTTCATGTGAGATTCCACTACTTTTTATTTTAAGACTCATAGATTGGAATTTAATAAACCCTGCGAGCGGCGCATCAGCCTAAAAATACCTACCGGGAGAAGGCGGTGGTTGCATTGGGTGAGGCCAGTTACGCCACAAAACCAATATAAAGTGACCTCACGCTATATGGGCAAGTACTGATAACAACCCAATGAAACCTCCTTTGTCAGCAGCAGGCGACTACCTCTGCAGATGCTTATCCCGAAAATAACTTTTATTTAAGAGTCAGCGCAGCCGAGATTGCAATCTGCTGAAACCACAATACAAGTCGCCCTGTGTTCTCGCCCAGGGAGGATACATGAGCTTTTCTTTTAATCTAATTAAAACACAAGACTTCCCCCAGCAGGACCCTGTGCCCCTTTGCCCTGGTATAATGTACAGGGGGGGGATCACTGACCCTAGATTACCGCAGGAGATTCCTTACACTGGAGGATTAGATGAATAGAACTGCACACAGCAGGAAGGAGGAGAAGAGGAAGAGAGGAGGGGGGGGGGTGTTGGTTGCTGCAGGGAGATATAATAAAAATCCTCAGAGCACAGCAGGAGAGCTGATCAGGCAGCAGCATGGGGGCAGTGGTGCAAGGGTTAAGCTGAATGCAAGCGTGGAGTAGGGAGGAGAGTGCAGGAAAAGCTGAGTGGCTGGGTCACATGCTCACCTGAATGGGGAGGAGTGAGAGAGAGGTGGATCTTTTTTTTTTTTTTGCAAGGGAAAAAAAAATATTTCCCAACAAACAAATAACACAAGCTCTTTATTTGCAAACAAGCAGGAGGCTGTGGTATGCAGGAAGGGACTGGCCCGGGTCATCCCCCCTCCCCTATGACTACTGCAACAAGGAAGCTACAAGCCACTTCGCAGGACATTGGATTCTAGAGAGTTTTCCTTCCATGCCCAGTGCTGCTGGCAGAGGGGGAAAAGCAGGGCAGTGCATGTGCAAGTGACATGAAAGAAGGGAAAAGTTTGGGAAGATCCTGTGTCCTGGAAGTGGGATCTGCCTGCCTGGAGCTGCTGCTTTGCTATAAACACTGGATTGAGCTGTGCATGGGGATTTGCTGACCATAATCCTGCCATGGGAGGCTGCATGGGAAGACCAAGGACTGACAACCAGAGATCCCAGTCCAGGGCCTCTGCAAACACTCGCAAGAGATCAGGTAGGTAGCCTGGCTCCATGTGCCTGCAGTGCATACCAGCCTCCACAGGGGGGGTTTATACATATTATTTGCCCCGCTTCTAAAAGCAGTTTGTTACAATGTATCAGGAAGTTCTGCTTTATACAAACATGGTTTCAGCTGGGAACTTTTCAGAACCTGGGATCATTAGTTACTAGTTCATTCAATATCATTATACACATCATATTACATATATACTCACCCATGTTACTATAATTTATCAATATCTGCTTTACTTGTATTTTCTATGCAGTTGAATGCTCACTATTGTTATCAGCCTTATTGTAGGATCCAAGAATAGGGAAGCAGCACTCCGTAAAACAAGTGTTTTATTCCACCAGTGTGAAGATACAACGTTTCAGCTAGCTCAATGTAGCCATTTTCAAGTAGCCTTATTGTAGGGTTATTCAATTAATTGGAAAATGTATACTTGTGTATGTGAGTAATGTCACTTGTGGGGTTTAGTGCATATGTACACAAGTCTCTAGTATAAGAGTTGTAAGAACCTTATCAAAAGAATCAAACCCTCCTAATATGACTATAGAGATGTCTAATATTGATATGACAAATTAAATAACTATGGGAAACCCATTATTTAGGATTTGGCCTTGTTAGACTGATAAATGGCAAAATTTTTTTTTTGTCTCAATCTTAAGGGAGGAAATCCACTTTGTATTAGAGTACTAGTAAAGTGGATGAAAAGCCGACCTGCTGTGCGGTTTACAATGGGGTTTGTGTTAGGATAGAGCCACTGATTTACATTTCCAAGTATACATGGTTATCTAGTGTTAGGAGCCTGGTGCATATCATTAGATGTCAGGCCGAGTTCACACCTTGTGTTTGTGTTTGGAATCCCATTGCTAACGTGTCAGGAAGTAAATTCATGTGTTGTGTTAGAAAATTCATGCGACTTGACGTTTGCAACGAGGGTACGCACAATGTGAACTCTAAAATGTCCACGGGGTGTGTGAAAATGCCATGGGGTTACACATTATTTTAGCCAATGGATAACATATAGAAATTCATGGGATCATAGAGAATTTGGACATTTTAAAATACAGAACTGATGAATGAGGCCTGAGGGTACTGGCCAAACCAAAACCTGCTGGTGGTAGCGAATGGAGCAGTGTTGGGCCTACGGTAAGCATGCTCAAAGCTTGACAAAGATCCAGACACATCGGATCAGACATTACATATACTTTAATTCTATTCTGGATTAAGTTGTATAATCATATTCTCCCTTCTGTGCTCGGGTTCTGAAGATGAACATTTGGCGTCATTAGGGCATCTGCCCTTTTGTAGATCTTCAATATGTAATGTCACATCAGCTTTGGTGAACCATTTGCCTCTAGGGCTGACTCTAATCTCAGGATTGCTATGAAGAGATAAAATTGAGGTGATTAACACATAAATAGAATCAAAAGTTTCTCCGTAGAAGCCAATGGTGAATGATATTCTGCAGCATTGCACATATTGAAGTCAATGGATAGTCCGTCCCAAGTGACTTCTCTTTATTACATCCATATGTCCTAATGGTTCTGGGAAACTGCAGCTCATCCGAGTGAATCCATTCTCTCCCATTGTGATGCCTCTTTCACACGAACGTATGTTCGCCTGGGCAAGCGTACAGCAGCGCGCTGGAGAGAGGAGGAGTAGTGTGGCACGGGTGTTTGTAGAAGCAAGCTCTATCTTTTTTTTTTTCCCATCTTCTGAATGGTATGGCGGGCAATGCGTCTATTCATATAGACCTGTATGAGAGGTGTACATAGAGAAAATTATTTAAAAAAAATAAAAAAAAGCCTAATTTTTTTATACATTCCTAGATATAAGTCTGAGGAGGCACATTGGACTCAAATCTGAAGATCTCGCACCGGTACCACCTCTTGGGATACAGCAAGTGAAGCCGGGATAATGCCCTTGCTTCATTGCATATGCTTAAAAAAAAAAAATCATACAGGGTGATTTGGGACACTATGCCCCTGGTCCATAAGGATTTGTTGGTGGTTTTGTGTCCCAAATCGCCATGACAGGTTCCCTTTAAATATTGGCCATAAAAATTACATGGAAAAAAATGCTTTCTCCTAGATTCATAGCATGAATTCTGCAATCACATTGATTGGAGACCCCTTTAGATGCTTTGAACAGGCAAACACATTAGTTATGGCCTCTGTCCCCACAACGCTACAAAAATTTTAAAAGGGTATGTTCCCAGTTGATGGGGGGCTAAGAAGCTGATCAGGTCTCACTGTTGGGCCCGACAGAGATCCAGAGAATGGGTGTCTAGTTCTCACTAAAGGATGGAGCATCAGATTGAGCATGTGCCCTGACACGTCATTCAATAGTATGGGAGTGGTGGAAGTTGCCGAGCACAGCACTCTGATATCTCCAGTATTCCCATTCATGACGGTGCTGGAGAATTTTGAGCGATGTGCTCGGCAAATACCAACATGGCAATGGAGTGGCAGGACGCATTCTAGTTCTGCCATTACCAAGGACAGGACCCCCTTTCTACAAATTGATAGGCCCTCTCATGCAGCGGATGACCTCAGAAATATCTGAGGAACATGAAACGGAGTGGCATCCTGATTCCTAAGATCTCATGCCAGTTGGATCAATTCTGTGTGTGACTGCGCTCAGTATTGACGTGGACCTCGAGCAGCAGTGGCGAGCTGGATCGCTATCGTTACGTGTCTGCGTGCAAAACTATTTACATAACATTCCTTAAAGACCTTTAACCAGAACATGAATGTGACTGTAGATACAGGTTCAAGGTGACAATATGTTTCTATGTTGCCGTTCTATAGCGTCCACTTCCCTATCAGCTATATGAACAACACAAAGACTTTGCCTCGGGAACTTTTCTCGCTCGGGTCTGATAATGCGTCTCCCCATTTGTCCCCATATCTGTCATATGTTACTTCTGGTGTAATGTGTTTGGGCACTTGGCAACAATTGTTGCATTTAAACTGAATTATGTTGGTGAATTTACTAGAACTACCACTTCATTTATTTCTCTTCCATGATGCCAGTCACATTCTTTGGGGTGTTTTAAAATTGGGCAAAACAAATTGGGCCCTATCATACCCACAGATAAGGAGAACGGTGGGTGCGAGGTACCTCAGTCGGGAACCCCGTCGCTCCCTGAGATGAGCGCAGCAGATGGCCGCGCATGTCCGCTCGGCTCCATTCATCTCTATGGAGTTGACGGAGGTGGCTGCAAAGCGCCAGATGAACCCCCCCTTTCTTGTGATCTGTTGAGACCCCCACTGATCAGCAGGTAGGGCCCTATCCTGTGGATAGGGCTTAACTTGTTTCATGGGAAAACCCCTTTAAGGGCAAAGCAGTCCCATCCTTATTGGTCAGACATCTGTTATTTGGGAGATTCTATGTTCCCCTATATACATTTGTTGGTTGACTGGACTGTAAAACCCAACTAAACAATAATGTAATTTTGGATTTGTGCAACACAACATATCCTTAGTCTGAACTTGACCTTCAAGCATATATCGTAGTCAAGGATTTGTGAGGTACAGTTTGTACTTAAAGAATTGTTTGGACATGGTGTTTGGTAAAGTCCTAAATGGATATAAAAATTCAGAAGCAAGTTCATGTGATTCCACCACCTACATACATGCATGCTCAGTCATTCAATAGGAGAGCAACTTGGCCATCTATTGCCCATGGGCACCAATAGGCGCAGCTTATCCGGATGTACGGATTGTCTGCATCTTGGCCTTCATGGAGCCGTGTCCCAGCAGGTTTATCCTTCTTTCCTCTGAATGTTGTCTAGGTCTTCCAGTAACTTTATAATCCCATTTCTATATAAATCATTCACATATCGCACTATAACCCGCCTTGTGTTTTTCAACTAAGTCAAAATATGTGCGGACTGCTTTGAGTCATTGGGTTTGATTATGTATCCGAGAAACAATTCTATCTCCTGATCTTTGGATGGAATGAGATGGCAACAACCTCTTCCTAAAATAGACTCAGGAATTATTATGAAATGAGTGGCCATACCTGGATTGAGAGTAGTATCAAATGCCAGATTTTTAAATTGATAAGGATGGGAAAACTTGGTTCCATTTTAGACCCCACTGTATAAGCACCTCTGCTGGTCGCAAAGGAATTGTTGTCTTTTTTATGTAGCTCCAACTGGAATTCAATGACTGAAGCTATGTACTACTATCTGGGGCAGATTAAGACTACCCTGGGATGTAAGAATATTATGGCCTTCCTACATCGGCTCCTTAGGGAATAGGGAGTGGGTCCTTTCTGCTGCTTTCAATCTGCAGTTTAGGGATCTTTGGAGGTCCTGAAATATCTTTTGTGTACATGTGTATTTAGAGTAGGAACAGATTGCAAGGTTTTGAGGGGGTGAAGGTCCTTCTGAGGATAAAATGTGGTAGTTGGTGTGGGTCGCCATGAGTCTTCAAGAAACCAGGGCCCTGAGCTACCGTCTTAACCGGCTACATTATAATCCACTACTGAATAGCCTTAATAGTCACCATAATGCCAAATACAAACTTGCTGATTGGTGGCAAAGCCAAAATTCTATCCTTTCTATCATGACTATAATGAGTTAATTTTGGGAAAGGCAATTCTTCAGCCATGATCCCGGGAGATATTTGTTACATGTGTTTTTCATTCTCTCTTGCGGTAGACGATGGCTCTTTGTGGTGGTGCTCATGTTCCTCACCTATGGAGAAGGGCCCCTTCCCACCAGACCCCTCAGAAGCTTCTTCTCTTCCGCACTGGTAGCTTCATCTCTGTGCACACGTTCACCTCTATTTGCTGATGATGATGGACGATGTAGATCATGGTCATTCTGCACCATTGATCCTTTTACAGTTAAAGGATCAGCAGAGCAGTGAGCTCAGACATCCGTGTAGTCCATCGCCATCAAACATAGATTAGAGGTCCATAGCGCACGCTCATCAATAGTTTATGGAGCACAAGCAACACAAAAGTGTTCTCGATCAATAGTCCAGAGAGCAGAAAGATCATAAATTGATTCAGTCCTGTCCTGGGCATCCATAATGTGTAACCACTGAAGATCAGCTGGAAGGTAGAAAGGGTAAGGGTCCGTGTTGGCAGCTTCTGCTACTGGACTTTTATGATTTTTCTGAAAAATGTGCAAAGTTAGGTTTTTATCAGGACTTTCTGCAAGACTCGTCACATAGTTGCTAGAGTATTTGGATCAGGGCCATTCAACTTCAAGGAGCTACCACCTCCAAAAAAAATACACCAACTACTCTAGTACAACACAAAATACCATGCCAGAGATTTTTGATGCAGCATTAATGCACTAAATATCCCCCCTGAACACTGCAGCCAGACGTTAACCAATCCAGACCCCAGACCAGACAAATGGGAAATATATAACCCACACCAAACAATGAATTCATACCCCAGAAATGACCAAGAACAATAATACACAACTCCCACTAACCAATACATAATATAAACCTTAGGCCAGCCAATAAGTAACACCTACCCCAGACAAAACAATAACTAATCATGGACCCAAGACCAGACAGTTTATATTAATGAAATCCCCCAGACCAAGCAATAATAATGGAGACCACAGCGCAGACAATAGAATGGAGACTCGAGAGCAGATTCATTTTATTCTATTTGAAGTAAAAAAGAGAATGTTTCACATACCCTGGCTTATACCATACCATGAGTAAGGCTTAAAAATAGTCGAAACGCGTTGGTGTCTTCACCTACATGTACACTGTTGTACATTTTTATGGATGAAGAATAAAGGAATATAGCTCCTGATAAAAGCAAATACTACCAACATCAAGACCAGAGCGCCGGTGTACCGGGAGTAGGAGAGGATCTGTGAGACCTGAGTACTGCTGCCAAGTACTTGCAGCCCCATACTCCCAACCTGCTTCGGGACATCCTTATCAATGAGGGCCCATATCACTGATAAAGTATCTTTTTTAAATGGGTCTTCCATCCATAACATAGTCACTCAGCTAATGTCTACATCCAATGTCCAATGCTCTGCGCGCTGTGTAGCTGCCATGCAGCATTGTCATAGCTCAGCTTCCACCATTAGGCACCATTGAAGGACAATGCCCCCAATTATGGCAAAAGTCACTGTCTACAGAAAGAAAGCCAATGCTGACCCATACTAACCCCCTATCAAGGTGACATGATGACTACTCCGCTAAAGGGCTGGTCATCCCATGATGACTAATTTACAAATTTTTTTACAGTATCGGCCAACACTAGCCATGGGTAATCATAAGTAAGGGGTCTATATAAATCCATTCTCAATAGGTCCCGTCACTATGACTTATTTGCATCATGTATAAAAGGGGTTGTCCAATTGCTTTTTGTCCATGAATGCAGTAGGTTGAAATAATAGCTAGCATCCCAAGATATTTGTGCCCTATACTGCATTGTGTGGACGGCGTCTTATAAAGGAATCTTTACTAATACAGTCTCTCGACCATTAAATTGGACAATGTTCATTCTATAAGTCTAGGAAATTTTTGCACATCTTGTAAAAATTCATCCTGGAAGTATCAGCGCCGGGGCTGGATGAGTAGTATTGCAGCTGTCTTATTACATTCCACGTAACAGGCAATAACCTGTTTCCTCCACATCTGTAGCGAGTAATGCAGCTGCATCCAGAATGTACAGAGCGTTCCCACCCAAAAAGATGTAAATCCTCCGCTCCTTGTGAGCTCAGACAGAGCTTAATATTTAAAGATCTCTGGATTCTGAAACTTCCATATTACAATGCACTAAATATTTTAGGCTGCTGAACATCCCTAAAGATGTAATTTGTATTGGTATAAGATATAAGGCAAAAGGTACAGCCATGGGCGTAACTTGAGGGGGTATAGAGGGTGCTGTCGCAATCGGGCCCAAGGCTTAGGGGGCCCATAAGGTGTAACTTTCCCATAGGAGAAGACTAGTACTATAAACCACACACTATAGTCGGGGGGGCTGACACAGACTTCGCACCTGGGCCCATCAGCTTTAAATTATGCTGCTGGCAGCCGACAAAAAGGATCGCCACTTTAATTGACAGACCCCTTTGTGGTAAACTGGGTGCCAACCTGTCTTTAGGGACTAATGCCTCGGGATGCCCATGGCTAGCCTCTTGTGAAGCGGGCACTGTACCCAATTGAGTGTTGCATACCCTTCCGGTTCTGCAATGTTGCATCCTTGCATCACGTGACCTTTTTGCAGCTCGGTTCCATTAAAGTGAGTTAGGCTGAGCTGCAATAACAAGCCTTACCACTATCCAATTAACGGCGCTCTCTTTGGTAAGTAGTGACCTAGGTGATTGGTTGGGGTGTCAGACGCACAAACAATTTTTTGGTGGACATATCATTCGGCGACGTATTACACTGATGACATATGATGGCAAAAAACGGACCACAGAATTCGTTGTTTGGGGCGTAAAAACGGCACAGGTTGGTCTGCATGTAACCGGACCTTGTACCGGGCTAATTCTGGTTTCTGATAAGAAGTGAATAGAATGTATCCACAGTGTAGACTACAAACTGATACAATGTAGCAGATTATAAGTAACGTTTGGGCAGCTGCTACAGAAGTGATGAGCTCAATTTTATACTTTTTTTGGATTTTTTTTAAGGATGACTAAAACCCCTTTAAGTGTTTCTTTATAAAACCTAATAGAAGAGAACAACTTAAAGATTTTATATTTAACTCTGCAATTAGAAATGAAGCTGTTGCCTTCCACATACAGAGGCGCAGCCAGGCTGCAGCGACACGGAGCTCAGGGTGCTGTTTAATTCATACATATCCAGCTTTTAAAGGTGTCCTCTTTCTTTTTGTGGGGGGAGGTGGTTGTTACAGTAACTGTAGTAATAAGCGCTTCTCAATTTCAATTGTTTGTGGGCAGACGGCTTGAAGGAGACGGATTCTGGGGGCTGAGCAGTCTCCTCATCCTTAATTACATAGATAAAGGAAAATACATGAAATGAGAATCCTGATATACTATTATATCTCCCCTAATTTTTGGACGAAGTTTCAATATCTTATATTTTGTTTAGTAAATGATAAGTAATGTCATGTATGTACACAGTGACTGCACCAGCAGCAGAACACTGTGTGTATTATCCCTGTACTGTGACATCACTGTGTGTATTATCTCTGTACTGTGACATCGCTGTGTGTATTATCTCTGTACTGGGACATTACTGTGTGTATGCAGCAAAATCCGACACAATCCCAGGCGCGATGAGACGCAAAAAGGAAAGCGTCGGGAAACCCAATGAAAATCCACTCCGCGGACCCTTAGTAAATGAGCCCCACTATCTCTTTGCAGAGTCCTATTCAATTGATAAGGACTGAGATGCAATAACAAGTGCAGCCATTATATGATGTACGGCGCTGTGCTTGGTGAACAGTGACATTCCTGTGGCCTCATCATTGGGCTGTTCTGTAACCCGGCACAGATCTGATATTGATGAAGTGTCCTAAGGAAAGGCTATTGGTATAAGAAGCTCTGTGATTACACCTGAGGTCTGATCGCTGCTATGTGGTACATAAGGTCACCATACACAAAACACAGGACACGTAGCAGGGGACAGCGTGGGTTTCAGCTGTTTTATTGTTTTCCATAGATTGCCGCGTTGTTTTGTCTCTCCTCTAGTTTTGTTGAATTCTCTTCATTGTATCAGGACTAAAACATATAAACCTGCTGCTTCCTCCGCAAGGAAATGAAAACCCAAATCAAGGAAAATCTGACAACAAAGACAAGGAATCAGCTTTATCACTACATAAATATGTTTCATACATGTATATACAATACATATACACAGTGTATACACTGGCCCACCAGAGTACCTGAAGATCATCGGGTGGGTCTTGGTTCAACCCAATACAGAACCCCAGAACAGAAGCACAAAAAAACCCAATACAGAAGCTGCAAGAGTCCATTTCCTGGGGGATTATGAAGGGAGGGCCCACAGATTAATTTTCTCGGTTTTGCCTAAGGAACCCTAGTCCAACACTGCATATACATATATATTAACAGTCAATGCATGGATTTACAGGTTTCCAAGTGACCCGGCTGTGAGACCCCATCAATCTGTTAGGGGTGATTAATTCTATGGTTACATTATTAATATAATAATACCAGAGTATTTTGTAAAGCCAGCAGCATAGCATATACGGTATATGGCGCGGGCTTTAGGAGGCTGAATGATGGATTTTGGTGGTAGATTTCCTTTAAGCCTAAAATTTTGCTTAACAGTAAAAATCCCTACCAAAAAAAAAAATCAATAAAATAAGAATCCTTTTTTTTTTTGGGGGGGGGGGGGGAAGAGAAAATGTTACAATGTTACAAAAATGGAAAATTGTATCTAGTCCTGAAAGTGCTAATATCCCTGGTGATGAACTGGTTAAACATCAACTTCCCACTGCACCCCCACCTCATTCCCCTATCCATTTATTGTCCTCTGGTTGGCTATGAATCTTATAATGTTTTTGCATAGTATTAGACACAAAGCCGTCGATATAATGATCCCTGCTACCTGGGGGTGCACTGCACTATATTCTCCATATCATAAGTATACAGTCAGGGAGGCAGAGCAGTGAACTCCTTATTTATAACTGTGTGAAAGGAACCTGTCTAATTATTATTGGTAACTGTGACACCTTTAAAGGGTTGCACATACAGGCACTTGGCCTTTGTTCCTTTTGCATGCATGACTGCATCGATGCAGCTGCATGGGGGATCAGCTGATGGCACTGCAAAAGTGTTATGGCATGGAGGGATCAGCTGATAGCACTGCAGAGGTATTATGGCATGGAGGGATCAGCTGATAGCACTGCAGAGGTATTATGGCATGGAGGGATCAGCTGATACCCTGTTTCCCCTAAAATAGGACATCCCCCGAAAATAAGACCTAGTACAAATTTGTTCAGGCTTAGAAATATAAGGCCTCCCCTGAAAATAAGACCTAGCGGCAGTAATTGCAGCAGCTTCCCCCACGCCATACATTAGTATTAGGAAATCTTATAGATGCTGCAATACATGGGCAAGCTGCACATGTGATACCAGCAGCTCCCAGGGTAAGAAGGGTCATTTATGGAAAGTGCTTTTACTAAACATGAGAGACTGGGGCCAATGATTCTAATAGAAATGGAGTCACAAGAAATACAGCAGGAAATTCAGAGTTTGGAGAGGTTAGAGAAGTTGATATTTTTTGTTCAATGAAAAATGTAAATTCTTGTTCATGTACAAATAAGACATCCCCTGAAAATAAGACCTGGTGCCTCCTTAGGAGCAAAAATTAATATGAGACATTGGTGCAGATTTACTTACCCGGCCCATTCGCGATCCAGCGGCGCGTTCTCTGAACAGGATTCGGGTCCGGACGGGATTTATGATGGCAGTTCCTCCGCCGTCCACCAGGTGGCACTGCTGCGCTGAAATGCATCTGATCGCGCCGGAATACACCTTGCTGGACCAGGTGAAGGTAAGCGCTTCCCAAGCGACACATTTTCGGTTATTAAATGCGGCGGTTTTTCCGAATACGTCAGGTTTTCGTTCGGCCACGCCCCCCGATTTCCGTCGCGTGCATGCCAGCGCCGATGCGCCACAATCCGATCGCGTGTGCCAAAATCCCGGGGCAATTCAGGTACAATCGGCGCAAATTGGAAATATTCGGGTAACACGTCGGGAAAACGTGAATCGGGCCCTTAGTAAATGACCCCCACTGTCTTATTTTCGGGGAAACAGGGTAGCACTGCAGAGGTGCTATGGCATGGAGGGACTATTTGTTTTGTGGCTATGCCAAGCCTGTCTTGTATTTTTTCACATGCACATTGAAAATACATAAAACTAAATAAACTTTTCAAACTGTTCTATACAAAACAACGGAAAAAAAATAAAAATAAATTACATAAATATTACACAAATATTGTTTTTACAGTAAAAAATTAAGAAAGCCCTTGTCACTCAGCTGTGACCAGATCACAGATCAGCCACCCTGACTGTATACTTATGGTTCGGAGAATATATTTTTGAGAGGATGATTGCAGAGCACCCCAAGCTAAAAGAGCTAATTGTGTCCCTGGCTGGTAATATGAAGTACTGAGGCTCCATGGGATACATAGCAAAGAGGAAGAAATTTAGGCAATGTCAGCATGGATTGTTTTTTTAAGAAGACTTAAGTGAACTATAAAACCAATATGGGCAGAATATATAAAAGTGTGATAGTCTGGTGAGGGTGTTTGGAGCGAAGGTTTAGATTAGACTAGATTGGAGGTATTATTTGTCTATGTCTCCATCATATTGAGGGACACAGGATGACTATTCTCATGATCAGTGGGGGACTCTGTGGGCCAGGCATGGCGCCAGCACTAGGCATACTAGGGCAAGTGCCGGGGCCCAGGGTTGCTGGGGGGGGCCCAGATACGGCTGTACATAAGGAATACATGGGGTTGAGGGGCTTTATGTAAAATACCATTTGGTGGGCCAGGGCCGGCGCCAGCACTGGGCATTCTAGGGCAAGTGCCGGGGGCCCAGGGTTGCTGGGGGGCCCAGATAAGGCTGTTCATAAGGAATATACATGGGGGTGAGGAGCTTTATGGAAAATATCCATTTGGTATGATAAACTATGGAATATTTTAGGGAACGGGAGACTGTTTTAGTTTCAGAATTTTTAATCCCATCACTGTAAAGGGGCCCCCTGAGGCTCTGTCGCCCAGGGGCCTACTGAAACTAGTGAAAATAGTGTAACCATCCAGCCACTAAGATCTCCCCTGCTAGATCTATCAGAAAGGTCGAATTAGCACATGGTATGGTATTTTTTTTTACAATTCTCCCCATAGGGACAGCATCAAAGACTTTAGAAGTGAAGTAAGTTATTGTTTTTGTCTTATTGAAGGTCCCGGGGGATGAGAGTCCCTCAGCTGTCCACTCTAGCTGCAGTCTCCATGATGCCTCAGCTTCTTCTTACACTACACAGAAGTGTCTCCTCTCTGCTGAGTCAGGACTACAAGCCATCACAGGCCGATCATTCAGGGCACAATGGTGAGAGACGGCATATTTATAGGATTACACAAAATGACATATTTCACCTGAAAGGAGAGAAGTGACAGCAATTATCTCTGTTATCTCTCAAGAAGCATTGAAAGCTAGCGAGACATTCATAAGTAGTAATTACTGAGTCACTTACCGAGCAGTTCTCCAGCTAAATATAACTTTTTCAACTTCCCCAACAAGTTGCTTAAAGCGTTTGCTCCACTATTGCACCAAAATTTTGGGGCAAAGGCATCTATGCACCATATTTATCATACAACCTGAGCCGCAGGGATGAACCTGGGCCATTTGAGACTGCCTGGGTTCACCCTAACATAACTGGGAGCAGCTATAGAGTATAATATAGGATCAGTACAGGATAAGTAATGTCATGTATGTACACAGTGGGGCAGATTTACTTACCCGGTCCAGTCGCGATCCAGCGGCGGGTTCTCCGACGCTTATTAGGGTCCGGCCGGGATTCACTAAGGTAGTGCACCCGAATTCCAACAAAAAACAAAAAACCAAAGGGTGTAGCACAGCCCAAGTGTATGCGAGCCAAATGCACAAAAGACAAGTTCAGCCAAAACAAAAGAAAAAGAGTGCATTCAAAAGGCTCAAGGGGTATTGCAAAAACATAAAATTTTTATTGGCACAAAGCAAACAATCAACGACAACGACATTCTAAAAGCATTTAAAACACATAATGTACATACCAAAACAATGTACAGTGACCTGGTGTAGGTACACCGTAACTGCCTGCTGTCAATCACTCAGTGGTGATGTTATACCTCCCAAAAGACTCTCAGCCTGATCATTGCACAGGAATAAAGTGCCAGAAGTCCTATATGCAAAGGTAGGTAAATAGTGCTCTATACTGGTGCCAATACAATGATCAAGGGGAAAAAAAAGTCAAAGGATAAGAGTTTACCGCATAAAGGCCTGCATTCAATAGAGGGAGGTAAATGAAGACAGAGGCAATGGGCTCCCCACGCGTTTCGTCGCCAGAAAGGGCAACTTCCTCAGGGGTATAGAGCCCTAAACGAGAGTGTCTCACCTTTTATACAGTCCAAGTTGTGGATTGTAAATCCACTAGCGTCTTGTCCAGTCGACGGCGCATGACCGGAAGTGGATCGGCGTAAACCGGAAGTAACTACAATAATAGGCGCATGCGCATCCCCGGCCGGGGTGAAGATGTTTTGAGTGTTGCCTAGGCAACAACCAGTGTTCCAATGAAAATATCAAGCGATACCAACAAGTATTGCAAAAGAAAAGAAGAAGGTAGTGCACCCGATGTCCACTAGGTGTCGCTACTGCGCTGAAGTCCGTTGGAGTTCACCTTCTATTTCTTGGTGCATGTAAGTGCGTGTCAAGCGACACATTTTATTTCTAAAATTCCGCGTTTTTCCTGACGGCCACGCCAGCGCCGATGCGGCACAATCCGATCGGGGCAATTCGGTGCAAATCAGTAATATTCGGGAAACCCGACGAAAAATAGCGATTCGGGCCCATAGTAAATGACCCCCAGTGACTCCACTAGCAGAATAGTGAGTGCAGCTCTGGGGTATAATACAGGATGTAACTCAGGGTCAGTACAGGATAAGTAATGTCATGTATGTACACAGTGACTGCACCAGCAGCAGAATAGTGAGTGCAGCTCTGGAGTATAATACAGGATGTAACTCAGGATCAGTACAGGATAAGTAATGTCATGTATGTACACAGTGACTGCACCAGCAGCAGAATAGTGAGTGCAGCTCTGGAGCATAATACAGGATGTAACTCAGGATCAGTACAGGATAAGTAATGTCATGTATGTACACAGTGACTGCACCAGCAGCAGAATAGTGAGTGCAGCTCTGGGGTATAATACAGGATGTAACTCAGGATCAGTACAGGATAAGTAATGTCATGTATGTACACAGTGACTGCACCAGCAGCAGAATAGTGAGTGCATTCTCATTCTGCTGTGAGCTGCTGACGGGTGTGGTTGTGTGCTGCTGAGCTCCTGCACCACCTGGAGCAATCTCCATCCACCCAGGCCTGCTCTCTCCTCCCCAGGGAGGGAGTGGGTTCTCTGGGATGAATCAAGCTGGAAAGTCCCAGGCTCCTGTCTCCCGGACCAGGCCGGCGGGAGGCAGGAAAAACAAGTTACCGGCCAAAGCAGAAGGGGTGAGAAGATCTGCCCGGAGCCAAGGACGCAGCGATGTGACCTCGGCTGCCACCCCCAAGACCCAGGGAAGCCGCAAGGTCTCCGGTTCACAGA
>CM033651.1:6779262-7075445 GCA_019512145.1 Engystomops pustulosus
TGTACACAGTGACTGCACCAGCAGCAGAATAGTGAGTGCAGCTCTGGAGTATAATACAGGATGTAACTCAGGATCAGTACAGGATAAGTAATGTCATGTATGTACACAGTGACTGCACCAGCAGCAGAATAGTGAGTGCATTCTCATTCTGCTGTGAGCTGCTGACGGGTGTGGTTGTGTGCTGCTGAGCTCCTGCACCACCTGGAGCAATCTCCATCCACCCAGGCCTGCTCTCTCCTCCCCAGGGAGGGAGTGGGTTCTCTGGGATGAATCAAGCTGGAAAGTCCCAGGCTCCTGTCTCCCGGACCAGGCCGGCGGGAGGCAGGAAAAACAAGTTACCGGCCAAAGCAGAAGGGGTGAGAAGATCTGCCCGGAGCCAAGGACGCAGCGATGTGACCTCGGCTGCCACCCCCAAGACCCAGGGAAGCCGCAAGGTCTCCGGTTCACAGAAGATCAAGGCAAGTGACATCAGCCTGAGTGCTCCTCCTGGAAAGCTGGATGTATGTGCGGGAAAGCTGGGTGGTTCAGCTGAAAAGCTGGGTGCTCACGGGGGTGTGCAAAAAGCATGGGGTGATCTTAAGGCCCGGGAGTCTGCTTCCATCTATGGCTCCCGGATTGCTGAGCACCTCCGTGAGTACGAGGAAGCTGGAAAAGCGCTGAGGAGGCTCCAGGAGGAGATAAGGGAGACCTTGGCCCTAGCGGGGGTGGCTACGCAGAGAAAGAAAAAGTCTGATCTACTTACCACCATAGACAGACTAAAAGCCGAGGTCACCGCTCTGCAGGAGAAGCGTCATCTTATCCGTGAGCACAGCGGTCCGTTTCGTGAAAAATTGGAGAATGATGCGAGGTTTGATGACATGCGCCAGGAGCAGCTGAGAAAGCTGAAGGGGCTTGAGATCCAGGCGGATGATGGCGATGATGAGGAGGAAGAGGAAGACCTGCCGTGTCCGTCTGGTGGCCTGCACCAACACCAGCAGGCCTCGCACGACAGGCTGCCTGCGGAGCAAGCGCCATTACCATCAGGCTGCGGCTCTGCCAACCTGGAGGAGGAAAGTGATGACAGCGGCCAGGGGGGGGCGCTAATGGCTCAGATCCGTCAGCTTGAGTCCCCAGTTCACCTCCAGAACTTTTCCTTCGGCGATGATATCCCGAGTGACGACCAAAAGAGAAAGAAGACGAGACCCAAGAAGACCAAGGCGTCTCAGGAGGTGAATCTGGTGTTTCGTCCCCTCCCTGTTCCCTCCGGGCGGGCAGCAGTGCCAGCCTGTCGTGTAGGCCCCGTTGCCCAGCCCAGCACGAATCCTGCAGTGGACTCGGTGCCAGGGTGCGGGGAGAGTGCAAAGCCACGTTCCATCATGGCGCAGAGCACCAGCCTTGTTTGTAGTAGCAAGGATGGTGCAGGGAAGGCATCGGCCGAAAGGCCGGACAGTGAGGGCGATCTGGCAGGTCCTGGTACTGTGCGCTGCCCCCCAGTGGGAGGGGGGGGTGGCCCAGTGCCAGGGGCAGTGGCGGTGGCTCCTGTGGCCCTTAGCGCTGTTGCTTGCTCCGGTGAGCAGCGGCAGTGTGATGGGGCTGCTGGGGCTTGTAGTGCGGCGCCTCCCAAACATCCCGTGCAGCCTGCAGAGAAAGTCGCAGGAAAAGTGTTATTCTGTATTGGTGCATCAAACTCTGAAGATATGAAAGGGGCAAAAAGACTGTCTGGAGTCTGTAAGGACAAGAGGCCTCTACCACCAATCGAGCAGCGATGCTCAAACATTATAAAAACTGCAGGACAACAAGGGGTTAATGCCAATGAGGCAGAGGGCACAAGTAAGATCGGGGTTGGAGCTGCCTCTTCTCAGGCTGTATCAGCTATGGAGGTAGCTCTACCCCCAGTGCCCAGTGACGCCGAGGCAACCCCAGGTCCTCCTGGCCCAGCTGGTGTGAGTGATGCAAGGAAGCGAGGCAGTGATGCAAGGAAGCGAGGCAGTAATGTATATAGTGTGGTGAATGTGGGGGTGGTGAATGGCGCTGAGGGGGATCCTGGTGTGAGTGCTGGTCCATCTGCACCCCCAGTGGTGGCCGCTCCCATAAGGAGCTATGCGAGTGTCACCGCTGGGGCAAGTGGGGTTAACTCCTTGTCTCCTGGCTCTGGGAACAGCGTTTTGCAAAGGCGTCTTCTGGAGGCTCTCAGGAGAGGGGAAAAGTCAATCACTGTAGAGGGGAGAGATGTTGATCTGTCCTTCTGGACAGACAGGCATGGCCTGGCAGCCTTCCAAGAGAAAAGGGGGGGAGAGACTGTATGGTCTTTACCCACAACCGGGCCCGGAGCTGCCCGTAGGAATGTGGTTCGTCTTCGCTGGAGGGGCAGTGACGCATGCCCACCCAGGTCAAGGGTGGTGGAGCTCCTCCTGAAGATGAACTTCAGGGCTAGTGACATCTTTGCCCTGATACATCCTTATGGTACTCCGGAGTTCGATGTCAGCTTTGTTCGGCCGGAGGGCTTAGAGCTCTTCTGGTCGAATTATGAGCTGGCAAAGAACGAGCCCGCATGGCGAGACTTTGCTGTGCAAGCAGTGTCTCGCCAAAACACAGTCAGGAAAGTGACCGTTTTGACCCGTAACGAGTCACTTTCTTGCATGGACATCATGACGTGGCTCAGTCGTTATGGTGAGGTTGTACAGGTACCTCAGAAAAACCGCGATGAATTTGGCATTTGGTCTGGGGCCTGGACCTTCATGATGAAGTTGAAGTGTTCAGGCGGCACAGTCGCCCACATTCCCTCTTCAGCCTTTCTTGGGCGGGACAGAATCCTGATTTTCTACCAGGGGCAGCCGAAGGTCTGTCACAGGTGCGGTGACCCCACACACTTTAGCGCCAGCTGCCAAGTGCAGAAGTGCGCTTTGTGTGGTGGGCTAGGTCATCTCGCTGCATCCTGTAAGGACATTAGGTGTAACCTGTGTGGTGAGCTCGGTCACCCTTTCAGCCGTTGTCCTCGCTCCTTTGCCAATGCGGTTGTGACCCCAGTGGAGGAGAGCCAGGAGGTTGCTTCTGCTGGGGAAGGTACCAGCAGAGGTGGAGGAGCTGAGGGGCCTGTGAAGAAAAGCAAGAAGAAGTCGCCTTCTCAGTTAAGGCGGCTTGAAGCCAGACAAAAAGGGAGAGAACTGGGGAAGCCTCAGGTTGCTGGGGTGACCCTTGGTCCTTCCTCAGAGGCTGGTCATGCTACTGAGGCCCTGAGGGATGATGAGTTGGATGAGGAGGTCAGGAGGATGGAGCGCGAGAAAGGTGCCATGTCCTCCACGTCCTCCCATTATGAGAGTATGGATGAGGATAACAGGATTTGGCTAGAAAATAAGCGCAAGCAGAAAAAGAAAAAACGCGGCCTATCTAAGGTACCTAAGGAAGGGAAAACTTCCTCCCCTCTGGTTGAGCTTTCCAACCAGTTCCTCACCCTCGATGAGATCGCCTCCTCGGAAGGAGAGGCTGAGGGTGGGGTTCTGGAGGTGGCGGCGGAGCAGCCTGACGCTGGCGTCCATTAATGTCGCCAGCATTAAGTCTGATGCGGCTCGATTTGCGGCCTTTGATTTTCTCGGCCGTGTTGAAGCCGACATTTTATTTTTGCAGGAGACCAGGCTGCCAGATTTGGCGGCCGTGTTTAAAGCTAAGAGGGAATGGAGACACGGGCCTTCCTATTGGTCTCTTGCGGCCGAGCCGTATAGTGGAGTGGCGGTCCTTTTTACCGCACCGGTAGAATGCCGACGAGTTATGGAGGCAGTGGAACAGGGCAGGGCTGGTAACTGGAAGGGGTACTTGCTGTCCTTGGATCAGGCAAAAGCGTTTGATCGGGTTAACCACGAGTACCTCTGGTCTGTCCTTCTGAGGGGGAGTTTGTCAATTGGCTGAAAGTTTTGTACGCAGGGGCAGAGAGTTTCCCGCTTGTGAACGGTTTTCCTTAGGAGGGTTGATCGTGGGCCGTTGGTGGGAGTCGGGATGGACCGGGCAGCACCGGAAGCCACTCTAAGGGTGGTAGCGTATGCTGATGACGTCACTGTTTTTGTGTCCTCGAGAGGGGAGGCGCAATGGGTGATGTCAGAGGTCTACCGCTACTCAGAGGCTTCTGGGTCCAAGATCAACCGGGATAAGTGTGAGAGTCTCTGGCTGGGAGAGGGAGGTCCAGGCTTTGATCTCCCGGACACTCTTCCAGGGCCCCAGGACTCTGCCAAAGTTCTCGGCATCGAATTTGGCCAGGGGGATTACCCCATGCAAAACTGGAACGGCAGGCTTAAGATCGCCGCTCAGAGGGTGGACCAGTGGAAGGGTAGACAGGAGGACAAGTGAAGGATCTCCGTACACCGCATGGGCATCTTCCGGCTTACGTTACCCCGGTTCTGAAGGTGATTCGCCGGTGGGGTCTGGGAATGTGGGAGAGCAGGACCTTGTCGAGGAAAATCCTTGACAAGAGGGTTCTGTTGACCCATTTCCAGAAGCCTCTGGCCCTCAGGGATTGCCCAAGTCGGGATCTGGGGGTGGGTTTGAGTTTATTGAATTCTATCAGGATCCCCTTGAAGTTTTGGGACGTGACTTGGCGCTGCTTCCATGGAAAGCTGTGTGTGAGGGACAATCTGAAGTGTAGGAGCTCTGAGGAAAGGGGTTGTCCCCGGGAGGAGTGCGGTGGCCTGCTGGAGAGCATGGACCACTTCCTGCTTCAGTGCCCCTTTAACACAGAGGTGTACAACCGGGTGGGCGCTTCCATCCATTGGCCCGGGTTGGCCGGTCTCTCCTATGCGGAGTGGGCCTATGGAGCATTCAGAGGCCTGGGTGGCCGGGACCGCTGCACGTTATTCCTAGTTAGTCTAGTGGTCAGGTACCACACGTGGAACGCACGGTGTTTAGTATCGACGCAGCGTAAAATCCTCCCGGTGGATGAGGTGGTTAGGAACATTCTGGGTGACCTGGTGAAGGTGCGCTCTCTGGAGTATGAGAGGCGGGGCACGGGGAGGGCCTCTCTCCTTTGGAGGGGGTTCTCCTTTAGTGTCCCTTAGTCTGTCGTCTCCGCTCCTGGTGTTGGGCTGAAGCTGACACTGTAGATTTTTGTTTTGTGTCCTGAGGTTATAGAGATGTAGGGGCTTGCAGGCGCCGAACCTGGGCTTTATGTGGTTTTGATATATGTTGATATGTTTAATGTGTTTGTATTTTGTGTACAGTGTGTATATAGTTATATGTAGTTATAGTTCTTGTGTGTATATAGGTTGGTTTTGGGGTGTTGGTGTTAGGTTGGGAGGGGGGTGGACGGGACTTGGACTGTACGATCCTGGGCACTGGTCTGGACTATATAGCGCGGACTTTGGAC
Source organism: Engystomops pustulosus (assembly GCA_019512145.1). Taxonomy (NCBI): domain Eukaryota; kingdom Metazoa; phylum Chordata; class Amphibia; order Anura; family Leptodactylidae; genus Engystomops; species Engystomops pustulosus. The sequence continues at coordinate 6,784,592 of CM033651.1, forward strand.
GTTAGACCAGTGTCTGGGGGGGGAGGGTGATGGGCGTGGGATTTAGTTAGTTATATTTTAGGTTATTTTATGTTATTTATTGTTATTAATGTTATTTCCGTTATATTCATTGTTATTTCTGTGTTTATTGTTTATTTATTTATGTGTATTTTGCTGTGTATTTTGATATTAAAAAAAAAAAAAAAAAAATTAGGTGGTGGGACTGGGTGAAGGTTTTGTTTATTCTTATGCTGAGTGTGTGGTGTGTGTGGCTGGGCCAGGAGGTTTTGTAAGTTTATTTTCGTTTATATTTGTTCTTTTGTAATTCTTTTGCCAGAAGTTATGGCTTTATTTATGTTTATTATTGTTATGTTTTTCACTTTTATATAAAATAAAAGATTTACAGGATGTAACTCAGGATCAGTACAGGATAAGTAATGTCATGTATAGGAGGTTTTGTAAAGTTATTTCGTTTATATTTGTTCTTTAGGTAATTTCTTTTGCACAGAAGCTTATGGGCTTTATATGTGTATTATGTTCTGTTTTTTCACTTTTAATAAAATAAAAGATTTTATTCCGGGAGTAACTCAGAATCAAGTAAACGACGATAAGTAATGTTCATGTACCTGGTGTACACAGTGACTGCACCAGCAGCAGAATAGTGAGTGCAGCTCTGGGGTATAATACAGGATGTAACTCAGGATCAGTACAGTATGTAACTCTGCATCAGTTAAAAACAAAAATGATAATTCTGGGTAGGGGTTATGTATAACAGGTTCACCTCTGGTTCACTACTACAGCAGTCGCACTGATAACAGTGGAGACTATGAAGCAGTTTTGCTTATGACCCTCTCCTCGGTGATTGAACCCCTCCTCTATCTATCCTCGTGCACTGCTTTATCTTGTACATTGCCCTGTAACTTACTATTTCTGTGCTTTCAACTTATAATATTTCATTATTCTTAATGACTTCAGGCAGAAAAATGAGCTGGTAATTCTGTGCAGTTTTCCTTCATTGTCCCAGGCATTTCTTTCCTTCCTTGTTTAGTGATAACTCGGTGATCTTTTGGCCTTCAGCAGACAGGTACACACAGGTACGCACCGCTCTTACCTCCTGTAGTAAATTAAACACGCATACAAACAGAGTTCAGATATGGTTCGATTTCATTATGTGCTGCACACAACTATGTAGTGGCATCTGAGTGACCCAAAGAAGAAAAAAAAAAAAAGCTACATGGTATTTTTCTCAAAAATACAAGAATATAACTACTAGAATACTGCCCCTATGTACAAGAATATAACTACCATAATACTGCCCCCTATGTACACGGGCCAGGTGCGGCGTGCTGGTGTGGGTGGGTCTGGCATTGTGCGGCTTGCTGTGTGCGGGGGGTCGGGGAAGGGTGTGGCATGCTGTGTGTGGGGGGTGGTCTGGGAGGGTGTGGCGATGCTGGTGTGTTGGGGGTCGTGAAGGGGTGCGTCTTGCTGTTGTGGGGGGTCGGGCAGGGTCGGCGTTCTGTTTGTGGGGAGTGGGGCGTCGGGGTATTTTGAGGCTGCTCTGTCGGGGGTCGGGGAAGGGTGGTGGCGTGCTGTTGTTTGGGGTCGGACATGGTTTATGTGCTGTGTGTTTTGGGTGGTCGGGCCAGTTGCGGCGTCCGTTTGTGGTGTGGGTCGTGGATGGTGTGGGCTTTCTGTGTTGTTTGGTTCGGGGAAGGGTTTTGGCAAATGGCTTGTTTTGGGGTGTTTGAAATGTGTCGGCGTGCTGTGTTTTTTGGTTCGGGTCCAGTTGTCTTCGTGCTTTTTTGGGGGGGGGTCGGGGTATTGTGAGGCGTGCTATGTAGGGGGTTGGGGAAGGGTGTGGCGTGCTGTGTGTTGGGGTCGGGCAGGGTGCGGCGTGCTGTGTGTGTGGGTTGGGGAAGTTGGGGGGGTGGGGGGGTCGGGGAAGGGTGTGGCATGCTGTGTGGTGGTGGTGTCGGGAATGGTTGTCATTCTGTGTGTGGGGGGGGTCGTCAGGTGTGGCTTCGTACTGTTGTGGGGGGGGGGGTGTGGGGTTCGGTGGTATTGTGAGCGTGCTATGTAGGGGGTCGGGCAGGGTGTGGCGTGCTGTGTGGGGGGGGTGGGGGGGTGGGGTCGGGCAGGTTGCGGGCGTGCTGTGTTGTGTGTGGGTTGGGTCGGGAAGGGTGTGGCCGTGCGTGTGGGTGGGGGTTCGGGCAGTGCGAGCGTTCTTTTTTTTGTGGGGTGTCGGTCATGTTGTTTTGCGGTTGGCTTTTGTTTTGGGTGTTCTTTCAGGTTTCGGCTGTGCTGTTTGGTTGGGTTTTGGTTGGGCTTGTTTGGTCTTTTCCTTGTGTTGGCATGCCTTTTTTTGTTGTGGTCGTTAATAGTTTTTTGCGTGCCTGTTTGTGTGTGGGGTCGGGCAGTTTGCGGCGTGCTTGTGGTGGGGGGGTCGGGCGGGTGCGGCGTACTGTGGTGTGGGGGGTTCTTTTTTGCTTTTTTTCTTTTTCTTTTTCTTCTTTCTCTTTCTTTTTTTTTCGGGCAGGGTGCGGCGTGCTGTGTGTGTGGGGGTCGGGGAAGGGTGCGGCGTGCTGTGTGTGGGGGGTGGTCGGAGAAGGGTGTGGCATGCTGTGTGTGGGGGGTCGGGCAGGGTGCGGCGTGCTGTGTGGGGGGGTCGGGCAGGTGGCGGCGTACTGTGTGTGGGGGGGTCGGGTATTGTGAGGCGTGCTATGTAGGGGGGTCCGGGGAAGGGTGTGGCGTGCTGTGTGTTGGGGGGTTGGGGTTCGGGAGCAGTGGTGCGGCGTGCTGTTTTGTGGGGTGTTGGCTGGGTCATGAAAGGGTGTGGCTGTGCTGTGTGGGGGGTCGGGGAAGGGTGCGGGTGCTGTGTGTGGGGGGGTCGGGCATGTTGTGCGTGCTGTGTGTGGGGGGTCGGGAGGGTGCGGCGTGCTGTGTGTGTGTGGGGGGGGGGGGGGGGTCGGGGAAGGGGGTGGCATGCTGTGTGTGGGGGGGTCGGGAAGGGTGGTGGCATGCTTTTGTGTGGGGGGGGTCGGAAGGGTTTGTCAATGCTGTTGTGTGGGGGGGTCGGGGCCTGGTGGCGGCATCACTGGTGGTGTGTGGGGGTGGGTCATTTTAATAGTGAGTGCGTGCTCTGTAGGGGATTGGTCGGGGAAGTTGTTGGCGTTCTTTTTTGTGTAGGTTTTCTTGGTCATTTTTCTTACTTCTTTGGTGTGGTGGGTTGCGGGCAGGGTGCGGCGTGCTGTGTGTGGGGGGGTCGGGGTATTGTGAGGCCGTGCTATGTTAGGGGTCGGGAAGGTGTGCGTGCTGTGTGGGGGGGTCGGGAAGGGTGTGGCATGCTGTGTGTGGGGGGGTCGGGCAGGGTGCGGCGTACTGTGTGTGGGGGGGTGGGCGGTCGGGGTATTGTGATGCGGCTATGTAGGGGTCCGGGGAAGGGTGTGGCGTGCTGTGTGTGGGGGGTCGGGGGCAGGGTGCGCGTGCTGTGTGGTGTGGGGGGGTCGGGGACGGGTTGTGCATGCTGTGTGGGGGGGTCGGGGCAGTGTACAGTGGAGGGCCCCCACCACCTATCCTATGGCACCCATGGTCTGGAGGCGGCTCCTTACCTGCTCCCGGCTCCGGCTCCGCTGTGATGTCGCTCTCGGGACGGCCGGGGGAGTGCAGGAGCGATGGAGAATTGAGGAGGTGAATGGCGCCGTGTAGTCAATGCTGAAGTTGATGGTGTCCATGATCATAGACGTGCACTTCAGGTAGATGCTGGGCAGCCGCGTCATGACCCCGGGGTCTGTGCCCACCACCTGCTCCAGCCACGAAAACCTGGCAAGATATTGGTAAAGGTATTACTTCTATAACAGTGGTCTCTGGTTCCCATGATCCTTGGGGTAAGTTCTCTGCCATTTGCGGGGTCACAAGTAGGGCCCTCCTACATAGCGGGAGCCCAGGGGGTAGTGTTCTGCATGGCGGGGTCCACAAGGATGCCCTCCTACTAGTGGTGAGCCCGGGGTCAGTGTTCTGCATGGGCGGGGTCCAAGGAGGCCCCTCCTACATAGCGGTGAGCCCAGGGGGTAAGTGCTCTGCATGGGCGGGGTCACAAGGAGGCCCCTCCTACATAGCGGTGAGCCCAGGGGGTAAGTGCTCTGCATGGGCGGGGTCACAAGGAGGCCTCTCCTACATAGCGGTGAGCCCAGGGGATAAGTGCTGCTCGGCGTTGGGCGGTTTCACAAGGATCCCCTCACTACATATGCGGTGAGCCCAGGGGGTAAAGTCTCTGCAGGGGCGTGGGGTCACAAATGCCCTCCTACATTCGGGAGCCATTTGTTATTGCTCTTGGCAGTGTGGCTGTTGTCACAATGAGGCCCCTCGGTACATAGGGGTGAGCCCATGGTGGGGGGGGTAGTCTCTAGGGGCGGGTCACAAGGCGTATGAATATTCTATTATTTCCTAATATTCCTCCTTGCAGTAAGATTCGGCTTTTGTGTAATCGGTCCCTGTGGGTCGAGGGTCAGTTCCAGGTTGTAGCAGGACTGTTCGGACATGATGGGTGTGTATGGAACCCCCGAAACGCCCTTATGTGGGCAATTCTGCTACCTCCTAATCCATATCCATCTCCAGAGAAATGTACAAAGATTCCTCCAGACGAAAATCTCCTCCCCGGACACGAAGCGCAGGAGACCGGGAAACTACCCCCGAAAGATTCCGCTCATGTATGAGCCCCATATTTATCTATATCTCCCTGCGCGTCCCGACACTACAGTCCCCATCGCCGCCTCCTGCACGTCCGGACAATACAAGTCCACGCCTCGTCCTCACTTCCCCCCGGTTCTACAAGTCCCAGCGGCGCGTCCTGCATGTCCCGGTGCTACAAGTCCCATCGGCGCCCCTCCTGCCCATCCCTGACACTACACGTCCCGCGCCGCCTCCTGCACGTCCCTACCTACAATTCCCGCGGCGCCTCCCCCCTGCACTTCCCTGACACTACACGTCCCATCATCGCCTCCGTCCTGCCCGTCCTCGATCTACAGAGTCCCAGCTGGCCGCGTCCTGCATGTCCGCGGTGCTACAATCCCAAGCGCGCCTCCCCGCACGTCCCTTACACTGGACAAGATCCCAGCGCCTCTTCCTTGCACGTCCGGAGCGAACAAATCCCAGCGACCCTCGTCCTTCCACTTCCCGGACACTACAAAGTCCAGCAGCGGCGCCTCCCTGCACGTCCCTGACACCTACAATTCCATCTCCTCGTCCCTTCGCTTCCCGGACACTACCAGTCCCAGCGTGCGCCTCCTGCAACGGCCCTGACACTACAAGTCCCATCTCGCCTCTTCCCTTCCCCTGAACAGCTGACAATTCCCTATCTCCTATGTCTTCCTTCACGTCCTCGTACACTCTAAGTCTCCACTTCCGCGTACGCGTGAGCGTGAGGAAGCAAGAGATGTCATGTCTCCGTCTTTGGAGCCTTATGGCTAGGAGGGGAGGGGGTAGGATGAGGCCCGTTCCTTCCGCGCTCCCATTCCCCGTCTCCTCTTCCTTCACCTTCGTAGTCTCGGGTTGGGGGGGGAAAGGAAGAATAAAGTCGGGGGGGAGGAGAGTGAGGCAGAGGGGGGGGAAAAGAGGGTAAGCGGAAAGGAGGAGCCGTCCCACTTCGGCACGTGATTAGAGGAGTGGAAAGGATAGGAACCAGGTAATAAGTGCGGAGGCGTTCCGGGGGGGAAATCGTGGGGTCAGACGCAGAGGTGTGGAAAAAACACTCTCCTCGCAAGAAAAGAAGGAAAGGGGTAAGGTGGATTTAGAATATGTAGCGGGAATGCGGAGGAGAAGGGAAGAAGACAGGATGGGATGCAAAGATGAAAGAATAGGGAGGGGTATGGGTAAGTTAGGAAAGTCGAACGACGAAGTGGGGGGGACTGAGAATGTGTAAAACTGCCTGCTTCCTTCTTCCACGTTTACCGCCTGTCCCCTATCTCCGTCCGTCCTTCCCTTTACCCTGGCCACGTCCAATAATCCCCGTCATCCTCTCGATAGGAGGTAAGGGGGATTAAGGCCAATGGGAGGGTCCGTTTCACCTTCCTTACACTACAGTCCCAGCGCCGCCTCCTGCACGTCCGACACTACGAGGGTCCCAGCGCCGCCTCCTGCGCGACCCGGACACTGACAAACTCCCAGCTCCTCGGCGGAGTCCTGCGCGTCCCTGACACTACAAGTCCCAATCGGCCGTCCGGTCCTGCACGTCCCGGACACTACAAGTCCCAGCGCCGCCTCCTGCACGTCCCGGACACTACAAGTCCCAGCGCCTCGCCTGCGCGTCCCGGACACTACAAGTCCCAGCGCCGGCCGTCCTTTCGCGGCCCTGACACTACAACTCCCACCCGCCGGCCTCCTGTTTCGTCCCGGCCACTACAAGTCCCAGGCCGCCTCCTGCCGTCCCCGACACTAACAATCCCAGGCGGCGCGTCCTGCACGTCCCCGGCACAACAGAGTCCCATCGGCGCGTCCCTGCACTCCCGGCACTACAGCCCAGCGTTCTTCTGCACTCCCGGACACTACAAGTCCCAGCGCCTCGTCCTGCACGTCCCGGACACTACAAGTCCCAGCGGCGCCTCCTGCACTCCCGGAACTACCAGTCCAGCGGCGCCTCCCGGCCGTCCGGACTACAAGTCGCCAAGCGCTCCTCCTACACGTCCCGGACACTCAATCCCGCGGCGCGTCCTGCCCGTCCACGGACACTACAAGTCCCAGCGGCGCCTCCTGCACGTCCCGGACACTACAAGTCCCAGCGGCGCCTCCTGCACGTCCCGGACACTACAAGTCCCAGCGGCGCCTCTGACTTGCCCGGACCTACACTTCCCAGGGCGCCCTCCTGCACGTCCCTGACACTACAAGTCCCTCACTGGCGTCCTCACGTCCCTGACAACTCGACAAGTCCCAGCCGGCGCGTCCTGCGCTTCGGACACCTTACAAGTCCAGCTGCAGCCTCCTGCCGTCCCGACACTCGCTGGGTGACACCTGAACCCCAGCAGCCTCTCCTGGGTGACGAAACCTGACCCCCGCACAGCGCTCCTGGTGACACCCGACCCCCCGCAGTGATGGCCGCAATCCCTGGTAGACGCCTGGGCATTTACCACCATCCGCCCCGGGCGTGCCTTGCATTTACCCCGTTGCCCCCGGGAGCATCAATACCTATGCCTGTTTTCCCCCAGTCTTGTGTCTTTGTATCGTTTTTTCATTGTAGATCTCTTTCTGTCGTTCCTCCGCTCCGAGAACTGCCGCAGGTGGCAACGTAGGATTTCCAGGCCCGTCGTGGTCGTGCTTCGCGGTCCCTTTTTGATTTTTTTTTTCTCCGTTTTTCACCGGGGTCGCCTCCGTGATTCTTCTTCTCGAGCCTTTCCCCGTTAAGGCTTTCTAATGGAGATCCTGTCTGCCCCACATTAGTCGTCCACCATCTGCACCCAAAATATAAGATGGGGCAGAGACACAGTGGGAGTCTCAGGGGAAGGGAGTGCATGTGAAAAGCCTCGAGGGGGGAAGAAGAGCATTGTGTATCCATCCCTGGGGGGAAATAGTGTGGCATGGGTGCATGTCTTCCCACTCGTTTCCCCCCCATCCCTCTCCCTCTTGCCCCCTGTCCCAATCCCTCTCCCTCGGTTGCCTGTTGGCCCCCCCTCCTCCTCCTTTCCCCCCGTCCTCCTCGCTGTGGCCCCCTGGCCCCTCCCGTCCTCTCCTCGCCCCCCTTCCTCTTCAGCTGGTGTCCCCCGTCCTCCCCTCTCTGTTGCCCCCCCTTCCTCACTCTTCGCTTTCGCCCACCCAACCCCCCTTTCCTCCTCCTTCGCCCCCCCCCGTCCTCCTCTTCGCCCCCCCCGTCCTCCTCTTCGCCCCCCCCCGTCCTCCTCTTTCCCCCCCCCCCCGCCTCCTCTTTTCGTCGCCCCCCCCCCGGCTCCCTCTTTTCGCCCCCCCCGTCCTCCTCTTCGCCCCCCCTTCCTCCCTTCGCCCCCCCCCCCTTCCCGTCTCCTCATTCCCCCCCCCCGTCCTCCTCTTCGCCCCCCCTTCCGTCCTCCTCTTTCGCCACCCACTCTTCGCCCCCCCTTCCCCGTCCCGCTCTTCGTTCGGCCCCCCCCCGTCCCTCCCTCCTTCGCCCCCCCCGTCCCTCCTCTTCGCCCCCCCCCGTCCTCCTCTTCGCCCCCCCCCCCTCCTCCTCTTCGCCCCTCCCCCGTCCTCCTCGTCCTCTTCGCCCCCCCCGTCCTCCTCTTCTCTCTTTTTCTCCCCCCTTCCCGTCCTCGCTCTTCCCGCCCCCCCCCGTCCCTCCTCTTCGCCCCCCCCCGTCCTCCTCTTCGCCCCCCTTCCCGTCCTCCTCTTCTTCTCCCCCCCCTCCGTCCGCCATCTTCTCTCCCCCCCCGCCCCCCCCTTCCTCCTCTGTCTCCCCCCCCCCCTCCCTCTTTCGCCCCCCACCCTTCCTCCTCTCGCCCCCCCCCCGTCCTCCTCTTTGCCCCCTTTGCCCCCCCCCGCCTCCTCTTTCCGCCCCCCCCCCGTCCTCCTCTTCGCCCCCCCCCCTTCGCCCCCCCCCCGTCCTCCTCGTCGCCCCCCCCCGTCCTCCTCTCTTCGCCCCCCCGCCCGTCCTCCTTTCGCCCCCCCGTCCTCCTCCTCTTCGCCCACCCGTTCTCCTCCTCCCTCTTCGCCCCCCGTCCGCCTCCTCCGCTTCGCCCCGCCCCCCGTCTCCTCCTCCTCTTCGCCCCCGTCCTCCTCCCGCCCTGTAGCCCCCCCCGTCCTCCTCCCCCCCTCCCTGTAGCCCGTCTTTCCCTCCTCGCCCCCCGTCCTGGCTTTCCTGTACCCCCCGTCCTCCTCCTCCTCTTTGCCTCCCCCCAACAGTTCTCCTCCCCCCCCGGCTGGAACTGACCTTGCTGTGCTCGCGGCTCTCATCTTGCTGGGAGCACCGGTTTGCTAAGATCTGGAGTCTTGTGTCCTTCAGGAGATTCCTGTGCATTGTTCTACATCACTGAGGCTGCGCCCAGGACTATTCAGGCGACATACCGGGGGGAGTATCTGTATACTGAGCTGTATACCAGGGAGAGTATCTGTATACCAGGGCAGTATTTTTTTATAGTAAGTTATATTCTTGTACATAGGGGGCAGTATTATATAAGTTATCTTCTTGTACCATAGGGGGCAGTATTATAGTAGTTATATCTTGTACATAGGGGCCAAAAAAGTAATTATAGTAGGTTATATTCCTGTACATAGGGGCAGTATTATCGTAGTTATCTTCTTGTATCATAGGGGGCAGTATATAGTCGTTTATTTTCCTGTCATGAGGGGCATCGTATTATAGAAGCTATAATATCCCTGTACATAGGGGGCAGTATTATAAGTAGTTTATTCCTGTACATAGTAGGCAGTATTATAGTAGTTATATTCCTGTAATAGGGGGCAGTATTCTAGTAGTTCTTTCTTTGTACATAGCGGCATATTATAGTAGTTATATTCTTGTACAAGGGGCAGTATTATAGTACAGTTATATTCCTGTACATAGGGGGCCAGTATTAGAGTATTTATATTCTTCATAGGGGGCAGTATTATAGAGTTATATTCCTGTACATAGGGGGCAGTATTATCTTAGTTATAATTCCTGTACATATGGGCAGTATTATAGTAGTTATATTCCTGTACATATGGGGCAGTATTATAGTAGTAAATATCCTGTACACAGGGGGCTATTATAGTTGTTTATCTTCCTGTACAAGGGGCCAGTATTATGAGTAGATATTCCTGTACAATAGGGGCAGTATTATAGTGTTATATTCCTGTACATGGGGCAGTATTCATGTAGTTCTATTCTCTTGTACATAGGGGACATTATTTATGGAGTTATATTCCTGTACATAGGGGCCAGTATTATAGTATTATATTCCTGTACATAGGGGGCCAGTATTATATTCGTTATATTCCTGTACATAGGGGGCAGTATTATAGTATTTATATTCTTGTACTAGGGGACAGTATTATGTATTATATTCCTGTACATAGGAGGCAGTTTATATAGTTAAATTCCCTGTACATAGTGGGACAGTATATAGTAAGTTTATATTCCTGTACTTAGGGGGCAGTATAAAGAGGAGTTTATATTCCTGTACATAGGGGGCAGTATATATATTTATATTCTTGTACATATAGGGGGCAGTAGTATGTAGTTATATTCTTGTACATAGGGGCAGTATTTAGTAGTATAGTCCTGTACATAGGGGCAGTATTATAGTATTTTATATTACTTGTACATAGGGGACAGTGTTATAGTAGTTATATCCCTGTACATATGGGGCAGTATTATAGTATTAGAGTCCTGTACATAGGGGGGCAGTTTATAGTAAGTTATATTTCTTGTACATAGGGGCAGTATTATAGAGTTTCTATTCTCTTGTCCATAGGGGCCTTATTATAGTAGTTAGATTCCTGTACATAGGGGGTCATTATATAGTATTATTCTTGTACAATAGGGACAGTGTTATAGTAGTTTATCCCTTTACCTGGGTGCCAGTATATCGTAGTATTTCCTGTACATAGGGGGCATATTATAGGATTAGTAGTCCTGTAAAGAGTGGGGCAGTATTATATTAGTTATATTCCGGTACATATGGGGGCATTATTATAAGTAGTTATATTCCTTTCATAGGGGCAGTATTAAGTAGTTATATTCCTGTACATAGGGGCGTATTATAGTAGTTTATTTCTAGTACAGTGTGGCTCCCATGGCACTGGTTGCCAGAGGTGGGCACCTCAGAGCCCTTTTCCTGTGGCAACCAGGGCTCACCAAGATGAGTCCGATCTTCCTGAGTCACAGACAGCCCGGGACTTACTGTGCAACAGAGCCTGTAGTAAAGTGACAGCTCTACCTGGGACTATTTCTGCTTTAGTGGGTCCTCAGTGTGCTGGTACACTGAAAAACTGTGACAGAGAAGGGAGTAAAATCATAAATTAAATTCTGTGTTGGCACGTTTGCGATAAATAACCGGTTTTTGTTGTAGCTGCTTGGGCACTCAGGTCTTCAAAGTTGTGCCATCATCTGTTCTAGTAATAGGGGGCAGTAATGTATTTTATATTCTTACATGGGGGCAGTATTATAGTAGTTATATTCCTGTACATAGGGGGCAGTATTATAGTATTATTTCCTGTACATAGGGGGCAGTATTATAGTAGTTAGATTCCGTCATAGTGGGCATATTATAGTGTTATATTCCTGTACATAGGGGGCATTATTATATTGGTTAATATTCTTGTCATGTGGCAGTATTAGAGTAGTTAGATTCCTGTCCACAGGGGGCATTATTATAGTAGTTTTATATTCCTGTATCATAGGGGGCCTATTATAGTAGTTATATTCCTGTACTAGGGGGCAGTATTATAGTATTTATATTCCTGTACATATGGGGGCATATTATATGTAGTTATATCTTGTATCATAGGGGCAGTATTATAGTAGTTTATATTCCTGTACACAGGGGGGCTTATTTATTGTTTATTCCTGTACATAGGGCAGTAGTATGTATTAGATTCTTGTAATAGGTGTGTAATTATGTAGTTATATTCCTGTACAAGGGGGCAGTATTATAGTAGTTTTATTCCTGTACCGTAGGGCAGTATTATAGTAAGTTATATTCCTGTACATAGGGGCAGTATATAGTAGTTATATTCCGTACATATGGGCCTATGTAGTAGTTATATTCCTTTACCTAGGGGGCATTATTATAGTAGTTTATCTTGTACATGGGGGGCAGTATTGTATATACACTAATTAGTAGTTTATGTTCCTCTGTTACATTGTTAAGGGTGCTAGTATTTATATGTAGTTTATCCTCTGTGTTGTACATAGGGTCCAAGTATTATAGTAGTTATATTCCTGTTACATAGGAGGCCGATTAAGTAGTTATAGTCTTGTCATAGGGGGCGTATTATGTGATTTATATTCTTGTACATAGGGCAGTATTATAGTATTAATATTCCGTATCATAGGGGGCGTAGTATAGTTTCAGTTTATTTCCTGGTCTAGGGGGCCTATTATAGTATATCTTCCTGTACATAGAGGTGGCAGTATTAATAGTAGTTTTATTTCCTGTACATAGGGGGGCAGTAATTTATAGTCGTTATATTCTGTACATAGGAGGGGAGTATATAGTAGTTATATTCTTGTACATAGGGCAGAGTATAGTAGTTATATCCCTTACTAGGGAGCAGTAGTATAGTAGTTTATATTCCTTACATAGGGGGCAGTATTTCGTAGTTATATTCCTGTACTAGGGGCAGTATTATAGTAGTTATATTCTTGTCATAGTGGGGAATATTATAGTATTATATTCCTGTACAAGGGCAGTATTAATAGTATTTATTTCTGTACATAGGAGCAGTATTATAGTAGTTATATTCCGTACTAGGAGGGGGGCAGTAATTAATATTGTGTTATATTCTTGTACATAGGGAGCGGTATTAAGTATTTATATTCTTGTACATTAGGGGCCGTATTATAGTAGTTATATTCTTGAACATAGGGGCAAGTATTATGTAGTTATATTCCTGTACATAGGATCAGTATTATAGTAAGTTTATTCCTTACATAGCTATATTATAGTAGTGATATATTCCTGTAATAGGGGCGTATCCTATTAGTTATAATTCCTGTACATATGGGGCAGTAGTATAGTCGGTATATCCCTGTAACCTAGGGGCAGTATTAAGTAGTTATATTCCATGTACATAGGGGGCAGTATTATAGGCAGTTTATATTCTGGTACATAGGGGGCAGTATTATAGTACTATAGTCTTGTACATAGGGGGCGTATTATAGTAGTTTTCCTGTATCATAGGGGCATATTATAGTAGTTAATATTCTTGTACATCGGGGGCAGTATTAATAGTAGTTTATATTCCTGTACATGGGGAGTATTATAGTAGTTATATCTTGTACATATGGGCAGTATTATAGTAGTTATATTCTTGTAGCTGGGGGCGGTATTATAGTAGTTATATTCCTGTACATAGGGGGTGTATTATGTATTTATATTCTTGTACATAGGGGCGTATTATAGTAGTGAATATTCTTGTAACATAGGGGCGGTATTATAGTAGTTATATTCCTGTACATAGGGGTCGGTATATGTAGTTATATTGCCTTTGTCCATCGGGGGGCGTATTATAGGAGATTATAATTCTTGTACATAGGGGGCGGTAGGATAGTATTTTATATTCGCTGTACTATTGGGCTGTATTTAGTAGTTATATTCCTGTACATAGGGGCGGTAATTATAGTAGTTATATTCTTGTACATAGGGGGCTGGTATTATAGTAGGTTTTATATTCCTGTACAATAGGGGCATATTATAGTAGTTATATGCCTGTACATAGGGGCAGTATAATATTAGTAATATCCCGGTACACAGGGGCAGTATTTTAGTAGTTATATTCCTGTAATAGGCGGCAGTATTATGTATTATATTCCTGTACATATGGGGCAGTATTATAGTAGTTGATATTCCTGTACACTAGTGGGGCAGTATTATAGTATTTATATCTTGTACTAGGTGACAGTATTATAGTAATTATATTCCTGTACATAGAGGCATTAATTATAGTAGTTATATTCCGGTACTAGGGGGCCATTATTATAGTTAAGTTATATTCCTGTACATAGGGGGCAGTATATCGTAGTTATATTCCTTGTACATGGGGGCAGTATTATGTAGTTTATTTCCTGTACATAGGGGCAGTATTTATAGTATTTATAATTCTAGGACAGTGATGGCTAAACCTATGGCACTGGTGCCAGAGTGGCACTCAGATCCCTTCTGTGGGCACTCAGGGCATCACCAGAGATGATCCTCCCAGTAGCTCTTCCTGCAGTCATCAGCCAGCCCAGGACTTGCTGTGCACAAGCTGTATTAAAGTGACAGCTCTACCTGGTACTATTTTCTGCTTTTTGGTGTGACGTCCTGTCAGGGGCTGGTATCAATGAAACTGTGACAGAGAAGGGAGTATAAATCATAAATTAAATTTCTGTGTTTGGCACGTTGCTATCAATAACCCGGTCTTTGTTGTAGCTTGGGCAATCTCGTCTCTAAAAGGTTTGCCATCACTGTTCTAGTACATAGGGGGCATATTATAGTAGTTATATTCCTGTACATAGGGGGCAGTATTATAGTAAGTTATTTCCGGTACATATGGGGCAGTATTAATTAGTTATATTCCTGTACCTAGGTGCCCAGTATAATAGTAATTTATATCCTGACATAGGGGGCAGTATTTAGTAGTTATATATCTTGTCATAGGGGGCAGTATTATAGTAGTTTCTATTCTGTACACCGGGGGGCAGTTATTATAGTAGTTTATATTCCCTGTACATAGGGGGCAGTATTATAGTAGTTTATTCCTGTCCTAGGGGGCAGTATTAAGTAGTTATATTTCCCTGTAAAATAGGGGGCAGTTTATAGTAGTTAATCACTGTACATAGGGGTCAAGTATTATAGTAGTTTATAAGTCCTGAACATAGGAGGGCAGATTATAAGTATTATATTCTTGTACATAGGGGGGCAGTATTTAGCTAGTTTTATTCTGTACACAGGGGCCTATTATAGTAGTTTATATTCTGTCAGAGGGGGCAGTTATTAATAGTATGTTATATTCCTGTCCATAAGGGGGCAGTATTATAGTAGTTATATTCCTGTACAATAGGGGGCAGTATTATAGTAGTTATAATGCTTGTAGCATATGGGGCAGTAATTAGTAGTTATATTCTGTACACCGGGGGCATTAATTATAGTAGTTATAATTCCTGTACATAGGGGGAGGGGCCAGTATTATAGTGTTATATTCTTGTACATAGGGGTAGTATTATAGTATTATTTCCTGTACATAGGGGGCAATTATTATAGTAGTTTATTCCTGTACCTAGGGGGGCAGTATTATAGTAGTTTTTATTCCTGTACATAGGGGCAGTATTTATGTAGTTATATTCCTGTACATAGGGGCAAGTATTATATTCTTCTATTCTTGTACATAGGGGGCCGTATTATAGTATTTTATATTCTGTACATAGGGGGCGTATTATAGTAGTTATTTCTTGTGCATAGGGGCAGTATTATAGTATTATAATATCCTTTACATAGAGGCATTATTATAGGAGGTTATAATCTTGTAATAGGGTGCCGTATTATAGTAGTTAATATATTCTTGTACATTATGGGTCTTATTATAGTAGTTTATATTCCTGTACATGGGGGCAGTAATTAGTAGTTATATTCCTGTACATAGGGGCATATTATAGTAGTTATATTCCGTACAGAGGGGGCGTATTATAGTAGTTTATATTCCTGTACATGGAGGCAGTAGTATGTAGTTATATTCCTTGTACATAGGGGGCAGTATTATAGTAAGTTATATTCCTGTACAAGGGGGCAATTATAGTAGTTATATTCCCTTTACAATAGGGGGCAGTATTTAGTGTTCTTATTCCGGTACATAGGGGGCAGTATTATAGTAGTTATATTCCTGTACTAGGGGCAAGTATATATTAGTTTATTCCTGTACATAGGGGGCAGTATTATAGTATTTATATTCCATGTACAGAGGAGGCAGTATTAATAGTAGTCTATTCCTTACATAGGGGGATATTATAGTATAAATATCCCTGTACACAGGGGGCAGTCTTATGTATTATATTCCTGTACCTGGGCAGATATAGTATTTATATTCTGTAATAGGGGGGCAGTATTATAGTAATTATATTATGTACATAGGGGCAGTATTATTAGTTAGTTTATTTTATCTTGTACATGGGTACAGTATTATAGTAGTTATATTCTGTACATAGGGGGCGTATTATAGTAGTTATATTCCTGTATACATATGAGGGGGCAGTATTATATTAGTTATCTTCCGATTACACATCTCTCCAGGGACAATACATAACACTGACTGCAGAGAGCACAGAGCACAGCAGTGTGAGGTCTGATTACACATCTCTCCAGGGACAGTACATAACACTGGGTGCAGAGAGCACAGAGCACAGCAGTGTGAGGTCTGATTACACATCTCTCCAGGTGCAGTCTGTATGATGACACATCTCTTTATAGAGCTCCTGTCAGGATGATATGTGACAATTGTAGTACTTAGTGAGTAGTTACATGTTTGCGTAGGATACAGGTTATGTAAAACATCAGATAGGATGATTTGGATATAACCAGGTCCTTGTTGTATAGATGTCTGTGATTTGTGGCCAATACCAGAGCTGGGACACGTTTCCTTTCTGGCGGCTGCTGCTGCGTTACAGTGTATCAGTTGCGTCCCTGGTGTCTCTGCAGATCGGCTGGTTCCCCTCCACCTATGTAGAAGAAGAAGGGGTGCAGTGAGCGCTGGCGTCTTCCATGTGAAATCTCGGCTTCCTCTGGACGGATTACTTTGCACAGCAGGGGTGTCGTTCCTGTAGCAGCGGCTCCCTGCGCCCGGCCTTCTCCTCGCTGGATTTACTTGTATATAAGATTTATAATTGTGATGAACGGCAATGGAAGATTAAAGGGACGGAGGGGGCGGGGCTTTTAAAGGGAATTAAAGTCATTCCATTTCTGACATTCGTTTTTTTGCCCTTTGTTATCCTGGGTCAGAGGTCACAGGTCATAGAAATCAAGTCTAAGCAGTTTCCAAGGGGAAAGCCACACATGTCATGACCTCAGAGCCAGCACAACAAGATGTCATGGTGACCGGGATTAATATGGAAATGGTTCATATCTACAGATCCGGAGCGTGAGAGGCCAAATCCCAAAAATCCCTGATACACTGGTACTGCCAGCGCCCCCCGCGGTCCCTCTACTCACCTGTAGGGGGGGAGGATCTCCTGGCTATAATACTGTCCCTATGTACAAGAATATAACTACTATAATACTGCCCCCCTATGTACAAGAATATAACTACTATAATACTGCCCCCTATGTACAGGAATATAACTACTATAATACTGCCGCCTATGTACAGGAATATAACTACTATAATACTGCCCCCTATGTACAAGAATATAACTACTATAATACTGCCCCCTATGTACAAGAATATAACTACTATAATACTGCCCCCTATGTATAACTACTATAATACTGCCCCCTATGTATAACTACTATAATACTGCCCCCTATGTACAAGAATATAACTACTATAATACTGCCCCCTATGTACAGGAATATAACTACTATAATACTGCCCCCTATGTAGGACTGTGAAATATAAGATTTATATTTCAGGACTGTATGGGGGAAGTCTTCACACTGCTGTGTTCTGTGTTCTCTGCAGAAAATGTTAGTTATTGTACCTGGAGAGATGTGTAATAAGACCTTTTTTGAATGTTGTTAGCAGCAGCAGGACTGTGAAACATGGTTTTATATTCCAAGATTGTAGCATTGGGGATTTGTCCTCACACTGCTGTGCGCTTTTCTCTCTGTATTAAACTGCTCCTCAGCCCTCCCCTTTACTCTTGGTGACTGCAATAGTATTCAACCTCCCGAGTGGGGTCAAGTAATTGATTACCTCCCAGAATCCCCTGCTGTATGGACGCGGGAAGCCGCCGCCCATCTTATCGCGTTGCGGAAATCACAGACACTTAAAAATGACTAATACGACAGAAAATTATATGTTTTCGTTGTTCCAAAAAAATTAATTATACAAAGCAACAAATACATAGACGGCGCTCTCTGAACCCACCACCATGGTGTACGAGGCCGGCTCTCGGAGCTTAAAGGGGAACTCCATTAACATGCACTTTCAACAACCAGTCAGAAAGGGGACGGCCTGTGACAACACTGTTTAGGCCTATGGCTTCTTTTAGCCATTCGTCATATGTTTGAAAGAGACACCAGGCCTCAAAATGGGAGGTCCGAGAGGCGGGACTTAAAAATTTGACAAAATCTGCCTTTTCAGGAAAAAACAAAATGGATGCCTCCGCTTCATGGGACGAGGCGGACTCATTGTCCATACGAACCAATCATATTACAGCTCTCAGTGGTAAAAAGCACTATAAAAAATGAAAGCTGAGCTGTGATTGGTTGCTACAGTAACTTCTTCAGAAATGAGTGTAAAAGTTAGAATAGCTGTCGTTTAGTGAAGGTAGAAGTTTAGTATTAGCTAAAGGTAGATTAAGGTTTAGAATGTAGGTGGCAACCTACCATCAGATCTACTTTAACTTGTAAATATGTGATGGTAGGTTTCCTTTAAAACAACCACTTCTGGCTGGAGTTGATACAAATCCCACCCTTTAGAGGAGGAGAACACGGGATCACCCTAGCAAAATCGGGACTGTCCGCTATAGCGCTGGTGTCACATGACCAGTCCACAGTCACATGATCACCACAATATGACACGGGCAGAAGTTAAGGAAATACCGTATGGCCAATCCCCCGCTTCTGAAAGCGTAGACTATAAATATCCAGACCCGGTATACAGCCGGTGAGTCATACTCATCAGTGGCTACCCTTGTAAGAAATTTCCCTGTTTCCGTGCCGACAACAACGGTGGTATTGCGCTTGGCGTCCGATTCTGCGCCTTTCCTGACCCGTTCTTCCCAATTAGAAGATGTGGAAGGACAGATACATGATGTCCTAATTATAGAGAGCAGCTGCCGCGGCACGTCTGCGGCTCCACGCGGTAACTCTGAGGTAAATATCAAGAAGGAGGGCGACGAGGAGACTCAAAACGGGGGAAGAGACGAGAAGGAGATACCCCACGTGGTAACTTTGATGTAAATATTGAGAATGAAAGGGACTACGAGACTCAAAACGGGAAAAAGATAAGCAGGAGATAGCCCAGGTGGAAATTCTGAGGTAAATATCAGGAAGGAGGGGGGGCTACTCGACTCAAAATGGGGAATGGATTAGATTAAGAAGCAGAAGTCCCCATGGGGTTCCCTCTTCAGAATAGAAGACTTCCAATATGGCTGCCATGTTTCCTGAACTAATGACTGACTAGTGCCCCTCACAGGAAAAGTTGCCATGAGGACAACGTGGGCAAAACTTACCGTGAGGATGAGGTGGGCTCGGTGATCTGGCGCTGCATCCGTGCGTGCTTCATCAGATGCTCCTTCAGGGCGTTCTGCACCTCGGCCGGGATGTCAGGGGATGTGTGGCTGATCTTCATGGCGGCCTCCTGCATCCTCACCGACTGTTTCCCGTTCTGCTTGATTTCCTTCTTCTCCTCAGTCTCAGTCACTTCAGGAGGGGCGCTGGGAATACACGGGGGGACGCCATTGGTGGCAGAAGTGACGGGTTTACTCCTCCAACATGGCCAGCAAAGTTTCCAGAAGACGAAGAGTGAGACCACCAGCAGCGCCAATCCGCAGAAGCTGACCACCACCGCGAGGAGACTGACCGATATGTCTGTGTAGGAGATGGGAGAAAAGAAAAATATCCTACATTACCATCCGAATACATAGGTTGTGTCTGGTCCTGTATGGTACAGCTCCACTTACTCTAATGACATGCAATACCAGGTACAACCCAAGGACAGGAGAGGCGCTGTTATAAAAACAGCCATGGTTTTCGAATTCACAACAACCTCTACAAGGGTTAATTAAAGAAGCGAGTAATGACCTCAACCAGAAAGATTGAAATAGAAGGAGAATGTAAAATATGACATTTTATAATTCATCACTTCCAAAACTAATTATCAGTAGAAGTAAAAGAGCAGCACAGGATACTAACCTATAAAAAGATGGAAAGATCAAAACACTGGGAATGTCAGAATACCGGGAATACAAAACACCACAGCAAGAGGGAGCAAATATCCGATAGTAAAATATACTAAATACTACATACTATATTACTGCCCCCTATGTACAAGAGTATAACTACTATAATACTGCCCCCTATGTACAAGAATATAACTACTATAATACTGCCCCCTATGTACAAGAATATAACTACTATAATACTGCCCCCTATGTACAAGAGTATAACTACTATAATACTGCCCCCTATGTACAAGAATATAACTACTATAATACTGCCCCCTATGTACAAGAGTATAACTACTATAATACTGCCCCCTATTAACAAGAATTAACTACTATAATAGCCCTAATAACCGTCCCCCTATGTACAACATATACTACTGTAATCTAGGCCCCCATTACGGAATCTAACTACTGATAAATACGGCCCCCTATATACAGGAATATACTACTATATACTGCCGCTATGTACAGGAATATAAACTACTATAATACTGCCCCTAGGTACCGGAATGTAACTAACGAGAAGACTGCCCCCCCTATGTACAGGAATATAACTACTATATACTGCCCCCTAGACTGCTACAGAATAAACTACTATAAAGTCCGCCCCCTATTACACGAATATACTACCATTAATACTGCCCCCAATTGTTAGCGGGAATAATATACTATAATGCACATGTACGATCCTTAATGCTCCCTATGTACAAGAAATAACTACATAATTTACTATGGCTCCCTTGTACAGGAATAACTACATAATACTGCTCCCCCTATGTACACAAGGATACACCTACTTAATAATACTGTTCCGCCATCGCTCACAGAAGTAGCTACTTACTATAAGACTGCTCCACCGATGTACAGACTATAACTACTAGATAATACTGCCCCCCCCTAATGTACAGACAAGATAATAACTACTAATACTACTGCCCTATGTACAGATACTGAATTATGCTCGCCCGAATATACTATAGATACTGCCTCCCCCTATGGTACACAGATATAACCTACTTTGGTGCCGATAGCCCCCCTATGTACAAGAATCTATAACTACTAAACGCTACTGCCCACCTATGTACAAGAAATATAAACTACTATTAATATCCCCCTAGTCACAAATGACGTATACTATAATGCCTGCCCAACCCTACTGTCAGAGATATAAACATAGGACAGTACTTGCCCCCCTATGTACAAGAGAAATATCTACTATATACTACTGCCCCTATGTAACAAGAATATACTACTATAATACTGCCCCTCTATGCTACAGAGAATAACTACATAATACTGCCCCCTATGTAACAGGTAATACTAAAATTGCTATAATACTGAATAACTACTCTAATACTGCCCCTATGTACAGGAATATGACTCACTATAATACTGCCCCTATGTACAGAGAACTATTAAACTCCTATAATAGGCTGGTGCCCCTATATACAGGAAAATATACCTACTATAATACTGCCCCCTATGTACAAATATCACTAACTATATATGCCCCCTATGTACAAGAATATACTACTATAATACTGCCCCCTAATACAAGAATATAACTACTATAATACTGCCCCCTATGTACAGGAAGAAATATAACTACTAATACGCCCCCCTATGTAGCAGAATATAAACTACTATAATACTGCCCCCTATGTACAAGAATATAACTACTATAATACTGCCCCCTATGTACAAGACATTATACTATAATACTGCCCCTATGTACAGAATATACACTATATAATACTGCCCCCTATGTACAGGAATATAACTACTATAATACTGCCCCCTATGTACAGGAAATAAACACTATAATTCGCTTCCCCTATGTACAAGAAATATACTACTATATACTGCCCCTGATGTACAGTGAAGTTAATGACTATAGAACTCCTCCTGATAAAGGAATAAACTACTATAAACGCCCGCCATTGTACAATATAAACTACTAGATACTGCCCACTGCGTACAAGAGAAGTAACTACTTGATAATGTGCCCGCCCCTATGTACAAGGAATAAACTACTAGTAATACTAGCCCCCCTAATGTACAGAGATATAACTACTATATACTGCCCCGTATGTACAAGAATAGAATACCTATAGATACTGCCCACTATATCAGACAGGAATATGAACTACTGATAATACTGCCCCCATGTAAGTGGAGAAAATCGACAAGATACTGCCCCCTAGTACAGACAAGAAATATAACTATAGATAATGGCCCCCTATGTACAAGAATTCATACTATAATGACTGCCCCATATGTACAAGAATATTACACATAATGACTTGCCCCCTATGTACAGGAATATAATACTGATAAGTCCACTGCCCCTATGTACAGGAATATAACTACTATGAATACTGCCCCCATGTACAGGAATATAACTACTAAATGACTGCCCCCTATGTACAGGACTATACTGACTATAATACTGCCCCCTATGTACAAGAGAGCTGACTATATCTGCCATTACAGATATAAATATCAGCTGCCCCCTATGTACAGGATATAACACCTATAATGCTGCCCCCTATTACACGGAATATAATACTATAATGACTCAGCCCCATGTCAAGAATATAACTCTATAATAAGCCCGAATCCCATGTACAGAAAGAACTCCACGATAATACTAGCCCCTATGTACAGAAGTATCAACGTATAATACGCCCTCTAGTACAGGATATAACTACTACAATATGCCCACCTATGTAGGAGGGTTACGCTATATGGGCTATTACAGGAATAAACTTACTATAATATGCCCCTATGACAAGGTAATATGAATACTATAATACTGCCCCTAATGGTACAAGAAATATAACTAACGATTAATACTGCCGCCGCCTAAAACTATTACAGGGAATATACTACTATAATACTGCCCCCTATAACAGGAGATATATACTACTAATGATTGCCCCTATGGTACAAGAATAATCTACTATATACTCGCCCCCATTGTACAGGATATACTCTATAATACACTAGCCCCTGCCAGTGTACAGCTGAATATAACTAATAATAGATACTGTGCCCCCTATGTCACGGAATATAACTACTATAATAGCCTCCCTATGTACAAAATATACCTGATTATAACTACTGTCCCCCTCTGTACATAATCTTAATTGCCCTATGCTACAAATAACTACTATATAGCCCCCTAGGTACAGGAATATAACTACTATATTACTGCCCCCCCCATGTACAGGAGATACATACATATGATACTGCCCCCTATGTACAAGAATATACACTACGGTAATACTGCCCCCTATTATACACATGAATAATAAACACTATATACTTTGTCACTGCGTCCCCTATGTACATGGAAATAACTACTTATAATACTCGCCCCTTGTACAGAATATAACTACTATCAATACCCACAGCGTACAAGAAGAACCCATTTTGCGTAACACGTGCCAAATGGATAGTTTGAGCTGACAGCTTGATGCCCGTTGCCATCGTTATCGCCGCACTGGTGTAAGCTGGAGACAACATTGGACCTACCTTCACAACCACTTACACCAGAAATTTAAAAACAAATCAGGTCTAGAAATCCGATTGGGCAGAAGAAATTCAACTGAAACCTAATCTTTGTTACGTCGAGCTACTGACCAATGAACCACCCTAAAAACACCCGCATCCCATGGCCTTGCCAAGTTCCAATTGGGCAATAGTTTACAAGCTCTTAGATCCGCTTGTAGAAGTGAGCTATGTACGATCAACAAACAAATATGCGCATTTGTACTTAGGGGGTCGGGGTCATCTCTCCTCCGTATTTCCCATGACTCAAGAGACAGTCATGAGAGAAGGGAAGACGAACCGGGAGAAGTACCTAGCACCGCCTGTCGTTGCCTCCAAGAGTCCGCGGCCTCAAACATGCATATTTGGGGGTTACAATGTGTCCGTTCAGTTTTCGGACTCTCCACTGTTGTTCCAATACTTGTAATGAAAAGGCCTTCTATCTTCGCCTCTTGAAGTGTCATTCTGTCGTAAAGTTTTCCCGAGAAGAACCATCTCTGGCACCCAGGTTCAGACCTCCAACGGAATAGTATTTCTTCTTCATTGGCCAATATGTCCGTCACTTCTTGCATTAGTTTAACGTCCTTTCCGGTAAAAACGGACCGTGCAGCTGGACTCCCTCTTGTTAGGGCGGGATCGGGGGCGTCGGTGCCATCTTCATCACTTCTTTTCCATAATGCGGTTGATGGGGAGGTCAGACAGTACACCCGAGCTTGTACCGTGTTCCAGTTCTCTACCATTCCGTTTATAGAACCTGATAACAAGATTTGATTGTGGTTAGAAACTTCAGAACTTTCAAACGAATGTCATGGCCTGTCCTAACGTATAAACGGTTCCTCAATATCTAGAACTGCCAAACCCAAAGGAAAGTTCAACTCTGGTTCAGAATCTTGCAGCCCTATCCCCCCCCTTTAGACCCAGTCGCACACAGACCTTTTTCATTTTATCCCATATTGTTGCAATCGACAAGTGTTATGGAGACAGGAGGCAAACCAGCAGTGTTTGTAATTTAAGGTTAAGTAGAATACACATTTTGAGAAGCCAAAGACCCAACCGATTCCTGAGGTCTTGGGTCCCCAGTTCTATAACCGACCTTATGCATAGCGACATCTAGGGCAGCGATAGAACATTCTCGGGCTGGATTTAATAATTTTAAAAAATAAATCCAAAATCGCCTAAGCTGAAAGGGACCCTATGTTTCCAATGTGTTTACGTGTCCACTATGTGCTGTTGTCCCCCCCCCTATGGATCAATCATCTAACAACTCTAATGGAACTAAAAATCCAGCATCCCTTACAACGCCTCAGGAGGAGTTTCACCAGCAAAAGCAACAATTGCCGTCGCTTCACAGTTCGGATAAAAAACAGCAACACGACAAATCGCTTAAAAGGGTGGAGCAGCTCGGAAACTCAAAGTGATACACGACGTGCCAATCACATTAGGTCATAAACATGGAATTTAGGAAGTTGTACTGAACATACAAACTCTGACTGCAGAAAAAAAAAGAACTAACCTAACTAGTAACAAAAACATAAAACCCAAAAAACCAAGTTAGTTTATTAAACAATTCAATTATTTGCTGAACTGGTAACACTCCACTAAAATAATGGCAACCTTAGAAATGGATCCTTTTACACATCTGGTGACAACTGTGCAGGTAAAATATAGATTCTCTAGGGTGTGCACACAAACTTTACATGCTGAGCAGCTCAGTGGTGGGTGGCAGCAAGATTGTTAAGTAGGATATCAGACTAATTCAAATCATACCAGAGGGGAAAACTCGCTGAGGACCGTATAGAATACCAAGACACAAGGTAATTGTGGGCCTATAGAGAAGTTGGTTTTCTATGCTGCGCCAAACTTTTTTTTGCGCACTTTGGAGCCATTCTATGACCCACGCACTATTCATGCATGCAGAATATGCCGTCTATTGTATTGCATTGCCGTTTTCTTTTCACATAAAAAATTTTAATAAACGTTAGTTCAAAAATAAATAAATAAACAATTTATAACGTATATCTCGATTATCAGCCAGACCCCTAATTTTATAAAACCACCAAAAACTGGGAAAACCTTTGACTCGAGTATTAAGCAGAGGGTGTAGTATACCCCACCAGCCCCCATTTCGTATAAAACCGCCAACCAGCCCCCATGTAGTATACAGCTGCCCCCTTGCAGTATACAGCCTGCCCCATCAGTATCAGCAACCTCTATTAGTATAAAGATAAAGAAATAAACTTAATACTACTCACCACCGTCGCGGCTCCGGCGGCTTCTTCACTCTTCTTCTGTCCAGGAGATTGCGCCGGGCCGTCGCACCCTGTGATGCAGCGCTGGTGACGTCATCCCATCAGCGACACCGTCGCATCACATGTGCGACGGCCCGGCAGATCGCATGGACGCTACTCGCCGGCTAGAGAATAGAAGACAAAAGAGAAGACACGGAGCCGCGGCAGAAACGGGGCCGCGACGCCATCGGGGATACCGGAGGGTGGTATTTATTTTTTTTTTTATCATTGACTCGTGTTAAGCGAGGCGAGGTTTTTCAGCACATTTTTTTGTGCTGAACAACTTGGCTTATACATAGTATATCCGTTAATATCTCATCTGTATATTATAACTCAGGGAAGCAAAAAAATTTTTGGATTTTTTAAATTTATGTTCACTTACCATGAGGTAAAGTAAACTTCTCCATCTCATGGCCTGCGCCAGTTTCATGATCGTTGCCTCCACAGCGTAGGCTGCAGCTTTTCAGTGGCGTCCCAGATTTCCCTTACGTCCCTCGCACGCTGTGCCGTGGTCCAAACTCATCCCGCTTACTGCTCAACTGGCCATCCGTCATTGGTAGTCCCTTTTCCATCCGACGCGCTTCTTCAAGGGCTCATTGCGACTGATCATGGAAACATTTATAGTCAATTAAAAGTTGTTTTGACAATCATGTGGTTGGCGCTAGAAAGTCCTATTTTGTCATCATTCTGATATTTCCAGTACTTTCTCTAAGTTGAACTCACCTACCTGGCTCCCTACAGCAGTGTAGCGTCCCGGGGGGAGGGGGGCGGGGGCAGCTGCACAGCCTGACAGTTTGTACATCAGCATAGGCACAGGCAGGGGGCACCTTTCCTCTGTTTAACTTTTCCTCTCCAGGTTGTCAAGAGTAGTGAGATGACCAAAACTTTAGACCTCCAATATAGCCTAGTCCAAGTCTCACACCCGTTAGCGTTGTATGAAAAGCCCTTGGCTTTTTTTCCACTATAAACAACGGATGTAACAGGAGAGAGTGTAATGGAAAGCCTGTATCCAGATTGAACAAACAGGGTCCTTTTTCACAATTACAAGTACCCCTTGTCAAAAATATGTCTAAACCTACCTATACACCAACAAAAAAGGAACTAGAGATGTCTTCATGCACATCGTAAAGAAATCTAACCATCATAATCCACCCTGCAGACAGGGACATTACTCATAATCCAGCAACCGTGACTGTTGAGCTTCCTACCTTCTATATTGGGTGTTTTTATACATATCCTCCTTCACCTTCTAACATCACTTTTAAAATTCTGCTACTAGCTTGAAAGGCTACTGGTTGATTCACACAGAGCCCCTTTGTGGTCTAGATTCCACAATCGTTAACACTGTCTCCTCCCCCCTCCCTCCGGCATGAGGGAGCCCGTAGTTTCAGCCCACTGTGGAGGGGGAAGTGTACAAGTAGCATTTCCCCCTCCCACTTTGTGCTACCAAAACTCCCTATGTTCTCTCATGCAGAGGGAGGGGGAGACTGTGTACGCCTGTGAAGTGTAGCAACTAGTTCCCCCTTCCAACTGTGATCTGAAATTTCTGGTTCTCCCTCCTGAATAGGAAGGGGGGGGAACCGTTTACAGCCTGTGATCTAGAGAACATTAGATTTTAGAGGAAGGAGGCCCATGGATACAAATATAATATGATGCCCTGGATCTTGTCATTACCATAATGCACCACCTTCCTCTAGAGTTTTCATTTTTTTTTAAAAATGTTTTTTGTATTTCGTCTTTTTTTTTTTAACAATAAAGCTCTACCTTCAAAGTACAAGGCAGTCCCCCCGGGTTAACGTACAAAATAGGTTCCATCGCTTGTTCTCAATTGAAATTGTATGCAAGTCAAACTGTTATTATATAAGTATACATCCAGCAAAAAAAAAAAACAAAATTTGGCCCCAGGGACAATTGGTAGTTTCCAATTTTTTGTGTTGTCTGTAATGGGACCAAGAATTATCATAAAGCTTCATTACAGACACTTACAGCTTATCATTGCAGCTCGGGGACTATAGTAAAGTACGGCGCTCCCCTAATAAGTACACCCGACCCCTAGTTACAGAAGGATTCTCGCCCACTGTGACATCCTGGTGAGTCTCTGATGCTTTAAGACAGTCCCCGGCTGCAGGTTCTGTAATGAAGCTTTATTGATAATCCTTGGTCCCATTACAAGCAAAATTTTAAAACTGCAATTGTCAACTGGGGCAAAAAAATTTTTTTGTCTAGAACTACAATTATAAAATTACAGTTTCGACTTACATACAAATTCAACTTACGTACAAACCTATGACCCTATCTTGTACGAACCCCGGGGGACTGCTTTGTATCCAGAGACCTTCACCGAGGTCGAGGGGCCGTCTGTACATAAGGGCGTCTGTAATCAGTGTCCTTAATATGATACTGCGGTATTTTTCCCTTTTTGAAGATTAATACCCACACTCTATATACTACATATTTTTTTCGTCCTATTTTGTATTGAAACCAGTCCTGACAGGGAATGCTTGGCGTATGTAAGACCAACCTCTATCAAGTGACTTCCCTGCATCACATGTTACAACCAAACATCGAGTCGTGATAAACCGCACCTAAAGGTCACGCCATAAAAACCAAGTATTTATGCTCCTGGTAATCTACACACAATTCAGGGGATTACCATGGAGGGATTATAGTGATGTAAATCCGGCCAGTTTCTCCTATAAACCAATTATATGTATTGTTTACTCAAACACCGAGGAGCATCGAGATAGACGGTTTAGAACAGATACATTAAATGTCATTATTACACACTGTTACTCTGTACTTTAAATTAATGGTAAATGCCACACATTATCATCATGGTGGCCCGTGGATCACTACAGATTCATAGTACGAAATCCATCCCCAGATCCTCCGGTTTTTAAATCGTAATATATGTTTCGTCTTTGCCGTCCCTCTAGTCAATTCAATGATATATAGATACAATCTACGGTACTTAAATCAGAGTCTTGTCAGTACCCCCACGTACCCCCAATTAGCATGCCTCCCACCCATGTATTTCAAGGAGAGATCCAACTTTAAACCCCCTAAACTACCCAACCGACTCAAACCCCCCTTCAAAAGCGAGATGCAAATATCTAAGTCACTTTTGGCCAGAGACCGCGTCACTTTAAGGCCAAAAGAAGATCAATTTAGATGCGCTTATCTTAGTATCTATAATCCACTAGAATCCGGTTTCTTGTTTAATACTAAAGAATCTCATCTTTCAAATTGCAGCACGGTACAAGACGAAGAGGAATCGGATGTTTATCTGTTGATCGCATTCCCCTATCTAAACTGCCTCCACCTCTGTTATATTTAGCTGACAGAACTCCAACTGTGATTTGTAATAAGAGGAGATTCTTATGTTTACTTATGATACTATAAATCAACTGTTATAGGTATTATATAGAAATTGATCGTGTCCGTTCTCCCTCGAGCCATAAAAATGACTCATCTTCCGCAAAAGGGGATTCTTCTGCGAATGATATTGAAGTTTTTGGTTTTTTAGATGGTCAAAATGGGCAAGATTTAAATGGGGGGGGGAGGGAGAAGGAATGCCAATGAAGGATACTGGGTGCCGGTATTTAGTGGTGTCACAGAGCTGGTGACATAGTCCCTATTATGATATTTGTATGACACCAATATGGCAGGCAAGCTGGAGGTTTGAGCGCATATGCTTCCTGTTTAGGCGGTAATCCCCTAAAATTCCATCGCCTTAATCCTATATAATATTACACAAGAGCGTTTTTAAGGCTTTGTAATTCACATCACACAAGAATATTTGCCCACAGGTCTCCCCTAGTACAGAATGAAATTAGCGTTTATAATGCATTTTTGGGGTAAAGCACATTATGAGGGAGGATAACTGATGGTTTCATTTCCAGCTTCGCACAGCCGGAATTTACAGCTGTTCAGGGAAATGGGAAGCATTTACACAAAGGACTTCGCCTATCACATTCCTTACCTGGGGCAAGATATCGTGCCGCTCCCCCCCCCCTATAGCAGACCTTGAAGGTCCCGACTTGGCAGTTATTACACCAACCATTATTAAATAGCCCAGATTGGAAAAACTATATATTCTTCATAGCGCTCGATTTCATTCTACATTCAAGGGAATAGTTGGATACATATCCGCAAATCAAACTTTACTACTATATGGAAATTAAGGTCCTCATCTAGATATAGAAGCCTCAATATACATCCTCCTTTTTAGAATTCACTCCCATCTTTGGAGTAAATACTATGTACTGTATACTCAACTATAGAAAAACACTGTCTGTTCAGGGAACTCATTGGGACAGGTCGGCTCCAGGTTCAGAGCCCACTAGGTTACAAGCGCTCGTGGGGGCCCCTTTTGCATGAACTTACATGGCAGCATTAAATCAGAAAACTAAAACACAGGGGCTCATTTATACTAAGGTCCTCGGAGCACATTTTCGCCGTGGTTTCCTGATGATTCTGTTTGGCACCACATTTGCACCGGGATTTTTGGCCCACGTCGGATTTTGGCACTCGCGTGCTGCACGCGACAGAATCGGGGGGCCGGGTCGAACACGCGCAGATTTAACATTTGAGAATTGTGTTTGCAACCGGAAGAAGAAATTGAACTCCACGGACCTCATGGGGAAAGCGACGGATGCAGAATCAGGCGCATGATCTTCATGAATACACCGGACTTCATCCCATCGGACCATCCGAATCGGTGATCGCGACTGACGCAGTTAAGTAAATTTGCCCTACAGTCAACCTGTTCCCCAAAATATTCCCTGTTTATTCCCATACGCCCATCATTGTTATTCTACACAAGTTCCCCTCACACACCCCCATGGATTCCTTATGGACAGCCCTTATTGGGGCCCCCAGCAACTTTGGCCCCGTTGGGATATCAACGATAACTGGAATGGGCTACCTGTACCTTCGAATGATGGGCAAGAAATTACATTTCTATTATGGGCTGGCAAATTGCCGAGTTTCTGAGCTCCCTATTTCGCTTACTCAATGCAGTTTATGGTGATGCTGGAAGGGATGCACATGTCCACAAGACCTCGCCATTCACTCTTGTGATCCAACTTCCACCTATAAGCACCCTATCGATCCCCATTCACTATCTGGATTTCCACCTAAACGTGACTCCACTATCCCTTACAACCGGATCCTTGGGACTCCAACACAATAGTCTGCCCCGTAATGCAAGGATTGTGTAAATTGCCACCTTATTCTTGCTATTGATGTCAATGACAATGTGAACAGAGCCATTTAGTGGATTTAGTTGCCTTCCACTATATGCACGCAATGCAATTGGATTTCTACACAGCCATAAATTATAAATCCCAACGCACAGTGATCATTGCCCTAACCCGCCTCTTCTTGCCATTCGTTCACCTTGGTGGCATATGACCAGCGCTCTGCAGGGACACTACAAGACTTACAGATCTGACGTAGATGTTGGATGGGAGAGACCTGAGAACCAAGGCCAAGGGGGAATTGGCCAGTCTCATAAACAAGGTCCCGGCGCCGGAGACGCTTCAAGCTATAAATTAATGGCTTTCTAAGGATTTAAAAATAACCTGGTATAATTCATATGTAGTCACACTACAGCAGCGACCCGCTTGGACGCTTGTTCAGGCCCCCTACTTGCCTGAATGCCCTCTGCTGAGACGGGTCTCAAGAACTTTAAAGAAACAGAGGATTCTAAGCGATTCACAGACTGGTTTACAGACTGCGCAGAGCATGTGATTGAGGTGACCATAACAATAAAACAACCGCAACAGACGAGGAACAAGTCCTTTCATCCAGTATTTGTCATCTTATCATCATTTTTAGTGTATAATTCATTGCGAATCATATAGACCCTATATGACCATCATCTAATCCATATTAATCCATATCCAGAATTAAACAGATGCCACGATCAGAAAAATATACAAACTGGCAACATTGTCCCCTTAACAGCGCCCCACCCCAGACTAGGGGTCAGGTCAGAACTGCCCATACCCACCACTTCTACATACTCGCAAACTTAAAATGAAACTCTACCAATGTAATCCCATTGTAGTCGTTTACCCAGGGTCATTGCTTTTCACTATTCAAACTCAAATTTAACGTGTACAGCAGAGAACCTTTGTCGGTGGGTTTTAATAAAAAGTTTGCAGTCATTTTTATATAGTAACTTCATACAAAGCTGACGTTTATGCTGTATGATCATTCCCCTGGCCTAGCGAACATCTATAGGACAATAGATACCCCTGTAATAATTCAACAGCGTCCCTGCAGCGCCCCCTACAGGTACATAAAGTATTAACAGATGTTGCATGACATCTATGTGTCTAGTAAAATGTTGCATTTATATTAAAGAACTCCCCTTCAACTACGGCAAGTTGTGGGAGATGGGAGAGGCCTTTGAGACGCCAAACGACCAAACAAGATTCTACAAAGCGTCAAATTTAAGGCAGACTTGATGAACTTATGCCGTATCAGAGGTTGGGGATGTTCCACATGGCGTTTTTTAGATCGTAAAAAACGCATGGTAAAAAAAACCACATCCGTTTTTTAAAAGCATGCTTTTGACGGTTTTTTCCTAACTTGCGCAATTGAAAACAGACAAAAAGCATTCATTTTCAAAAAAGGATGCGTTTTTTTACTAACTAAAAACGGTCTCAAAAAACCCATGTGTGACATCACAATAGGCTGACAATTCATTGTGCTTGGGTATAAATGGATTGTCATATCGAACCTTTTACATGCCGCACTCCTGTTTTAAAGTATATGCACTTCTGCCGCAACATCTTATGGTCTTCTCGCATGTATTGATATGCCGGAGAACGGATGGCAAGCCCTTTGTCCCACAGTCATCGTCATAAGGTGTTCCGCGGTCATATAATAAAGCCACGAGGAAAAAAAAGGGCCCCCCCTGGGTGGAACATGGAAACGTGGCTACATACCCTCCATTTACACAATCATATTCACATCATCAATCTTTCCATTCGAATGAACGGCAGATGTCGCAGAATATGTTGTCTCCATTGAAGCGCAAGTTCTCAGATGGATTAAATGCTGCACGGTGAATGGAAAAGGATTTAGTGTAATTTGAGCAGGAAAACAAAAAAAAAAAAAAAAATCAATAATCTTGTTTGTATGGGATCTTGATATCAGGCGAATTGCTCGAGCAGAGTATTCATCTAAATATTCAATTTGTCAAATTGACTTAAAGCCTTCACTTGTGTCCCTTGGTCCTTTTTGATAACAAAAAAAAAAAAAAAAAAAAAAAATCTAGCCGATTTCTATATGCATTTATGAGTGAGGTGCGTTCGCATGTGCAGTTTTTTCGATGCAGATTTCAAAGGCCCAAGCAGGTGGTGTGATAATGAGAGAAAGCTGTTCCTCCTCCTTTTTTACTCCACTCCTGGGTTTGGACATCAAAAATCTCAACCATTTCTGCCTTCCATAAACAGCGCCCCCCTCCTTGGCAAAAGGTTGTGTGTGGTACTGCAGCTCACCCCTATTGAATCTATCGCAACCCCTATTGACTTCTCTAGCAACTAAAGAATACAGTTCTTTTGACTAAATAGACTATAATAGGAAAACAACCAGTTGGGATTTCGTGCATCTCCCCAAACATGCAAAATTCCCTGAACACCAAGGGTCGAATGTAGCCATTTGTTTTCTTTTGAAACTTTTTTGGCTGTAGTACTTAGCAGTGCTATGTACTTTATAACTGTGGCGTTTGTGATACAGTTCCGTTTTTTTTTCTGTTCCCCAATTTTGAAGGTTTTTTTGTTTTTGCATGTATGAACCAAGCATGGGGTAGTGTACTTTCATTAGGCACCTATAAAAAATCTCTAATTTGCTTTACAAACAAACAAACATCTGTCTGGAAAGATACATCTAGGAACAATGTCAATAGACACCACACCGGCAAACTTATTGAGACGCCTATAATAGTTTCAAACATGGACCTAAAAGTCTCCACAAAAATAAAAAAAAAACCTGCAAAAGAAGAAAAAAAAAGTATCCAAAATAGGATCCATGTCCTCATAGAATGAAATCCTCAGTGCTTTCCATTCCAATCGCAAATCCACGATGACTGTGAAGATCCCAAAATGTGAGGACTTATCAAGTGTCTATTCAGAAACTTGGAGTGAAATCCTCTCTGGATGCCCCTGCTTGTTCAGTGTCTGTATCTGATTTGCACATGACTGTGCGCTACTGGCCATGGACTAGAAGCCTGCTCATCAACATGTCATTCCATCAGATGGACATGCAAAGACCAGCATTGGACTAATGCCCACAAAATAAAATTATCTGAGGTATCACCCTCCCAACTTGTGCAGAACTGACAAAATACCCGAAACCTTCCCTAAATGTCCACACTGGTAGTAATTTACCATAACCTCCATCCCCTCGACAATGCCAGATCTGTTCCCCATTGTACCTGGATAGATCCTTTGTGGGTCTACATTAAGATAGACAATATCTTGGATAGAGACATTATCCCAAGAATTGGTCAATGAGGTCCCTGTAGAAACAACCTTTTACAACCCCACCGCGCGCGCCCTCAATATGGATGTTTCCGGGAGGTTTCCATGGATTAGGACATATAGGGAGTGACCTGATTTATTCAATAGAATATCTATATATACATCAGCATTACGAATATAAGATACAGGGGCATCGGTCCCATTGGCCACCACCACGACCAGTTCAATCTACAGTTTAATTTTCTACTGTTGCCTCAAGAACTCAAAGATCAGTTTCAGGATCCTAAAGTGGGATGACTGCCTCCCCAAAAATTTAATATCCAAAGTCCTTTCACCGATCTCCATCTTCCCAATACAGCAAATCTACTGAGCAGCCCAGAACAGTTCAGACAAGGAAGGTCACGCCATGTCACGTTTTTAATAGGAAACTTCCTTGAAATACAATTAACTGACATCTCCTGCATCAGGAAACACATAGGTAATGATAACAGGGTAGCGAGCAATTATAATCTGACAGTCTCTTTTCAGTTTTTAGACTGGAAACCATCACTGACAACACATCCAAATCAATTGACGAACAGTGGAATGGACGTTTGCCGGGACATTTAAGCGCTGCCTTCCAACATTTGGAATGGATCCAGCAGAGGTCAGAGATTATAGTTGGTGAGCCCAGCTATAAAGAATATAGAAGCAGTAAAATATTCATCATGACCCGATTTTTGTGCAGAATTTGGATATTCATTTGTTCTACGCCGTGAGGGGGTCACTATTGCCAAGCGAGTACCTAAAGCCTCCATGGTCTGGTACAAAGCCTACAGGTAACCAAGTCCAATGAACAAAGGTTTCTGGTTGTGTAACTCTCACCTTAATGGGAAACTATCAGAAAGGCAAGAAGCAAACAGAAATGGTAGATAGAGACCCAGTGAAGCGTAAATTCTTTCACATCCAATGCCTATAAAGACTTCCAATTGTAGTACCCTACAATTAGTGAGGTCATTTTGTATTCCTAACACCTACTTCTGGCTGATTATTGAATCCTGTGACTCTGCCTGCCATGATCTACTTCTCATACTCCAACTTGGCCTCAATAAAGTATAGGGGGGATAGGTACATTATACAGCCATATAACTACTATAATCCGGCCCCTATGTACAAGGAACTAACTACTATAATACTGCCAACTGCCCCCTCATGTACAAGGAAAAAGTTTATAACTATAACTATATAATACTGCCCCCTAATGTACCAGTATATAACTCACTAAATACTGCCCCTATGTCACAGAATATAACTACTATAATACTGCCCCCTATGTACACGAATAAACTACTTAATACTGACCCTATGACAAGAATAACTACTATAATACCTGTCCCCTATTTACCAGAATTCTAACTACTATAATACTGCTCCCTATGTACAAGAATAGAACTACTAAATACCTGCCTATGTACAGGAATAAAACTACTATCATACTGGTCCCTATGTACAAGATATAACTACTTAATACTGCCCCCTATGTACAAGATCTCACTACTATAATACTGCCCCCTATGTAACAATAATACTACTATAATCTGCCCCCTATGTACAAGACTTAACTACTATAATAGCTGCACACCCTATGGTACAAGAATATAACTACTATAATACTGCCCTATGTACAAGAAATATAACTCTATAATACTGCCCCCCTATTCAAGTATATAACTACTATAATACTGCCCCTATTTATAAGATATAACTAATATAATACTGCCCCCTATGTCCAGAATATAACTACTATATACTGCCCCCTATTTACAGGAATATAACTACTACAATACTGCCCCTATGTACCGGAATATTAACTACTATAATTACCTGCCCCCTATGTACAAAATATTCCTCACGTCCCATTGATCACTACCACCCAATCTACGTTATAGTCTATTTGTGGTGGTAGTTCCCTTTAAAGGGAAAAAACTGAAGACAGTGTTATGCAGTGTCCCTGTAATAGATTGTGTTCATCATACCTTTGGTTGTTTGTTAGTAGCAGCAGCAGACTGTACCTCACACTGCTGTGGCTCTGGCTCACTCTTTGTATTTGGCATCCACAAAGCCCCTCCCATCGGTAACACCTAAAAAGCTTAGCAGACTTTCTATTAAATTACAAAGCAGCCACTCAGAACAGAAGTGGACTAGAAGCAGTTTTAATGCAGAAGTAAGAGCAAGTCAGTGTAGGACATGCTTCTATTTCCAATCCCTTCATATAACATCTATTGATTTCCACAGTCCTGCTGCTACTAATAACTAAACACTCCCACCACGTCTGTAGCTTTCACATGTACCTTATTACTTCTGGCCCACCTCCATCTATACGAGGCCAACGCCCCATAATGACAAGGACTGGCTATTATTGGGGCCATCTTTCTGTAGGAACCATAATTATGTTCACTCATGGGCCCATCAGCGGATCATCACCACTTTTGACAAAAGTGCAAAAAGTTTTCAGTTTTAGAATACCTGGCCAGGTCTTTTGCCCGCATTCGATCGATGACATTTGCCGAGTATTGATGAGACTGTCCTAGACAGCAAGTATATGTCAAGTATTCAGATTTGGGATTATGAGGGAAATTCCTTTAATACTATTACCAACTGAGAGACTAGATGAGGATTGGCTTACTAACCTAATGATAAGCCAGAGCAACGTTTAAACTACAATAATGTCTACATAAAACTAATATAATAACAATTACAAATTAAAACGATCTGTAACAATATTGCATTGGCTCAAATATTCAGTTAGGTACATTCATCATAGTCATATAACTACTATAAACTAATCCCGTATGCACAATAATATAACCTTACTATAATCACCCCCTATGCACAAGAATTAAACACTATAATACTACTCCCCTATGTCAAGATATAACTACTAATAAACACTCTCCCCTATGTAAAGATATAACTACTATAATACTGCCTCCTATGTACAAGAATCATACACTACTATAAATACTGCCCCCTATATACAGGAAATATAACTTCTTAATACTGCCCTCCTAGGCCCCGCCTATATACAGGAAATAACGACTATAATACGGCCCCCCCTATGTACAATAATATCCACTAGATACTGCCCCTATATCCTGAATATAACTACGCAATACTGCCCCCTATTACATGAATATAACTCTATACTACTGCCCCCCTATGTACAAGAATATCACTACGCTAATACTCCCCCTATGTACAAGAATATACTACTATAATACTTGTCCCCCTATGCACAAGAATATAACTACTATAATACTTCCCCCCCTATATACAGAATATACTACTATAATACTGCCCCCTATATACAGAATATAACTACTATAAGACTGCCCCCTATGCACAAGAATATAAACTACTATAATACTGCCCCCTATTTCAGGAATCTAACTACTTATAATACTGCCCCCTATGTCAAGAATAAAACTACTATAATACTGCCCCCTATGTACAAGAATATAACTACTATATACTGCCCCTATGGTACAAGATATAACTACTATACTACTGCCCCTATATACAGGAATATAACTACTATAGATACTGACTGCCCCCTATATACATGATATAACTACTAAATCTGCCCCTATGTACATAGATATACTACTATAATACTGCCCCTATGTACAGGAATATACTACTAAATATACTGGTCCCCCTATGTACAAGATAGCCTACTATAATGCTGCCCCCTATTACAGAATATAACTACTTAATGCTGCCCCCTATTCAGGAATATCTATATAATCTGCCCCTATGTAACAGAATAGACTACTATAATACTGCTCCCCCTATATCAGGAATATAACTACTATAATACTGCCCCCTATGTACAAGAATATAACTACTATAATACTGCCATATTCCTGTACATAGGGGGCAGTATTATAGTAGTTATATTATTGTACATAGGGGGCAGTATTATAGTAGTCATACTCCTGTACATAGGGGGGCAGTATTATAGTAGTTATATTCCTGTACATAGGGGGCAGTACACAGCGTACAAGAAGAACCCATTTTGCGTAACACGTGCCAAATGGATAGTTTGAGCTGACAGCTTGATGCCCGTTGCCATCGTTATCGCCGCACTGGTGTAAGCTGGAGACAACATTGGACCTACCTTCACAACCACTTACACCAGAAATTTAAAAACAAATCAGGTCTAGAAATCCGATTGGGCAGAAGAAATTCAACTGAAACCTAATCTTTGTTACGTCGAGCTACTGACCAATGAACCACCCTAAAAACACCCGCATCCCATGGCCTTGCCAAGTTCCAATTGGGCAATAGTTTACAAGCTCTTAGATCCGCTTGTAGAAGTGAGCTATGTACGATCAACAAACAAATATGCGCATTTGTACTTAGGGGGTCGGGGTCATCTCTCCTCCGTATTTCCCATGACTCAAGAGACAGTCATGAGAGAAGGGAAGACGAACCGGGAGAAGTACCTAGCACCGCCTGTCGTTGCCTCCAAGAGTCCGCGGCCTCAAACATGCATATTTGGGGGTTACAATGTGTCCGTTCAGTTTTCGGACTCTCCACTGTTGTTCCAATACTTGTAATGAAAAGGCCTTCTATCTTCGCCTCTTGAAGTGTCATTCTGTCGTAAAGTTTTCCCGAGAAGAACCATCTCTGGCACCCAGGTTCAGACCTCCAACGGAATAGTATTTCTTCTTCATTGGCCAATATGTCCGTCACTTCTTGCATTAGTTTAACGTCCTTTCCGGTAAAAACGGACCGTGCAGCTGGACTCCCTCTTGTTAGGGCGGGATCGGGGGCGTCGGTGCCATCTTCATCACTTCTTTTCCATAATGCGGTTGATGGGGAGGTCAGACAGTACACCCGAGCTTGTACCGTGTTCCAGTTCTCTACCATTCCGTTTATAGAACCTGATAACAAGATTTGATTGTGGTTAGAAACTTCAGAACTTTCAAACGAATGTCATGGCCTGTCCTAACGTATAAACGGTTCCTCAATATCTAGAACTGCCAAACCCAAAGGAAAGTTCAACTCTGGTTCAGAATCTTGCAGCCCTATCCCCCCCCTTTAGACCCAGTCGCACACAGACCTTTTTCATTTTATCCCATATTGTTGCAATCGACAAGTGTTATGGAGACAGGAGGCAAACCAGCAGTGTTTGTAATTTAAGGTTAAGTAGAATACACATTTTGAGAAGCCAAAGACCCAACCGATTCCTGAGGTCTTGGGTCCCCAGTTCTATAACCGACCTTATGCATAGCGACATCTAGGGCAGCGATAGAACATTCTCGGGCTGGATTTAATAATTTTAAAAAATAAATCCAAAATCGCCTAAGCTGAAAGGGACCCTATGTTTCCAATGTGTTTACGTGTCCACTATGTGCTGTTGTCCCCCCCCCTATGGATCAATCATCTAACAACTCTAATGGAACTAAAAATCCAGCATCCCTTACAACGCCTCAGGAGGAGTTTCACCAGCAAAAGCAACAATTGCCGTCGCTTCACAGTTCGGATAAAAAACAGCAACACGACAAATCGCTTAAAAGGGTGGAGCAGCTCGGAAACTCAAAGTGATACACGACGTGCCAATCACATTAGGTCATAAACATGGAATTTAGGAAGTTGTACTGAACATACAAACTCTGACTGCAGAAAAAAAAAGAACTAACCTAACTAGTAACAAAAACATAAAACCCAAAAAACCAAGTTAGTTTATTAAACAATTCAATTATTTGCTGAACTGGTAACACTCCACTAAAATAATGGCAACCTTAGAAATGGATCCTTTTACACATCTGGTGACAACTGTGCAGGTAAAATATAGATTCTCTAGGGTGTGCACACAAACTTTACATGCTGAGCAGCTCAGTGGTGGGTGGCAGCAAGATTGTTAAGTAGGATATCAGACTAATTCAAATCATACCAGAGGGGAAAACTCGCTGAGGACCGTATAGAATACCAAGACACAAGGTAATTGTGGGCCTATAGAGAAGTTGGTTTTCTATGCTGCGCCAAACTTTTTTTTGCGCACTTTGGAGCCATTCTATGACCCACGCACTATTCATGCATGCAGAATATGCCGTCTATTGTATTGCATTGCCGTTTTCTTTTCACATAAAAAATTTTAATAAACGTTAGTTCAAAAATAAATAAATAAACAATTTATAACGTATATCTCGATTATCAGCCAGACCCCTAATTTTATAAAACCACCAAAAACTGGGAAAACCTTTGACTCGAGTATTAAGCAGAGGGTGTAGTATACCCCACCAGCCCCCATTTCGTATAAAACCGCCAACCAGCCCCCATGTAGTATACAGCTGCCCCCTTGCAGTATACAGCCTGCCCCATCAGTATCAGCAACCTCTATTAGTATAAAGATAAAGAAATAAACTTAATACTACTCACCACCGTCGCGGCTCCGGCGGCTTCTTCACTCTTCTTCTGTCCAGGAGATTGCGCCGGGCCGTCGCACCCTGTGATGCAGCGCTGGTGACGTCATCCCATCAGCGACACCGTCGCATCACATGTGCGACGGCCCGGCAGATCGCATGGACGCTACTCGCCGGCTAGAGAATAGAAGACAAAAGAGAAGACACGGAGCCGCGGCAGAAACGGGGCCGCGACGCCATCGGGGATACCGGAGGGTGGTATTTATTTTTTTTTTTATCATTGACTCGTGTTAAGCGAGGCGAGGTTTTTCAGCACATTTTTTTGTGCTGAACAACTTGGCTTATACATAGTATATCCGTTAATATCTCATCTGTATATTATAACTCAGGGAAGCAAAAAAATTTTTGGATTTTTTAAATTTATGTTCACTTACCATGAGGTAAAGTAAACTTCTCCATCTCATGGCCTGCGCCAGTTTCATGATCGTTGCCTCCACAGCGTAGGCTGCAGCTTTTCAGTGGCGTCCCAGATTTCCCTTACGTCCCTCGCACGCTGTGCCGTGGTCCAAACTCATCCCGCTTACTGCTCAACTGGCCATCCGTCATTGGTAGTCCCTTTTCCATCCGACGCGCTTCTTCAAGGGCTCATTGCGACTGATCATGGAAACATTTATAGTCAATTAAAAGTTGTTTTGACAATCATGTGGTTGGCGCTAGAAAGTCCTATTTTGTCATCATTCTGATATTTCCAGTACTTTCTCTAAGTTGAACTCACCTACCTGGCTCCCTACAGCAGTGTAGCGTCCCGGGGGGAGGGGGGCGGGGGCAGCTGCACAGCCTGACAGTTTGTACATCAGCATAGGCACAGGCAGGGGGCACCTTTCCTCTGTTTAACTTTTCCTCTCCAGGTTGTCAAGAGTAGTGAGATGACCAAAACTTTAGACCTCCAATATAGCCTAGTCCAAGTCTCACACCCGTTAGCGTTGTATGAAAAGCCCTTGGCTTTTTTTCCACTATAAACAACGGATGTAACAGGAGAGAGTGTAATGGAAAGCCTGTATCCAGATT
The DNA here is from genome assembly GCA_019512145.1 of Engystomops pustulosus. Classification (NCBI taxonomy): domain Eukaryota; kingdom Metazoa; phylum Chordata; class Amphibia; order Anura; family Leptodactylidae; genus Engystomops; species Engystomops pustulosus. The sequence goes on from CM033651.1 coordinate 6,826,125, forward strand.
GAACAAACAGGGTCCTTTTTCACAATTACAAGTACCCCTTGTCAAAAATATGTCTAAACCTACCTATACACCAACAAAAAAGGAACTAGAGATGTCTTCATGCACATCGTAAAGAAATCTAACCATCATAATCCACCCTGCAGACAGGGACATTACTCATAATCCAGCAACCGTGACTGTTGAGCTTCCTACCTTCTATATTGGGTGTTTTTATACATATCCTCCTTCACCTTCTAACATCACTTTTAAAATTCTGCTACTAGCTTGAAAGGCTACTGGTTGATTCACACAGAGCCCCTTTGTGGTCTAGATTCCACAATCGTTAACACTGTCTCCTCCCCCCTCCCTCCGGCATGAGGGAGCCCGTAGTTTCAGCCCACTGTGGAGGGGGAAGTGTACAAGTAGCATTTCCCCCTCCCACTTTGTGCTACCAAAACTCCCTATGTTCTCTCATGCAGAGGGAGGGGGAGACTGTGTACGCCTGTGAAGTGTAGCAACTAGTTCCCCCTTCCAACTGTGATCTGAAATTTCTGGTTCTCCCTCCTGAATAGGAAGGGGGGGGAACCGTTTACAGCCTGTGATCTAGAGAACATTAGATTTTAGAGGAAGGAGGCCCATGGATACAAATATAATATGATGCCCTGGATCTTGTCATTACCATAATGCACCACCTTCCTCTAGAGTTTTCATTTTTTTTTAAAAATGTTTTTTGTATTTCGTCTTTTTTTTTTTAACAATAAAGCTCTACCTTCAAAGTACAAGGCAGTCCCCCCGGGTTAACGTACAAAATAGGTTCCATCGCTTGTTCTCAATTGAAATTGTATGCAAGTCAAACTGTTATTATATAAGTATACATCCAGCAAAAAAAAAAAACAAAATTTGGCCCCAGGGACAATTGGTAGTTTCCAATTTTTTGTGTTGTCTGTAATGGGACCAAGAATTATCATAAAGCTTCATTACAGACACTTACAGCTTATCATTGCAGCTCGGGGACTATAGTAAAGTACGGCGCTCCCCTAATAAGTACACCCGACCCCTAGTTACAGAAGGATTCTCGCCCACTGTGACATCCTGGTGAGTCTCTGATGCTTTAAGACAGTCCCCGGCTGCAGGTTCTGTAATGAAGCTTTATTGATAATCCTTGGTCCCATTACAAGCAAAATTTTAAAACTGCAATTGTCAACTGGGGCAAAAAAATTTTTTTGTCTAGAACTACAATTATAAAATTACAGTTTCGACTTACATACAAATTCAACTTACGTACAAACCTATGACCCTATCTTGTACGAACCCCGGGGGACTGCTTTGTATCCAGAGACCTTCACCGAGGTCGAGGGGCCGTCTGTACATAAGGGCGTCTGTAATCAGTGTCCTTAATATGATACTGCGGTATTTTTCCCTTTTTGAAGATTAATACCCACACTCTATATACTACATATTTTTTTCGTCCTATTTTGTATTGAAACCAGTCCTGACAGGGAATGCTTGGCGTATGTAAGACCAACCTCTATCAAGTGACTTCCCTGCATCACATGTTACAACCAAACATCGAGTCGTGATAAACCGCACCTAAAGGTCACGCCATAAAAACCAAGTATTTATGCTCCTGGTAATCTACACACAATTCAGGGGATTACCATGGAGGGATTATAGTGATGTAAATCCGGCCAGTTTCTCCTATAAACCAATTATATGTATTGTTTACTCAAACACCGAGGAGCATCGAGATAGACGGTTTAGAACAGATACATTAAATGTCATTATTACACACTGTTACTCTGTACTTTAAATTAATGGTAAATGCCACACATTATCATCATGGTGGCCCGTGGATCACTACAGATTCATAGTACGAAATCCATCCCCAGATCCTCCGGTTTTTAAATCGTAATATATGTTTCGTCTTTGCCGTCCCTCTAGTCAATTCAATGATATATAGATACAATCTACGGTACTTAAATCAGAGTCTTGTCAGTACCCCCACGTACCCCCAATTAGCATGCCTCCCACCCATGTATTTCAAGGAGAGATCCAACTTTAAACCCCCTAAACTACCCAACCGACTCAAACCCCCCTTCAAAAGCGAGATGCAAATATCTAAGTCACTTTTGGCCAGAGACCGCGTCACTTTAAGGCCAAAAGAAGATCAATTTAGATGCGCTTATCTTAGTATCTATAATCCACTAGAATCCGGTTTCTTGTTTAATACTAAAGAATCTCATCTTTCAAATTGCAGCACGGTACAAGACGAAGAGGAATCGGATGTTTATCTGTTGATCGCATTCCCCTATCTAAACTGCCTCCACCTCTGTTATATTTAGCTGACAGAACTCCAACTGTGATTTGTAATAAGAGGAGATTCTTATGTTTACTTATGATACTATAAATCAACTGTTATAGGTATTATATAGAAATTGATCGTGTCCGTTCTCCCTCGAGCCATAAAAATGACTCATCTTCCGCAAAAGGGGATTCTTCTGCGAATGATATTGAAGTTTTTGGTTTTTTAGATGGTCAAAATGGGCAAGATTTAAATGGGGGGGGGAGGGAGAAGGAATGCCAATGAAGGATACTGGGTGCCGGTATTTAGTGGTGTCACAGAGCTGGTGACATAGTCCCTATTATGATATTTGTATGACACCAATATGGCAGGCAAGCTGGAGGTTTGAGCGCATATGCTTCCTGTTTAGGCGGTAATCCCCTAAAATTCCATCGCCTTAATCCTATATAATATTACACAAGAGCGTTTTTAAGGCTTTGTAATTCACATCACACAAGAATATTTGCCCACAGGTCTCCCCTAGTACAGAATGAAATTAGCGTTTATAATGCATTTTTGGGGTAAAGCACATTATGAGGGAGGATAACTGATGGTTTCATTTCCAGCTTCGCACAGCCGGAATTTACAGCTGTTCAGGGAAATGGGAAGCATTTACACAAAGGACTTCGCCTATCACATTCCTTACCTGGGGCAAGATATCGTGCCGCTCCCCCCCCCCTATAGCAGACCTTGAAGGTCCCGACTTGGCAGTTATTACACCAACCATTATTAAATAGCCCAGATTGGAAAAACTATATATTCTTCATAGCGCTCGATTTCATTCTACATTCAAGGGAATAGTTGGATACATATCCGCAAATCAAACTTTACTACTATATGGAAATTAAGGTCCTCATCTAGATATAGAAGCCTCAATATACATCCTCCTTTTTAGAATTCACTCCCATCTTTGGAGTAAATACTATGTACTGTATACTCAACTATAGAAAAACACTGTCTGTTCAGGGAACTCATTGGGACAGGTCGGCTCCAGGTTCAGAGCCCACTAGGTTACAAGCGCTCGTGGGGGCCCCTTTTGCATGAACTTACATGGCAGCATTAAATCAGAAAACTAAAACACAGGGGCTCATTTATACTAAGGTCCTCGGAGCACATTTTCGCCGTGGTTTCCTGATGATTCTGTTTGGCACCACATTTGCACCGGGATTTTTGGCCCACGTCGGATTTTGGCACTCGCGTGCTGCACGCGACAGAATCGGGGGGCCGGGTCGAACACGCGCAGATTTAACATTTGAGAATTGTGTTTGCAACCGGAAGAAGAAATTGAACTCCACGGACCTCATGGGGAAAGCGACGGATGCAGAATCAGGCGCATGATCTTCATGAATACACCGGACTTCATCCCATCGGACCATCCGAATCGGTGATCGCGACTGACGCAGTTAAGTAAATTTGCCCTACAGTCAACCTGTTCCCCAAAATATTCCCTGTTTATTCCCATACGCCCATCATTGTTATTCTACACAAGTTCCCCTCACACACCCCCATGGATTCCTTATGGACAGCCCTTATTGGGGCCCCCAGCAACTTTGGCCCCGTTGGGATATCAACGATAACTGGAATGGGCTACCTGTACCTTCGAATGATGGGCAAGAAATTACATTTCTATTATGGGCTGGCAAATTGCCGAGTTTCTGAGCTCCCTATTTCGCTTACTCAATGCAGTTTATGGTGATGCTGGAAGGGATGCACATGTCCACAAGACCTCGCCATTCACTCTTGTGATCCAACTTCCACCTATAAGCACCCTATCGATCCCCATTCACTATCTGGATTTCCACCTAAACGTGACTCCACTATCCCTTACAACCGGATCCTTGGGACTCCAACACAATAGTCTGCCCCGTAATGCAAGGATTGTGTAAATTGCCACCTTATTCTTGCTATTGATGTCAATGACAATGTGAACAGAGCCATTTAGTGGATTTAGTTGCCTTCCACTATATGCACGCAATGCAATTGGATTTCTACACAGCCATAAATTATAAATCCCAACGCACAGTGATCATTGCCCTAACCCGCCTCTTCTTGCCATTCGTTCACCTTGGTGGCATATGACCAGCGCTCTGCAGGGACACTACAAGACTTACAGATCTGACGTAGATGTTGGATGGGAGAGACCTGAGAACCAAGGCCAAGGGGGAATTGGCCAGTCTCATAAACAAGGTCCCGGCGCCGGAGACGCTTCAAGCTATAAATTAATGGCTTTCTAAGGATTTAAAAATAACCTGGTATAATTCATATGTAGTCACACTACAGCAGCGACCCGCTTGGACGCTTGTTCAGGCCCCCTACTTGCCTGAATGCCCTCTGCTGAGACGGGTCTCAAGAACTTTAAAGAAACAGAGGATTCTAAGCGATTCACAGACTGGTTTACAGACTGCGCAGAGCATGTGATTGAGGTGACCATAACAATAAAACAACCGCAACAGACGAGGAACAAGTCCTTTCATCCAGTATTTGTCATCTTATCATCATTTTTAGTGTATAATTCATTGCGAATCATATAGACCCTATATGACCATCATCTAATCCATATTAATCCATATCCAGAATTAAACAGATGCCACGATCAGAAAAATATACAAACTGGCAACATTGTCCCCTTAACAGCGCCCCACCCCAGACTAGGGGTCAGGTCAGAACTGCCCATACCCACCACTTCTACATACTCGCAAACTTAAAATGAAACTCTACCAATGTAATCCCATTGTAGTCGTTTACCCAGGGTCATTGCTTTTCACTATTCAAACTCAAATTTAACGTGTACAGCAGAGAACCTTTGTCGGTGGGTTTTAATAAAAAGTTTGCAGTCATTTTTATATAGTAACTTCATACAAAGCTGACGTTTATGCTGTATGATCATTCCCCTGGCCTAGCGAACATCTATAGGACAATAGATACCCCTGTAATAATTCAACAGCGTCCCTGCAGCGCCCCCTACAGGTACATAAAGTATTAACAGATGTTGCATGACATCTATGTGTCTAGTAAAATGTTGCATTTATATTAAAGAACTCCCCTTCAACTACGGCAAGTTGTGGGAGATGGGAGAGGCCTTTGAGACGCCAAACGACCAAACAAGATTCTACAAAGCGTCAAATTTAAGGCAGACTTGATGAACTTATGCCGTATCAGAGGTTGGGGATGTTCCACATGGCGTTTTTTAGATCGTAAAAAACGCATGGTAAAAAAAACCACATCCGTTTTTTAAAAGCATGCTTTTGACGGTTTTTTCCTAACTTGCGCAATTGAAAACAGACAAAAAGCATTCATTTTCAAAAAAGGATGCGTTTTTTTACTAACTAAAAACGGTCTCAAAAAACCCATGTGTGACATCACAATAGGCTGACAATTCATTGTGCTTGGGTATAAATGGATTGTCATATCGAACCTTTTACATGCCGCACTCCTGTTTTAAAGTATATGCACTTCTGCCGCAACATCTTATGGTCTTCTCGCATGTATTGATATGCCGGAGAACGGATGGCAAGCCCTTTGTCCCACAGTCATCGTCATAAGGTGTTCCGCGGTCATATAATAAAGCCACGAGGAAAAAAAAGGGCCCCCCCTGGGTGGAACATGGAAACGTGGCTACATACCCTCCATTTACACAATCATATTCACATCATCAATCTTTCCATTCGAATGAACGGCAGATGTCGCAGAATATGTTGTCTCCATTGAAGCGCAAGTTCTCAGATGGATTAAATGCTGCACGGTGAATGGAAAAGGATTTAGTGTAATTTGAGCAGGAAAACAAAAAAAAAAAAAAAAATCAATAATCTTGTTTGTATGGGATCTTGATATCAGGCGAATTGCTCGAGCAGAGTATTCATCTAAATATTCAATTTGTCAAATTGACTTAAAGCCTTCACTTGTGTCCCTTGGTCCTTTTTGATAACAAAAAAAAAAAAAAAAAAAAAAAATCTAGCCGATTTCTATATGCATTTATGAGTGAGGTGCGTTCGCATGTGCAGTTTTTTCGATGCAGATTTCAAAGGCCCAAGCAGGTGGTGTGATAATGAGAGAAAGCTGTTCCTCCTCCTTTTTTACTCCACTCCTGGGTTTGGACATCAAAAATCTCAACCATTTCTGCCTTCCATAAACAGCGCCCCCCTCCTTGGCAAAAGGTTGTGTGTGGTACTGCAGCTCACCCCTATTGAATCTATCGCAACCCCTATTGACTTCTCTAGCAACTAAAGAATACAGTTCTTTTGACTAAATAGACTATAATAGGAAAACAACCAGTTGGGATTTCGTGCATCTCCCCAAACATGCAAAATTCCCTGAACACCAAGGGTCGAATGTAGCCATTTGTTTTCTTTTGAAACTTTTTTGGCTGTAGTACTTAGCAGTGCTATGTACTTTATAACTGTGGCGTTTGTGATACAGTTCCGTTTTTTTTTCTGTTCCCCAATTTTGAAGGTTTTTTTGTTTTTGCATGTATGAACCAAGCATGGGGTAGTGTACTTTCATTAGGCACCTATAAAAAATCTCTAATTTGCTTTACAAACAAACAAACATCTGTCTGGAAAGATACATCTAGGAACAATGTCAATAGACACCACACCGGCAAACTTATTGAGACGCCTATAATAGTTTCAAACATGGACCTAAAAGTCTCCACAAAAATAAAAAAAAAACCTGCAAAAGAAGAAAAAAAAAGTATCCAAAATAGGATCCATGTCCTCATAGAATGAAATCCTCAGTGCTTTCCATTCCAATCGCAAATCCACGATGACTGTGAAGATCCCAAAATGTGAGGACTTATCAAGTGTCTATTCAGAAACTTGGAGTGAAATCCTCTCTGGATGCCCCTGCTTGTTCAGTGTCTGTATCTGATTTGCACATGACTGTGCGCTACTGGCCATGGACTAGAAGCCTGCTCATCAACATGTCATTCCATCAGATGGACATGCAAAGACCAGCATTGGACTAATGCCCACAAAATAAAATTATCTGAGGTATCACCCTCCCAACTTGTGCAGAACTGACAAAATACCCGAAACCTTCCCTAAATGTCCACACTGGTAGTAATTTACCATAACCTCCATCCCCTCGACAATGCCAGATCTGTTCCCCATTGTACCTGGATAGATCCTTTGTGGGTCTACATTAAGATAGACAATATCTTGGATAGAGACATTATCCCAAGAATTGGTCAATGAGGTCCCTGTAGAAACAACCTTTTACAACCCCACCGCGCGCGCCCTCAATATGGATGTTTCCGGGAGGTTTCCATGGATTAGGACATATAGGGAGTGACCTGATTTATTCAATAGAATATCTATATATACATCAGCATTACGAATATAAGATACAGGGGCATCGGTCCCATTGGCCACCACCACGACCAGTTCAATCTACAGTTTAATTTTCTACTGTTGCCTCAAGAACTCAAAGATCAGTTTCAGGATCCTAAAGTGGGATGACTGCCTCCCCAAAAATTTAATATCCAAAGTCCTTTCACCGATCTCCATCTTCCCAATACAGCAAATCTACTGAGCAGCCCAGAACAGTTCAGACAAGGAAGGTCACGCCATGTCACGTTTTTAATAGGAAACTTCCTTGAAATACAATTAACTGACATCTCCTGCATCAGGAAACACATAGGTAATGATAACAGGGTAGCGAGCAATTATAATCTGACAGTCTCTTTTCAGTTTTTAGACTGGAAACCATCACTGACAACACATCCAAATCAATTGACGAACAGTGGAATGGACGTTTGCCGGGACATTTAAGCGCTGCCTTCCAACATTTGGAATGGATCCAGCAGAGGTCAGAGATTATAGTTGGTGAGCCCAGCTATAAAGAATATAGAAGCAGTAAAATATTCATCATGACCCGATTTTTGTGCAGAATTTGGATATTCATTTGTTCTACGCCGTGAGGGGGTCACTATTGCCAAGCGAGTACCTAAAGCCTCCATGGTCTGGTACAAAGCCTACAGGTAACCAAGTCCAATGAACAAAGGTTTCTGGTTGTGTAACTCTCACCTTAATGGGAAACTATCAGAAAGGCAAGAAGCAAACAGAAATGGTAGATAGAGACCCAGTGAAGCGTAAATTCTTTCACATCCAATGCCTATAAAGACTTCCAATTGTAGTACCCTACAATTAGTGAGGTCATTTTGTATTCCTAACACCTACTTCTGGCTGATTATTGAATCCTGTGACTCTGCCTGCCATGATCTACTTCTCATACTCCAACTTGGCCTCAATAAAGTATAGGGGGGATAGGTACATTATACAGCCATATAACTACTATAATCCGGCCCCTATGTACAAGGAACTAACTACTATAATACTGCCAACTGCCCCCTCATGTACAAGGAAAAAGTTTATAACTATAACTATATAATACTGCCCCCTAATGTACCAGTATATAACTCACTAAATACTGCCCCTATGTCACAGAATATAACTACTATAATACTGCCCCCTATGTACACGAATAAACTACTTAATACTGACCCTATGACAAGAATAACTACTATAATACCTGTCCCCTATTTACCAGAATTCTAACTACTATAATACTGCTCCCTATGTACAAGAATAGAACTACTAAATACCTGCCTATGTACAGGAATAAAACTACTATCATACTGGTCCCTATGTACAAGATATAACTACTTAATACTGCCCCCTATGTACAAGATCTCACTACTATAATACTGCCCCCTATGTAACAATAATACTACTATAATCTGCCCCCTATGTACAAGACTTAACTACTATAATAGCTGCACACCCTATGGTACAAGAATATAACTACTATAATACTGCCCTATGTACAAGAAATATAACTCTATAATACTGCCCCCCTATTCAAGTATATAACTACTATAATACTGCCCCTATTTATAAGATATAACTAATATAATACTGCCCCCTATGTCCAGAATATAACTACTATATACTGCCCCCTATTTACAGGAATATAACTACTACAATACTGCCCCTATGTACCGGAATATTAACTACTATAATTACCTGCCCCCTATGTACAAAATATTCCTCACGTCCCATTGATCACTACCACCCAATCTACGTTATAGTCTATTTGTGGTGGTAGTTCCCTTTAAAGGGAAAAAACTGAAGACAGTGTTATGCAGTGTCCCTGTAATAGATTGTGTTCATCATACCTTTGGTTGTTTGTTAGTAGCAGCAGCAGACTGTACCTCACACTGCTGTGGCTCTGGCTCACTCTTTGTATTTGGCATCCACAAAGCCCCTCCCATCGGTAACACCTAAAAAGCTTAGCAGACTTTCTATTAAATTACAAAGCAGCCACTCAGAACAGAAGTGGACTAGAAGCAGTTTTAATGCAGAAGTAAGAGCAAGTCAGTGTAGGACATGCTTCTATTTCCAATCCCTTCATATAACATCTATTGATTTCCACAGTCCTGCTGCTACTAATAACTAAACACTCCCACCACGTCTGTAGCTTTCACATGTACCTTATTACTTCTGGCCCACCTCCATCTATACGAGGCCAACGCCCCATAATGACAAGGACTGGCTATTATTGGGGCCATCTTTCTGTAGGAACCATAATTATGTTCACTCATGGGCCCATCAGCGGATCATCACCACTTTTGACAAAAGTGCAAAAAGTTTTCAGTTTTAGAATACCTGGCCAGGTCTTTTGCCCGCATTCGATCGATGACATTTGCCGAGTATTGATGAGACTGTCCTAGACAGCAAGTATATGTCAAGTATTCAGATTTGGGATTATGAGGGAAATTCCTTTAATACTATTACCAACTGAGAGACTAGATGAGGATTGGCTTACTAACCTAATGATAAGCCAGAGCAACGTTTAAACTACAATAATGTCTACATAAAACTAATATAATAACAATTACAAATTAAAACGATCTGTAACAATATTGCATTGGCTCAAATATTCAGTTAGGTACATTCATCATAGTCATATAACTACTATAAACTAATCCCGTATGCACAATAATATAACCTTACTATAATCACCCCCTATGCACAAGAATTAAACACTATAATACTACTCCCCTATGTCAAGATATAACTACTAATAAACACTCTCCCCTATGTAAAGATATAACTACTATAATACTGCCTCCTATGTACAAGAATCATACACTACTATAAATACTGCCCCCTATATACAGGAAATATAACTTCTTAATACTGCCCTCCTAGGCCCCGCCTATATACAGGAAATAACGACTATAATACGGCCCCCCCTATGTACAATAATATCCACTAGATACTGCCCCTATATCCTGAATATAACTACGCAATACTGCCCCCTATTACATGAATATAACTCTATACTACTGCCCCCCTATGTACAAGAATATCACTACGCTAATACTCCCCCTATGTACAAGAATATACTACTATAATACTTGTCCCCCTATGCACAAGAATATAACTACTATAATACTTCCCCCCCTATATACAGAATATACTACTATAATACTGCCCCCTATATACAGAATATAACTACTATAAGACTGCCCCCTATGCACAAGAATATAAACTACTATAATACTGCCCCCTATTTCAGGAATCTAACTACTTATAATACTGCCCCCTATGTCAAGAATAAAACTACTATAATACTGCCCCCTATGTACAAGAATATAACTACTATATACTGCCCCTATGGTACAAGATATAACTACTATACTACTGCCCCTATATACAGGAATATAACTACTATAGATACTGACTGCCCCCTATATACATGATATAACTACTAAATCTGCCCCTATGTACATAGATATACTACTATAATACTGCCCCTATGTACAGGAATATACTACTAAATATACTGGTCCCCCTATGTACAAGATAGCCTACTATAATGCTGCCCCCTATTACAGAATATAACTACTTAATGCTGCCCCCTATTCAGGAATATCTATATAATCTGCCCCTATGTAACAGAATAGACTACTATAATACTGCTCCCCCTATATCAGGAATATAACTACTATAATCTGCCCCCTATTACAAGAATATAACTACTATAAATATGCCCCCTATGTACAGGAAGATAACTACTATCTACTGCCCCCTATGTACAAGAATAGAACTACATAATGGCTGCCCCCTATGTACAGAATATAACTACTTAATGCTGCCCCCTATGTACAGGAATATAACTACTATAATACTGCCCCTATGTACAATAATATAACTCTATAATACTGCCCCCTATGTTACAGGAATATACGACTATAATCGCCCCCTATGTACAGGAATATAACTGCTATAATACTGCCCCCTATGTACAGATATAACTTAACTACAAATACTGCCCCCTTGTACAAGAATATAACTACTATAATGCCTGCCCCCTTGTACAGGAAATATAACTACTATATGTCTTCCCCCTATGTACCGGATTACTACTATAATAAATGCCGCCCCCTATGTACAGGAATATAACTACGATAAGACTGCCCCGATGTACGTAATATAACTACTATAATCCTGCCCCCTATGTCAGAATATAACTGCTATAACTGCCCCTATGTACACGAATATAACTACTATAATACGGCCCCCTATGTACAAGAAAATAACTACTATAATGCTGCCCCTATGTACAGGATATAACTACTATAATGCTGCCCCCTATGTCCAGGAATATAACTACTTAATACTGCCTCGCTGTGTACAGATATAACTACTATAATACTTGCCCCCTATTTACAGGATATAACTACATAATACTACTGCCCCCCTATGTACAGGAATATAACTACTATCATACTGCCCTGCCTGTTACAAGAATATAACTATAGAATAAATACTGCCCCTATGTACAGGAATATCACTGCTATAATACTGCCCCCTATGTACAGGATATAACTGCTATAATACTCTGGCCCCTATGTACCAGAATTAAACTACTATAATACGCCCCCTATGTACAGGAATATACCTGCTAAAATACTGCCCCTATGTTACAGGATATAACTACTATAATACTGCCCCCTATGTACAAGAATATAACTACTATAATCTGGCCCCCTATGTACAGGCATATAACTACATAAATACTGCCCCCCTATGTACATGAATTCACTACTATACTACTGCCCCCCTATGTTAACAAGAATATAACTACTATAAACTGCCCCCCCATGTACAAGAATATAACTACTATAATAACTTCCCCCTGTGTACAAGAAGTGACAGTATTATATTACTATTACTCAGTTTTTTGTAAAACGGGTACGACATCGGCACTGCAATATTTATAGGGGCAATTATTAAAGCACAGAAAGGAACACAACAATTGTTCCTTGAAATCACAAATCAAAAACCATATGAAAAATAAAACAAATGCTCCAATAAGAAAAAGCTATAAAACTCCAAAGGAATGAAAAGCGCAGCTATAAGAGAACGTAGCGGCAAGCTGTGAGATAGGTGCAGCGCTTGTCCTGAGAGAAAGGCAGAAATATTATCTGATCGCAGTTGTTCTGCTCATACAGCGGAGATCACATTACCTTGCACTCACATGCATTATTTAGGGGGGTGGGGGGGGGGGGCGCCACGGTTGTATTAACTCACACTTGCTCCCGAGAACCTGCAGGCCCAGACATGAGGGCTAGGAGACAATGGGTATGAGGACTAGGGTTACAACATCCAAGATGAGAACAGAGTGATCCCGAAAAAAGCTAAGACCCTAGCAAGATATGCAAAACACCTTGTGTGCGTTATTAGTAGCAGCAGTACTGTATAGATAGATTACTATCATATATTGTAGCTTTGCAGAGTCCTCACATGCTCATCTCTGTGCACCAGTGTTCCATGTTTCCCTGGCGAGAAGAGTATCAGCCTACCTTTGCATGTGTTAGTAGCAGCAGCACTAACACATATGGATTTATATTCATATATTGTAGCTTTTAGTAGAGAATTCCTCAACACTTTTTCTCTTGCTCTCTGCCCAGTGTTTTCATGTTACCACTCCCTCTCCTCGAGAGAAGTGTAATAAGACCTTTGCCATGTGTTGTTAGTCGCAAGCAGTACTGTGATATACACTCACCGGCCACTTTATTAGTCACCGGTCCAACCTGCTCTTTTACTACTTAATTTCTAATCATCCCATCACAATGGCGCCACTCAGTGGCATTTAGGCATGTAGACCTGGTCAAGACAATCTCCTGCGTTCTCCCGAGCATCAGTATGGGGAAGAAGGTGATTTGTGGCCCTTTGAACGTGGCATGGTTTTTGGTGCCAAAGGGCTGGTCCTGATATTCAAGAAACTGCTACTACTACTGGGATTTTCAACGCACAACATCTCCTAGTGTTTTACAGAGATGGGTCCGAAAAAGAACAAACATCCATTGAGGCGGCAGTTCTGTGGGCAGGAAATGCCTTGTTGATGCCAGAGGTCAGAGAGAATGGGCAGACTGGTTCGAGGCTGATAGAAAGGCAACAGTGACTCCAATCGCCACCCTTTACAAACCAGGTAGGCAGAAAGAGCATCTCTGAACGCACCGTACGTCCAACTTTGAGGCAGATGGCTACAACAGCAAACCACCACAACCGTGTGCCACGCCTTTCAGCTAGACAGGAAACTGAGGCTACAATTGCACAAGTCATCGAAATTGGACATGTAAGATTGGAAAAACTTGCTGTCGATGGTCTCGTTTTCGGCTGCGACATTGCCGGATGGTAGGTCAGATTTGGCGTCAACAACATGAAAGCATGGTCCATCCTGCCCTTTTTATCCCAGCGGCTCAGGCTGGTGGTGGTGGTGTCATGGTGTGGGGAATATTTTTCTTGTCACTCTTGCCCTTGGTACACGCCACAGCCTACCTGAGTATTGTTGCTGCCCATGTCCATCCCTTTATGAGCCACCAATGTACCCTGTAACATCTGATTGCTACTTTCAGCAGGAATGGCCCATGTCAGAAAGCTGGAAATCAATCTCAGACTGGTTTCTTTGACATGACCATTAGGTCACTGACACAAATTGCCTCACCGGTCACCAGATCTCAATCCAATAGAGCATCTTGGGATGTGGTGGAACGGGAGAATTCGCATCATGGATGTGCAGGCCACAATCTGCGCAACTGTGGTGATCCATCATGTCAATATGGACGCAAAATCTCTGAGGAGCCTTCCAGCACCTTGTTGTATCTATGCCACGAAGAAATTGAGGCATTCTGAAGGGCAAAAGGGGTCAAACCCGTTACTAGCATGGTTGTAGGGGAACCTAATAGACGTGGGGAGTGCCGGTGAGTGTATAGTACTTCTACAGGGGCGACGAACTAACACTGCCGTGCTGAAACCTCTGCATTGATTTCTACAAAGCGCCCAACCTGAGTAAAGCCATGCAGGTTCCAGGTAAAAAAAACAGCAAAGAGGAGGATCATCTAATGTAGGGAGCCAAGGACACAGCAGTGTGAGTACCACCCACGCCCCCCCCCACACTTCAATAAGCCACAATCCTTGAATATCACATCCTTATTTCCCACCCTGCTGCTACTAACATACCCACAGTTATGATTATACACACTCTTCTTGGAACAATGTCCAACCGGCTGCAAAGAAAACAGAGCACAGCAGTGGTGAGGCATATTACTCGTTCCGAGAAGCTACAATCTGGAATTGAAAAGTTAGATCCTATCCTGCTTGCCACATTTATCACAAAGGAACCATTACACATCTTTCCAGGACATTAACCTAATACGTTGTGCTGTCAAATGGACAAACTTGCTGACACTACTTTCCTTCCCCTTTTACACTTTTTGGGAGGCATCTATTAATTTATTGGACGCATGAAGTTTTTGTTTAGAAGGTCCTAGATGATACACGTTTTAACCCCGTCACATCTATTGTTCCTCCCCGAGCTATGTGACCTCAACAAAACATGCCAGCATGTCAAAGGCATCCTCATGACAGCGCAGCCAACTTATAAGATACTGGCGGCAACCCGAATGGCCGCTGCAATCCGATTCTGTGGCTTATTTACATTGCCGGGTTTCGAAAGTTCAAGTAATTTCAAGTAAAAGTGATAGAAAACAAACATATTCAAGGTTAGTAAAATGACCTATTGTGGAGGGAAGTCATATGGAGAGGAAAAGAGATAGACCTATTCGCGTGTTCATTTATGGAAAGATACATTTTAATTATTTCTAACTTTTATTTGTTGTATTGTAAATAATGGTAGTTGTTAAGATTATATATTGTGAGTCACTCGCTGGCCCCAATAATAATCAAATTGGTTTAACAGTGTTTCCAGTCCCCAACCATCAATGACCCATCAACAGGCTATTGACTGGCGAGGAGGAGGTGTCAGCCAAACGGATACTCCCGCGAATCGAGTTGTTCTCTGGTACGGGTAGTCACAGGTATCGATAAGTCTCCATGGAAAACCCTTTTCAATGACCCAGCCAGTACAAAAAAGTTAGAAAAGCATCAAACTCATAGGATTCCCAAAAGTTGGTACATCATAGAGATTAGGTCACAATGGAACAATACCGGAAGTTCGAGAAGGGGAATCCCCTCCCAAGCTCTCCAAGATGCTGTAGCCCTAAATTCGCATAAGGTTTAAATGTCCAAATATAAACGTTTACATGTGGCCTTGACCTCACTTGTTTTACAGTGAAACCTCTCCAAAACCGCCCCCTTGGAGAAGAACCGCCCCTTGAGAAGACCCTCTCCTGAGTATCATATCTGGATATTTGTGGGTCAATGATTCCGACTTAGGGACGAAGCTATATAGTAGTGGTGGCCCAAGTTCTGTGCTCGACCATTACTCTATTTACCCTAACACATAATGATGTACATGTAGCCACAATCCCCCGTTGAGGATATATTTAAGGGGCTCCGAGGCTAGCCTTCTTTATACATGGTGGGTGTTGGCTGCATTAATGCTGCTGCGGTTATAGGTTGTTAACCATTTACGCTGTGGCAAATGCTAAGTACAGTCCACTTATAACAGTGTGAAATGGGCTCGGCTATTCTCTTCCGACAAAAAGCAAAGCTGACAAGGACCAACACGCAGCTGGAAATCACCAACCAAAGACTCTTTCCATTGTTACCCCTCATTTTTTTTAGTAAATATTTTTGCGTGGTGATAAAAATATATCAATATATTGAGAATTGTATTTCAAACAAGAGATAAATAATTTCTCTTGATATTTATTCCATTACTTCCTAGCAGACAATGAACCTGGGAATGCGCTATTTTTAAACCCGGTCATCCCGATACTATTGTAATTTAGCAGCAGACATGGTGAGTTTGAAGCAGCGTTACAACAATAAGTATACACATTACAGGATCACTAAATTAGTCACCAACCAGGGCATCACGTGGAACATATTATGCTGAATAAACAGACTTTATTCTAAAGGACATAATAATGTGTTTTATTATACAATATTAAACTTTATCTCTACAGAGACCACAGTAATTTTATTCCTGTACCTAGGGGGCAGTATTATAGCATTAGATATCTGTACATAGGGGCAGTATTCTAGGCAGTTATATTCGTGTACATAGGGTCAGTATTATAGTGTTATATTCCTGGACATAGTGGCAGTATTATAGTAGTTATATATCTTGTACATAGGGGGCAGTATTCTAGCGTTATATTCTTGTACATAGGGGGGCAGTATTTTAGTAGTTATTCCCGTACATAGGGGGCAGTATTTATCCAGTTTAAAAAAATTATGCCGGTACATAGGGGCCGTATTCTAGCAGTTATATTCTTGTACATAGGGGGCAGTATTAATAGTAGGATATTCCTGTACATAGGGGCAGTATTATGTAGTTATAGATCTGGTACATAGGGGGCAGTATTCTAGCAGTTATATTCTTGACATAGGGGCAGATTATAGTAGTTTATATATCTGTACATATGGGGCATTATTAAGTACTTATATTCTTTGTACATAGGGGCGTATTATCGTATTATAATTCTTGATCTCAGATCTAGCCCTACCTCTCCTCACTAATCTGGGCTTGTCGGTAGTTCTCCCCTATGTACAAGAATATAACTACTATAATACTATACTGCCCCCTATGTACACAGAATATAACTTACTCCTAAATCTGGCTCCCAATTACAGGATATACTACTATTTGCCCACTGCCCTCCCACCATGTACAAATATAACTACTAGAATACTGCTCCCTATGTACAAATAAACTACTATCAATACTGCTCCCATGTACAAGAAATATAACTACTAGAATACTGCTCCCTATGTACAAGAATTATAACTACTATAATACTGCCCCCTATGTACAGAATATATACTATAATACTGCCTTAATACTACTGCCCCCTATGTACAAGAATATAACTACTATAATATGCTCCCCCTATGTACAAGAATATACTACTATAATACTGTCGCCCCTCCCTATGTACAAGAATATAATAACTATAAATATGTGCCCCCCCTATGTACAAGATAATATAACTTACTAAATAATCCTGCCCCTATGTACAGGAATATAATCCTACTATAATACTCTGCCCCCTATTTACAGGAATATAACTACATAATACGCTGTCCCCCTATGTAACAAGATATAACTACTATAATACTGCCCCCCTATGTACAAATATAACTACTATAATACTGCCCCCTATTACACTAGAATAAACTACTGATAACTCCATCCCTATGTACATAATAGTCACGCTACTATATACTCCCAGCCTATTTACATGAATATACTACCCATATAGATTCCCCCCCTATTTACTCCATATCAATACTAACATCTATCATCTGCCCCTATTTACAAGAATATAACTACTATAATACTGCCCCCTATGTAAAGGAATATAACTACCATAATATACTGGCCCCCCCGCCTATTTACCATGAATATAACTACTATAATACTTCCCCTCTATGTACAAGAAATATAACTACTATAATACTGCCCCCCTATGTAACAAGAATTAACTACTATAATACTGTGCCCCCTATGTACAAGAATAGACTACCATAATACTGCCCCCTATGTACAGGAATATAACTACCATAATATAACTACATTAATACTGCCCCATGACGGTACTACTATATGCCCTACAATTTAACATATACCTACATATAACTACTTCCGAGCCCTATTGTACAGGGATATAACTACCATATACTCCCACCTATGTCAATACTTACTACCTACTTCCCTGTAAATATTAATCCTACGTAATACTGCACCCCTATGTACAAGGATATAAACTACTATAATCGCGCACCCTATGTACAGGAAGTAAATACTACTAATACTCCGCACCACCTATGTACAGAACTATAACTACATAATACTCCGACCCAGATTTACAAAATATAACTTACTATAATACTGCCCCTGATGTATAAGAATATAACTACTATACTACTGCATCCCTATGTACAGCAATACTAATACTATAATACTGCCCTCTATGTAGCAATGAAATACTAAATAATATCCTTTGGCCCGCTATGTCAGCAATATACATACTAATCTGGTACCCCCCTGACTGTACAGAACTATATCCCTACTATATACGCCTAAGCCAGCAAGCACATTAATCTTTCCGTCTACTACTCCCATCAGAATTATAGATAATGCCCCTCTATGTACAAGATATACTACTATAATCTTGCGCCCCATGTACAAGAATAGAATACTATATAATCCCTAGCACCAGCACCCTCATATGCCCTAACAAGAAATATAATACTGCTATATAAAATATACTGCACAACCCCCTATGTAAAGCATATAATACTATAATACTGGCCCCTAATTGCTAGCAGATATATCAATACTAAATACGCCTCCCCCTATGTAAATATCAGATAGCCATTAAATAATAAATACTATAATACTTGCCCCCATATGTACAGGATATATAACTACTATATTACTGCCCGCCTATGTTACAAGATATAACTGGTCGAATACTGCCCCCTATGTACACGAATATAACTACGAAATACATAGCCCCTATTTTACAGGAATATAACTACTATAATACTGCCCCCTATGTACAGGAATATAACTGCTAGAATACTGCCCCCTATGTACAGATATATAACTACTATAATACTGCCCCTATGTACAGGAATATAACTACTATAATACTGCCCCCTATGTACAAGAATATAACTGCTAGAATACTGCCCCCTATGTACAGATATATAACTGCTATAATACTGCCCCCTATGTACAGGAATAAAATACTGTGGTCTCCTGTAGATACAGTTTCATATTGTATTAATAAAACACATTATTATGTCCTTTAAATAAATTTCTGTTTAGTTCAGCATTACTATGTTTTCCACGTTGATGCCCTGGTGACTAATTTAGTGATCCTGTAATTGTGTATAATTATATTGTTGTGAACGCTGCTTCAAAACTCACATGTCTGCTGTAAATTACACTGGTATCGGGTCTGACCGTGGCTTTCAAAATAGCGCATCTCCCCAGGTTCATTGTCTGCTAGGAATTAATGGAATAAATATCAAGAGAAATTATTTATCTCTTGTTTGAAATACAATTCTCAATATATTGATATATTTTTATCACCACACATAAAATATTTAAAAAAATGATGGGTAACAATGGAAAGAGTAATTTGGTTGGTATTTCCAGCTGCGTGTTTGTCACTTGTCAGCTTTGCTTTTTTGTCTGGAAGAGAATAGCAGAGCCATTTCACCACTGTATAAGTGACTGTACTATAGCATTTGCCAGCAGCAGGTAAATGGTTAACACCTATAATCCGCAGCAGCATAATGCAGCCAACACCCACCATGTATAAAGAAGGCTCAGCCCTGGAGCCCTCTAAATATATCCTCAACGGGATTGTGGCTACATGTACATCATTATGTGTTAGGGTAAATAGTAATGGGTCGAGCACAGAACCTTGGGCCACACTACTTATATAGCTTCTGTCCCTTGTAAGTAGGAATCATTGACCACAACTATCCAGATATGATCCTTCAGGAGAGGGTCTTCTCCAAGGGGGCGGTCTTCTCCAAGGGGGCGTCTTCTCCAAGGGTGCGGTCTTCTGGAGAGGTTTCACTGTAAACAGTAGGTCGAGCACATGCTAAACGTTATATTTGGACATTTAACCTATCAGACTTTAGGGCTACAGCATCTGGAGAGCTTGGGAGGGGATCCCCTTCTCCGAAACTTCCGGTTATTTGTTCCTGTGACCTAATCTCTCCTGATTGTACCAAACTTTCTGGGATCTATGACGTTGATGCTTTTCTAACTTTTTTGTACTGCTGGGTCATTAAAAGGGTTTTCCATAGGAGAGATTATCGATACCCTGTGACTACCCGTACCAGATGAACAACTCGATTCGTGGAGTATCCGCTATTGGACTGCACCTCCTCCTCGCCAGTCAATAGCCTGTTGATGGGTCATTGATGGTTGGGGACTGGAACACTCTTTAAAACCAATTTGATTATTATTGGTGCCAGGAAGATGACTCACAATATATAATCTTAAAACTATCCATTATTTACAATACAACAAATAAAAGTTATAAATAATTACAATGTATCTTCACATAAATGAACACGGCTCATAGGTCTCTCTCTGTCCTCCATATGACATTCCCTCCACCATCAGGTCATTTTACTAACTTTGAATATGTTTGTTTTCTATCACTTTTACTTGAAATACTTGAACTTTCGAAACCCAGCAATGTGAATAAGCCACATGACTCGGATGCCGCGGCCCTCGGGTTGCCGCCAGTAATCTTATAATTTGGCTGCCGCTGTCATGCAGGATTCCTTTGACATTGCATGCATGTTTTGTTGATGTCACCTAGCTCGGGGAGGAACAATAGGATGTGACGGGTAAAACGTGTGTCATCTAGGACTAAACAAAAACTTCCTGCGTCCAATAAATACTAGATCCTCCCAAAAAGTGTAAAAGGGGAAAGTGTCAGCAAGTTTGTCCATTTAGACAGCACAAAGTATTAGGTAATGTCCTGGAATAGATGTGTAATTGTTCCTTTGTGTAAATTGCAGCAGGACTATGGATTATACTTTTCAATTCCAGGATTGTAGCTTCTCTGAAAGAGTAATATGTCCTCACACTGCTGTGCTCTGTTTTCTTTGCAGCCAGTGTTGGACATTGTTCCAAGAGAGCTGTGTAATCATACCTTTGTGTATGTTAGTAGCTGCAGGAGTGTGAAATAAGGATGTGTATTCAAGGATTGTGGCTTATCGAAGTGTGGTGTGGTGGGGCGTGGGGTGGTCCTCACACTGCTGTGTCCTTGGCTCCCTACATTAAGATGATCCTCCTCTTTGCTGTTTTTTTTTACCTGGAACCTGCATGGCTTTTACTCGGGTTGGGCGCTTTGTAGAAACTCAATGCAGAGAGTTCAGCACGCAGTGTTAGTACGTCGCCCCTGTAGAAGTTACTATACACTCACCGGCCACTTTATTAGGTACACCATGCTAGTAACGGGTTGGACCCCCTTTTGCCTTCAGAACTGCCTCAATTCTTCTAATGATGTAGACCCCATACCAAACCATAGCTAATGATGTAGACCCTATACCACACAATAGATAATAACGTAGACCTCATACCACACAATAGCTTATAATGTAGACCTCATACCACACAATATCTAATCATGTAGACCATATACCAAACAATTGCTACAAATGTGGAGCCCACTCCACACATTAGCTAATAATGTGACCTCGTTCCAAAAAATAACTAATTATACAGACCCCAGACCATACAATAGAACTCATCCACACTTTGACATTGCGGAGATGCACCTAAACATTCATAGGGTCGAAACTGCATAGAATGCATGGAACTTATATGATGCCTTTACCTGTGATGTCTAAAGTCTATTCTTCTCAAATATGAAGGGAAGGGAACCCAGACATGACCTGACCATGTGGGGCGGCCATTTTGCACTCTCTGTAAATAGGCAGCTATAAATATAAAGCCCGAGCATCTGATGCCTATTTCCTCATTTCGGGTCGCTCCCCGCCTGTGGCAATCACAGAGCAGTAAGTGTTTTCAGCATCGGGAAACAAAGCTGCACGAAGGTGGAGGTGCCTAAAGCCCGACATGTTAACCATTTCCTAATTAACTACATGTGTACGCAGGAAGCAGTCAGATGAAGGATTTGTCCAATTACAGGAACGCCGCACCAGACAACATAATCTCCTACCAAGATCTGAGCAGAGAGAAATGGATTTCCAGTTATCGTACATATGTGTTTATAAGACTCCAGATGGAGCTTTTCACATTGTTCGTCCACCGTGAAGTCACTTATCAAGAAACTAAATATCACACATTTCTTTCCGTATTGTTAACTGTTCTCCCAAATTTTGTACAAAATTTGAATTTTATGTATGAAAAATAATTTACACAATTTGTGACATTCCGGGTTACAAAATTGGTTTGATAAAAATCAGTTTGGAATTTCAAATATTGTGTATAATGTATCAAAAAAACTAATTTACGGAATCAAATCCATTTGGTTGAATGAAAAAGCTTGTGGATTTTTCTCTCTCGACAGGGAATGTACCATCCTCCCCAACTTATCTCTAGAACAGGGGTCCACTGACCACCATTCCTGAATAGACTCTTGAAGGGTTTGTCCAAAGTAGACAAGCTATCCCTTATCCACAGGATATAAACACACACATAACTAGCTGATCGTTAAGGTCCAACTGCTGTGATCACAGGTTTTTCCAACCTGGTATTTGCAGGCCCTGGGATCCCCAAAGTATCTCCAGAACAGAGGTCCACTGACCGGCATTCCTGAAAATAGCTGAGCAAATAGGCTCTTAAAGGGTTTGTCCCAAGTATATAAACTATCCCTTATCCACAGGATATGTATGCACACAACTAGCTGATTGTGGTGGCCCAACTGCTGGGACCCCCATTGATCACAGCTCTCCAGAGAATGGGGGTACGTTCTCACTAATGGGTGGGGTGGTTGGAGAAGCATATGGCTAGAGGATAACTTATATACTTGGGACAACCCCTTTATTACACATGGCTGCAGGACGGGGGCAGCACACATGAGATAGGCCAGTCCAAGAGATGGGAGTTGCATCAGGTATTTACAACATATCCCTTGGGACATATCATGTGGATCCCTTCAAGCAGGTGACACAAAGTCCCCAAATTTTTGGTAAAATATAAACTAACCCTAACCCTAATTACATATAGAGTTCGGTAACTTTCGTAGACAGTAAAGCTAGTAACAAAGGCGACCTAACACATTCCCGGCACTGGAGAAGCAGTCTCATTTTTTTCCGTTTTTGCTATCCCACAAGAATGTCTATGGTATTAGACCAGACATGAGAAATGTTGGGTAGTAATTAATAATGATTGCGTTGTATTTCTACCGCTGACAGATGGACCGCCACACATTACCCTACTGATGCCATCCGGAGACTTAGCTCGAGCCGGTACCACCAGACTGGTGGTGGAAAGTGAATCACTGCTTAGACATGTGTTTTGATCTGAGGCCTCAGACTGTCATACAGACCTCGCTGGTATGTTGTGGTTTGTTCCCAATCTGATAGAAAAGAAAAAAGGGTTTGTCCCGTCATTAAAAACACATGGGCTGAGTGATCTGGACTCCCGTAAGCCGCCCTGCCTCCGAGTTTTATGTGGCTTGGCACATGATTGCTGGCGTGTATCTCATGTCATACTTATTATGTCTGTTCCTTTTCTAATTGTCCTGAGATTGTGACTGATACAGTTTGACTGGGACTTGAGTGAACTTCACGAACAGTTTAGGTAATCAGGGATTATCCAAGATTTATGGGACCAAATCAGATTTTTCAGTATTTATGACTCCGAGGGACTTAAAAATCCAGCAACTGACTTAGTTCCAGGTGTAGGATCCTTACCAAGGTCTAAAGCTAGAGCTTATGAGTCCTGGATACATTCCTCCAAGCTGAAATAAGTACTTGGTTTGGTCCCATTAATAGTTGCTAGCAGGATACAGTGAAGTTGGGAAGATCAGGATATGGACCCAAGGCATCAACCATGCAATGAAAACAATTGAACAGGTCCAAACAATAAAGTCTTATCACATCAGAATCCAAAAAGTTACTAGATCTCAGTAGATCTCCCATTGACTGGACACCATGAGGGTCACTTCAATTTTGATGACATAGAAGTCTTCAGAACCAATAACGTATATATATTTCACTACATACACCTTCACCCTTGGAGCAGAACTTCAAACATGGACCCCTATTATCACTTCTATAGGGTTCATAGCTGGACTAAAGTCAGGAAGATCAGGATATAGTCTCAATGTATCGACCCTACAATAGAGTCCAATAAGTTTCTAAATTATACGTCAACAGGTCCTAATGACCGGACACCATGACGTTTACTTAATGGATGATGAAGTTTCCAGGACTCTCTAATAAAGTTTCTTCTATTGATTACATATTACTGACCTATAGTATGAGAAATTTGAAGACTGAATTGGTGGACTGATGTCAGGATGTGGACATCAACCACCCAAAGTTGGCAAGTTCCAATGATCGGACACCATGACAATTACTTAGATGAAGTTTCTTCTATTGACTACATATCTTTGTCTTTAGATAACGACTGCATACATGGAACACTATTATCAGAATTTTGGAGACCAAATTGCTGGACTGAAGTCATGAAGATCAGGATGTGGGCTGAAGACATCAACCACCCAATGTTGGCAAGTTCCAATGATCGGACACCATGACAATTACATAGTTAATGACGAAGTATTCAGAACTCAGTGAAGTTTTTACTATTGACTACATATCTTTGTCTTTAGATAACGACTGCATACGTGAAACACTAGTATCAGAATTTTGGAGACCAAATTGCTGGACTGAAGTCAGGAAGATCCGGATGTGGATTGAAGACATCAACAACCCAATGTTGGCAAGTTCCAATGATTGGACACCATATAAACTTCTCCGGTGAAGTTTATTCTATTGAGCACATATCTTTAGATATGGAATGCATAAATGGAACCATATTATCAGAATTTTGGAGATTGAATACCTGGACTAAGGTCAAAAATATCACTCTATGGACATCAATGGCCCTTTGTAGGCAAGTTCCAATGACTGGACACCATGGAAGCCACCTCAGCATTGGCGATGAAGAAGTCTTCGGGACTCTCCAATGAAGTTTATTTTTTTGAATACGCATTTGATCCAAAGATGAGGACCCCTTTTATACAATCTTATTGCTAGCTCCTTGAGGACCACATGGCTGAACTAAATGTACTGTAGAGTCTTACAATTGTTGCAGAAACAATCATCATTAACCAACATATGTACACTCACCGGCCACTTTATTAGGCACACCATGCTAGTAACGGGTTGGACCCCCTTTTGCCTTCAGAACTGCCTCAATTCTTTGTGGCATAGATACAACAAGGTGCTGGAAGCTCCTCAGAGATTTTGGTCCATATTGACATGATGGCATCACACAGTTGCCGCAGATTTGTCGGCTGCACATCCATGATGCGAATCTCCCGTTCCACCACATCCCAAAGATGCTCTATTGGATTGAGATCTGGTGACTGTGGAGGCCATTTGTGTCCAGTGACCTCATTGTCATGTTCAAGAAACCAGTCTGAGATGATTCCAGCTTTATGACATGGCGCATTATCCTGCTGAAAGTAGCCATCAGATGTTACAGGGTACATTGTGCTCATAAAGGGATGGACATGGTCAGCAACAATACTCAGGTAGGCTGTGGCGTTGTACCAAGGGGCCCAAAGAGTGGCAAGAAAATATTCCCCACACCATGACACCACCACCACCAGCCTGACCCGCTGATACAAGGCAGGATGGATCCATGCTTTCATGTTGTTGACGCCAAATTCTGACCCTACCATCCGAATGTCGCAGCAGAAATCGAGACTCATCAGACCAGGCAACGTTTTTCCAATCTTCTACTGTCCAATTTCGATGAGCTTGTGCAAATTGTAGCCTCAGTTTCCTGTTCTTAGCTGAAAGGAGTGGCACCCGGTGTGGTCTTCTGCTGCTGTAGCCCATCTGCCTCAAAGTTCGATGTACTGTGCGTTCAGAGATGCTCTTCTGCCTACCTTGGTTGTAACGGGTGGCGATTTGAGTCACTGTTGCCTTTCTATCAGCTCGAACCAGTCTGCCCATTCTCCTCTGACCTCTGGCATCAACAAGGCATTTCCGCCCACAGAACTGCCGCTCACTGGATGTTTTTTCTTTTTCGGACCATTCTCTGTAAACCCTAGAGATGGTTGTGCGTGAAAATCCCAGTAGATCAGCAGTTTCTGAAATACTCAGACCAGCCCTTCTGGCACCAACAACCATGCCACGTTCAAAGGCCACAAATCACCTTTCTTCCCCATACTGATGCTCGGGAGAACTGCAGGAGATTGTCTTGACCATGTCTACATGCCTAAATGCACTGAGTTGCCGCCATGTGATTGGCTGATTAGAAATTAAGTGTTAACGAGCAGTTGGACCGGTGTACCTAATAAAGTGGCCGGTGAGTGTATATCTTGAAGTAACAAAAGACACAAAGACCATCTCCCCCCACAGCATACTATCAGGTGGAAACAACAGCAGCATTAACCATCATAAGAAAATCTTGCAGTAGCCATAGCTAGAGTGGCCTTCACCCTTATCGCATGACCCTTGCTACCATGTAGAAATGCTACACTGAGCACAATTGCAGGACTAGTATCTTGCAACGCCCAAGATATTTGAGTATTTAATCAATTACTTCTGAAAAAATTCAACCTTAAAACTACTAAAAATGATTCAAACTCATTAAAATCGCCCCCCCCCCCTTCCTTTAGGCAGCGTCTTCCCTCAATGAACCTGTATTTTCCTAAACCTCTATGAAACTTTGATGAGGTTAAATCTAAGTTGTGTTTTAGTGCCAGTCAGAATTAGGCAGCACTATGGCTCCATGAATAATTGAGTGTCTTGTCCTGCAGCAGTACATAGGGGGCAGTATTATAGTAGTTATATTCCTGTACATAGGGGGCAGTATTATAGTAGTTATATTCTTGTACATAGGGGGCAGTATTATAGTAGTTATATTCTTGTAGATGAGGGCAGTATTATAGTAGTTACATTCTTGTACATAGGGGGCAGTATTATAGTAGTTATATTCTTGTACGTAGGGGGCAGTATTATAGTAGTTATATTTTTTATGTAGGGAAATGCCCTTAAAACTCATTTGAGATACAGATGAGAAACTCTCTGCAATTGTTAATAAAACTTGAGCCGTGTTCTGGTTTATGGAAATCACAACTACAGAATTCCACACTGTGACCTTACCCCAAAACCAGTCCCCAGTGCCTGACACCTGACACCCCCCATGCTGGTTATACTGGAGCAGATGTATATAACGAGAATCGCATTATATTCCTGTGGCTCCAGATCCTCCCCTCGAGGGTTAACAATAAAATATCACAATGTGGCCGTGTACATGTTATAGTATCGGATACAGACAATGGCTATAAAATAGATACAGTGTGAGCTCAGGCTGATTTAAGATAGAACAATAAATACCACAAACTCCACTAACCAATACATAATATAAACCTGAGGACCCAGCAATAAGTAACACCTACCCCAGACAAAACAATAAACTAATCATGGACCCAAGACCAGACAGTTTATATTAATGAAATCCCCCAGCCCAAGCAATTAAAATGGAGACAACAAGCGCAGCCCAGACAAGAGAATGGAGACTCGAGAGCAGATTCATTTTATTCTATTTGAAGCTAAAAAAAAGAGAATGTTTCAAATACCCTGGCTTATACCCATACCATGAAGTAGTAAGGCTTATAAATAAAAAATAGTCGAAACGCGTTGGTGTTGGTTGTCTTCACTACTTGTTGGTAAACGTGTACATTTAGGGATGAAGAAATAAAGGAATATAGATCCTGATAAAGCAAAAATACTCCCAACATCAAAGGAACAGAGCGCCGGTGTTGTATAACTGGGAGTGATTGAAGTAGGAGGAGGGATTCTGTGAGACCTGAGTACAGCTGCCAAGTGACTTGCAGCCCCATACTCCACAACTGCTCGGGACAATCCTTAGCAATGAGGGCCCATATCATGATAAAGTATCTTTTTTAAATGGGTCTTCCATCCGATTAAAAGTCAATCAGCTAAGTACATCCAATGTCCAATGCTTCGCGCGCTTGTGTAAGCTTGCCATGCAGCATTGTCATAGCTCAAGCTTCCACCATTAGGAACCATTGAAGGACAAGCCCCCAATTTGGCAAAGTCACTGTCTACAGAAAAGAAAAACGACAAGAAAGGAAAAGCCACTGCTCTGACCCATAACTAAACCCTATCAAGGGTGGTGACATGATGGACTACCTCCGCCTAAAGGGCTGGTCATCCCATGATGACTAATTTACAACTTTTTTACAAGTATCGGCAAACACTAGCAATTGGGGTATCATAAGTAACGGGGTCTATATAAATCCATTCTCAATAGGTCCCGTCTAGAACGTATTTGCATCATGTATAAAAGGGGTTTGTCCAATTGCTTTTTGTCCAGAATGATGCAGTTAGGTTGAAATAATTAGTAGCATCCCAAGATATTGTGCCCTATACTGCATTGATGTGGGACGGAGTCTTTTTTTATAAAAGGAATCTTTTACTAATAATACAGTCTCTCGACCATTAAATTGGACAATGGTCATTAAAAGTCTAGGAAATTTTTGGCACATCTTTGGAAAAATTCATCCTGGAACGTAAGTATCAGGCCGGGGCTGGATGAGTAGTATTGAAGCTGTCTTATTACATTCCACGTAACAGGCAATAACATGTTTTTTTTTTTCCTTCCCACATCTGTAGCGCGTACATGCAGCTGCATCCAGAATGTACAGAAGCGTTCACACCCAAAAAAGATGTTATGTAAATCCTCGAGCCTGTGAGCTAAGACGAGATTAATATTTAAAAGATCTATGGATTTATGAACTTCAATATTACAATGCACTAATATTTGTAGGCTGCTGAACATCCCTAAGATTGTAATTTGATTGGTATGTATAAGAATATAAGGCAAAAGGTTCAGCATCAGCCGATGGGTGTAACTTGAGGAGGTGAAGAGGGTGCCGTCGCCGCAACCGGGCCCAAGGCTAGGGGGCCCATAAGGTGTTGTAAACTTCCCATAGGAGAAGGCTAGTTCAATTAAACCATAAACGATAGGCGGGGGGGCTGACACAGATGCGCACGGGCCAATCAGCTTTAAATATGCTGCTGGCAGCCGACAAAAAGGATCGCCACTTTTAATGACAGACCCCCTTTGTGGTAAACTGGCGTGCCACATGCTTAGGGGACTAATGCCTCAGGATTCCCATGCTAGCTCTGTGAAGCGGGGCACTTGTACCCAATTGAGTGTTGCAACCTTCCAGCTCTGCGATGTGCATCCTTGATTCACGTGACTTTTGCAGCTCGGTCCATTAAGTGAGTTAGGTGACTGCAATAGACAAGCATTTACCACTATTCACTTTAACGGCGCTCTCTTGGTAATAGGGACCTAGGTGCTTGGTTGGGGGTCAGACGCAAAAAAAAGTTTTTGGGTGGGACATACCTTGGCGAAGTATTACACTGATGACATATGATGGCCAAAAAACGGACCAGACCTTCGTTGTTGGGAGCGTAAACAACGGCACAGGGTGGTTCTGCAGTAAAACCGGACCTTGTACCGGGCTTAATCTGGTTTCGGATAAGAAGTGAAAAAGAAGTATCCACAGTGTAGACTACAAACTGATACACTGTAGCAGATTAAAGGTAACGTTTGGGCAGCTGCTTACAGAAGTGATGAGCTCAATTGTATCCTTTTTTTTGGGATGACATAAAACCCCCTTAAAGTGTTTCTTTATAAAACTATAGAAGGAGAACGACTTAAAGATTTTATATTTAACACTGCAATAGAAATGAAGCTGTGCCGCCACTACAGAGGCGAGCCAGGCTGCAGCGACCCGGAGCTCAGGGTGCTTTTAATTCATACATCCCAGGCTTTTTAAGGTGTTTGTTGTCCTCTGCTTTTTGTGGGGGGAAGGGTGGTTGTTACAGTAACTGTAGTTAGTAAAAGACATTCTCAATTTCAATTGTTTGTGGGCAGACGGCTGGAAGGGGAGACGGATTCTGGGGGCTTGCCATGAGCAGTTCTCCTCATCCTACGTACATAGATCAAGGAAAATACATGCAATGAGAATCCTGATATACTAATTAATCTCCCCTAATTTTGGACGACGTTTAATACTTATATTTTGTTTAGTAAATGATAGTAAGGTCAGGTAGTACACAAGTCGCGCCCCCCCACTGCACCAGCAGACAGAATAGTAGTGCAGCTCTGGAGTAGTAAACAGGATGTAACTCCAAGGAGCAGTACAGGAATAAGTAATGTCATGTATGTACCACAAGTTGACTGCACAAGCAGCAGAAATAGTGAGTTGAAGCTCTGGAGATATAATACAGGATTTGTAACTCAGGATCGTACAGGATAGTAATGTCATGTATGTACACAAGTGACGGCACCACAGCAGAATAGGGAGTGCATTCTCATTCTGCTGTGAGGGCGCTGACGGGTGTGAGTGGTTGTGTGCTGCTGAGCTCCGCACCACCTGAGCATCTCCATCCACCCGGCCTGCTATCTCCTCCCCAGGGAGGGAGTGAGTGGTTTTCTGGGATGAATCAAGCTGGAAAGTCCAGGCTCATGGTCTCCGGACCAGGCCGGCGGGAGGCAGGAAAAAACAAGTTACCGGCAAAGCAGAAGGGGTATGGGGTGAGAAGATTGCCCGGAGCCAAGGACGCAGCGATTGTGACCTCGGCCCCACCCCCAAGACCCAGGGAAGCCGCAAGGTCCCGGTTCACAGGAAGATCAAGGAAAGTGACCATTCAGCCTTGAGTGATCATCCTGCGAAAGCTGGATTGTACAGTTATGTGAGGGAAAGCGGTGGTTCAGCTGAAAAGCGGGTGGTGCTCACGGGGGGCGGGAGGTGCAAAAGCAATGGGGCGATCTTAAGGCCAGGGGAGTCTGCTTCCATCTATGGCTCCCGGATGCTGAGCACCTCCGTGAGTACGAGGAAGCGGGAAAAAGCGCTCTGAGGAGAGGCCCAGGAGAGATAGGGAGACCTGGCCCTAGCGGGGGGTGGCTTACGCAGAGAAAGAAAAAGTCTGATCTACTTACCACCATATAGACAGACTAATAAGCCGAGGTCCACCGCTCTGACAGGAGAAGCGTATCTTTATCCGTGAGCAAGCGTTCCGTTTCGTGAAAAATTGGAGAATGATGCGAGGTAGGTTTGATGACCATGCGCCAGGAGCAGCTGAGAAAGCTGAAGGGCGTGAGATCCAGGCGGGGATTGAGATGATGGAGATCGATGATGAGGAGGAAGAGGAAGACCCTGCCCGTTTCCGTTGGTGGCATGCACAACACCAGCAGGACCGCACGAAAGGCTGCCTGCGGAGCAAGCGCCAGATTACCATCGGATGCGGCTGCAAACTGGAGGAGGGGAAAGTGATGACAGCGGCCAGGGGGGGGGCGCTAATGGTCAGATCGTCAGCTTGAGTCCGTTCACTCCAGAACTTTTCCTCGGCGATGAATCCCGAAGTAGTGACGACCAAAAGAGAAAAGAGACGAGACCCAGAAGACCAAGGCCGTCTCAGGCGGTGAATCTGGTGTTTCGTCCCCTCCATGTTTACATTCGGGCGGGGGGCAGAGTGGCCAGCCTGTGTGTAGGCCCCGTGCCAGCCCAGCACGGAATCCTGCAGTGGATCGGTTTTTTGCAGGGGTGCGGGAGGGGGAATGAGTGCAAAGCCAAGTTTCATCATGGCCGCAGTAAGCACCAGCTTGTTTGTAGTAGCAAGGAGGTGCCAGGAAGGCATCGGCCGAAAGGCCGGACAGCAGTGAGGGCGATTCGGGCAGCGGTACTGGGTACTTTGGCTGACCCCCAGTGGGAGGGGGGGGGGGAGGGGGGGGGGTGGGGGTGGGCCAGTGCAGGGGCAAGTGGCGGTGGCTCCTGTGGCCCTTAGCGCTGTGCTGCTCCGGTGAGCACGGCAGTGTGATGGGGCGCTTGGGCTTGTAAGTGCGGCGGCCTCCCAAACTCCCGTGCCAGCCTGCAGAGAAAGCGCCGGAAAAGTGTTTTATTCTGTTTGGTGCCATCAAACTCTGAAGATATGAAAAAGGGGCACAAAAAGACGTCTGGAGTCTTGTAAGGACAAGAGGGCCTCTACCACAATCGAGCAGCGATGCTCAAAAACATTATAAAAAATGGCGGAAAACAAGGGGTTGGGTTAATGCCAATGAGGCAGAGGGAACAAGTAAGATCGGGGTTGGAGCGCCTCTTCTCAGGCTGATCAGCTATGGGAGGTAGCTCTCCCCCAGTGCCAGTGACGCCGAGGGCCAACCCCAGGTCCTCTGGCCCAGCTGGTGTGAGTGATGAGTGATGCAAGGAAAGCGAGGCAGTGATGCAGGAAGCGAGGCAGTATAATGTATTAGTGTGGTGAATGTGGGGGTGGTGAATGGCGCTGCGGGGATCTGGTGTGAGTGCTGGTCCATATTGCACCCCCTGGTGGGCCGCTCCCATAAGGAGCTATTGCGCGTGTCACCGATGGGGGCAAGTGGGTTACTCCTTGTCTCCTGGATCGGGGAACAGGTTTTTGCAAAGGCGTCTTCGGGAGGCTCTCAGAGAGGGGAAAAAAAGGTCAATCACTGTAGAGGGGAGAGAGGTTGATTGTCCTTCTGGACAGACAGCATGGCTGGCAGGCCTTCCAAGAGGAAAGGGGGGGAGAGACTGTATGGTCTTTACCCACAACCGGCCCGGAGCTGCCGTAGGAATGTGGTTAGTCTTCGCTGGAGGGGCAGTGACGCATGCCCACCCAGGTCAGGGTGGTGGTGGAGTCCTCCTGAAGATGACTTCAGGGCTAGTAATCTTTGCCCTGATACCATCCTTATGGTTACTCCGGAGAGTTCGATGTCAGCTTTGTTCGAGGAGGGCATTAGATCTCTTCGGTCGACTTCTGAGATGGCAAAGAACGAGCCCGCATTGGAGACTTTGCTGTGCAAGCAGTTGTCTCGCAAAACACAAAGTCAGGAAAGTGACCGTTTTTTGAACCCGGAACGAGCACTTTCTTGCATGTCAATGGACATCATGACGGGCTCAGTCGTTATGGTGAGGGTGTACATACTCAAGAAAAAACCGCGATGAATGTGGCATTTGGTCTGGGGACTGGACCTTCATGATGGAAGTTGAAGTGTTCAGGCGGCACCAGTCGCCCACATTCCTCTTCAGCGTTCTTGGGCGGGACAGAATCTGATTTTCTACCAGGGGAGCGAAGGTCTGTCACAGGTGGCGGTTGACCCAACACACTTTAGCGCCCGCTGCCAAGTGCAGAAGTGCGCTTGTGTGGTGGGCTAGGTCATCTTCGCTTGCATCCTGTAGGACATTAGGTGTAACCTGTGTGGTGAGCCGGTCCACCCTTTCCGCCGTTGTCCTCGCTCTGGGCCAATGCGGTTGTGACCCAGTGGGAGGAGGCCAGGAGGTTGCTTCTGCTGGGGAGTTTTTACAAGCGAGGTGGAGGAGCTGACGGGGGCCTGTGAGGAAAAGCAAGAGAAGGGCCTTCTCAGTTAAGGCGGCTTGAAGCCAGACAAAAGGGAAGAGAACTGGGAAGCCTCAGTTGCTTGGGGGACCCTTGGTCCTTCCTCAGAGGCTGGTCATGCTATGAGGCCCTGAGGGATGATGAGTTGGCTGAGGAGTCAGGAGGATGGTGGAGCGCGAGAGAAAGGTGCCATGTCCTCCACGTCCTCATTAGAGAGTATGGATGAGGATAACAGGATTTGGCTAGAAATAAGCGCAAGCAGAAAAAGGAAAAAAACGCGGCCTATCTAAGGTTACCTAAGGAAAGGGAAAACTTCCTCCCTCTGGTTGAGCTTTCCAACCGTCCTCACCCTGATGAGATCGCCCTCCTGGAGGAGAGGCTGAGGGTGGGGTTCTGGAGGGTGCGGCGGACAGAGCAGCCTGCAGGGGGCGGCCGAGTCTATATCCTCTTGGGGATGCTGGGGTCCTCAGAGTGGGAGATGACTCGAGCCAGGAGACAAGGACGAAAGGAGAGGGTGAGTCCGGGTGGGTCCTTGGGGCAAAGTAATACAGGAACCTCAATTGCGTTTAAAAAAGAAGTGCCACAATTATGAAGGGAAAAGGGAAAAGGGATCATCCGCAGAGGACAGTAGAGGAAGGGAGTTAGTAGAAAAAAGCCGTCTAACTCAATCACTTTCAGATGGCGGGCACACACTCGTTGACGCCTGGCGCCATTAATGTCGCCCCGCATGAAGTTGAGCGGCTAATTGGCGCCTTTGATTTTCTCGGCCGATGTTTTGAAGCGACATTTTTTATTTTTGCAGGAGACCAGGCTGCAAGATGTGGCGGCCGTGTTAAGCTAAGAGGGAATGGAGACCGGGCCTTCTATTGGTCTCTTGCGGCCGAGCGTATGCGGAAGAGGAGAGAAAGTGGCGGTCCTTTTATCACCGACCGGTAGAATGCCGACGAGTTATTGAGGTTAGAAAGGGGGGGGCCTGATCATGGATGTCCTCATGAAGGGGACAAGAACTTGCCCTAATTAACATCTATGGCCACAGTCCAAGTGGGACAGGAAGTGTCTTTTATGAGGATTCAAGACCCTACCTTTTTCAAGTCGGCGGTGGTCTTTGTGTAGAGGGGACTTCAATGTGTCAAGAGACGTCCCCGATAGGGGAGGTTCCAGAGACAGATGACTTATGATAGGTCGCTCTTAAATAGCATAAGCTAGTGAGGCTCGCCTGTGGATGTCAACATCCGGCACACCCAGGCCACGCGGGGTTTTCAACTATTATAGGGTAGCTGCAGGTCTAGAATAGACAGGTTTATTTAAAGGAGGAAGCCATTCGCAGAGGGTCCGTTGTTGAGGTGGAGTTCTCCGACCAATGTCTAATTTTGTCTCGAATGTTACGAGACCACCGGGATGGGAAGAGGCTACTGGAAGCTAAATTCGTTCTCCCTTTGGAAGAAGCAGAGATAAGACAATCCTTGAGGACTTTCTCAGAGCAGAGCCAGAGGTACATTGATGGGCCTGTGTAGCAGTAAGTCAGAGTGGAGTGGGGGAGATGCTCAAGAAAAGGGTGGCGAGGATCTTCCGCCAGCTCTCGAGCCTCAGGAGCCTGAAAGGTACCGCCTGTATGGGACTATTTTTCTGGAGGACGGAAACCGAGCATCTCGTCTCGACTGGAGGTAGTCGTGAGGACTCTCCAGAGTGAAATCCTTGATAAGAGGTTGTCCAAGTACCGATAGACACGCATCTTTGCGTTTTGAGAGGATTACGGGAAATAACCGCTCGCACCGACCCTTACAGAAACGCAAGATGTCAGTGAATGGTAAAGTGTCACAGGACTGGTGACAGTACGGGATCCCTTGAAAGGTACAGATCAGGGATTTGGAGGTCGTAGATCTTCTACTGCACCTTTGGGCAGGAGGAAGGATCTAGATCGGGGATGTTGTGCGGTTTCCTGGCTTGAAAACTGTCCCGAGCCAGGAGTTAGACCCCTCTCGTGAGTTTGGACCAAGATGATTAGGGAAGGGGAAGTCAGCCGGGCGATTGAAAGGGCTCGCCCTCAAGAAATCGCCGGGTACGGAGGGGCTAACTCTGATTTATAAGACCTTAGGACGCCTTGGTTTCCCCTCTTGACTGAGGGATTCAATGAGGTCTTTTCCTTCGGGCGCTCTGACGGAAGTCAATGAGGAGGTCTGACCCCCCTGATCATCCTGTTCAAAGGGTAAGGACGATGCGTATTGAGAACTGGTCCCATAGCGCTTCTCAAGACGGGACCGAAAGGTTGGGCAAGGTGTGTTTAATCGGCTGGTGCCGTTGGCACCCCCCCCCCCCCGGCTCCTTTCGGGGGGACCCGCACTGCTCTGTTCAGGCCGCAGTACATTTAGTGCTGTGCTTTGTGTCGGGAGGCAGTGGAAACAGGGCAGGGCTGTAACTGGAAGGCGGTACTTGCTGTCCTTTGGATAGGCAAAAGCGTTTCGATCGGTTAACCACGAGGACCTCTGGTCGTCCTCTGAGGTATGGCATGCCGGGTGGGTGGTCAATTTGCTTGAAAGTGTGTACGCAGGGGCAGAGAGTTTCCGCGTGTGAACGGTTGATTGGCCGCTTTTTGAGGTTGGGTCGGTGTTCGCCAGGGTTGTCTCTGAGCCCCTACTGTCGTGTTCGCTATTGACCCATTCCTTAGGAGGGTTGATCGTGGGCCGTTGGGGAGTCGGGATGGACCGGGCAGACACCGGAAGCCACTCTAAGGGTGGTTGTAGCAGGTAGCTGAGACGTCACTGTTTTGTGTCCTCGAGCAAGGGGAGGCGCAATGGGTGATGTCAGAGGTCTACCGTACTCAGAGGTTTCGGGTCCAAGATCAACCGGGATAAGTGTGAGAGTCTCTGGGGGGAGAGGGAGGTCCAGGCTTTGATCTCCCGGACACTCTTCAGGGCCCCAAGAACTATGCCCACAGTTTTCGCATCGATTTGCCAGGGGATTAGCCCCATGCAAAACTGGGAAGGCAGGCTT
This sequence comes from Engystomops pustulosus, assembly GCA_019512145.1. NCBI lineage: Eukaryota > Metazoa > Chordata > Amphibia > Anura > Leptodactylidae > Engystomops > Engystomops pustulosus. The sequence continues at coordinate 6,863,055 of CM033651.1, forward strand.
AAGATCGCCGCTCAGAGGGTGGACCAGTGGAAAGGGTTGGTCTTTGACCCTCAGAGAAAGGGTTAATCTGATCAAAAACTTACCTGCTCCCATTGATGATTTCCCTGGGCAGTGTGTGGGCATGTTGCCAGACCCCCTCTGGACTCGGGTTTTTTAAGTCTGTTCTTCCAGCTGTTATGGGGAAGAGGTGAACCGAACAAGAGGGAGGTTTACTTAACGCCGAGGAGACAAGGAGGGGTTGTGTATGGTCAACCCTGTGGTGTTCATAGTGAAAACCTTTCCTTAAAATCAAGTAGCAAACCTCGGAAAGAGAGGGGCTCCTCCGTGGGTATACTCCTGCAGGGGATGGTTCGGCCTTTCTTCCAGGAATGGGAGACAGGAGACAAGTGAAGGATCTCCGCACACCGCAGGGGCATCTTCCGGATTACGCTACCCCGGTGTCTGAGGTGAATTTTTTCCGCCGGGGGTTGGAATGTGGGAGATCAGGACAATGTCGAGGAAAACCCTGACAAAAGGGTTTCTGTTGCCGTTTCAGACGCCTCTGGCCCGCAGGGATTGCCAAAGTCGGGATCTTGGGGTGGGTTTGAGTTTATGAATTCCACAGGATCCCTTGAAGTTTTGGGACTGACTTGGCGTTGCCGGCATGCCTTCAATGGAAAGCTGTGTGTGTGAGGGACAATCTGAGTTGTAGGAGCTCTGAGGAACGGGGTTTGTACCCGGCGGAGTGCGGTGGACTGCTGGAGAGCATGGACCACTTCCTGCTTCAGTGACCCTTAAAACAGAGGTGTAAAAAACCGGGTGGGCGCTTCCCATCCATTAGTTCCGGGTGGCTGGTCTCACCTATGCGGAGTGGCATATGGAGCATTCAGAGGCATGGTGGCCGGGACCGCTGGCACTTTGATTCCTAGTTAGTCTAGTGGTCAGGTACCACACGTGGAACGCACGGTGCTTAGTTTCGACGCCAGCGGGGAAAATACTCCACGGTGGATGAGGTGGTTAGGAACATTCTGGGTGACCTGGGAAGAGTGTGCGCTCTTGGAGTATGAGGGGCTGGGCACGGGGGGGCCTCTCTCCTTGGGAGGGGGTTCTCCTTTAGTGGTCCCTAGTCTGTCCATCTCCTCTCTGGTGTTGGGCTGAAGCTGGACACTGTAGATTTTTGGTTTGTATCTGAGGTATAGTGATGTAGGGGTTTGCAGGCGCCGAACCTGGGCTTATGTGTTTTGATAATGTTGATAGTTTAAGTGTTTGGATTTGTGTACAGGTGATATAGTTATAGTAGTTATAGTCTTGTGTGTATATAGTTGGTGGTTTTGGGGTGTGGGTGTTAGGTGTTGTTAGTTGGGAGGGGGGTGGCGGGACTTGGCTATACGATCGGGCAATGATTGGGACTTATAGCGCGGGACTTGGACGGTACTAGACCAGTGTCGGGGGGGGAGGGTGATGGGCGTGGGATTTAGGTTAGTTATAATTTATGTATTTTTGTTATTAATTTATTCCGTTATATCATTGTATTTCTGTGTTATTTTTGTTATTTATTATGTGTATTTTGCTGTGTATTTGATATAAAAAAAAAAAAAAAAAATTTAGGTGGTGGGACTGGGTGAAGTTTTTGTTTGTTTTCATGCTGAGTTGTGGGTGGCTGGGCCAGGCGGTTTTGTTAAGTTTATTTTCGTTTATATTTGTTCTTTGGAATTCTTTTGCCGAAGTAGGGCTTTTATTAGGTTTATTATGTTTGTTTTCACTTTTATATAAATAAAAAGATTTACAGGATTGTAACTCAGGATCAGTAAGGATAAGTAATGTCATGTAGTACACAGTGACTGCACCAGCAGCAAAGACATAGTGAGTGCAGATATGGGGGTTATAATACAGAGTAACTCAGGCTCAGTACAGTATGTAACTCTGCATCAGTTAAAAACCAAAAATATAATCTGGGTAGGCGGTTATGTATAAACAGGTTCACCTCTGGTTCACTACCTACAGCAGTCGCACTGATAAACAGTGGAGAATACTGAAGCAGTTTTGTCTGACCCTAAGCTCAGTGATTGAACCCTCCTCCATATATCTCGTGCAATGCTTTATCTTGTAACATGCCCTGCTAACGTACTATTTCTGTGCTTTCAACTATTATATTTCCATTATTCTTAATGACTTAGGCATAAAAAAGGAGCTGGTAATTCTGTGCCGTTTTCTTCATTGTCCCAGGCATTTCGTCCTTCCTTGTTAGTGATACTCGTGATCTTTTGGCCTTCAGCAGACAGTACACACAGGTACGCACCGCTCTTACCTCCTGTAGTAAATTAAAACAAGGCATACAAACAGAGTTCAGAATATGGTTCGATTTCATTATGTGATGCACACAACTCTGTAGTGGCATCTGAGGACCCAAAGAAGCAAAAAAACAAAAAAGCTAATGGTATTTTTCTCAAAATACCAGAATATAAATACTAGAATACTGCCCCTATGCTACAAGAATATAAACTACCATAATACTGCCCCCTAGTGTACGGAATATAACTACTAATACGCCCCCGATGTACAAGACTATAAACTACCATAATAACTGCCCACTTGTAACAGGACTAAACTACTACATTACTGCCCCTATGTTACAAGAATATACTACTATAATACTGCATCCCTATTTGTAAAGAATATAACTACTATAATAACTGCTCCCTATGTACACGATATAACTACTATAAATTACTGCCCCCTATGTACAAGAATCTAAACTACTATAATACTGATCCCTATGTACAGGATATAAATACTAGACTACTGCCCCCCACTATGGCCAGGAATATAACTACTGAATACTGCTCCCTATGTTACAAAGATATAACTAATAGGTGAATACTGCTCCTATGTAAAAGAATATAAACACAGAATAATGCTCCCTATGTACAAGAATTATAACTACTATAATACTTGACCCCTAGTACAGGATATAACTCATAGTATACTGCCCCCTCTATGTACAAGAATATAACTACTATATATGCTCCCCCTAATGTACAAGAATATAACTCACTAAATACTGCCCCCCCCTATGTCAAGAATATAACGTTACGATAATTACTGCCCCCCCTAGTACAAGAATATAACTACTATAAATACTTGCCCCTATGTACAGGAATATACCACTATAATATGCCCCCTCCATGTTACAGGAATATAACTACATAATATGCTCCTAGTACAAGAATATAACACGTCAATACTTGCCCCTATGTACAAGAATTTTATAACTACTATAATTAATGCCCCATGTACAAGAATATAACTCTATAATACTGCCCCCTATGTACAAGAAATACCCTTACTAGAATACTGCCCCCCTAGTACAGGAATATAGCTACCAAATACTGCCCCCCTATGTCCAGGAATATAAACTACTATAATACTGCCCCGATGGAACAAGAATAAACTACCTATAATTACTGCCCCATATGTACGGAATATAATACCATTATATACGCCCCCCCTCTGTACAGGAATATAAACTACTATAATACTGCCCCTTATGTACAAGAATATAACTTACGATAAAAAATTACTGCCCCCTATGTACAAGAATATAACTACTATAATACGGCCCCCTATGTCCAAGAATATACCTACTATAATACTGCCCCATATGTACAGGAATATAATACCTAATGATGCCCCCCCTAGGTACAGGAATATAAATACTATATACTGCCCCTATGTACAAGGAACTAACTACTATAATACTGCCCCCTATGTACAGAATAGAACTACCAGAATACGCCCCCTATGTACAGGAATTATAAATACTATTAAGACGCACCCTATGTATACAGAATATAACTACATAATTACTGCCCCTTAGTACAAGACAGAACTATATAATACTGCCCCCTAGTACAAGAATATAACTACTATAATACGCCCCCTATGTACAGGAATATAACTACTATAATCTGCACCCTATGTACCAAGAATATAACTACATAATATTGCCCAGGTACGGAAATAAAATACTATAATACTGCCCCCTATGCAGAAATACACTACTATAATATGCCCCTTGTACAGGAATATAACTACTATAATACTGCCCCCTATGGACAAGAATATAACTACTAAATACTGCCCCCTATGTACAAGAATATAACAGAAATACTGCCACCTATGTAAAAAAAATAACTACTATAAACTGCCCCCTATGTACAAAATATAACTACTATAAAACTGCCCCCTATGTACAAGAATATAACTGCTATAATACTGCTCCCTATGTACAAGAATTATAATACGATAATACGCCCCTATGTACAAAGAATATAAGTACTTAATAATGCCCCATATGTACAGATATATAAACTACTATAATCTGCCCCTATGTCAAGAATATAACTGCTAGAATACTGCCCCCTATGTACCAGATCTATAACTACATAATACTGCCCCTATGTACAGGAATATCCTACTATTAATACTGCCCCCTATGTACAAGAATATAACTGCTAGAATACGGCCCCTATGTACCGGCATAATTTTTTTAAACTGGATAAATACTGCCCCCTATGTACGGGAATAACTACTAAAATACTGCCCCCCTATGTACAAGAATATAACGCTAGAATACTGCCCCCTATGTACAAGATATATAACTACTATAATACTGCCACTATGTCCAGGAATATAACACTATAATACTGACCCTATGTACACGAATATAACTGCCTAGAATACTGCCCCTATGTACAGATATCTAATGCTATAATACTGCCCCCTAGGTACAGGAATAAAATTACTGTGGTCTCTGTAGAGATAAAGTTTAATATTGTATAATAAAACACATTATTATGTCCTTTAGAATAAAGTCTGTTTATTCAGCATAATATGTTCCACGTGATGCCCTGGTTGGTGACTAATTTAGTGATCCTGTAATGTGTATACTTATTGTTGTAACGCTGCTTCAAACTCACCATGTCTGCTGCTAAATTACAATAGTATCGGGATGACCGGGTTTAAAAATAGCGCATTCCCAGGTTCATTGTCTGCTAGGAAGTAATGGAATAAATATCAAGAGAAATTATTTATCTCTTGTTTGAAATACAATTCTCAATATATTGATATATTTTTATCACCACGCAAAAATATTTACTAAAAAAAATGAGGGGTAACAATGGAAAGAGTCTTTGGTTGGTGATTTCCAGCTGCGTGTTGGTCCTTGTCAGCTTTGCTTTTTGTCGGAAGAGAATAGCCGAGCCCATTTCACACTGTTATAAGTGGACTGTACTTAGCATTTGCCACAGCGTAAATGGTTAACAACCTATAACCGCAGCAGCATTAATGCAGCCAACACCCACCATGTATAAAGAAGGCTAGCCTCGGAGCCCCTTAAATATATCCTCAACGGGGGATTGTGGCTACATGTACATCATTATGTGTTAGGGTAAATAGAGTAATGGTCGAGCACAGAACTTGGGCCACCACTACTATATAGCTTCGTCCCTAAGTCGGAATCATTGACCCACAAATATCCAGATATGATACTCAGGAGAGGGTCTTCTCAAGGGGCGGTTCTTCTCCAAGGGGGCGGTTTTGGAGAGGTTTCACTGTAAAACAAGTGAGGTCAAGGCCACATGTAAACGTTTATATTTGGACATTTAAACCTTATGCGAATTTAGGGCTACAGCATCTTGGAGAGCTTGGGAGGGGATTCCCCTTCTCGAACTTCCGGTATTGTTCCATTGTGACCTAATCTCTATGATGTACCAACTTTTGGGAATCCTATGAGTTTGATGCTTTTCTAACTTTTTTGTACTGGCTGGGTCATTGAAAAGGGTTTTCCATGGAGACTTATCGATACCTGTGACTACCCGTACCAGAGAACAACTCGATTCGCGGGAGTATCCGTTTGGCTGACACCTCCTCCTCGCCAGTCAATAGCCTGTTGATGGGTCATTGATGGTTGGGGACTGGAAACACTGTTAAACCAATTTGATTATTATTGGGGCCAGCGAGTGACTCACAATATATAATCTTAACAACTACCATTATTTACAATACAACAAATAAAAGTTAGAAATAATTAAAATGTATCTTTCCATAAATGAACACGCGAATAGGTCTATCTCTTTTCCTCTCCATATGACTTCCCTCCACAATAGGTCATTTTACTAACCTTGAATATGTTTGTTTTCTATCACTTTTACTTGAAATTACTTGAACTTTCGAAACCCGGCAATGTAAATAAGCCACAGAATCGGATTGCAGCGGCCATTCGGGTTGCCGCCAGTATCTTATAAGTTGGCTGCGCTGTCATGAGGATGCCTTTGACATGCTGGCATGTTTTGTTGAGGTCACATAGCTCGGGGAGGAACAATAGATGTGACGGGGTTAAAACGTGTATCATCTAGGACCTTCTAAACAAAAACTTCATGCGTCCAATAAATTAATAGATGCCTCCCAAAAAGTGTAAAAGGGGAAGGAAAGTAGTGTCAGCAAGTTTGTCCATTTGACAGCACAACGTATTAGGTTAATGTCCTGGAAAGATGTGTAATGGTTCCTTTGTGATAAATGTGGCAAGCAGGATAGGATCTAACTTTTCAATTCCAGATTGTAGCTTCTCGGAACGAGTAATATGCCTCACCACTGCTGTGCTCTGTTTTCTTTGCAGCCGGTTGGACATTGTTCCAAGAAGAGTGTGTATAATCATAACTGTGGGTATGTTAGTAGCAGCAGGGTGGGAAATAAGGATGTGATATTCAAGGATTGTGGCTTATTGAAGTGTGGGGGGGGGCGTGGGTGGTACTCACACTGCTGTGTCCTTGGCTCCCTACATTAGATGATCCTCCTCTTTGCTGTTTTTTTTACCTGGAACCTGCATGGCTTTACTCAGGTTGGGCGCTTTGTAGAAATCAATGCAGAGGTTTCAGCACGGCAGTGTTAGTTCGTCGCCCCTGTAGAAGTACTATACACTCACCGGCACTCCCCACGTCTATTAGGTTCCCCTACAACCATGCTAGTAACGGGTTTGACCCCTTTTGCCCTTCAGAATGCCTCAATTTCTTCGTGGCATAGATACAACAAGGTGCTGGAAGGCTCCTCAGAGATTTTGCGTCCATATTGACATGATGGATCACCACAGTTGCGCAGATTGTGGCCTGCACATCCATGATGCGAATTCTCCCGTTCCACCACATCCCAAGATGCTCTATTGGATTGAGATCTGGTGACCGGTGAGGCAATTTGTGTCAGTGACCTAATGGTCATGTCAAAGAAACCAGTCTGAGATTGATTTCCAGCTTTCTGACATGGGCCATTCCTGCTGAAAGTAGCAATCAGATGTTACAGGGTACATTGGTGGCTCATAAAGGGATGGACATGGGCAGCAACAATACTCAGGTAGGCTGTGGCGTGTACCAAGGGCAAGAGTGACAAGAAAAATATTCCCCACACCATGACACCACCACCACCAGCCTGAGCCGCTGGGATAAAAAGGGCAGGATGGACCATGCTTTCATGTTGTTGACGCCAAATCTGACCTACCATCCGGCAATGTCGCAGCCGAAAACGAGACCATCGACAGCAAGTTTTTCCAATCTTACATGTCCAATTTCGATGACTTGTGCAATTGTAGCCTCAGTTTCCTGTCTAGCTGAAAGGCGTGGCACACGGTTGTGGTGGTTTGCTGTTGTAGCCATCTGCCTCAAAGTTGGACGTACGGTGCGTTCAGAGATGCTCTTTCTGCCTACCTGGTTTGTAAAGGGTGGCGATTGGAGTCACTGTTGCCTTTCTATCAGCCTCGAACCAGTCTGCCCATTCTCTCTGACCTCTGGCATCAACAAGGCATTTCCTGCCCACAGAACTGCCGCCTCAATGGATGTTTGTTCTTTTTCGGACCCATCTCTGTAAAACACTAGGAGATGTTGTGCGTTGAAAATCCCAGTAGTAGTAGCAGTTTCTTGAATATCAGGACCAGCCCTTTGGCACCAAAAACCATGCCACGTTCAAAGGGCCACAAATCACCTTCTTCCCCATACTGATGCTCGGGAGAACGCAGGAGATTGTCTTGACCAGGTCTACATGCCTAAATGCCACTGAGTGGCGCCATTGTGATGGGATGATTAGAAATTAAGTAGTAAAAGAGCAGGTTGGACCGGTGACTAATAAAGTGGCCGGTGAGTGTATATCACAGTACTGCTTGCGACTAACAACACATGGCAAAGGTCTTATTACACTTCTCTCGAGGAGAGGGAGTGGTAACATGAAAACACTGGGCAGAGAGCAAGAGAAAAAGTGTTGAGGAATTCTCTACTAAAAGCTACAATATATGAATATAAATCCATATGTGTTAGTGCTGCTGCTACTAACACATGCAAAGGTAGGCTGATACTCTTCTCGCCAGGGAAACATGGAACACTGGTGCACAGAGATGAGCATGTGAGGACTCTGCAAAGCTACAATATATGATAGTAATCTATCTATACAGTACTGCTGCTACTAATAACGCACACAAGGTGTTTTGCATATCTTGCTAGGGTCTTAGCTTTTTTCGGGATCACTCTGTTCTCATCTTGGATGTTGTAACCCTAGTCCTCATACCCATTGTCTCCTAGCCCTCATGTCTGGGCCTGCAGGTTCTCGGGAGCAAGTGTGAGTTAATACAACCGTGGCGCCCCCCCCCCCCACCCCCCTAAATAATGCATGTGAGTGCAAGGTAATGTGATCTCCGCTGTATGAGCAGAACAACTGCGATCAGATAATATTTCTGCCTTTCTCTCAGGACAAGCGCTGCACCTATCTCACAGCTTGCCGCTACGTTCTCTTATAGCTGCGCTTTTCATTCCTTTGGAGTTTTATAGCTTTTTCTTATTGGAGCATTTGTTTTATTTTTCATATGGTTTTTGATTTGTGATTTCAAGGAACAATTGTTGTGTTCCTTTCTGTGCTTTAATAATTGCCCCTATAAATATTGCAGTGCCGATGTCGTACCCGTTTTACAAAAAACTGAGTAATAGTAATATAATACTGTCACTTCTTGTACACAGGGGGAAGTTATTATAGTAGTTATATTCTTGTACATGGGGGGGCAGTTTATAGTAGTTATATTCTTGTTAACATAGGGGGGCAGTAGTATAGTAGTGAATTCATGTACATAGGGGGGCAGTATTTATGTAGTTATATGCCTGTACATAGGGGGCCAGATTATAGTAGTTATATTCTTGTACATAGGGGGCAGTATTATAGTAGTTATATCCTGTAACATAGGGGCAGTATTTTAGCAGGTATATTCCTGTACATAGGGGGCGTATTATAGTAGTTTAATTCTGGTACATAGGGGCCAGAGTATTATAGCAGTTATATCCTGTACATAGGGGGCAGTATTATAGCAGTGATATTCCTGTACATAGGGGCAGTATTTATTCTATAGTTATATTCTTGTAACAGGCAGGGCAGTATGATAGTAGTTATATTCCTGTACATAGGGGGGCAGTAGTATTATGTAGTTATATCCTGTAAATAGGGGGCAAGTATTATAGTAGTTATATCTGTACACAGCGAGGCAGTATTAAGTAGTTATATTCCTGGACATAGGGGGCAGCATTATAGTAGTTATATCCTGTACATAGGGGCAGCATTATAGTAGTTATTTTCTTGTACATAGGGGGCCGTATTATAGTAGTTATATTCGTGTACATAGGGGCAGTTATAGCAGTTATATTCTGACATAGGGGGCAGGATTATAGTAGTTATATTACGTACATCGGGGCAGTCTTATCGTAGTTATATTCCTGTACATAGGGGGCGGCATTTATTATAGTAGTAATCCGGTACATAGGGGGAAGACATATAGTAGTTATATTTCCTGTACAAGGGGGCAGGCATTATAGTAGTTATATTCTTGTACAAGGGGGCAGTATTTGTAGTTAAGTTATATCTGTACATAGGGGGCAGTATTATAGCAGTTATATTCCTGTACATAGGGGGCGATTATAGTCGTATATTCCTGTAACATAGGGGGCAGTATTATAGAGTTATATTATTGTACATAGGGGCAGTATTATAGTAGTTATATTCCTGTACATAGGGGGCAGCATTAAGTAGTTATATTCTGTACATAGGGGGCAGCCATTATGTAGTTCTATTCTTGTACATAGGGGGCAGTAGATAGTAGTTATCTTCCTGTACATAGGGGGCATATTTATAGTAGTTATATTCTTGTAATAGGGGGCAGATTATAGTAGTTATATTCCTGATATAGGGGGAGCAGTATTATAGTAGTCTATTCTGTTACATAGGGGCAGATTATATAGATATTCCTGAATAGGGGGCAGCATTAAGTAGTTATATTCTGTAATAGGGGGCAGCATTATAGTAGGCTATCTTGTACATAGGGGGACCAGTATATTTAGTAGTATATTCCTGTACATAGGGGCAGTATTATAGTAGTATATCTATGTACATAGGGGCAGATTTAGTAGTTATATCATGTATATAGGGGGCAGTCAGTATCTATAGTAGTTATATTCCTGTATATAGGGGCAGTAGTATAGTAGTTATATCTTGTACCATAGGGGCAGTATATAGTAGTTATATTCTTGTACATAGGGGGCAGTATTATAGTAGTTTTATTCTTGACATAGGGGGCAGTATTATAAGTAGTTAGATTCCTGAAATAGGGGGCAGTATTATAGTAGTTTATATTCTTGTGCATAGGGGGCAGTCTTATAGTAGTTATATTCTGTATATAGGGGGCAGTATTATAGTAGTATATTCTGTATATAGGGGGGGAAGTATTATAGTAGTTATATTCTTGTGCATAGGGGGACAAGTATTATAGTAGTATATTCTTGTACATAGGGGGAGTATTAGCGTAGTGATATTCTTGTACATAGGGGGGCAGTAGTATAGAGTTATATTCATGTAATAGGGGGCAGTATTGCGTAGTTATATTCAGGATATAGGGGCAGTATCTAGTGGATATTATTGTACATAGGGGGGGCCGTATTATAGTCGTTATTTCCTGTATATAGGCGGGGCCTAGGAGGGCAGTATTAAGAAGTTATATTTCCTGTATATAGGGGGCAGTATTTATAGTAGTGTATGATTCTTGTACATAGGAGGCAGTATTATAGTAGTTATATCTTTACATAGGGGAGAGTGTTTATTAGTAGTTATATCTTGACATAGGGGAGTAGTATTATAGTGTTTAATTCTTGTGCATAGGGGGTGATTATAGTAAGGTTATATTATTGTGCATACGGGATTAGTTTATAGTAGTTATATGACTATGATGAATGTACCTAACTGAATCCTGAATATTTTTGAGCCAATTGCATTATTGTTACAGATCTTTTTAATTTGTAATTGTTATTATATTAGTTTTATTGTAGACATTCTTGTTAGTTTTAAACTTTAGCTCTTGGCTTTATCATTAGGTTATGTTAAGCCAATCCTCATCTAGTCTCTCAGTTGGTAATTAGTATTTACAAGACATTTTCCCTTCATAATCAAATTCAGTGAATACTTTGACATTAATACTGCTGTCTAGACAGTCTCATCAATACTCGGCAACATGTCATCGATCGACTGGCGGCAAAATCCTGCAGTTATTCTAAAACTGAAAACTTTTAGAACTTTTTGTCAAGTGGTTGATTGATCCGCTGATGGGCCCATGAGCGAACATAATTGTGGTCCTACAGAAGATGGCCCCAATAATAGCCAGTCACTTGTCATTCCTGGGGCTGTTGGACCTCTCGTATAGATGGAGGTGGGCCCAGAAGTCATAGGTAACATGTTAAGCTACAGACCGTGGTGAGTGTTTAGTTATTAGTAGCAGCAGGACTGTGGAATAAATAGATGTATATGAAGGGATTGTAAATAGAAGCATGTCCTCACACTGACTTGCTCTTACTTTTCTGCATTAAACTGCTTCTCCGCTCCACTTCTGTTCTGAGTGGCTGCTTTTAGTAATTTAATTAGAAGTCTGCTAAAGCTTTTTTATGTGTTACAGATGGGAGGGGCTTTGTGGCTGCCAAATACAAAGAGTGAGCTCAGAGCACAGCAGTGTGAAGTACAGTCCTGCTGCTACTAACCCACAAACAAAGGTCTGATTACACATCTATACAGGGGACAATGCATACACTGTCCTTCAATCTTTTTTTTCCCTTTAAATGGGAACCTAACCACCGACAATTACCTATAAAGGTGATTGTGTGGTAGGTGGATCAATGGACGTGAGGATATATTCTTGTTACATAGGGGCAAGTAATTAGTAGTTATCTGTCTGTACATAGGGGCAAATTGTAGTAGTTTATTTCCTGTACATGCGAGGGGCATGTATATATTAGTTATATTCCTGTACACTAGGGGGCAGTATTATAGTAGTTATATTTCTTTGGTACATAGGGCAGTATATGTAGTTTATATACTTGTACATATGGGGGCAGTATTAAAGTAATTATCTTCTTGTACATAGGGGGGCAGTTTATAGTATGTTATATTCTATGTACATGGGGCAGTATTCATAGTGTATATTCTTGTAACTCTAGGGGGCAGTAATTATAGTAGGTATTTGGATATCTGTGTACATAGGGGTGCAGTATTAAGTGTTTACTATTCTATGTACATAGGGGGCATATTATAGTAGTTTATATTCCTTGTACATGGGACAAGTATTATAGTAGTTAATTCCTGTACCTAGGGGCAGTATTATGTAGTTTATATCTTGGTACATGGAGCAGTATTAAGTAAGTTATATCCTTGTAGACAGGTAGGGGAGTTGGTATGTAGGTTATATTGCTTGTTCTTGTACATAGGGGTCAGTATTATAGTAGTTTATATCTTTTGTACATAGGGGGCAGTATATACTAAGTAGTTATATGCTTTTGTACACTAGGGCAGTATTAGTGTTAGACTTTACATAGAGGGCAGTATATAGTATAATCGTTGTACTAGGGGGGCAGTATTATAGTATTTTAATAGTTCTTGTACATAGGGGGGGGATATTATAGTATTATATGCCTGTTATTACTGATTCACCGTATCCCCTCCTATACTTTATTTGAGGCCAAGTTTGGAGTAGGAGAAGTAACTCATGTGCAGCAGAGTCTTCACAGGATCCAATATCACCAGAATTAGGTTTTTGGACATACAACTGCATCTCCTAAAGTCATGTATGGTACTAACACTTGGTGAAGTCTTTATAGATTTGGCTTGAAGATTACCTCACTTGGGTTCTCTATCTCTAATTCGTTTGCTTTCTTCTAGCCTTCTGATAGTTTTCCCCCTTAAGGTATGAGTTAACACAACCAGAAACCTTTGGTTCATGGACTTGGTTACCTGTAGCTTGGTATCACGTACTCATGGAAGCTTTAGGTCTACTACGCTGGCAATAGTGCCCCCTCAGGCAGTACACATGTGCATATCCAAATCTCTGCAGTCAAACATCGGGTCAATGAGAATATGTTACTGCTTCTATAATTCTTTTAGCTTGGGCTCACCCCCAACTATAATCTAGTGACCTCTGTATTACATTCCAAAGTGCAGGCATCTAAATGTCCTCGGGCAAAACGTCAATTCCACCTGTTCGTCACTTGATTTGAAGGTGTTGTCCATTGATGGTTCCAGTCTAAAACTGAAAAGAGAGCTGTCAGATTTAATTGCTCGGCTCCCTGTTCCTCATTACCCTATGTGTCACTTCCTGATGGCAGAGATGTCAGTTAATTGTATGTTCGAAGTTTTCCATAAAACGTGACATTGCGTACCTCCTTGTTCTGAACTGTTCTGGCTGTCAGTGATTTTTGCTGTATTTGGACTGAGTGGATCGGGTGAAGGACTTTGGATTTAAATTTTTTTTGGTGGAGGCAGTCATCCCACCTTTACGGATCTGAACCTGAATCTTTGGATTCCTTGGGTCAACAGTAAAAATTAACTGTAAGTTGAACTGGTCCGTGGTGGGTCCAGTGGGAACCTATGTCCCCTTGTATCTTTTATATGCTGTAATGCTGATATCTATGAGATATTATAGTGCAATCATCATTTCCATCCCTTAGTATTCCTACCCTGGAACCTCCCGGAAACATCCACTATTGGAGGCTCGCTCGGTGGGTTTCATGAAGGTTTGTCCTTCTACAGGACACTCAATTGACCCATTCTTGTGGATAAGGTCTCTATCCAAGGAATATGTCTATCTAATGTAGACCCACCAAAGGATTCTTCCGTACAACATGGGAACAGATCTTGGCATTGTCGAAGGGGTATGGATGTTATGGTAATAACTACCAAGTGTGGAACATGTCGGGACGGTTTTCCTGGGTATTTTTGTCCCAGTTACTGCACAATTTGGGAGGTGATACCTCAGACTAAGTTTTATTTTTGTAGGGGCTAGTTAGCCAATGTCTGTCTCTATTGTCCATTCTATTAATGACACTGTTTGATGATCAGGCTCTAGTCCCATGGCCAGTAGCGCCACAGGTCCTGCAGAATCGAGTATTACAGACCCCTGACAAGCAGGGCATCCACCAGAGAGAGTTTCACTCCAAGTGTTTCTAGGAATAGTACACTTGATAAGTCCTCACATTTTGGTCTTCATCCAGCTCATCCGTGGTTTTGCATATGGACAGCACTGAGTTATTTCTCTATGAGGACATTTATTCTTAATTTTGATACTTTTTTTTTCTCTTTTTGCAGGTTTTTTTTTTTTATTTTTTGTGGAGACAATAACTTTTAGTCCTTTCTTTTGAAACTATGTCTAAGGGTCTTCAATTCAGTTTGCCGGTGTTTGTTGCTCATTCGCTTGATTCCTAGATGTATCTCTTCTCCAAGACATTTTTTTCTTTTGTTTTGTAAGCAATTGAGATTTTTTTAGGTCTAATGAGATCAACCTGACCCCATTGCTGGTTTTCATACATGTCAAAAAAAAAAACCCTGGCAAATTGGTGGACAGAACAAAAAACGGACCTGTATCAATCACAACAGCCACAGTTAGAAAGCTACATAGCCCTGCTAAGTACTACAAACAAGCCAAAAAAGTTTCAAGAAAACAAATGCTACATTCGGCCCCTTTGTGGTTTCAGAGGATTTTTGCTGTTGGGGATATGCACGAAATCCCCATACTGGTGTTGTTTTCGCTCTATTTTATAGTCTATTAGTCTAAAGCACTGTATTCTTTATGTTCTATAGAAGTCCAATAGGGGTTCGCTATAGATTCACTGTGGGTGAGTCTGCGCAGTAACCACACACAACCTTTTGACAGAGGGGGGCGCGTTTTATGGACAGCGACAAATGGTTGAAGTGTTTTGATGTACCAAACCCAGAGTGGAGTAAAAAAGAGGAGAAAACGCTTCTCTCATTATCACACACCTGCTTTTCCATTGAAATCTCGCATCTTGAAAACGCACATGCGAACGGCACCCTCACTAACTAATGCATAAGAGAAATCGGCTAGAATTTTTTTTTTTTTTTTTTTTTTTTTTTGTATCAACAAATGACCCAAGGGACACAAGTAACGGGCTTTAAGTCCATTTTGCAAATTTGATTATTTATATGACATCTCCTCTGCTCGAGCAACTTCGCCTGATATCAGGTCGTCCCATAAAACAAGATATTGATTTTTTTTTTTTTGTTTTTTTTTTTTTTTCCTGCCAAATTAAACTAAATCCCCTTTCCATTCACAGTGTCAGCATTTATCCATCGAGAACCTGCGCTCAATGGAGACAACATATCTGGCTCCATCTTCGCGTCATCTGAAGGAATATTGATGTAGGTGAATATGTGTACAATGAGGTGATTAATGTACCACGTTCCTCCATGTCCACCAGGCTCCCTTCGTGTCTTTATATGACTCGTCGTGACACCTTATGACGCTGAGTGGGACAAAGGGGCTTGCACATCCGTTCTCCTCTTTCTGCAATATCAATACTGCGTAGAAACCACCTAACTGTTGCGGCATGCATCTATGTTAAACAAGCGATTGGCATGGCAGAAGTTTCGCATATACCAATCCATTTATTCCCCATCACATGAAATGTCAGCCTAATGTGATGCTCACACGGCTTTTTGGACCGTATTTAGTTTAGAAAAAACACACGCATCCTTTTCTTGAAAATGCATGCGTTTTTTGTCCTGTTTTCTGCAATTGCGCAAGTTCGGAAACCGTCAACACAGTGCGTTTTAAAAAGACGATGTGTTTTTTACACAGTGCTTTTTTACATCTAAAACCATTTGACATAACCGCTAACCTCTGATACGCATAAAGTTCATGCAGTCCTGCTCAAATTGAAAGCTTTGTTAGATCTGTTTGTGTGTTTGGCGTCCTCAAGCCTCTCCCATCTCTCCACACTTGGCCGTCGAGTTGAAGGGGAGTTCTTAAAGATAAATGCCACATTTACACTAGACACCATAGATGTCAGCAACATCTTGTAATACGTTTATGTACCTGTAGGGGGTCGTCTGTCAGGGACGTGTTGAATTATACCAAGGGGTATTATTTTTATGTTCCTATAGTTTCGCTAAGCCAAGGGAAGATCATCGCATAAAGATCAGCTTTGTACTGCAGGTTACTATCGATAACTGCTGCAAACTTTTTATTAACCCACCAACACAAGCGTTCTCCTTGCTTTAAACGTTAAATTTGAGTCTTGATCGTGTGAAAGAAAGTGACCCTGGTAACGACTCCCATGGGAAGTTACTATTGGTAGAGTGTTCCCTTTTATAATTTGCCATATGTGAACAGGTTGTGTGTTGATGGCTGCAGTTCCTGACCTGACCCATAGTCTGGGTGGGCGTCCTGTTTAGACAAATGTTGCCATGTGTATATTTTCTGATCGGCTGGCATCTGTTTAAATCCATGGATTATTGGATATCTGGATTAATAATGTCATAATAGGGAGCTATATAATTCCATATTGAATATACACTAACAATGATGATCAGGATGACCAAATACTGGATAAGAAGGACTTGTCCTCTGTCTGTGCTGTTGTTAGGTTACCTCATCCATGCTCTGCGCATCTTAACCATGTTCTGTGAATCCCGCTTGAATCCTCCTTGTTCTCTTGTTAAAAGTTGCTTGAGACCCGTCTCTAGGCAGAGTGCATCACCGGCCAGTAGGGGCACTGCAACAAGCGTCTCAAGCGGGGTCCGCTGCTGTCGTGTTACCATTGAAATATCCCAGGGTTATTTTTTAAAATCCTTAGAAAGCCCTTAATTTTATAGCTTGAAGCGTCTCCGCGCCGGGGAACCTTGTTTATTCAGACTGGAATTCCCTGGCATTGGTTCTCGAGTCTTCTCCATCCAACATCTACTGTCAGATCTGTAAGTCTTGTAGTGTTCCCTGCGCGCCTTGTCATAGGACACCCAAGGTGCGCGACTGGGAAGAAAGGCTGTTCTAGGGCAATGATCACTGTGTCGTTGGGTTTTATATTTATGGCTGATGATATACAATCGCATTGCATTGGTGCATTATACTTGGAAGGCACAAATGAAAATCCATCTAAGGCTCTGTTTCACATTGTCATTGACATCATAGCATAATAAGTGGCAATTTACACAATCCTTGCCATACTGGGGGCAGACGATGTGTTGGAGTCTCTCAAGGACTCCGGTTGGTAGTGTCTAGGAGTGAGGTACCAGTTAGGTGTTAAATTCCAGATAGTAGAATGGGGATATAAGTTGCTTATATGTGGAAGTTGGATCACAAATAGTGAATGGCCGCGTCTTGTCGTGAGCATGTGCATCCCTTCCAGCTATCCCCATTAAACTGCTTGAGATAATGGCGATGCGAGCTCAGAAACTCGGCAATTTGCAGCCCCATAATAGTAATGTAATTTCTTCTTGCACCATCCATCGAAGTACATAGGTACCTATTCCAGTTATCGTTGATATTCCCAATCGGGCCTAAGTTGCTGGGGGCCCCCATAAGGCTGTAACAGAAGGAATCCAGGCGGTGGATGGAACTTGTGTAGAATCCATGAGGGGGCTGTCTTGGAGAAACTAGGGAATATTTTTGGAAAGTGACTGTAGGGCAAATTATTACACTTAACTGGGTCCGCTCGCGATCCCCCGTAGTCGGATGGGTCCGATGATGAGAGTCCGGTGCTATTCATGAAGATCATGCGCCTGATTCTTCTTCAATCCGTCGCTTCCTCCCCCCTGAGGTCCGCTGGAAGTTTCACTTTCTTCTTCCTTTCCTTCTTCCCGGTGGCAAACACAATTCTAAAAGTTATTTAAATCCTTGCGCGTTGTCCACCCGCCCCCCGATATTCGGTCGGCGTGCCAGCCACCGCCGATTGTGCCAAAATTCATCGCGTTGGGCCAAAATCCCGGTGCAATTTGGTGGCAAACGGAAATCATCAGACCCCGGCGAAAATTGCTTCCCGCGACCCTTAGTATGTAGCCCCTGTGTTTAGTTTTCTGAATTTTTTTTTATGCTGCCTATTAATTCCTGCAAAGGGGCCCACTGAGCTCTTGTCACCTAGGGGCCTACTGAGACCTGGAGCCGACCCTGTTCCATGCTTTCCTCTGAACCAGACAGTTTTGTTTTCTAGTTGAGTAATACAGTCTCATATGTATTTACCTCCCCCAGAATGGGATGTTGAATCTATAAACGGATTGAGTTATGAGGCTTCTATAGCTAGATATGACCTTAGTTTCCATATTAGATGTAAGTGATTGCATAATTATCCAACTATTCCCCTTGTAATGTATAATAATCGGTAGCCCGCTGAAGCATATATTAGTGTTTTTTTCCGCATATCTGGGGCTATTTTAATAATGTTGTTGTGGTGTAATAATCTGCTGCGTCAGGACCTTTCAAGGTCTCCTATTGGAGAGCCTGCACCCATATTTGCTCCTAGGTAGTACTCAGGGTGACATAAGGAGACGTCCTTGTAATGCTCACATTTCCCTGAATCACTGAATTCCCGCTGTGCGCAGCTTGAAATAAACCATCAGTATTCCTCCCTATAATGTGCTCTACTACCAACCCAAAAATGCATAAAAAGCTATTTCCTTCTGTACTAGGGAGACCTTTGTTGCAAATATTTATTAGGTGTGATTAACAAAGCCTTAAAATCGCTTCTTGTGTAATATTCTATAGATTATAGCGATGGATTGGGATTACCTCCCTAACACAGAACATATGCGCTCCAACCTTCCAGCATTGCTGCCATATTGTGGGTCATACAACTAATCACACTAAATAGGAATAATGTCACCATCCTTTTAACCACACTACAGACACCGACACCCAGTATCCTCATGCATATCCTTCTCCCTCCCCCCCCCTTTAAATCTGCCCATTTACCAATCTAAAAACCAAAATTTCAATATCATTCCAGAAGAATCATTTGCCCGAAGATGAGTCATTTTTATTGCTCGAGGGAGAACGACAACATCAAATTCTCTTATAATACCTATAACATGATTTAGGTATCATATAAACATAAGAATCTCCTCTACAAATCCAGTTTGGGGTTCTGTCAGCTAATACAGAGTGAGGCAGTTTTTAAGATATGGGAATCGATCAAACAGATAAACATCCGATTCCTCGCCTTCCGTCTTGTACGTGCATTTGAAAGTGAGTATTCTTTGTATAAACCAAACCGCGATTCTAGGTGGAATATAGAATCTAAGTAAGAGCATCTAAATTGATTCTCTCCTTTGGCCTCTAAAGTGACTCGTCTCTGGCACAAGTGACTAGCTCATTTGCATCTCCTTTTGGGGGGGATTGAGGGTCGGTTGTAGTTTTAGTGTGGTTTATTTGTTTAAAGTTGAATCTCTCCTTGAATATCATGGGTGGGAGGCATCTAATTGGGGTAACTGACAAGACTCTTATAAGTACCGGTAGATTTTATCTCATATAATACTCAATAATGACCTATAGACGGCACATATAACCAATATACATATAACCGTATGATATGGGATGGATCGTACTATGACTCCTTAGTGCTCCACGCCATGAGGATAATGTTGTGCATTTACACACTTATTTACATACAGAGTACAAACGTAGTGTGTATACTTTACATTTATAATGTATCTGTTTCTATAACCGTCATCATCTCAGATGCATCCTCGGTGAGTAAACAATTACATATAATTGGTTTATTAGAGAACTGGCCTGATTTAATCCGCTATAATCCCTCCTGGTAACCCCTGATTGTGTGTAGATTACTCCATGAGCTATAAACTACTTGGTTTTGGAAGTGACCTTTAGGTGGCGTTGACTCTCCGCTCATGTTTAGTTGAACATGTGATGTCGGAGTAAGTCCAGCTATGATTAGGAGTTGCGTCGTACTATAAGCCAAGCATGTCCCCTTCCAGTAGCCTGTGTTCAATAACAAATTATGAAGAACAAATCTATTACAGTATTAGAGTGTGTGTATTAATCTTCAACAAAAGGAAAATACAGGCAGTATCCACTTAGGACACTTGATTGACAGCTGTCCCTTAGTTCAGCACCGGACCCTCTTGACCTCTGGTGAAGGTCTCCTGGCTACAAGAGTCCGCCTCGGTGTTTACTACAAGATAGGGTCCATAGTTTTTTCTAGTTGAATTGTTGTACGTCGAAACGTATATTTTTATAATGTAGTTTATAGGCAACAAATATTTTTGCCCCATTGACAATTGCAGTTTTAAATTTTTTGCTGTAAATGTGGACCACGATTTCATAAGCTTCATACAGACACCCTGCAGTACCGGGGACTGTATAAAAGCATCCATGACTTTCACAGTGTCACATGGGCAGAGAGTCCTTCTGTAACTAGGGGTCGGGTGTCCCTTAGTAGGGAGCGCCTGTAACTTTACTATATTGGCCCCCGCTGCAATGTCACTGTAGGTGTCCTGTAATAAGCTTTATGATAATTCTTGGTCCCATTACAGCAAAAAATTGAAACTACAATTGGTCACTGGTGCCAATATTTTTTTTTTTTTTTTTTGCTTGATGTATACTTATAAATAATTACAGTTTTCGACTTGCATCAATTTCAACTTGAGAACAAGCCGATGGAACCATTTTGACGTACCCCGGGGGACCTGCCTGTACTTGAGGTAACTTTTAATTAGTAAAAAAAAAATACGATAAAGACTTTTAAAAACAAAATTGAAAACGCTATAGAAGGTGGTGACATTATGGTAATGATCCAAGATCCAGGCATCATCTTATTGTTGTTATCCATGGCCTCCTTCCTCTAAAATCTAATGTTCTCTAGATTCACATGCTGTAAAACTGCCCCTCCCCCCCATTCCTCTTTCATAGGGAGAACAGGAAATTTCAGCTCACAGTGGAAGGGGAAGTGCTACACTTCACAGGCTGTAACACATTCCCCCTCCCTCTGCTGAGAGAACATAGGGAATTTTGCACACAGTTGGGAGGGAATGGCTACTTGTACACTTCCCCTCCCATCAGTTGAGCTGAACTTCCTGGCTCCCTCATTGGAGAGGGATGGGAGACATGTACTAGCTTGTGAATCTATACCACAAAGGGTCTTGTTGTTAATCAACCCAGTCAGCCTTTCACCTCATTAGCATAATTTAAAAAAGTTATGTTCAGAATGGAAGGAGCATGTTATAAAACAACCCTAATATAGAAGGTAGAACGATACCAACAGTCACGGCTTGCTGATCTATGAGTATGTCCCTTTGTCTATCAGGTGGATTCTGAGTAGATTTCCTTACGGTGCTGAAGAAATCTCTGTTTTCATATTTTGTTGTGGTTATAAGTACGGTTTTAGGACATATTTTGAAAGTGGGTGTAACTTGGGTGAAAACCTAGTTCACAATCTGGATACAGGCTTTTCCTTACACTCTCTCCGTTACCAATCCGTTTGTATTAGTGGAATAAAGCCACGGGCTTTTCATACAACTCTAAACGGGTTGTGGACTGGACTAGGCCTAATTATTGAGTATAGAAGTTTTGGTCAATCTCACTTACATCTTGACAAACGCTGGAGAGAAAGTTAACAGAATGACAGGTTCCCCTCCCTGCCTGTGCTATGTCTGTATTGTACAAGCTGTCACTCTGCAGCTGCCCCCCCCCCCCCTCCCCCGGACTCTACACTGCTGGTATGGAGCGCAGTTAAGTGTGGAGTTAAACTTTATATAAAGTACTGAATTTATTCAGAATGCTGACAAAATATGACTTTCTAACGCCAACCCACATGAATTGTCAAAACACTTTAATTTGACTATAAATTGTTTCCATGATCGGCTCGCAATGATGCCCATTGAAGAAAGAGAGCGTCCGAGATGGAAGAGCGACTCCCAATGACGATGGCATTGCGGCAGTAACGGGATGATGAGTTCGGACAACGGCACCACGTTCGGGGACTGTAACGGCAATCTGGGACGCAACTGAAAGCTGCAGCCTACGCTGTGGAGGCCAACATCAGACTGCGCAGGCCATTGTAGATGGAGGCACGTATTACTTTAATCCTCATGGTAAGTGAACTAAATTTAAAAAATCCAAAATTGTTTTGGCTTCCCTGAGATTATAATATACAGAGAGAGATATATACTATTCTCCTGTAATACCAAGTTTTTAGCACAAAAAATTGTGCTGAAACCTCGCCTCGGCTTATCACTAGATCAATGATAGCAAAAAAAATATACTCACCCCGTATCCCCCGATTTTCGCGCGGCCTCCCGTTTCCTCTGCCTCGGCTGCCTCGCTCCTTCTCTTTTGTCTCTATTCTTCTCAGCGGCATAGTCCTCCCTGCGATCTTCCGCCGTCGCACACTGTGATGCACGGTGCTCGCGGTGGATGCGTCACCACAGGCTGCATCACAGTGTCGAGCGGCCGCGGCAATCTCCTCCCGACAGAAAGAGTGGAAGAATCCGCCGGAGCCGCGACGGCTTCGGTGGAGTATTAGTTTATTCGTTATCTTTAACTAATGATGCTTGCTGTATACTATGGGGGCAGGCTATCCTGCAAGGGGGCATGCTGTATACGACATGGGGCTGTTGGCGTATACTACATGGGGGCTGGTTTGGCGGTATACTACAACAACCTCTGCTTACTTACATCGAGTCAATAGGTTTTTCCCCATTTTTGTGGTGGTAAAATTAGGGGTCTCGGCTTATACTCCAGTATATACGGTACTAATATTTTTTATTTATTTATTTTTTTAACTAACACGCTTTTTATTAAAATTTTTTTATCGTGAAAAAGAAAACTCATGCGCAATACAATAGACGGCATATTCTGCATGCATTGAATAGTGCGCTGGTCATAGATTGGCTCCCAAAAGTGTCAAAAAAGTTCTGGATCACATGAAAACAACTTCTCTATAGGCCCCACAAATTACCCCTCTTGTTCTATGGTCTTCTATACGGTTCCTCAGCAGGTTTCCCCCTCTTGGTATGATTTGAATTAGTCCTGATATACCTACAACAATCTGTCTGCACCCACCTCGAGCTGCTCAAGCCTGTTAAAGTTTTTGTGTGCACACCCTAGAGAATCTATATTTTAACCTGCACAGTTGTCCACCAGATGTGTAAAAGGATCCATTCCATAAGTTTTCCCATTATTTTGTTTTATAGTGTTTTTTCCAGTCAGCAATAATCTTAATTGTTTTGTATTAAACTGTGTTTGTTTATGTTTTTGTTACTAAGTCTTAGGTTTAGTCTTTTTTTTTTCTGCAGTCAAGTTTTGTATGTTTCAGTCCACTCTTAAATTCCATGTTTAGACCTAGTGATGGCACGTCGTGTCTCGGTTCCGAGCTGCTCCCACCCTTTTAGCTTTTGTCGTGTTGCTGGTTGTTTTTATCAGTAACTGTAGCACGGACGGCAAATTGTTTGCTTTTGCTGGTGAACTCCTCTGAGGTTTAAGGGACCTGCTGGATTTTTTAGTTCCATACAGTGTGATTGATGACCATAGGGGTGGAACACGCACATAGTGACCTTAACACTCTGGAAACCAAGGGTCCCTTTCAGCTAGGCGATTTTGTATTTATTTTTTAAATTATTTAAATCCGCGCGAGCATTTTCTATCTCTGCTGCGCCCCTAGATGTCGCTATGGCATAAGGTTAGCTGTAGACTTGTGACCTCCAGACCTCGAAATCGGTGGTTTCTTTGGCTTCTCAACTGTGTATTCATACTTTAACCATAATCTACAACACTGCTGGTTTTTCCTGTCCTCCTAACACTTGTAGTTGCAACAATATGGGATAACATGAAAACTTTCTGTGTGGCACTGGGTCCTCAAGGGGATAGTGCTGCCAAGTCTTTGAACCAGAGTTGACTTCCTTTGGGTTTGGCATGTTCTAGATATTGATGCTGTATACTTAGTGGACCGGACCAATCGTCATCGTTAAAGTCTGAGTTTCTAGCCACAAATCAAATCTTTTTCTCTCAGGTTCTCTAACGGAATGTTACGATGAACTTGGAACAACTGTACCAAGCTCCCTGTGTACTGGCTTTTTCAACCTCCCATCCAACCTCATTCATGGAAAGAGTGATGAGATGCAACGCGCCCCCGATCCACTCCTAACAACAGACGTAGTTCCGCTCAAAGGTCCGTCTTTCTAATCAACGAAAGGACGTTAAACTCAGGCAAGCAGGACGGACATATTGGGCCATTGCAGAAGCAACTACATTCCGGGAAGGTCTCGACTGTTGGCAGAGATGGTTCTTCTCTGGAAAAACTTCTTACGGACAGAATGAAAGCTTCAAGGGCAAGATTCAAAGGACTTGTCATACAAGTTTTTGTTAACCAACCGGGAGATTCCAGAACTGAACCGACACATTGTAACCCCAAATAAAATGAATGTCTATTATGCCGAACTCGTGGAAGGCAACGAAAGGCTGGCTGCTGGTCCTTCTCCCTTTCTCCGTCTTCCCTTTTCTCTCATCTGTCCTCCTTGAATCCCAATGTGAATAGGAGGAGGATGACACCCACACCCCCCCGTACATGTACCAAAATGCTGCACATTTCTTTTGTTTTGTTTGATGTTACCTAGATCCACCTCCTACCAAGATGACGTTCAAGCACGCTTGGTAACTATTGACCAATTTGGAATTGGCACATGGACAAATGGGGTGGGGTGTTTTTTTTAGTTTGGTCCTTAACTTGGTCAGGTAATTCAGCAATACTACTGCAAACAAGATAATAGGTTTTAAGTTTGATTTATTCCTTTACAACAACCTTCCATCTGGAATTTTTCCACCGAAATTTTATTTTTTTTTAAATTTCCCCCTGATTGTCTCAATTCTTGGTGAAGGTCTAGGTCCAAACTGTTGTACTCCCAGCGTATCACCACCAGTGACGGAAAAACGATGGCCAACCTGGTTGTCCATCATCTGTCCCAGCACCTTCACAACTATCCCAAAAATTTGGAAAAGTGTATTAAAACATGGCCCTTTCTTCTTTATAAAACTTGCCACACTTGGCCAGAGGTAGATTAAGGCGTTTCATGCCAGCCTATTCACGCTCTGAGATGCTGCAGAAACCAGACACTACCTCTGGACAGGTGCAACACCTTTTCTCAAACAAATTCAGTTCAAATCCTTAATACTCTTGATGAATACGATCGTGGTCATCTGATTACTATGTTATTATTCTAGTGTTTTTATTTTGAAGATGGGTTCTTCAAGTTTTAGAGAGGGCATTTTTGTTCTTGCTGGCCAAGCACCTGCTGAGTTTTAATTTGCATCATGGGACAAACCACATGATCTTGCCACGTGTAGCCCCTTTAAATACCACTCCTATACCAGATGTGAAACACTTGTCTCACAGCAATTGTCAGGGGCGGTCATATTTACACATATCATCATTTTTTTTGAACCTATTTTGATTGTATTAATGTCATCCGCCATCTTTTGTGACCTTTGTACAAAAAAAGGGAGATGTTGGCCCATAGACCTAATGTTTTGATGCAGTTGTGCCTAATTAATAAAAACCTGAGGACGGTTTTCTATTTAAATACCAAATTGGTTTTAATTTAGGTTTTAATCTAATACTAACCTTCCCTCCTTTTTATTTTAGTATAATCTGCATTAACTCCATAGCTGCACTCACTTTCTGCTGCTGGTTCAATCACTGTGTCCATACATGACCATTACTGTATCCTGTATTGATCCTGAGCTACATCCTGTATTATACCCCAGAGCTTGCACTCACTTAATTGCGCTGCTGTGCAGTCACTGTGTTACATACATACCGTTACATCCTGTTTATAACCCCAGACCTGCACTCACTATTGTCTGCTGGGCGTCACTGTGTACATACATGATACTGTATCTTATCCTACCCACTTGACAATAACCAACAAGGATCCGCTTCTTACCTCCTGTATTATACCCCAGCTGCACTCACTATTCTGCTGCGGTGGCAGTCACTTGTACATACATACATTACTTATCCTGTACTGTCCTGATTAAAGCATCCTGTTTAATACCCATAGCTGCACTCACTATTGCTGCATGGTGCAGTCAGTGTAACATACATGACATTACTTATCCTGTCACTGATCCTTTTACATCCTGTTATTTACTCCAGACTTTCCTCTGTATTGTAATGATTATGTGCATCTTGGGGCTTGAGCTTCAATCCAGTACACCACCGCAGACTGATGTGGCTCTGTTTCTCCTAGAAGCATACGGAACTGCGGTTTCATATGACCTCGGTACCTTATCTAAATACGGGATAGCTTAATAAATGCTTACCACACACTTTTTGGACACTCTTGGTCCAATGTGACCATGGGGTAGAAAGTGGAGTAGCAGCCAAACACTGAAGATGGGGATGTATTTTTTATGGTGTTGTCTTATCCTGACAATTATACAACTGGCTTAATGACATGTCCTTTCAATGAATTTACAAGTGCACTTCAAAAAAGAAATCAGAGACTATGGCCTTGGCAATAACAATCTGCCCTTGATGCGCAACAACCAATCTACATGCAGCTTTCAATTTTGCTTAAACTGCCCTGACATATTTAAGCTTGCTGGTGATTGGTTGCTATGGGCCACAAGCGATTTGCTGGTTGACAACTCTTTCAAACAGGCCCTGGTTTCTTTTGTAGTGTATGAACAACCTACAACCTTTTGGGTGTTATTGGACTCCCCAAAGTTCCTCCTCTTCGGGTAACTACATATATACATAAGGTCTTCCCTAATTCCCTTTAATTTAAACAAACCCACACAATCCTCTCTCTCTGATCACCATACGGAAAAATGTTGCTTTGTGAATTTAGTCAATGTCAGTGTTAATTTCATGTGTTACCCCTAGGTGGCGCTGGCTTTCACCAGTATTTGGGAGTTTGTTCATTATGCCTTTACTGTATTTCCTCATGTTAACATAGACTGCCCATTCCATCTGCTAGCCTCCTTTACTGCTGGTTTTGGGGTGTTGTGTGAAGACCAAGTGCTCATCATTATTGCCGGTCGGTGGCCAGCCTCATTTCGTTCCACCTTTGAATCATGCCGGGGCAGGTTTTTCTTTTAACGAGGGTCACATTGAAAATTTTTGTTTTCACGTAAACAAAATCTCTGCAGTGGTCCTCTCGTTATTGGCCACAGCGCGTTTATGACCCAATTCAGGGTATAATGGTACCCTAAAATAATTAGATAAAAGCAAATTCCTCCCAATCGGTCTGTGTTAGTTGTAGGTGCTGTCGGACTTTCCTGTTTTGGGGACTTGGTACGTTGTAGTCCCCAATTTAAAGTGACCGCGCTTATAAAGATGCACCCCATTGCTCCTCATCTTCAGTGTTCCCACATTGGTTCTATGGGAAAAGTTGGACCTATTTAGGGTGTTTTTTTTTTTTTTTTGTTTTTTTTTTTTTAATTGCCCATAATTGGTTCACATTTTGGGTAATTCAATGTTGATCCCTTTTGAATGCATGGTCTGGCATTTTACAGGTTACATAGTTTCGCTGTGTGTAGCTGGTTCACTCTTGCAGGTCACGAGGTTCTCATGTTTAACGCCACGCGCCCTCCCGTCTATTCTACCATCTTTAGTTTTAACAGGGAATTCCAAGTTCAAAACGTGAACTAATATTTATTACTGGACTGTTTATCGCCTTACTGGCTATGCCAGGTCACCCTCCACCTGCGAGGGCATCAACCGGGTCTTTCACCACCTTCCGGAGCAATGGATGGGCGGACATGGCAGCCCTATTCATGAACAGAATAGGTGATACCATTAGATGGCTACTACTTGGAGTCACCTCTTGGATTTTATGGAAATCTACCATTTGGGAAACTACTTACTGGAAGTAGTTTCCCGATGCAGATTCCCCTCCAGCAGTCAGCGCTCCGCATCCTGTTTTTGCATAATACTGGATTATTTATGCAATTAGTTTTCATAGCTTACAGGGGGGGTGTCGTCCTCATAGCGCTGCCGAGGCTGAAGGCTCTTCACGCCCAGCTAGACCTTTCATACCTGCCTCCTCGACGTGTTGAGGCCTCTTAGCGGCGCTCCGGTAAAAACATCAATAGAGCATACTATGCAACGCAGTAGCTCTTGCCCCTCTTTTCCGTAGACGTGCCGCTGTTTCGTGACACTGCTCATGCGGTACTCCATGTGTCTGCCAACGGCCACACCGATGTTCATACACCGATTTGCAGCATCGTGCATGTGCGGTGCTCATGTAAAGCATCGCGTCCTCTGGCAAGGACAGAAGCTATGCCAGAACGCCTACACAGATAAAATTACAAGTCGGTGGAGATGGGAATGAATGGCTACTGTGGGCTTGAATGGCCTACTGAGCGCTATGAGGCTACTACCACGCTGCACGAGGTGGAAATCTGCATCGGAAACCTATTTTCATTAAAGTAGATTTCCTTCCTGTCTCATTACAAACCAAAACATACCTTGAGAATGCTGTAGCTACACGATGCAGAACATATCTGTTTAAAATCCCTGACTGAGTGGTTTTCTCTGAAAAACTATTATTAATTAATGTTATAATGAGCTCCTGTCGCTCCTGTGGGCTGCCCGTGCTCTCCTCTACCTAATTAGCCCTTCTCAGCTTGTCGGCCCAGCATAAGCTGAGACTATGTAACTCGCTGTGTTGTTCTGACGGAGAAGTAATCAATCGCTGCAACCATCCCAGCTGCTGTGTATGATTCCTCCAGCTCCTGGTTGATTTTCTTGTTCTGGACATTTCTGGGAAGCTCAATTAATGTGATTAT
This sequence comes from Engystomops pustulosus, assembly GCA_019512145.1. Classification (NCBI taxonomy): domain Eukaryota; kingdom Metazoa; phylum Chordata; class Amphibia; order Anura; family Leptodactylidae; genus Engystomops; species Engystomops pustulosus. The sequence continues at coordinate 6,892,177 of CM033651.1, forward strand.
TTTGGTAGCAGCCTGCATGCAACCACTTTCCCATAGTCCCTGAAGTATATCTTGTTTTTTGGAGGCAAACACTGGTTCATGGGAAAAGATAAACATAATTGTTTTTCAATCTAAGCATTCTCAAGGTGTTTTGGTTTACAATACAAAACAAATGGTAGATTTTCCTTAACCAACCGCTAACCCCTTAATGGCGCAGCCAGTTTTGTAGCTTAAGGCTCAGTCCCCGATTTTTTGGATCTGAGACTGCGCGCTTTTGTGTTTAACTTTTGAACACTGTTTACTTTCAAGACGATTCTGAGATTGTTTTTTTTTTGTCCCCACACGTGGTACGTCATTTAGTGGTATATTTGGCTGATAAGTTTTGCGTTTTATTTACAAAAAAAAGAAAATATGAAAAATTTTGCCATTTCGAATCTAAATCTTGCGTTTCAGGCAGATAGATTTATCCTACCACCTAAATAAGTTGCTGATAACTTTCCCTATTGTCTACTTACATTTTCCTAATTTTTTTGAAATGTGTTGGATAATTTATTTTGACGTCACCGCGGCTTACAAAATAATACGCTTTTCCGGTTTTCGAGAATTGACTATTTTGGGATAAATACAGTTTTTTTTGAATGAATTTTCATATTTAGCATCAAAACCCCCTATATATCTACCCTTTTCAAATCTGCAACCCCTCAAACTATCGAAACACAGCTTTGCAAGTTGTTAACAACCCCTTGAGATCTTCATAGTAATTGATCAAAATGGAGGTGAAATGTTAGACATGTCCATATTGTTCCCTTAACGTTTCATTTAGCACTAAAATTTACACTTTCCAAATATCAAAAGAGAAACCCACCATACATTTGTTTCTGCATTTCTCCTGATGCCAGAGACCCCCCCATGGGCTGTGACTTGTGTTAGGGTGCATACACGATGTGCAAAGGGAGGAGGTCGCTGCAGCTGCCAGCTTTTAGTTTTCCTCATTGGCCCCCTTTTGAGGGCTATAAATTTTTTCGCATTTTCGTTATTGGGGCCTATGTGATGGCATTTTTTTTTTTGCGGGATAGATGCTTTTTTCCCATTGTTACCCATTTTGGGGTTGGTATCACCTATGTTTTGAATTTAGAAACTTTTTTTGAGGGCAGAGTAGAAAAGCATCAATTCTGTACTGGATTTTTTATTACTTGTTTTTTTTTTGGTTTTCACGCGTATATACTAATAATCTGTTATCTTTATTCTAGGGTTAACACGATTACGGGGATACCACACCATGAAATATATTTTCTTAAGTTTTTAACTAAATTTGTGCAAACAAAACCCTAATGTGGGGAAAAATCTATCATTTAATGTCATTGGCCTCGTTTCCAAGTGCATAACATGTTACATTTTTTTTTGCTACGGATGCTGTTGATGACTTGTTTTTTGCGGGACACTGTTGTACCTTTGCACAGTATATGGTCGAGTACATATGGTTTTTTGATTGCATTTTTAACATATTTTTGATGGGATTGAAGTGTAACAAATCATAATTTTGGAAGGTTATAGCGTTTTTTTTTACGGCGTTTATCGTGGGGTTCAATAATGATTTACTTTTAGTCTACGGTTGTTACGGACGCGAGTGAATCTATATGTGGTGGTTTGTTTATATGTTTAGAGACTTTTTTTGAGTATATGTCGTCTTTATAGTTTTGGTGAGTTTTGGGGCCTTTTTATTGATTTTATGACTTTTTTTTTTTATGTGAAAAAATAACTTTTTTTGTTTTAACTTTTTCACTTTTATACCATGGACATAAGAAGACAATCATCTGATTGCTTCTTCATGTAATATTTGCAATCCATGTTTGCGTCAAAACAAAAAATAAGCCGCCGCCCTAGTCCTCATCCAGCCCCATCCCACAACTTTCACAGGGAACCCCCCAGTGGTTCATGCCGCACTATAGCAGCTTATTGCATAGCTGGCACTGTGCCAGTAATGTATGACTCACAGACGCCATCTACTGGCAGTTTCTTGCAGGTAAATACTCGGGGTCCAGATCGACCCCAGATTCTAGGCAAACGATCGGCTGTCCCCCTCACGAAAACGTTCGGGGGGGCCGATCGTGGGGAAAGATCCCCCAGATTGCATGTTAATGCCGCGTCTGCGCTGACCGCGGCATTTAAACGGTTTAAGCACCCGCGATCGGAGACACTCGTATCGGGGTTGTTACACTGGGTGCCGGCTATTAGTTACGCCGGCACCCCGTGTCCCCGTTCCGTTCGCTCCGCCAGGAGCGTGAAGGGGTTTAAGACGGCAGCCTGTTTGTTACGTTAACTCGGTACTTTTTTTAAAAAAATTGACCAGCCATGGTATACCTGTGTAATACTTTTCAATGCTTAAACGTATCTCTGTGATTTGAAGATTGTTTTCTCGTTAGCACATTGTAGTTTATGTTAGTAGTTGTCCATTTTCGGGATCCGTCTCCTTTTTGGGGGTGGAAAAATTCAAATATTTTGGAAAAATTTGAAAAAATTACTTGTTTCAAAGTTTCAAATGTTTATACTTTTTAGACAAAGTGATACCAAAAAATTTTTTTTGATAGAAACCTTTTGCCATTGGTCTTCTTTGTTATATCCATTATTTGTTTAATACGTTTCCTCTTTTTTTTATGAGATGTTAGAGATTTGAAGTTTTAGTAGCAAACTTCTCAGACTTCTTTGAAATTTTTAAAAATGCAAACTTTTTTGGGTGATCCAAATTCATTGGAAGTGCCCTAATAAAGGCCTATGTTACATATTACCCCACAGTTACACATTTTATGAACCTAACATCTCAACCTATTCAAATCAGCATTTAGGAAGTCCTTTTACGCCTTTAAAATTTTTTTCCGGAAGCATATGAAATGGAGTGGAAATTTGAAATTTCAATTTTTGATTCAGCTTTCCTAATTACCCTAAAATGGATACAGCAAGGAATTTTTCGGTATATATATCCCTAAATTTCTTCCCTGCTTTCTCTCCCTGAGTACGGCAATACAGACAGTGGATGTCAAGCTGCTGTTTTCCCCGCCAGCCGTGGTTCAACAGAGTTTAGCGAATACTGGGAATATGGAAAGCCATTTGCTGCAATATTTTGTGGTGCCCACGTGTAAGTTGAAGAGCCCCTGAAGTAAAAGACCCAATATAAAACCCCCAAAATTCACCATTTCGGAAACTAGACCCCTCAAAGAACTTTATCGGTGGGTTGTGGTGTAGCAATTTTGACCCCCCACACGCGGTCAAAAATTGAATCGCAAGTACGGGGGCAGAGTAAACTTGCGTTTTATCTCAAATTCCATTGTTATTGGCCTCATGTACTGTGTGCCAAGCCATGCCACTTTAGACAAACACCCAAAATCATTTCTGCGGGTTGTCCCGAGTACGGCAATACCACACATGTTGCCAATAATTTACACAGGCTTGTTGGGCACACGGCAGGGTGCTGAAGAAAGAAGCACAATTTAGGTTTCAAGTCTCCGTTGTTTCACTAGATTGGTAATGGGGGTGCCCCCAGTACAATACAATAGAAACCCCCAATAGTACCCCATTTTGGAAGGGCACCCTCAAAGATGAATTAGGCTCGTATGAGGCATTTTACCCCTAATGGGCTGGCTCAAATGTCTATCAACGTGAGTATATCAGAGAAACATTGAATTGCAATGATCAAATATGCCTTGAAGTGCGAAAGGGGAAAAAAACACATCAAAAATCATTTCTGCCGGGTACCCCGGTTACGGACAATACCCCATAGGATGGCAATACTCTTTAGGATGGAGCACGGAAGGGCTCAAAGAGGAATAAAACACGACATTGTAACTGTTTTTTTTTTCTTTCTTTGGCATCATGAAGATGTAAAAAAGATGCCATAGGGCCAAGTCAGTAGAAACCCCTAAAACTTGACCCTATTTTGGATACTACACCCCTCCCATGAATTGAATCTAGGGGTATAGTTAATTTTAACCCATAGGTGGAACCCCTTAAACGTGCCTAATGGATAGTGACATACAAAAAATATCCATTATGTCATTTTTGTGCCCACTGCTGCCATGGAGACAAACCCATAAAATCATGATCTTTTTTCCGGGTAAAGCATACGGGGCAGTAATCTACAGGCTGGCCAATGGCAGGCTTAGAAGGAAGGTCGGCATGGGGCATGATGTATAGCTTGCGTCAGGTAACAACAGGGTACTCTAAAAAACAATCCGTGTATATAAATTCGAATCAATCTTTCATACTAACCCCTGGTTTTTCTGGGCATTGTCCACAGTGATGATGGTGTCCTTACCGCATGCCATTTTTTGGAGCACACCCTGCACCTCTTCGTGTCCTCTCCCTTGCTGCTGTTTGGGACTCTCCTGGAAAGTGCTGGGCGCTGGTAGCAAATACGTGGAGGGTGGCCTCACTTCCAGTTGGCTAGCACTCCCCCCTTCCTGGTCTCCAAAAGAAAGTACTTTAATTCCACCTCTTGAAATCCAGGAAAGTTCCCCTCTGGCCGGCATGTGAGGGTCAGCAGAAAGCAATTATACAATGCCATCTGCATGATGTCACCCAGCTTCTTTGTACCACAACCCTCGACTCCGCATGGCATTGTACGGCTGAAGCACCTGTCAGACAGTCCCACCCCTCCCATGTATTTGTTATAATCTAAAAGACAGTCCGGCTTGTGGGTTTCTGTACTGGCACCTCGTACTTGGCCGGGGTGGTGTGTGTGCCTCATGTATTGTGGTTAATACAATGACCTCTCTCTTGTTTTTGTACTTAACACACAATACAGAGTCGCTGCATTAGTGCCCTGCTTTCGTGCCTTTTTTAAGTTTTTGCCCCAACCAGCGACTTGGGAGACCTCTCGGATTTCTACTAAGTGCCGCATGCCGCATATTTCTGGAGAGAGGCCACTTGAACGGTAGTGCTGGTGTAGAAATTGTCCAGGTAGAGGTGGTAGCCTGGTCTCAGCAGTGGGGGGCACCAAATCCCATCACTATCTTCCTGAACACCCAGGAAGGGGGGGGCATTCTGGGGGCACTATATGGAGTCTTCCCTGCATATAACCCTGATACTTGTAGGTATTCCTGATGAACTTCGCACAGCTTATACATCTTCAAACATACCTTGCCCTCTTATTGGGCAGGTACTGGCCGAATTGACGTCTCCCTTTGGAATTGTACAGGAGGACTCGTCTATGCTCACATGTTTGGCCGGGTATATGCCTGGCAAACTTGGCACTAAACTGATCTAATATGGGCCTGACCTTAAATAAACGATCATAACTGGGTCACCTCTGGTGGGCCTGTTGTGTTGTCATGTAGTGCAAAAACCTATTGATGCTTTCAGAGCGCATCCTACTCATCGCCATGTGGATCATCGGGGTGTGGTACAACTGTCTGTGCTCCCAGTAGTCCCTGATTGAAGCTTCTTTACGATCCCATAAGGTATTATGCCCCAATACTTTGCACTCTGCTGCAGTGTACAGGGTCACCTGTAGGTTGTGCATAAAAGAAAGGCTGTGGGGTTTTGGGCAATATTTCTGTGCAGCGTAAGATTTGTCTGAAATATAATAATATTCAGCAGCTCCTCATCAAACCAAATTAAAAAAGTTCACCGCTCTGATAGCCCTGTCGTGGTCAAAGTTACTGCCAGCTTTGGCCCAAAGAATCGGGGACCTGAGGGGTTAATTATCTGGGGCTAACCCCATGTGGGGTCGGTGAACCCCAGACGCTTCTCTGCAGAAGTCCCAGCCAGGCACGTCAATCGCAGAAGAGACTCCCTGGAGCCCTACAGGCGCCTTCTTGGGGTCCCTTCCAGGTCACTGACGATGAGCCGGGATGATGATACAGGTAAAATTGGACATCATCCACCTAACATAGCTGACTCGTGTCAGAGCCGGCATTTATATACCGTAGCTGTACTTGCGCTGAGCGCTATAGTGGGAAGAGCGCAGTAACAGCTACGGCGCTGAGCCTAAGGGGTTAAAGAACGGAAGTAGTTTCTATGTAAAGCGGCAACTGAACTCTATGGAACTTACTATATAATTAGATCTACATGGAGTCTTACAATAGATTATCTTCATGAGACGTCCCTTATGCACCCCAAAAAACTATCTACAGTCGATAATAGGATTTGTTTTGACTCTGGGTTTGTCCGTACAATCAGTAGACGTGAGGACCATTTTCATCTAAATTTATTATTAACTTGCAACCAAACAACCGCTGTGGAGAAGCTTTGGAGAAGGAGTTCTCTGGCCCCTCGTTTCACTTGACCTTAACCTTGTAATGCGCTAGTGACCTGCCCGCGAACACCTAAATAGAATAGGGGCCCAGTAGAATGAAGGCGATGTACATGGTTCACCAGACTTTGACACATCATGCAAGTCTAACAGCTGCTGGGACCTCCTCCCCCACGCTTGTGAGAAGACCCCACTGTAAGTTGCATTGATCACGGCCCTTGACCTATTTGACCAAAAGCCCAGCCTTCTCATCTGGTTCCGAGGACAGCAAACTGATACTGATCTTACATGGCAGACGAGCCGGGATCCGATGACAGCCTGGGGGGGCATTCTCTCTCTGTTTCCTACGCTTCTTTCATTTCTGCTTACTCTAAAGTTTCCAAATTCTCAGCAGTCTTATGAGTAAAGAAATCTTACAATGTCCATTATCGCGAAAATTGCCAAAAATCTGCTTATATGTTAATACGAGTGTAAATGTATGTAATCTGCCGTAGGGTCCTCTAATCTTACATGTGGAAATAAGTGTGATCATTGAAGTCCGATCAACTGGTCTGTGTGAAAATCCCATAACGATCCTCTTCAGGAATGACCCTGATAATATCAATGGTGAATGGTGATACCTGGCCTTTTGCACATTGGTGTTCAGTGAAGCTTTGATTTGGCATGACCTGTTTTACATATAGTATATGTAGGGATGGGAATGGGGAGTGGTCTCTGGCAGATGTTGGATTGTACATACTTGAGCTTTGTATTTGGAAATACTTGCATGCTTGGCAGTCACAGTGTGCCATGTATATAGATGTAGGATTAGCCTAATCGCTTAAATGCTTGACTGTAGGAAAAGCACATATCTTGTTCTCCTCACCTTGTTGCTGCTACCATGTGGCTTGACATCATCGTACCAATAAGTTCATCTGGGTCTAATCCAACCATAGGGATGGCTCCATAAACCATGTGCTTGGTCTCACTGTCATCAGCTGTTGGTGGGCTTTCTTCTGCATCATCTTTGGAGGAGGGATGAACAACCATGTAGGCACGAACTCTGACAGCGATCCACATCCCTTTATCTCTGCAGCTATGCTGGGAGCACTCATACAACTCTGGAGTAAGGCTGAGAACATGCACTCACTGTTTAGTTTACTATGAAACGCCTTTGAACCTGTCCTTGTATGGCTGGCCACCAGATGTACTGTGTCAGGGTGTGGTCAATGTACCCTATGGTTGCGTTCATGTGTCCAGTTTTTTCAGATGCGTTTTTGATGCCCAAGCCAGGAGTGGAAGTGAAAATGGGGAGGAGCACTCTTCTTAATGACAAGTCCTTATCCATTATCATCCACACCTGCTTTTACCTTCAAAACTGAACGTGTGTGCAACAGTAAACAGTCACATGATACTAGGAGGAAAAATGGCCGAGTGGGCACAATGCTGCCATGTCGTTACGGTTTTATCACTTTGTTGCCGGGGTTAGACTTAATGGCTGATGGTAGGTATTTTGAGGACACATAAATGTACGATGTTACAAAAGCCTTACGCTGACTATTTTACATGTATCAAGTGTCCTACCAGATGTGCCCTGACAGTTGGTGTTTTGTCTTCTCTTCCAAGTTTCATGTAGAGTCCGTAGTTGTCCTCACGTTTCTCCTGAGACAGTACTATTTTATTATTATGTTTTTCTACTGTAACTGGGGCAGCTTAAGAATCTCCCCCTATGGGTGCAGATGTGACCCGCAGAGTCCCAGATAACATGAGGCATGTGATCACGTGATTGCCGCTTTTCCGTCCCCAGGTTACCACCTGTTGCGTGGATTGCAGAGCAATAGAGAGCTGGAGGCTAGTACCTGCAACCGTCTAATCGTCAAAGTCAGGTGTGTTCAGAATCAGGTTTAATGGCTTCTTGTATAACCACGGTTTATCCTTGCCCCTGCAGTCATCTTTTTCTGCGTAATATCCAGTCTCATTATCGGAACAACCTATGAACACTTTCTTAGCCCCTTTACAATAATATAACTACTATAATACTGCCCCTATGTACAAGATATAATAACTCATAATACTGTCCCCTAGTTTACAAGATATAACTACTATTAATACTGCCCCTAGTAACAGAATATAAACTACTATAATACTGCCCCTATGTAGCGAAATATAACTACTATAATAACTGCCCTATGTACAAGAATAGAACTACTATATACTGCCCCTATGTACAAGAGAATATAACTACTATCAATACTGGGCCCCCTAGGTAGTACACGATATAATACTAAAATACTGCCCCCTATGTACAAGAATATAACTACTATAAACTGCCCCCTATGTACCAGAAATAGTATACCTCTATAATACTGCCCCCCTATGTCAAGAATATAACTACTATACTGCCCCTTGTACAAATATAAAACTATAATCTGCCCCTATGTACAAGAATATAACTACTATAATACTGCCCCATATGTACAGGATAACTACTATAATAACTGCCCCCTATTTCAGGAATATAACTACTACATACTTGCCCCTATTACAGAATTACTACTATATACGCCCCTTTACAAAGACATTATCCCACGTCCCATTGATCCACCTACCACCAATCCTACTTTATAGGTGATTTGTGGTGTGTAGGTTCCCTTAGAAAGAAAAAACTGAAGACAGTGTATGCATTGTCCCTGTATAGATGTGTAATCAGACCTTTGTTTGTGGTTAGTAAGAGCAGCAGACTGTACTTCACACTGCTGTGCTCTGAGCTCACTCTTTGTATTGGCAGCCACAAAGCCCTCCCATCTGTAACCTTTTAGTAATTTAATTAGAAGTCTGCTAAAGCTTTTTTATGTGTTAGATGGGAGGGGCTTTGTAGCTGCCAAATACAAAGAGTGAGCTCAGAGCACAGCAGTGTGAAGGCACAGTCCTGCTGCTACTAACACACAAACAAAGGTCTGATTACACATCTATACAGGGACAATGCATAACACTGTCTTCAGTTTTTTCCCTTTAAAGGGAACCTACCACCACAAATCTACCTATAAAGGTAGATTGGGTGGTAGGTGAATCAATGGGACGTGAGGATAGCCCTTTTAAGGGCTAATCCTCACGTCCCCACACTTTTTTTGTTTATTTTTACGCCCCGGTAGCCTCTTTTTCCCCTCCTACTCACCATCTTCGGCGCGGAGCTGCAGTAGTTATATTCTTGTACATAGGGGGCAGTATTGTAGTAGTTATATTCTTGTACATAGGGGGCAGTATTATAGTAATTATATTCTTGTACATAGGGGGCAGTATTATAGCAGTTATATTCTTGTACATAGGGGGCAGTATTATAGCAGTTATATTCCTGTACATAGTAGTTATATTCTTGTACATAGGGGCAGTAGTATAGTAGTTATATTCTTCTACATAGGGAGCAGTATTATAGTAGTTATATTCCTGTACATAGGGGCATTATTATAGTAGTTATAGTCCTGTACATAGGGGCAGTATTATAGTAGTTATATTCCTGTACATAGGGGGCAGTATTATAGTAGTTATATTCTTGTACATAGGGGCAGTATTATAGTAGTTATCAGGGCCGATTCTAGCATATTTGCTGCCTGAGGCGAATATTAAAATGCTGCCCACCCCCCCACTCCCTGTTAAGTAAATCCTTAAACTTTACTAACAAGTAACAACCCTATAGACAGCTCCCTGACACTGTGTGACTGACTACAGGATCTGAGAGTCATTAGTGACATCTAGTACCTTATAGATGACAATCTCTTCCATCAGGAGGACTTTATTCTGGGTTCTCCAATCCATGACGTATCACTGCTGAATTCACGGCCGGATATCTTCAGCTCCGTGCAGCATCTCCACCCGGCGTCCCTAAAAATACCACAGTCACTTACAGTATAAAGTCACCTGGAAAACAACACTGCGCTCCTAAATAATATATACCCCTCATAACACAACTGACCGCACGCTACCCCACATATAACACATCCCTTCATTATATAGGGATAAAATCTTGCCCCACATATACAGTCCCCTCCCAGCTTAGTAATATACTGTATCCCATATACATCCTCCCAGCTTAGTAATATACTGTATCCCATATACAGCCCCTGCAGCTAAGTAATATACTGTACCCGATATACAGCCCCCCAGCTTAGTGATATAGTGATATATAATATATACAGCCCCCCCCCCCAGCTTAGTAATATACTGTATCCCATATATATTCGTGTACATAGGGGGCAGTATTATAGTAGTTATATTCTTGTACATAGGGGGTAGTATTATAGTAGTTATATTCTTGTACATAGGGGGCAGTATTATAGTAGTTACATCCTTGTACATAGGGGGCAGTATTATAGTAGTTATATTCTTGTACATAGGGGCAGTATTATAGTAGTTATCTTGTACATAGGGAGCAGTGATTAGGGAATTTACTTTAGTTTATGCTTTGCCTCAGTATAATTACAACATCATTGAGGTCCTAGTAATAAAGTCTATTAGACACCGGGTATAATGATTTAAAGATTTTGATAACTGCAAAATTCTTAATCACAAAATAACTTTTCCAGAACTTCATCCTATATCTGACACTTTGACCCTTCCTTCATGATAGGAAGTGGAGATGAGTGGACCCAATGTTTCCGTTCAGGCTTGGCCCACACATATCATCTGATTGTTGGCTAGACAGATAATCCGGCAAATTGATGCCTCTAGTACCAAGACATGACTATACATTTCCATGGGTGTTGAAAACCATGGTTGCTTTCTTCCAAAAACTTGTAATCATAGGGGGCCAGTATAATAGTAGTCATATTCTTGTACATCAGGGTCGGGCAGTATATAGTAGTTTATATTCTTTACATAGGGGCAGTATTATAGTAGTATATTTCTGTACTAGGGCAGTATTATAGTTTATAATTCTTGTACATAGGGCAGTATATGTAGTTATATTCTGTTGTACATAGGGGGCAGTATTAGTAGGTTATATTTCTGTACATAGGGGGCAGTATATAGTAGTTATATTCTTGTACATAGGGGCAGTATTATAGTAGTTTATTCTTGTACATTAGTGAGCAGTTATTAATAGTAGTTATATTCTTGTACATAGGGGCAGTCTTATAGAAGTTTATAGTCCTGTACATAGGTGGCAGTATTGATAGTGTTATAGTTCTTGTACTAGGCAGCTATATATCGATAGTTATCTTCTTGTACATAGGGGGCAGTATTATAGTAGTTTATATCCTGTAATAGGGGGCAGTATTATAGAGTTATATTCTGTAAACAGGGGCAGTATTTATAGTATGTTATATTCTTGTACATAGGGGCAGTATTATAGTAGTTATATCTGTACATAGGGGGGCAAGTATTTATAGTAGTTTATATTCTTGTACACGGGGATTATTATAGGTAGTTTATATTCTTGTACATAGGGGGCAGTATTAGTAGTAGTTATCCTTGTACATAGGGGTGCGAGTATCTTATAGTGTGTTATTCTGTATGTACATAGGGGGCAGTATTATAGTAGTTATATTCTTGTACATAGGGGCAGTATTATAGTAGTTATATACTTGTACATAGGGGGCAGTATTATAGTAGTTATATTCTTGTACATAGGGGGCAGTATTATAGTAGTTATATTCTTGTACATAGGGGGCAGTATTATAGTAGTTATATGGCTGTTATTACTGTACCTATCCCCTCCTATACTTTATTTGAGGCCAAGTTTGGAGTATGAGAAGTAGACTCATGTGCAGCAGAGTCACAGGATTCAATAATCAGCCAGAAGTAGGTGTTTAGGACATACAAACTGATCTACTAATTGTAGGTACTACAATTGGGAAGTCTTTATAGAATTGGGCTGTGAAAGAATTTACGCTTCACTGGGTCTCTATCTACATTCTGTTTGCTTTCTTGCCTTCTGATAGTTTCCCCTTTAAGGTGAGAGTTACACAACCAGAAACCTTTGGTTCATGGACTTGGTTACCTGTAGGCTTGGTACCAGACCATGGAGCCTTTAGGTACTCGCTGGCAATAGTGACCCCCTCAGGCAGTAACAATGTAATATCCAAATCTCTGCACAAACATCGGGTCATGATGAAATATTTTACTGCTTCTATAATTCTTTATAGCTGGGCTCCCCAACTATAATCTATGACCTCTGGATTCCATTCCAAATGTGCAGGCAGCTAAATGTCCTCGGCAAACGTCATTCCACTGTTCGTCACTTGATTTGAAGGTGTTGTCATTGATGGTTTCCAGTCTAAAAACTGAAAAGAGACTGTCAGATTTTAATTGCTCGCTCCCTGTTCTCATTACCTATGTGTCATTCCTGATGGCAGAGATGTCAGTTAATTGTATTTCAAGGAAGTTTCCTATAAAAACGTGACATTGCGTGACCTTCCTTGTCTGAACTGTTCTGGCTGCTCAGTAGATTTGCTGTATTTGGGACTGATGGAGATCGGTGAAGGACCTTGGATTTAAATTTTTGGTGGAGGCAGTCATCCCACCTTTAGGATCCTGAACCTGAAGTCTTTGAGTTCTTGAGGCAACAGTAGAAAATTAACTGTAGATTGAACTGGTCGTGGTGGTGGCCATGGGACCTATGCCCCTTGTATCTTTATATTCTGTAATGCTGATGTATCTATTAGATATTATATTGCATCAATCATTTCAATCCCTATATGTGCCAAATTATAAAACCTGTCCTAATCCATGGAAACCTCCCGGAAACATCCATATTGAGGCTCGCTCGGTGGGGTGTCATAAGGTTGTCTTCTACAGGACCTCATTGACCCATTCTTGGGATAAGGTCTCTATTCCAAGAATATGTCTATCTAATGTAGACCCACCAAAGGATCTTCCGGTACAATGGGGAACAGATCTGGCATTGTCGAAGGGGATGGAGGTTATGGTAATATACTACCAGTGTGGACATTTCGGGAAGGTTTTCTGGGTATTTTTGTCAGTTCTGCACAATTTGGGAGGGTGATACCTCAGAATAATTTTTATTTTGTGGGCTATTAGTCCAATGCTGTCTCTTGATGTCCATTCTATGGAATGACACTGTTGATGATCAGGCTTCTAGTCCATGGCCAGTAGCGCACAGTCCTGCTGCAAATCAGTATACAGACACTGAACAAGCAGGGCATCCAGAGAGGATTTCACTCCAAGGTTTCTAGAATAGTACACCTTGATAAGTCCTCACATTTTGGATCTTCATCCAGCTCATCCGTGGATTTTGCGATGGAAAGCACTGAGGATTTCATTCTATGAGGACATTTATCCTTATTTTGATACTTTTTTTTTTCTTCTTTTTGCAGGTTTTTTTTTTTATTTTTTGTGGAGACTTTTAGGTCCATTTTTGAAACTATTCTAGGGTCTCAATAAGTTTGCCGGTGTGTGTGTCTATTGCATTGTTCCTAGATGTATCTTTCCAAGACAGATGTTTTCTTTTGTTTTGTAAAGCAAATTAGAGATTTTTTATAGGTGCCTAATGAAGTACAACTGACCCCATGCTTGGTTTCATACATGCAAAAAAAAAAAACCCTGCAAATTGGGGACAGAAAAAAAACGGACCTGTATCACAACGCCACAGTTAGAAAGCTACATAGCACTGCTAAAGTACTACAGCCAAAAAAGTTTCAAAAGAAAACAAATGCTACATTCGCCCCTTTGTGTTCAGGGAATTTTTGCATGTTTGGGGATATGCACGAAATCCCATACTGGTTGTTTTCCCTATTTATAGTCTATTAGTCTAAAGAACTGTATTCTTTATGTTGCTATAGATAGTCAATAGGGGTTGCTATAGATTCAATAGGGGTGAGCTGCAGTACCACACACAACCTTTTGACAAGAGGGGGGCGCTGTTTATGGAAGGCAGAAATGGTTGAGATTTTTGATGTCCAAACCAGGAGTGGAGTAAAAAAAGAGGAGGAACAGCTTCTCTCATTATCACACACCTGCTTTTGCCTTTGAAATCTGCATCTGAAAAACTGCACATGCGAACGCACCCTCACTAATAAATGCATAATAGAAATCGGCTAGAATTTTTTTTTTTTTTTTTTTTTTTTTTTTATCAACAAATGGACCAAGGGACACAAGTGAACGGCTTTAAGTCCATTTGCAAATTGAATTATTTAGATGGAATCTCCTCTGCTCGAGCAATTCGCCTGATATCAAGATCCCATAAAACAAGATTATTGATTTTTTTTTTTTTTTTTTTTTTCCTGCTCAAATTAACTAAATCCTTTTCCATTCACGTGCAGCATTTAATCCATCTGAGAACTGCGCTCAATGGAGACAACCTATTCTGCTCCATCTGCGTCATTCGAATGGAAATATTGATGATCTGAATATGATGTGTAAATGGAGGGTTAATGTATCCACGTTTCCATGTCCACCAGGCTCTCGTGGTATTATATGACTCGCGGACACCTTATGACGCTGACTGTGGGACAAAGGGGCTTGCACATCCGGTCTCCTGCATATCTATACATGCGAGAAGACCACTAAGCTGTTGCGGCAGTGCATCTACTTTAAAACTAAGGATTGGGCATGTAGAAGTTCGATATGACCAATCCATTTATCCCCAAGCACAATGAAATGTCAGCCTAATTGTGATGTCACACATGGCGTTTTTGGACCGTTTTTAGTTTAGTAAAAAAAACGCATCCTTTTTTGAAAATGCATGCGTTTTTGTCTGTTTTCAATTGCGCAAGTTCGGAAAACCGTCAAACGCATGCGTTTTAAAAAAACGGATGTGTTTTTTTACACATGCGTTTTTTACGATCTAAAAACGCCATGTGACATCACCCTAACCTCTGATACGCATTAAGTTCATCAGTCCTGCTAAAATTTGAAGCTTTGTTAGATCTTGTTTGTGTGTTTGGCGTCCTCAAGCCTCTCCCATCTCTCCACAACTTGGCCGTAGTTGAAGGGGAGTTCTTTAATATAAATGCAACATTTTACTAGACACCATAGATGTCATGCAACATCTTGTAATACTTTATTGTACCTGTAGGGGCGCTGCAGGGACGCTGTTGAATTATACAGGGGTATCTATTGTCCTATAGTGTTCGCTAGCCAAGGGGAATGATCATACAGCATAAAAGTCAAGCTTTTGTATGAAGTTACTATATAAAAATGCTGCAAACTTTTTATTAAACCCACCAGACAAAGCGTTCTCTTGCTTTGTAAACGTTAAATTTGAGTCTTGAATAGTGAAAGAAATGACCCTGGTAAACGACTACAATGGGAATTACTATTGGTAGAGTTTCCCTTTTAAGTTTGCAGTATGTAGAAGTTGTGTGTTTATGCTGCAGTTCCTGACCTGACCCATAGTCTGGGGTGGCGCTGTTAAGACAATGTTGCCATGTTGTATATTTTCCTGATCGGTGGCATCTGTTTAATCCTGGATTATTGGATAATCTGGATTAGATGATGGTCATAATAGGGTCTATATGATTCGCATATTGAATATACACTAAAAATGATGATCAGATGACCAAATACTGGATGAAAGGACTTGTCCTCTGTCTGTGCGGTTGTTATGGTCACCTCAATCACATGCTCTGCGCATCTGTAACCATGTTCTGTGAATCCGCTTAGAATCCTCCTGTTTCTTTAAAGTTCTTGAGACCCGTCTCTAGGCAGAGGGCATCCGGCCAGTAGGGGGCACTGAACAAGCGTCCAAGCGGTCGCTGCTGTCGTATGACTACATATGAAATATACCAGGTTATTTTTAAATCCTTAGAAAGCCATTAATTTTATAGCTTGAAGCGTCTCCGGCGCCGGGACCTTGTTTATGCAGACTGGCAATTCCCTGGCATTGGTTCTCAGGTCTTCTCCATCCAACATCTACTGTCAGATCTGTAAGTCTTGTAGTGTCCCTGCAGAGCGCTGGTCATAGGACACCCAAGGTGACCGACTGGCAAGAAGAGGCTGTTCTAGGGCAATGATCACTGTGTCGTTGGGTTTATATTTATGGCTGTGTAGAAATCCAATTGCATTGGTGCATATAGTGGAAGGCAAAATAAATCCATCTAAGGCTCTGTTCACATTGTCATTGACATCAATAGCAAGAATAAGGTGGCAATTTACACAATCCTTGCCATACGGGGGCAGACGATGTGTTGGAGTCCTCAAGGATCCGGTTGTAGGTCTAGTGGAGTCCAGGTTAGTGGAAATCCAGATAGTGAATGGGGAGATAAGTTGCTTATAGGTGGAAGTTGGATCACAAGAGTGAATGGCGCGTCTTGTCGGACATGTGCATCCCTTCCAGCTATCCCCATTAAACTGCTTGAGATAAGCGAATAGCGGAGCTCAGAACTCGGCAATTTGCCAGCCCCATAATAGTAAATGTAATTTCTTTGCACCATCATTCGAAGGTACAAGGTAGCCCATTCCAGTTATCGTTGATATTCCCAATCGGGGCCTAAAGTTGCTGGGGGCCCCCATAAGGCTGTACATAAGGAATCCATGGGGGTGAGGGGAACTTGTGTAGAATAACCATGAGGGGGCTGTCTGGGATAAACTAGGGAATATTTTGGGGAACAGGTGACTGTAGGGCAAATTTACTTAACTGGTCCAGTCGCGATCCCCGATTCGGATGGTCCGATGAGGATGAAGTCCGGTGCTATTCATGAAGATCATGCGCCTGAGTTCTTGCATCCGTCGCTTCCCCCCTGAGGTCCGCTGGAGTTCACTTTCTTCTTCCCGGTTGCAACACAATTCTAAATGTTAAATCCTGCGCGTTGTCCGACCCGCCCCCCGATTTCTGTCGCGTGCAAGCCACCGCCGATGTGCCAAAATCCGATCGCGTGGGCCAAAATCCCGGTGCAATTTGGTGCAAAACGGAAATCATCAGGAACCCCGGCGAAAATGTGCTCCGCGGACCCTTAGTAAATGAGCCCCTGTGTTTTTAGTTTCTGAATTTTTAATGCTGCCATGTAAGTTCACTGCAAAGGGGCCCACTGAGGCTCTTGTCACCTAGGGGCCTACTGATACCTGGAGCCGACCCTGTTCCGAATGATTCCTCTGAACCAGACAGTTGTGTTCCTAGTTGAGTAATACATTACCATAGTATTTACCTCCCAGATGGGATGTGAAGTCTATAAAAGGATGATGTATATGAGGCTTCTATATCTAGATGATGACCTTAATTTCCATATTTAGTAGTAAGTGATTGCGATATGTATCCAACTATTCCCTTGTAATGTAGAATGAATCGTAGCCGCTGAAGCATATATTAGTGTTTTTCCCATATCTGGGCTATTTTAATAATGTTTGTGTGTAATAATCTGCGTCAGGACCTTTCAAGGTCTGTTATAGGGAGCTGCACGATATCTTGCCCCAGGTAAGGAATGTGATAGGAGACGTCCTTGTAAATGCTTCACATTTCCCTGAATCAGCTGTAAATTCCCGCTGTGCGCAGCTTGAAATGAAACCATCAGTTCTCCTCCCTCATAATGTGCTCTACCCCAAAAATGCATTAAAAAGCTAATTTCCTTCTGTACTAGGGGAGACCTTGTGGCAAATATTTATTGGTGTGAATTAACAAAGCCTTAAAAATCGCTTCTTGTGTAATATTCTATAGGATTAATGAGCGATGGATTAGGGGGATTACCTCCTAAACCAGGAAGCATATGCGCTCCAACCTCCAGCATTGCCTGCCATATTGGGTCATACAAATAATCAATAAATAGGGACTATGTCACCAGCTTTTACACCACTAAACTACCGGCACCCAGTATCCTTCATGGCATTCCTTCTCCCTCCCCCCCCCTTTAAATCTTGCCCATTTACCAATCTAAAAAACCAAAACTTTCAATATCATTCGCAGAAGAATCACTTTTTGCCGAAGATGAGTCATTTTTATTGGCTCGAGGGAGAACGACACTATCAAATTCTCTATAATACCTATAACAGTGATTTATAGTATCATAATAAACATAAGAATCTCCTCTTACAAATCACAGTTGGAGGTTCTGTCAGCTAAATAACCAGAGGTGGAGGCAGTTTAAGATATGGGAATGCGATCAACAGATAAACATCCGATTCCTGCCTTCGTCTTGTACCTGTGCAATTTGAAAGATGAGATTCGTTAGTATAAAATCAGAACCGCGATTCTAGTGGCTATAGATACTAAGATAAGAGCATCTAAATTGATTCTCTCCTTTTAGCCTCTAAAAGTGACTCGTCTCCGGCAAAAAGTGACTTGGCTCATTTGCATCTCGCTTTTGAGGGGGGATTTGAGTCGGTTGGTAGTTTAGTGGGTTTAAAGTTGAGATCTCTCCTTGAAATATGATGGGTGGAGAGGCATGCTAATTGGGTACTGACAAAGACTCTGTATAAGTACCGTAGATTTGTATCTATATAATACTCATAATGACTATATGACGGCACATATAACCATATAATACATAAACCGTATGATATGGGGATGGATTTCGTACTATGACTCCTGTAGTGACTCCACGGCCATGATGATAATGTGTGGCATTTACCACTAATTTACATTACAGAGTAACTAGTGTGTAATAATTTACATTTATATGTATCTGTTCTATAACCGTCTCATCTCAGATACATCTCGGTGCAGTAAACAATTACATATAATTGGTTTATTAGAGAACTGGCCGGATTTACATCCCTATAATCCCTCCATGGTAATCCCTGATTGTTGTGTAGATTACTCCATGAGCTATAAATACTTGGTTTATGGAGTGACCTTTAGGTGGCCGGTTACTCCCGCTCATGTTTGGTTGTAACATGTGATGCAGGGATAAGTCACTATGATTAGGAGGTGCGTCTTACTATAAGCCAAGCATGTCCCTGTCAGAGACTGGTTTCAATACAAATTAGGAGAAAAAATATATGTACAGTATATAGAGTGTGTGTATTAATCTTCAAAAAAGGAAAAATACAGGCAGTATCCTACTTAAGGACACTT
This sequence comes from Engystomops pustulosus, assembly GCA_019512145.1. NCBI lineage: Eukaryota > Metazoa > Chordata > Amphibia > Anura > Leptodactylidae > Engystomops > Engystomops pustulosus. Next base: position 6,911,343 of record CM033651.1, read on the forward strand.
GATTTACAGACTGCCCTTAGTTACAGACGGACCCCTCTGACCTCTGGTGAAGGTCTCTGGATACAAGCAGTCCCCGGGTTACATACAAGATAGGGTCCATAGGTTTGTACTTAAGTTGAATTTGTATGTAAGTCGAAACTGTATATTTTATAATTGTAGTTCTAGACAAAAAATTTTTTTGCCCCAGTGACAATTGCAGTTTTAAAATTTTTTGCTGTAATGGGACCAAGGATTATCAATAAAGCTTCATTACAGACACCCTGCAGCCGGGGACTGTAGTAAAGCATCCAGAGACTTCACCAGATGTCACAGTGGGCAGAGAAGTCCTTCTGTAACTAGGGGTCGGGTGTCCTTTAGTAGGGGAGCGCCTGTACTTTACTATAGTCCCCGGCTGCAATGATCAGCTGTAAGGTGTCTGTAATGAAGCTTTATTGATAATTCTTGGTCCCATTACAGCAAAAAAATTGGAAACTACAATTGTCACTGGGGCCAAATTTTTTTTTTTTTTTTTTTGCTTGGATGTATACTTATATAATATACAGTTTCGACTTGCATCCAATTTCAACTTGAGAACAAACCTATGGAACCTATTTTGTACGTAACCCGGGGGACTGCCTGTACTTTGAAGGTAGAGGCTTTATTAGTAAAAAAAAAATACGATAAAAAACATTTTAAAAAAAAATTGAAAACTCTATAGGAAGGTGGTGACATTATGGTAATGATCCAAGATCCAGGCATCATCTTATATTTTGTTATCCATGGCCTCCTTCCTTCTAAAATCTAATGTTCTCTAGATTCACAGGCTGTAAAACTGTCCCCCCCCCCTTCCTCTTCATGAGGGAGAACAGGAAATTTCAGCTCACAGTGGAAGGGGGAAGTGCTACACTTCACAGGCTGTAACACAGTCTCCCCCTCCCTCTGCATGAGAGAACATAGGGAGTTTTGGCACACAGTGGGAGGGGGAAATGCTACTTGTACACTTCCCCCTCCCACAGTGTGCTGAAACTTCCTGGGCTCCCTCATGCAGAGGGAGGGGGAGACAGTGTTACAGCTTGTGAATCTAGACCACAAAGGGTCTCTGTGTGAATCAACCCAGTAGCCTTTCAGCTCATTAGCATAATTTTAAAAGTTGATGTTAGAAGGAAGGAGGCTATGTATAAAACAACCCTAATATAGAAGGTAGAAGATACCACAGTCACGGTGCTTGGATCTATGAGTAATGTCCCTGGTCTATCACGGTGGATTCTGATAGGAGATTTCCTTTACGTTGCATGAAGAAATCTCTAGTTTCATATTTTGTTAGTGTTATAGGTAGGTTTTAGACATATTTTTGAAAAGTGGGTGTAACTTGGTGAAAAGACCTAGTTCACATCTGGATACAGGCTTTCCATTACACTCTCTCCGTTACCATCCGTTGTTTATAGTGGAAAAAAAGCCACGGGCTTTTCATACAACGGTCTAACGGGTGTGGACTTGGACTAGGCCTATTAATTGGAGGTATAAAGTTTTGGTCATCTCACTTACCTCTTGACAAACCTGGAGAGAAAGTTAACAGATGACAGGTTCCCCCTGCCTGTGCTATGCTGATTGTACAAATGTCAGGCTGCAGCTGCCCCCCCCCCCTCCCCCGGGACTCTACACTGCTGGTAGGGAGCCAGGTAATGTGAGTTAAACTTTATATAAAGTACTGAAATTATTCAGAATGCTGACAAAATATGACTTTCTAGCGCCAACCACATGATTGTCAAAACAACTTTTAATTTGACTATAAATTGTTTCCATGATCAGGTCGCAATGAGCCCTTGAAGAAAGAGCGTCCGAGATGGAAGAGCGACTACCCAATGACGGATGGCCAGTTGCGCAGTAAGCGGGATGAGTTCTGGGACACGGCACCAGCGTTCGAGGGACGTAAGGAAATCTGGGACGCACTGAAAGCTGCAGCCTACGCTGTGGAGGCCAACGATCATGAACTGGCGCAGGCCATTGTAGATGGAGCAAGTATTACTTTACCTCATGGTAAGTGAACATAAATTTAAAAAATCCAAAATTTTTTTGCTTCCCTGAGATTATAATATACAAGATGAGATATATACCGTATATACTCGTGTATAAGCCAAGTTTTTCAGCACAAAAAATGTGCTGAAAAACCTCGCCTCGTCTTATACACGAGTCAATGATAAAAAAAAATTAATACTCACCCTCCGGTGTCCCCGATGTTCGTCGCGGCTCCCGTTTCCTGCCGCGGCTCCCCGTGTCTTCTCTTTTGTCTTCTATCTTCTCTAGCCGGCAGAGTCGCGTCCATGCGATCTGCCGGCCGTCGCACACTGTGATGCGACGCTGTCGCTGCGGATGACGTCACCAGCGCTGCATCACAGTGTGCGACGGCCGGCGCAATCTCCTGGCCAGAGAAGAGTGAAGAAGCCGCCAGAGCCGCGACGGCTCGGTGAGTATTAAGTTTATTTCTTTATCTTTATACTAATAGAGGCTGCTGTATACTGATGGGGGCAAGCTGTATACTGATGGGGGCAGGCTGTATACTGCAAGGGGGCAAGCTGTATACTACATGGGGGCTGGTTGGCGGTATACTACATGGGGCCTGGTTGGCGGTATACTACATGGGGGCTGGTTGGCGGTATACTACACCCTCTGCTTATACTCGAGTCAATAGGTTTTCCCAGTTTTTGGTGGTAAAATTAGGGGTCTCGGCTTATACTCGAGTATATACGGTATATAAATTTATTTATTTAATTTTTTTAACTAACCTTTTTATTAAAATTTTTTATCGTGAAAAAGAAAACGGCAATGCAATACAATAGACGGCATATTCTGCATGCATTGAATAGTGCGCTGGGTCATAGAATTGGCTCCCAAAGTGCGCAAAAAAAGTTCTGGAGCAGCATAGAAAACCAACTTCTCTATAGGCCCCACAAATTACCTCGTTTCTATGGTCTTCTATACGGTTCCTCAGAGAGTTTCCCCTCTTGGTATGATTTGAATTAGTCTGATATCCTACTTAACAAACTTGCTGCACCCACCCTGAGCTGCTCAGCATGTAAAGTTTTTGTGTGCACACCCTAGGGCAGTGGTGGCGAACCTATGGCACTGGTGCCAGAGGCGGCACTCTGAGCCCTTTCTGTGGGCACCCAGGCCATCACCCCAGAATGAAGTTCACCAGACATAACTCAAAGAATCTGCCTGCAGAATCTTCCTACAATGATAGATGAATTTGCCCTGCTCCTTTCAACTGGGTTGGTGTCCTTGGAGGCTGAAGGATTGAAAGTTGTCAATGAACAAGGAGAATTACATTACTGCTTAAATTCCTGTGCTGGCACTTTGCAATAAATAAGTGGCTTTTGGTTGAAGTTTGGGCACTGAGTGATTCACCATCACTGCCCTAGAGAATCTATATTTTACCTGGCACAGTGTCACCAGATGTGTAAAAGGATCCATTTCCATAAGGTTTCCATTATTTTAGCTTTGTGTTACCAGTCCAGCTAATTACCGGTAACTACTAGTGTGTAATAATTTACATTTATATGTATCTGTTCTATACCGTCTCATCTCAGATGCTCTCGTGCAGTAAACAATTACATATAATTGGTTTATTAGAGAACTGGCCGATTTACATCCCTATAATCCCTCCATGGTAATCCCCGATTGTTGTGTAGATTACTCCATGAGCTATAATACTTGGTTTATGGAGTGACCTTAGGTGGGGCCGTACTCCCGCTCATGTTTGGTTGTAACATGTGATCAGGGATAAGTCACTATGATTGAGGTGGTCGTCTTACTATAAGCCAAGCATGTCCCTGTCAGAGACTGTTCAATACAAATATGAGAAAAAATATATGTACAGTAGATAGAGTGTGTGTATTAATCTTCAAAAAGGAAAAATACAGGCAGTATCCTACTTAAGGACACTTGATTACAACTGCCCTTATTACAGACGGACCCCTCTGACCTCTGGTGAAGGTCTCTGGATACAAGCAGTCCCCGGGTTCGTACAAGATAGGGTCCATAGGTTTGTACTTAAGTTGAATTTGTATGTAAGTCGAAACTGTATATTTTATAATTGTAGTTCTAACAAAAATTTTTTTGCCCATGACAATTGCAGTTTTAATTTTTGCTGTAATGGGACCAGGATTATCAATAAAGCTTCATTCAGACAAACCCTGCAGCAGGGCCGGGACTGTAGTAAAGCATCCGAGACTTCACAGAGATGTCACAGTGGGCAGAGAAGTCCTTCTGTAACTAGGGGTCGGGTGTCCTTTAGTAGGGACGCCTGTACTTTACTATAGTCCCCGCTGCAATGATCAGCTGTAAGGTGTCTGTAATGAAGCTTTATTGATATTCTTGTTCCATTACAGCAAAAAAATTGGAAACTACAATTGTCACTGGGGCCAAATTTTTTTTTTTTTTTTTTTGCTTGGATGTATACTTATATAATATACAGTTTCGACTGCATCCAATTTCAACTTGAGAACAAGCCTATGGAACCTATTTTGTACGTAACCCGGGACTGCCTGTACTTTGAAGGTAGAGGCTTTATTAGTAAAAAAAAAATACATAAAAACTTTTTTAAAAAAAAATTGAAAACTCTATAGGAAGGTGGGGACATTATGGTAATGATCCAGATCCAGGCATCATCTATTTTGTTATCCATGGCCTCCTTCCTTCTAAAATCTAATGTTCTCTAGATTCACAGGCTGTAAAACTGTCCCCCCCCCCTTCCTCTCTCATGAGGGAGAACAGGAAATTCAGCTCACATGGAAGGGGGAAAGTGCTAAACTTCACAGGCTGTAACACAGTCTCCCCCTCCCCTGCATGAGAGAACATAGGGAGTTTTGTGGCACACAGTGGGGGAGGGGGAAATGCTACTTGTAACTTCCCCTCCCACAGTGTGCTGAAACTTCCTGGGCTCCCTCATGCAGAGGAGGGGAGACAGTGTTACAGCTTGTGAATCTAGACCACAAGGGTCTCTGTGTGAATCAACCCAGTAGCCTTTCACTCATAGCATATTTTAAAAGTTGATGTTAGAGGAAGGAGGCTATGTATAAAACAACCCTATATAGAGGTAGAAGATACCACAGTCACGGTGCTTGGATCTATGAGTAATGTCCCTGGTCTATCAGGGTGGATTTGATGGTAGATTTCCTTTACGTTGCATAGAAATCTCTAGTTTTCATATTTTGTTGTGTTATAGGTAGGTTTTAGACATATTTTTGAAAAGTGGGTGTAATTGGTGAAAAGACCTAGTTCACATCTGGATACAGGCTTTCCATTACCTCATCCTCTCCGTTACCATCCTTGTTTATAGTGGAAAAAAAGCCACGGGTTTTCATACAACGGTCTAACGGTGTGGACTTGGACTGGCCTATTAATTGGAGGTATAAAGTTTTGGTCATCTCACTTACCTCTTGACAAACCTGGAGAGAAAGTTAACAGATGACAGGTTCCCCCTGCCTGTGCTATGCTGATTGTACAAATGTCAGGCTGCAGCTGCCCCCCCCCCCTCCCCGGACTCTACACTGCTGGTAGGGAGCCAGGTAATGTGAGTTAAACTTTATATAAATACTGAAATTATTCAGAATCTGACAAAATATGACTTTCTAAGCGCCAACCACAATTGTCAAACAACTTTTAATTTGACTATAATTGTTTCCATGATCAGTCGCAATGAGCCCTTGAAGAAAGAGCGTCCGATGGAAGAGCGACTACCCAATGACGGATGGCCAGTTGCGCAGTAAGCGGGATGATTTCGGGACACGGCACCAGCGTTCGAGGGACGGAAGGAAATCTGGGACCACTGAAAGCTGCAGCCTACGCTGTGGAGGCCAACGATCATGAACTGGCGCAGCCATTGTAGATGGAGCAAGTATTACTTTACCTCATGGTAAGTGAACATAAATTTAAAAATCCAAAAATTTTTTGCTTCCTGAATTATAATTACAAGATGAGATATATACCGTATATACCGTGTATAAGCCAAGTTTTTCAGCACAAAAAAATGTGCTGAAAAACCTCGCCTCGCTAATACACGAGTCAATTAAAAAAAAAAATAATAATCACCCTCCGTATCCCCGATGTTCGTCGCGGCTCCCGTTCCTGCCGCGCTCCCGTGTCTTCTCTTTTGTCTTCTATCTTCTCTAGCCGGCAAGTCGCGTCCATGCGATCTGCCGGCCGTCGCACACTGTGATGCGACGGTGTCGCGTGGATGACGTCACCAGCGCTGCATCACAGTTGCGACGGCCGCGCAATCTCCTGGCCAGAGAAGAGTGAAGAACGCGGAGCCGCGACGGCTCGGTGAGTATTAAGTTTATTTCTTTATCTTTATACTAATAGAGGCTGCTGTAACTGATGGGGGCAGGCTGTATACTGCAAGGGGGCAAGCTGTATACTACATGGGGGCTGGTTGGCGGTATACTACATGGGGGCTGTTTGCGGTATACTACACCCTGCTTATACTCGATTCAATAGGTTTTCCCAGTTTTTTGGTGGTAAAATTAGGGGTCTCGCTTATACTCGAGTATTACGGTATATAAATTTTTTTTATTTATTTTTTTTAACTAACCTTTTTATTAAAAATTTTTTTATCGTGAAAAAGAAAACGGCAATGCAATACAATAGACGGCATATTCTGCATGCATTGAATAGTGCGCTGGGTCATAGAATTGGCTCCCAAGTGCGCAAAAATTTCTGGAGCAGCACATAGAAAACCAACTTCTCTATAGGCCCCACAAATTACCTTTTTTCTATTGTCTCTATACGGTTCCTCAGCGAGTTTCCCCTCTTGGTATGATTTGAATTAGTCTGATATCCTACTTAACAATCTTGCTGCACCCACCCTGAGCTGCTCAGCATGTAAAGTTTTTGTGTGCACACCCTAGAGAATCTATATTTTACCTGGCACAGTTGTCACCAGATGTGTAAAAGGATCCATTTCCATAAGGTTTTCCATTATTTTAGTTTTATGTGTTACCAGTTCAGCAAATAATTGAATTGTTTGTAATTAAACTTGTTTGTTTATGTTTTTGTTACTAGTTTAGGTTTAGTTCTTTTTTTTTTCTGCAGTCAGAGTTTGTATGTTTCAGTACAACTCCTTAAATTCCATGTTATGACCTAATGTGATTGGCACGTCGTGTCTCGGTTCCGAGCTGCTCCACCCTTTTAAGCTATTTGTCGTGTTGCTGTGTTTTTATCAGTAACTGTAGCAGCGACGGCAATTGTTGCTTTTGCTGGTGAACTCCTCCTGAGGGTGTAAGGGACTGCTGGATTTTTTAGTTCCATTACAGTGTTAGATTGATGATCCATAGGGGGGTGGACACAGCACATAGTGGACCTTAAACACCTTGGAAACATAGGGTCCCTTTCAGCTTAGGCTGATTTTGATTTATTTTTTTAAATTATTTTAAATCCAGCCAAGCATTTTCTATCTCTGCCCCTAGATGTCGCTATGCATAAGGTTAGCGTATAGACTGGTGACCTCCAAGACCTCAGGAAATCGGTGGTTCTTTGGCTTCTCAACTGTGTATTCTACTTTAACCATAAATCTACAACACTGCTGGTTTTCCTGTCTCCATAACACTTGTAGATTGCAACAATATGGGATAAAATGAAAACTTGTCTGTGTGGACTGGGTCCTCAAGGGGGATAGGGCTGCCAAGTATTTGAACCAGAGTTGAACTTTCCTTTGGGTTTGGCATGTTCTAGATATTGATGCCGTATACTTAGGACAGGACCATCGTCATTCGTTAAAGTCTGAAGTTTCTAACCACAAATCAAATCTTTTTCTCAGGTTCTCTAACGGAATGTTACGATGAACTTGGAACACGGTACCAGCTCCCGGTGTACTGTCTTGCACCTCCCATCAACCTCATTATGGAAAGAAGTGATGAAGATGGCACAGACGCCCCCGATCCAGTCCCTAACAACAGACGGGAGTTCCAGCTCAAGGTCCGTCTTTCTACCGGAAAGGACGTTAAACTCAATGCAAGCATGACGGACACTATTGGCCAATTGAAGAAGCAACTACATTCCGTGGAAGGTCTCGAACCTTGTTGGCAGAGATGGTTCTTCTCTGGAAAACTTCTTACGGACAGAATGAAACTTCAAGAGGCGAAGATTCAGAAGGACTTTGTCATACAAGTTATTGTTAACCAACCAGTGGAGATCCAGAACTGAACCGACACATTGTAACCCACAAAATATGAATGTCTATGATGCCGAGACTCTTGGAAGGCAACGAAAGGCTGGCTGCTAGGTCCTTCTCTCCTTTCTCGTCTTCCCTTTTCTCTCATGACTGTCTCCTTGAGATCCAATGGGAATAAGGAGGAGAGATGACCCCCGACCCCCTACATGTACCAAAATGCTGCACTATTTCTGTTTTGTTGATTGTACACTAGATCCACCTCCTACAAGATGACGTTCTAAGCATGCTTGTAACTATTGACCCAATTTGGAAATTGGCACAGGACAATGGGGTGGGGTGTTTTTAGTGTGTCTTAACTTGGTCAGTAGATCAGCAATACTGCAACAAAGATTATAGGTTTTAAGTTGATTTTATTCCTTTTACAACAACTTCCTGGAATTTCCACCGAAATTTTATTTTGTTTTTTTAAATTTCCCCTGAGTTGTCCAGTTCTGTGAAGGTCTTGGTCCAAACTTGTTGTACTCCGAGCTATCACCACCAGTGAGGGAAGAAACGATGGCCAACCTGGTTGTCATCCAGCTGTCCAGCACCTTCACAACTATCCCAAAATTTAGAAAAGTGTAATAAAACATGGCTACTTTCTTCTTTTAAAACCGTGCCACACTTGGCCAGAGGTAGATGTAAGGCGTTTCAGCTCAGGCCTATTCACGTCTGAGATGCTGCAGAACCAGACACTACCTCTGGACAGGTGCAACACCTTTTCTCAAACAAATTCAGTCAAATCCTTTAATATCTTGATGAAATACGATCGTGGTCATCTGATTACTAGTGATTATTATTCTATGTGTTTAATGTTTGAAGAATGGGTTCTTTAAGTTTTAGGGCATTTTTTTTCTGTAGCTGCCAAGCACCTGCTGAGTTTTAATTTGCATAATGGGACAAACCAAGTGATCCTGCCACGTGTAGCCCCTTTAAATACCACTCCTAACACAGATGTGAAACACTTGCTCACAGCAATTTCAGGGGCTGGTCCATATTTAACATATCATCATTTTTTTTAACCTATTTTGATTGTATTAATGTCATCCGCCATCTTTTGTGACCTTTTGTACGGTGGAGATTTTGCCCATAGACTAATGTTTTGATGAACATGTTGTGCCTAATTAATAAAAACTGGACGGTTTCTATTTAAATACAAAATTGTTTTAATTTAGGTTTTAATCTATAATAATTACCTCCTTTTTATTTTTAGTATAATCTGCATTATACTCCAGAGCTGCACTCACTATTCTGCTGGTGCAATCACTGTGTACATACATGACATTACTTATCCTGTACTGATCCTGAGTTACATCCTGTATTGTACCCCAGAGGTGCACTCACTATTCTGCTACTGGTGCAGTCACTGTGTACATACATGACATTACTTATCCTGTACTGATCCTGAGTTACATCCTGTATTATACCCCAGAGCTGCACTCACTATTCTGCTGGTGCAGTCACTGTGTACATACATGATATTACTTATCCTGTACTGATCCTGAGTTACATCCTGTATTATACCCCAGAGCTGCACTCACTATTCTGCTGCTGGTGCAGTCACTGTGTACATACATGACATTACTTATCCTGTACTGATCCTGAGTTACATCCTGTATTATACCCCAGAGCTGCACTCACTATTCTGCTGCTGGTGCAGTCAGTGTACATACATGACATTACTTATCCTGTACTGATCCTGTGTTACATCCTGTATTATACTCCAGAGCTTTCTCTGTATTGTATGAGTTATTGCATCTTGGGGCTGAGCTTCAATACCAGACACCACCCGCAGATGGATGTGGCGCTGTTTCAGCTAGAAGGCATACTGGAAACTGCGGTTTCATGATGACCTCTGTACCTTATCTAAAATGACGGGATAGCTTAATAGTCTTAACACAACTTTTGGACACTTCTGGTCATGTGACCATGGGGTAGAAAGTGGAGTAGCAGCCAAAACTGAAGATGGGGAGTGATTTTTATGTATGTTGTTTTATCCTGACAAATTATGACACTGCTGAATGGACATGTCCTTTCAATGAATTTACAAGTGCACTTCAGACAAAAAGATAATAGACTAGGCCTTGGCAATAACAAATCTGCCCTTGATGTCCAACAACCAATCACAGTGCAGCTTTCATTTCTTAAACTGCACTGGACATATTTAAGCTGTGCTGTGATTGGTTGCTATGGGCCACAAGCCTAGATTTGCTGGTTGACAACTCTTTCAAACAAGGCCCAGTGTTTCTTTTGTAGTGTATGACACCTACAACTTCTTTTGGGTGTTATTGGACTCCCACTAAAGTTCCTCCTCTTCGGGTACTACAGTATATTTCATAGGGCTTCCTAATTCCCTTTAATTGAAACAAACCCAACAAATCCTCTCTCTCTGATCACCATAAGGAAAAATGTTGGCTTTGTGAATTTAGGTCAAGTTCAGTGTTAAGTTTACATGTTGTTAACCACTAGGTGGCGCTGGCTTCACCAGTATTTGGGAGTTGTTCATTATGCCTTTAACTGTATTTCCTGCATGTAACATAGGAGCTGCCATGTCCTTGCAGCCTCCTTACTGCTGGTTTTGGGGTGTGTGTGTGTGAAGACAAGTGCCATCATTATGCCGGTCAGGTGCAGCCTACATTTCGTCCCCTTTGAATCATTCGGGGGCACGGTTTTCTTTAACAGAGGGTCACATTGAAAATTTGTTTTCACGTAGAAAACAAATCTCTGCAGTGGTCTCTCTTTATGTGGCCACAGCTGCTGTTTATGACACCAATTCAAGGGGTATAGGACCCTAAAATAAATTAAATTAAAAAGCAAATTTCTCCCAATCGGTCTGTGTTATTGTAGGTGCATGTAGGACTTTCTGTTTTGGGGACTTGGTACTGTTGTAGTCCCACAATTTAAAGTAGACCGTAGACTTTATAGAAGATGCACACCATTGCTCCTCATCTTACATGTTCCCACATTGTTCTATGGGAAAAGTTTGGACCTATTTAGGGTGTTTTTTTTTTTTTTGTTTTTTTTTTTTAATTGCCCAATAATTGGTTCACATTTTGGGTAAATACTAGATGGTTAGTCCCTTTTGAATGCATGTCTGCATATGTACAGGTTACATAGTTGTCGCTTGTGTAAGCGGTTTTCACTCTTGCAGGTCACGAGGGTTCATGTTCAACGCCCCGCTCCGTCTATTCTACCATCTTTAGTTTTAACAGGAATTCCAAGCTTCAAAGACCGTGAACTAATATTTATTACATGGACTGTTGTATCGCCTTACTGGGCTATGCCAGGCACCCTCCACCTGCTGAGGGCATCAACCGGGGCTTTCACCACCTTCTCTAGCAATGAATGGGCGAGACATGGGCAGCCCTATTCATGAAAGAATAGGGTGAGTACCATTTAGATGGCTACTACTTGGGATCACCTCTATGGATTTATGGAAATCTACCATTTGGGAAACTACTTACTGAAGTAGTTCCCGATGCAGATTCCCCTCCCAGCAGCAGCTGCATCCTGTTTTTGCATAATACTGGGATTATTTATGCAAATTAGTTTCATAGGCTACAGGGGGGTGTAGTAGCCTCATAGCGCTCCGAGGCTGAAGGCTACTTCACGCCCCCAGTAGCCATTTCATACCTGCCTCTACGCTGTTGAGGCCTCTTGTAGCGCGTCTCCGGCATCAATAGAGCTACTATGCAACCGCAGTAGCTCTTGCCCCTTTTCCGGAGACGTGCCTGCTGTTCGTGAGCACTGCGCATGTGCAGTAGCTCACATGTGTCTGCCAACGGCACACATTGCAGACAGACGATAGTGAGCATCTGTGCATGTGCGGTGCTCATGAAAAGCAGTCACGTCTCTGGCAAAGGGACAGAAGCTAATGCCAGAAACGCACTACAAGATAAAAATTACAAGCGTGGAGATGGGAATGAAATGGCTACTGTGGGCGTGAAATGGCCTATGAGCGCTATGAGGCTACTACACGCTGCACGGAGGGGAAATCTGCATCGGAAACTATTTCAGAAAGTAGATTTCCTTTCCTGCATTACAAACCAAACATACCTTGAGAATGCTGTAGCTACACCGATGCAGAAACATATCTTGGTTAATCCCTGAACTGAGTGGTTTTGCTGAAAAAAACGATTATAAAATTATGATAATGAGGCTCTGTCGCTCCTGTGGCTGCCCGGTGCTCTCCTCTTACCCTAATTATGCCCTTCTCCAGCCTTGTCCTGCCCAGCATAAGCTGAGACTATGTACTCGCTGTGTTGTTCCTGACAGGGAGAAGTAATCAATCGCTGCACCATCCCCAGCTGCTGTGTATGAGTCATCCAGCTCTGGTTGATTATTCTTGTCTGGACATTTCGGGAAGCTCAATTTAATGTGATTTGATTTTGTAGGCAGCCTGCATGCAACCCAGCTTTCCCAAGGTCCTGAATTATATCATTGTTTTTTGAGCAAAACCACTTGGTTCAGGGATTAAACAAGATATGTTTCAGCTACAGCATTCTCAAGGTGTTTGGTTTACAATACATAAAAACAAATGGTAGATTTCCTTTAACCCCTTAAGGACGCAGCCTGTTTGTACATTAAGGCTCTGTACTTTTTTTTTAAAAAATTTGACCAGTGTATTACCTGTGGTAATAACTTTTCAATGCTTTAAGATATCTCTGTGATTTTGAGATTATTTTCTCGTGAGACATTGTAGTTTATGTTAGTAGTGTCATTTCGGTGATCCGTTCCTTTTTTGGGGGGTAAAAATTCAAAAATTTTGGAAAAATTTGAAAAAAATGACTATTTTCAAAGTTTCAAATGTTATACTTTTTAGACAAAAAGTGATACCAAAATTTTTTTTGATAGAAACCTTTTGCCATTGGTCTTCTTTTTATATCCATTATTTGTTTTACGTTTCCATTTTTTTTATGGATGTGAGAAGGTTTGAAGTTTTAGTAGCAACTTCTCAGACTTTCTTGAAATTTTAAAAATGCAAACTTTTTGGTGATCAATTCAGTTTGGAAGTGCCCTATAAAGGCTTATGTACTATATACCCCCACAAGTAACACATTTTATGAACCTAACATCTCAACCTATTCAAATCAGCATTTAGGAAGTCTTTTAACCCTTTAATTATTTTTCCGGAAGCATATGAAAATGGAGTGGAAATTTTGAAATTTCAATTTTTGATTTCAATCTTTCTAATTTAGCCCTAAAATGGATACATTCAGAAGGAATTTCAGGTAAATATATATCCCTAATTTCTTGCCCTGCTTCTTCCGAGTACGGCAATACCAGACATGTGGATGTCAGCTGCTGTTTCCCCGCACAGCGATGTCCAGAACAGAGTTAGCGATACTGGGAATTTGGAAAGCCAATTTGGCTGCAAATATTTTGTGGTGCCACAGTGTAATTGAAGAGCCCCTGAAGTAAAAGTACAATAGAAAACCCCCAAAAATGTCACCATTTCGGAAACTAGACCCCTCAAAGAATTTATCGGTGGTTGTGGTGAGCATTTTAACCCCCAACACGCTGGTCAAAATTGAATGCAAAGTAAAGGGTGCAGAGTAAAACTTGCGTTTTTATCTCAAAAATGTCATTTTAGTGCCTCATGTACTGTGTCCAAGCCATGCCACTTTAGACAAACACCCCAAAAATCATTCTGCGGGTTGTCCCGAGTACGGCAATACCACACATGTGCCAATAATTTACAGGCTGGGCACACGGCAGGGGTCAGGAAGAAAGAAGCACAATTTAGGTTTTCAAGCTCCGTTTTCACTAGATTGGTAATGGGGGGTGCCCCCGAGGTACCAATACAATAGAAACCCCCAAGTAGTGACCCCATTTTGGAAAGGGCACCCCTCAAAGAATGAATGTAGGCTCGTATGAGCATTTTAACCCCTAAGGTGCTGGCTCAAATGTAATACAAAGTGAGTAGTGCAGAGAAACAATTGAATTGCAATTTATCAAATATGCCATTGAAGTGACAAAAGGGGAAAAACACATCAAAAATCATTCTGCGGGTTACCCCGGTTAGGACAATACCCCATAGGAGGCAATAATCTGTAGGATGGAGACACGGAAGGGCTCAAAAGGGAATAACACAGACATTGTACTTTTTTTTTTCTTTTTGGCATCATGAAAGATTTGTAGATGCCAATAGGGGCCAGTACAGTAGAAACCCCTAAGAACTGACCCTATTTTGGATACTACACCCCTCCATGAATTAATCTAGGGGTATAGTTAGCATTTTAACCCCATAGGTGGACCCCTGAAAAAGTGCATAATGGATAGTGCATAGCAAAAAATATCCATTATGTCATTTTGTGCCCAACTGCTGCCATGGGAGACAAACACCCTAAAAATCATGATGCATGTTTTCCCGGGTAAAGCATACGGGGCAGTAATCTACAGGCTGGGCACATGGCAGGGCTTAGAAGGGAAGGTGCGGCATGCGGCATGATGTATAAGCTGTGCGTCAGGGTAACAACAGGGTACTCTAAAAATCCAGGGATGTATGATAAATTCGGAAGCAATCTTTCATACATAACCCTGGTTTTTCTGGGCATGTCTCACAGTGATGAATGGTGTCCTTCCGAATGCCATTTTTGGAGCACACCCTGCACCTCTTCTGTGTCCTTCCCTTGCTGGCTGTTTGGGGAACTACTCCTGGAAAGTGCTGCCCTGGTACAATACGTGATGGGGCCTCACTTCCAGATGTGCTAGCACTCCCCCCTTCCTGGTCTCCAAAAAGAAAGTACTTTATTACCACCTCTTGAAATTCCAGGAAAGTTCCCCTCTGGCCGGCATATTGATGCAGCACGAAAGCATTATACAATGCCATCTGCATGATGTGCACAGCCAGCTTCTTGTACCACACCCTCGACTTCCGCATGGCATTGTACGGCTGAAGCACCTGGTCAGACAAGTCCACCCCTCCCATGTATTTGTTATAATCTAAAATACAGTCCGGCTTGGGGGTTTCTGTACTGGCACCTCGTACTGGGACAGGGGTGGTGGTGTGCTCATGTATTGTGGTTAATACAAGGACCTCTCTCTTGTTTTTGTACTTAACACACAATACAGAGTCGCTGCATAGTGCCCTGCTTTCGTGCCTTTTAAGTTTTTGCCCAAGCAGCGACTTAGGGAGACCTCTCTGATTTCTACGTACAGTGCCGCATGCCGCAGTATTTCTGGAAGAGAGGCACTTGAACAGGGTAGTGCTGGTGTAGAAATTGTCCAGGTAGAGGTGGTAGCCCTGGTCCAGCAGTGGGTGCACCAAATCCCACACTATCTTCCCTGTAACACCCAGGAAGGGGGGGGCATTCTGGGGGCACTATAGTGGAGTCCTTCCCTTCATATACCCTGAACTTGTAGGTATATCCTGATGAACTTTCGCACAGCTTATACATCTTCACACCATACCTTGCCCTCTTATTGGGCAGGTACTGGCCGAATTGAAGTCTCCCTTTGAATTGTACCAGGGACTCGTCTATGCTCACATGTTTGGCCGGGGTATATGCCTGGGCAAACTTGGCACTAAAATGATCTAATATGGGCCTGACCTTAAATAAACGATCATAACTGGGGTCACCTCTGGGTGGGCACTGTGTGTTGTCAGTGTAGTGCAAAAACCTATGGATGGCTTCAAAGCGCATCCTACTCATCGCCATGTGGATCATCGGGGTGTGGTACAGAATGTCTGTGCTCCAGTAGTCCCTGATTGAAGGCTTCTTTACTATCCCCATAAGGAGTATTATGCCCCAATACTTGTGCATCTCTGCTGCAGTGACAGGGGTCCACCTGTAGGGTTGTGCATAAAAGGACGTGGGGTTTTGGGCAATATGCTGTGCAGCGTAGAGATTTGTCTGAAATATAATAATATTCAGCAGCTCCTCATCAAAAAAAAAATTAAAAAAGTTCACAGCTCTGAGCCCTGTCGTGTCAAAGTTAATGCCAGGTTGGCCCAAAAAGTCGGGGACCTGAGGGGTATAATTATCTGGGGCTACCCATGTGGGGTCAGTGGAAACCCCAGACGCTTCTCCTGCAGAAGTCCCAGGCACTTCAATCGCAGAAGTCCCTGGAGCCCTACGGCGCCTTCTTGGGGGTCCTTCCAGGTCACTGGAAGATGAGCAGGAGGATGATGATAGGTAAAAGGGGACATCATCCCCACTAGCTGACTCGGTGTCAGAGGCCGGCATGTTATATACCAGTAGCTGTACTGCGCTGAGCGCTAATAGTGGGAAGCAGCGCAGTACAGCTACGGCGCGGAGCGCTAAGGGGTTAAAGAACGGAAAGTAGTTTCTATGGTAAGAGCGGCACTGAACTCTATGGAAATTACTAGATTAATTAGATCTATGACATGGAGTCTTACAATAGATTATCTTCATGAGACGTCCCTTATGCAGCCATATTCTACATGTCTATTAAATAGGATTGTTTTTGAATATGGGTTTGTCAGATACAATCGTAGACGTGATGGACCATTTTCATCTAAATTTTATTATTAACTTGCAAACAAAACAGACGCTGTGAGAAGCTTTGGAGAAGGAATCTCTGGCCCTCGTTTCACTTGACCTTAACCTTGTAATGCGCATAGTGACTGCCCGCGAACACCTAAATAGAAATGGAGGGCCCCATGTAGAATGAAGGCGATGTACATGGTTCCCATACTTTGACACATTCATGCAAGTTCTAACAGCTGCTGGGACCTCTCCCCCACTCTTGGTGAGAAGACACTGTAAGTTTCATTGATCACAGGCCCTTGACTTATTTGACCAAAAGCCCAAGCCTTCTCAGCTGGGTTCCGAGGACAGCAGAAACTGATAGCTGATCTTACATGGCAGACGAGCCGGGGATCCGATGACAGCCTGGGTGGGCATTCTCCTCTCTGGTTCCTACTACTTCTTTCATTTCTGCTTACTCGAAAGTTTCAAATTCTCAGAAGATCTTATGAGTAAAGAAATCTTACAATGTCCATTATCGCTAAATTGCCAAAAATTCTGCTTATATAGTTAATACGATTGTATGTATGTAATATGCCTGTAGGTCCTCTAATCTTACAATGTGGAAATAAGTGGTGATTATTGAAGTCCTGTGAACTGGTCTGTTGAAAAATCCCATAACTATACTCTTCAGGAATGACTGATAATAGTCAATGGTGAATGGTGATAACCTGGTTTTGCACATTGTGTCAGCTGAAGCTTATGATTTTGGCATGACCTGTTGACCATATAGTATATGTATGGGATGGGAAGGGGGGATTGGTCTCTGGCAGATGTTGGATTTGTACATACTTGAGCCTTTTGTATTTAGGAAATACTTGCATGCTTGGCAGTGCACAGTGTGCATGTATATAGATGTAGGATTAGCCCTAATAGCTGAAATGCTTGACTGTAGGAAAGACACATATCTTTGTTCTCCTCACCTGGTTGCTGCTACATGTGCTTGACATCATCTGTACCAAATAAGTTCATCTGGGTCTAATCAGACCATAGGTATGGCTCCAGTAAACCATGTGCTTGGTCTACTTGTCATCAGCTGTTGGTGGGCTTTCTTCTGCATCATCTTTGGAGGAGGGATGACAACCATGTAGGCCACTGAACTCTGACAGGCGGATCCACATACCCTTTATCCTCTGCAGCTATGCTGGGAGCACTCATACAACCTCTGGATAAGGCTGAGAACATGCACTCATCTTTTTTAGTTGACTATGAAGACGCCTGTTGAACCTGTCTTGTATGGTCTTGGCCACCATGATGTAACTGTGTCAGGGTGTTGGCAAATGTAACACACCTAAGGGTGCGTCCATGTGTCCAGTTTTTCAGATGCAGTTTTTGATGCCCAAGCCAGGAGTGAAGTGAAAATAGGGGAGGAGCAGCTCTTCTTAATGACAAGTCCTTATCCATTATCATCCACACCTGCTTTTACCTTCAAAAACTGAACGTGTGGATGCAACAGTAACCAGTCACATGATACTAGGGAGGAAAAATGGCCGATTGGGCACAATGCGGCCATTGTCGTTTAGGTTTAGTCACTTTTGTTGCCGGGGGTTTAGACATTAATGGCTGAGTGTTGAGGTATTTTGAGGACACATAAAATGTACAATGTTACAAAAGCCTTACGCTGACTATTTTACATTGTATCAAAGTGTCCTACCAAATGTGCACTGACATTTGGTAGTTTTGTCTTCTCTTCCAATGTTTCATGTAAGAGTCCATAGGTTTTCTCCACGTTCTCCTGGGAGACAGTTACATATTTTTATTAATTATGTTTTCTACTGTAACTGGGGCAGCTTTAAGAATCTCCCCCTATGGGTGCAGAAGTGACCCGCAGAGTCAGATAAGACATGAGGCATGGGGTGATCACGTGATTGCCGCTTTCTCCCCAGGTTACCACCTGTTGCGGTGAGATTGCAGGAGCAGTAGAGGAGCTGGAGGCTTAGTACCTGCACCGTCTATCGTCAGAAGTCAGCGTGTGTTCAGAATCAGGTTAATGGCTTCTTGTATAACCACGGTTTAATCTTTGCCCCTGCAGGTCAATCTTTTCTGCTGTAATATCCAGTCTCATTATCGGAACAAACTATGAACACTTTCTTTAATAATTTATAGGGAAGAATGAGGGCAGAGATATATTGTCTCCCCTCCCATGAAATAACACTCTGCATTATAAAGGGGTTTGCCCATAAACTTCTCAAATTTTAATCCCCTAGTGATGTTTACACGATAAAGATCATTTTTAACCCCTTGCTTTACAATTTTACTCGGTTTTATTGCTGTTTTAGCTCCTATCACTCAGTGATCATCAGTGTAAGATCCCAGAGTGTGAGCGGGGACTCTCTAAGCAGACACTTCATGATCCCTCTGTGCTATAAGATGCTGTGTGCTGACAATGTGCTTAGATTATCAGGGTTCAGAGATGAGCGATGACGAGTTCCATGAAATGCATATAACACACGATGGGGCCCGTGTATCTTAGTTTATCGGCTGCCACTTTTTCAAGTTTCCAGGAGTTGGCCTACTTAATCATTGCAATGTATCTTAAGGTTTTTAGTAGTCCCAAAAGTAAGTTTTGGTCTAGCATGCTCAGTTTTGGGAATTATAAGGTGCAAGAATGGGACAATGTCAGAGCCCAAAAGTCGCAGAAGTTGAACAAACATTTGGGCTACAAAGATAAATCCGGCCAAAGCAGTGAATCCTTGAGGCAGCGAACTCTGGTATGTTACTTGATTCTGCACTTAAAAAGTCTCAAATGCGAAAAGTCACACAGAAAAAAAAAGAAAGCAATAGGAGTGATACATGTCCCCCAAAGACACACTTCAGCTCTGTTACATCTATATCTATATGAGCTATATACACACAGAGCCTACCTCCCGTGGGCTCCCTTATCTTATCTGTAGATTGTAGAGTAAGTCTCTGCACAATGCTGCTTGCCAGCAAGAAGTGCCTGTGTCTATAATGGAGGGGGCAGGAGGCAGAGAGGAGAAGCAGACAGAAAGAGCTGTTTATGAGAAGAATCTTTCTTGCCCGAACATAGTAATCAGAAGATTTGCGATCGGATCCCGTGGCAACCGAAATTGTGTACACCAGGACTGATAGAGACAGGGTAGAATTATATCTGTGAAATGCTGTTTTTGTTAACAACAGTGAATTAGAGAATGTGTTATTTTGTTATCCTGGTCACAACAAAGAGAGGAAATGAAGTACAAACTTTTAAGACAGAAGAATAGTGTGAACAGAAGCCAAAAGTGAAGATACTAGGAAAACAATAACAAGACAGATATGAATCTAACTCAGAACCTATAGCCAGCACACATGAAGGTTGGGCGTCACTCCAAGCCATTGGGGATCCTGACAACACAGGGAGCAGGTGACTAGTGTGAGGAGATATCAATCACATTGGGGAACATTTACTTACAGGGTCACCTGAGTTTAATCTAAGTGCATTGTCCGATTAAAATGCACTGTGCCGCCATTCACTAAGATTGTGCGTCCGATATCCTGCATGTGTCGCTTCCCCGCTCAGGTCCCTGGAGTTCACCTTCTTCTTCCTGGTGCATGTAAGTGCATTGTCCGTGTATAATGCGCTGTGCAGGGAGTCACTAAGATTGTGCGTCCGATATCCTGCAGGTGTCGCTTCCCTGCTCAGGTCTAATAGAGTTCACCATCTTTTAAGTGGTGCATGTAAGTGCTTGGGTTTGCGACACAAATTTGTAAGTTAAATCCCGCACTTAGTCAGACAGTTCAATAGTGTGCCCCCTAATGAGTCACACTGAGTTAACTAATGGCGAACCAAAAAGAGACGGGTGTGATGCTACTCAATACAAACAGCTTAGCGGGCTTAAACCGGCATTCACACTACAGTTCCAGAAAGTCACAAAAATACAATCAGCGCATCCTCGGCAAACCACGGACAGAGGATAATGCCAACACAGATTTTACACTGACACTTAAAATTCTAATTTCAATTTATAGTTCATCTTCTTCTTCCTGGTGCATATAAGTGCTTGGGCTTGCGTCACAATTTGAAAGTTAAATCCCGCACTCAACCCGAATCAGTTGGATCGTCCGACGGCACGCCCCCCCATTTCTGTCACATGGAAGCAGCGCAGCCGCGCCCCAATCCAATCGTGTGGGAGACAATCCCAGTGCAGACACTTGTTAAATACCTGTGCCGTGTAATCCCCGAAAAAGGTGCAAAGTCTGACAAAAGTGCAACCCTTAGTAAATAATTCCCCAATGTATTTTATCGTGCTCTGATGGCAAGCGTCATTTTGCAGAGGCTGGAGTGTTACAGGTTGAGTAAGATTATCGTACAGAAGACAGCGTCAGATATATATTCCCTAATGCCTTCGTTCTAGACTATCATTACTGGGTACTAGGATGTTTGCAAAACTATAACTTTCCTAAGGTCGAGAATCTGAGAATTTAGAAATGTTTTTTCTTGTAAAAAACGTGTTCTCATCATAACTAAATGGGGACCATTGGTGCCTGTCACTACAACATGATGCAGGTGTGAACCGAGGCATATGGATGGCTTATTTAGGGATTATCAATATGTCCTCAATACATGAAAAGACAATCCACCACCTTGGGTTTAGCCTAACCAATAGCTTCTTTACCAAAAACTAGACTTGCTTCAGTCTCCACAGAAACAATAACTTAAGAATCTCAGTATTTCCACCTAGTAGACTACATTTGGGTCTTATAGAAGGTTCCCTTTAAGAAGACATACGGAACACAAACAATACATTCATGGTGGGACACAAGAAGGAGAAGCAGCGAGACAGCGACATGCTGCGACTTGTATTTTATGTGTGAAAGTGAAAGATGAGATGAAAATAAGAGGAAGAGAATTACAGAGGAGGTTTTATATCAAAATCCAAAAATAAAACCTACAACCTCCTCCTTCCTCAATAGGCAAATGAAATCAGCAACATCATAATATCCCGTGACTTATATATCACTTATAGTCATCGCCCTCATTGGGCACCAATGGGATCCTACCCCCTACTACATTATATACTGTTGTTTTGATGGGAAATACAATCCTGGATTATATATATTAGGAAGGAATCTGCATTGGATTCTCCCGATACAGATGTGGACAGAGCATGAGATGGAGAGTACTGGATCCTGCGGGCTCCAGACTGATTTTAGACCTTTTACTGCCTCAGAGTATTTCCGGCATGTCCTTAGTTGTACCGGGTCTCATCTAGGACAAGTTTACAGGTTTATTCCTGGGAGGGTTAGGAAGCTTCCTGAGGCTCGGTACAACCAGACCCTGAGATTCAGAACCAGTGTTGCATAACTTCTCGCTTTAGTGGTTCTGTCTGACAATGAATCAGCTTCCTTGCCCCATTCTCTTACAATATCTAGAACTAGCTGTGCCAGACGTACATTGCAAAACCTGAACATTGCAAAAAGATGAACATTATCTGTCTGCATGAATGCAACAATTGTCATCCTAGACTTTAAAGGGATGATCTGGGATGATTTTTTTTAATATTGTCCCAAGGGGAATAAAATTACACACCAGCCCCCGGCTTACCCGGGCAATGCCAGGGCCTAAGGGTCCTTTTCTGCCCCTGGATCAATTGTACCACTGTCGCTTTAAGACACCGGTACAAATGATCACCATATGCCGCTAACTCTTGTTATCTGCCCAGAAGATGAGTTTTCTGAAAAGGGGGCCATTAAGGCTCTGTTGCCCAGGGGCCTACTTAAACCTGGAGCCGGCCCTGATTACACCCACTTCTCTCCATAACTCCGCCACGAGTGCCTCAGCCGCCCTGATGTAACCATTGCTCTACATTATGTCACTTCTGATCTTCTGGAGACAAAGTTAAGCATAAGTTCTTATGGGCAGGGTCCTCTCTCCTGTAGAGTTTAAGCTCTTATGGGCAGGGTCCTCTCTCCTGTAGAGTGTAAGCTCTTATGGGCAGTGTCCTCTCTCCTGTAGAGTGTAAGCTCTTATGGGCAGGGACCTCTCTCCTATAGAGTGCGAGCTCTTATGGGCAGGGCCCAGTCTCCTGTAGAGTGTAAGCTCTTATGGGCAGGGTCTTCTCTCCTGTAGAGTGTAAGCTCTTATGGCGAGATTCCTCTCTCCTGTAGAGTGTAAGCTCTTATGGGCAGAACTCTCTCCTACAAGTGCGAGCTCTTATGCAGGTGCCCTCTCCTGTAGAGTGTAAGCTCCTCTCTCCTGTAGAGTGTAAGCTCTTATGGGCAGGGCCCTGTCTCCTGTAGAGTGTAAGCTCTTATAGGCAGTGATCTCTCTCCTGTAGAGTGTAAGCTCTTATGGGCAGGATCCTCTCTCCTGTAAAGTGTAAGCTCTTTTGGACAGGATCCTCTCTCCTGTAGAGTGTAAGCTCTTATTGGCAGGGTCCTCTCTCCTGTAGAGTGTAAGCTCTTATGGGCAGGGTCCTCTCTCCTGTAGAGTGTAAGCTCTAGTGGGCAGGTTCCTCTTCCTGTACGTGTAAGCTCTTATGGGCAGGTGTCCTCTCTCCTGTAGAGTGTAAGCTCTTATGGGCAGGTCCTCTCCTGTAGAGGTAAGCTTATGGCAAGTTGTCACTCCTGTAGAGTGTAAGCTCTTATGGGCAGTGCCTCTCTCCTGTAGAGTGTAAGCTCCTTATGGGCAGGGTTCTTCTTGTAGAGTGTACAGCTCTTCTTGGGCAGGGTCCTCTCTCCTGTAGAGTGAAGCTCTTATGGGCAGGGTCCTCTCTCCTGTAGAGGTGTAAGCTCTATGGGCAGGGTTCCTCTCCTGTAGAGGTTAGCTCTTATGGGCGGTCCTCTCTCCTTAGAGTGTAAGCTCTTATGGGCAGGTTCTATATCCTGTAGAGTGATAGCTCTTTGGGCATGTGTCCCTTCTCCTGTAGAGTGTAAGCCTTAGGGCAGGGTCCTTCTCCTGTAGAGTGTAAGCTCTTATGGGCGGTCCTCTCTCCTGTAGAGTGTAAGACTCTATGGCAGGGTCCTCTCTCCTGTAAAGTGTAGCTTCTTATGGGCAGGTCCTCTCTCCGTTCGAGTAAGCTTTGGCAGGTCTCCTCCTGTTAGAGTGTAAGTCTTATGGCAGGGTCCTCTCTCCTGTGAGTGTGAGACTCTATGAGCAGGGTCCTCTCTCCTGTAGAGTGTAAGCTCTTATGGGCAGGGTTCTTCTCTGTAGAGTGTAGCTCTATGGGCAGGGTCCTCCCTCCTGTAGGTGTAAGCTCTTATGGACAGTGTCCTCTATCTCCTGTAGATGTAAGCTCTATAGGGCAGGGTCCTCTCTCCTGTAGAGTGAAGACTCTTATGGGCAGGTCCTCTCTCTGTAGAGGTAAGCATGGTTAGGCAGGGTCTATGCTCCTTGTAGAGTGTAAGCTCTTATGGGCAGGCCTCTCCGTAGCTTAAGCTCTTGCGGGAAGGTTCATATCTCTTGTAGAGGAGCTCTTATGGGGCAGGGTCAGCTCTCCTGTAGAGTGTAAGCTCTTATGGGGCAGGGTCCTCCTCTCCTGTAGAGTGTAAGCTTATGGGCAGGGTTCTCTCTGTAGAGTGTAGCTCTTATGGGCAGGGTCTCTCTCCTATAGAGTGTGAAGCTCTTATGGGCAAGGTCCTCTGCTGTGAGTGTAAGCTTTATGGGAGGTTATATCTCTTGTAGAGTGTAAGCTCTTATGGGCAGGGTCCTCTCTGTAGAGTGTAAGCTCTTATGGGCAGGTCCCTCTGCCTGTAGAGTGTAAGCTTTATGGGTAGGGTCCTCTCTCCTGTAGAGTTAAGCTCTTATGGAGGTTCCTCTATCTTTGAGAGTGTAAGCTCTTATGGGCAGTCCTTCTCTGTAGAGTTGTAAGCTCTTATGGGCAGGGTCTTTCTCCTGTAGAGTGTAAGCGTTATGGGCAGGGTTCTATTTCCTGTAGAGTGTAAGCTCTTATGGCCAGGGTCCTATCTCCTGTAGTGTAAGCTCTTATGGGCAGTTTCCTCTCTGCCCGGTGAGGTAAGCTCTAGGGGCGCAGTTCCTCTCCTGTAGAGTGTAGCTCTTATGGGCAGGGGTATCTCTCTGTAGATGTAAGCTCTTATGGGGTCCTCTCTCCTGTAGAGTGTGATGCTCTTATGGCAAGGGTCCTATCTAGGTGTAGTAGTGTAAGCACTTATGGGCAGGCCTCTCTCCTGTAGAGTGTAAGCTCTTATGGCAAGGTCCTCTTCCTGTAGAGTGTAACTCTTATGCGAGCAGGGTTTCTACTCCTGTAGAGTAATCTTCTGGGTCTTTTATAATGTAGAGTGTAAGCTCTTGATGGGCAGGGTTCTATTCCTGTAGAGTGTAAGCTCTTTATGGCCAGGGTCCTACTCCTGTAGAGTGTAAGCTTTATGGCAGTGGTCCTCTCTCCTGTGAGTGTAAGCTCTTATGGCAGTGTCCTCTCTCCTGTAGAGTGTAAGCTCTT
The DNA here is from genome assembly GCA_019512145.1 of Engystomops pustulosus. Taxonomy (NCBI): domain Eukaryota; kingdom Metazoa; phylum Chordata; class Amphibia; order Anura; family Leptodactylidae; genus Engystomops; species Engystomops pustulosus. The sequence continues at coordinate 6,936,422 of CM033651.1, forward strand.
AGGGCAGGGGTTCTATCTCCTGTGAGTGTAAGATCTTCGGGGTCTTTATAATGTAGAGTGTAAGCTCTTAGGGAGGTCTATTCCTGTAAGTGTAAGCTCTTATGGCCAGGGTTCCTATCTCCTGTAGAGTGTAGCTCTTATGGGCAGTGTTCTGTAGAATGTAAGCTCTTAGGGCACGGTCCTCTCCCGTAGAGTGTAAGCTCTTATGGGCAGGGTCCTTTCTCCTGTAGAGTGTAAGCTCTTATGGGCAGGGTTCTATCTCCGTAGAGTGGAAGCTCTTCTGGCAGGGTCTATCCTGTAGAGTGTAAGCTCTTTGGGCAGTGTCCTCTCTCCTGTAGAGTGTAAGCTCTTATGGCAGTGTCCTCCTCCCTGTAGAGTGTAAGCTCTTATGGGCAGTGTCCCTCCTCTCCTGTAGTGTAAGCTCATGGGAAGGGGCCTCTCTCCTGTAGAGTGTAAGCTCTTATGGGCAGTGTCTCTTCTCCTGTAGAGTGTAGCTCTTATGGCAGTGTCCTCTCTCCTTAGAGTGTAAGCTCTTATGGGCAGGGTTCTATCTCCTGTAGAATGTAAGCTCTTCTGGGTCTTTTATAATGTAGAGTGTAAGCTCTTTTGGAAAGGGAGTGTAATCTATTGACAATTTGTATTATTAGTAATTATAATAATAGTAGCAATAAAATAATAATATATTTGTTTGCTAATTTATATATACTATTTGTATTATTTTTGTTTCATTCTTTTTAACGAACCTTCCAATAACATTGTGATATGTTGGGATAAATTGCCTGTAAATGTTTGTGGCCCAGAATAGCGTGCAGCCCTCTTCGTGAAGGACAACAAGAGAAGGAAGGATGATCCTGGTTCTGTTGTGACATGAGGCTTTTTAGGAGGGGGTGTAAATGTGACATAAGGTCAGGACGAGAGACATGACATAATGTGGCAGGGTGAGCTCATGTTGAAGGCGCCCGAGTCATGCGGCTACACCTGTTGGTTTGGGAATGGTGGGTCCAGGATTTTCTGAAAGAGAGATGGGTGGAGCTGTCCCTGGACGTTCTCTATAAAGATCCCTGGGGATTGCAGTGGAGATGGACAGCTCCTCTCTACTCCCATCATCCACCCTAGAAAGTCAGGCTACCTGTTACACCAAATAATCACCAATCACTCAGCGCCATCATCACCGACCAGACCTTCAATTGTGGAATATAAGAAATGGAGGACAACGTGAAATGGGCCACCGAGATCATTGACCAAAAACTGGAACTGGAGAAAGAAAATGAGGTGCGTGATAACTGCATAGGCAAATCTAGTGCACAGTACAGTGTGGGCTGCATTGGTAGGATTTTCATCCGTCAAAGTAATTTTGGGTTGTTTTGTTGCTAAACAGAAGAAATTAGTTATTTTTACAAATTATCTTTTGAATTTTTACATTTTGTCTATAAAATTGGCATTTTGAAATGTAGTTTTAACTGTGAGGGTTTATGTAAGTATATTAAGTAGATGAACAGACAGATAGTCAAGATAGAGAAATTATATATATACATATTTCAGATAGATATACAGACAGATAGAAAGAAATGACAGCGCTCCGAGGGTAATGAAAAAATGTATAGCTTATTCAGCCATTCCATGTAATAATTACCGTAGTTATGTTTCAGAAGAAATATAGATGAATAGGTAACTATAAGATATATAGATAAATACAGGCGGTCCCCTACTTAAGAACACCTGACTTACATACGACCCCTAGTTACAAACGGTACGTCTGGATGTTGGTTGGAATTTCCTGGACTTTAGCCTTAGGCTAACAATACTCAGCGTAAAGGTATCACAGGTTCTGTAATGAAGCTTGTGTTATCCTGGGTTTCTTATGACAACCCCAACATTGTTAAAATCCAATTGTCACAGAAACAGAACATGTGACTGGATACATACAACTATACAGTTCCGAATACATACAAAACTCAACCTTAAAACAACCTACGAATCTTGATCTTGTAGGCTACCGGCGGGGACGCCTGTATTGATTGCATAGATAATAGATCTGAGATGGACAGATGGCGATTGATCGAAATCAATAGCATTCCACTAGATTACAGAAATACTAGACAGACTCAGAATTAAATAAATGATAGATAGATAGATAGATATGAGAGATAATAGATAGATAGAAGGAGATAGATAGATAGATATGGATGATAGATAGGAGATAGATAGATAGATAGATAGGATATGAGATAGATAGATAGAGAAGATAGATAGAGATTAGATAGATAGATAGATAATAGATAGAGATTAGATTAGATAGATAGAACTATTTCAATGGGAGATAAAACAACCAAGCAACAAGTGAGGAGATCGTGAAGATAATAGGACGTAGATAGATAGATAGCTAAGGAGATAGCTAGATAGATAGATAGATAGTGATAGCATAGATCGATAGATAGATAGCTGATAGATAGGAGATAGATAGGGATAGCTAGATAGATGGAGAATGAGATAGATAGTAAGAGATAGAAGATAGATAGACAGATAGATAGATAGTAGATCGATAGATAGATGGAGATTAGATAATTAGATAGGAGATAATAAGATAGATGATAGATTAGATAGATAGTAGATAGAAGATAGTCACGAGATAGATAGAAGAGAAGATAGATAGATCGATAGATAGATAGATGATAGTAGGAGATAGATAGATTAGATTCGATAGATATGGAGATGATAGATTAGATAGATAGGAATAGTAGAATGGCTAGGATAGATAAGATATTTCAATGGAGAGCTAGAAAAAAACAAGAAACAAGTGAGAGATAGATAGAAGATAGATAGAGAGATAGATAGATAGATAGATAGATAGATAGGAGTAGATAGAGAGATAGATAGATAGGAGATAAGCATAGATAGGAGATAGATAGATAGATAGCTGAGATAGATAGAAGATAGATAGATAGATATGGATAGATAAGAAGATAGATAGATAGTAGATAGTAGTAGATAGATAGTAGTAGATAGGAGCTAGTAGATAGATAGGAGATAGATAGTAGATCGATAGATAGCTCGATAGGATAGAAGATATGAGATAGATAGATAGATAGATAGATAGATAGATAGATAGATAGATAGATAGGAGATAGATAGATAGATAGGCGATAGATAGATAGATAGATAGATAGATATATTTAAATGGAGAGATAGAAACAAACAAGAAACAAGTGATGAGATAGATATGAGGTAGGTAGATTAGATACAGTGTGGTAAGTGGTTCTGTATGATGTAATATCAGGCAGTGGCGTCTTGTAAATCCCACTAAACGATCTAGTAATAACCTGCAGATACCTGGAGCGCTGCTGTTATATCCTGTACCATACATAACACCAGGACAGGAGTCACATCCTCGGATATTTCATCACCATCTCTTTACCTTCTTTCTATTCATCTTCTTCTTTTCTTACGATGCTAATTATAACAGGAAACACAATCTCATTTATTTCAGATCATGAAACCTCGATTTCGGAAGCTCGGTGTGATAGACATAGACAGGAACGAATTCAATGAAGAGAACTTCAAGCCTCCAGTCAACAAGAACCTTGTGAACGCGCAGGTAGTCCCCCTCCCCCGCTGCCCCCATAGACGCTCAGTGTTTGGTAGTGGAGTGTATGATTGTGTTATACAGCCGGCCATCAATATATGATAAATCTCCCATGAAGAGCCATCGCTTTTCCCTCATTCCATAACTGTAACATTTCGCTCTCGCGGTTTGGTGTAATAAACGCCATTCAGCAGGAGCCTCTCAGTTCCACATTATTACAAAGAGCACGTAGCTCCGAGACGCCCTAAACCACCCAGCAACATGGCGGATAGACGGCGCCAAATGGCAAATGTCCAAGGGATCCCATGATTTTTGGGATCAAAAATGGAACTAATAAAGTTTTGGTAACAGGGGCGTGACTTGAGGGGATGCAGATGGTGCGGTCGCTATCGGGCCTAAGATGCTTAGGGGGCCCATAAGGTGTTACTTTCCCTTATGAGAAGACTATAAACTATACATTGTATTTGGGGGCCTGGCACAGACTTTGCACTGGGGCCCATCAGTTTCTCGTTACGCCAGTGTTTGGTAGACAATGATTTTAAAGATTTCTTTGCTTATTTTATATTAATATTTTGTACTGTGTAGTTTTATGTTTCTATGGGGAATCCCATACTGTTTAACCCCTTCCTGCCGATGCCCTTTTTCATTATTGAATTTCCATTTTTTTTTTGTTCTTTAAAAAGCTATAACTTTCCATATATGAGGGCTTGTTTTCTGTGTAACAAATTGTACTTCCTATTGGAGGTACTTTATTTAATTTTCTATGTTGTGTACTGGGAAGCGGGAAAAAAATTCCACATGCAGTGAACTTAGCGGAAAAAAAAACCTATTTGCGTAATTTTTTGTGGGCCCTGTTTTTACAGCTTTCGCCGTGCGCTCCAAATGACGTTTTTATTTTTGGGGGTCAGTACGATTTGCAGGGATACCACATTTATTTAGGTTTTAATAGGTTTTATTAAAAAAAATTCATTTTGCCATATTCTGACACTAATAACTTTTTATACTTTGATGTATGGATGTTGTGCAAGTGTCATTTTTTTGCAGAACGCAATGTTGTTTGCATTGATACCTTTTGTGGGCCTGTATGACCTTTTGATACATTTTTATTTCAATCTTTATTAGTTACAAAATGGCAAAAAATGGCATTTTGTACATTTGGGTACTAATTTCCATTATTGGGTTCAACGTCAGGAATAACCATTTTTATATTTTCATAGAGGGGGGCTTTTGGGGCGTGGATATACATAAAGGACATCTACCACCAGGATAACAGACTGTATGCAAATGACCCGAGTGGCTCCAGTCTCCATTAACACCTATTGAGCCTGGAGCACCTCAGGCTCATTTGCATACAGTCCTTCATCCTGGTGGTAGATGCCCTTAAACATGTTTATGAATTTTATCGTTTATTTTTATATCAGTTCTAGGGAAAGGGGAGTGATTTTAACTTTTAGCTTTAATTTTTTTTTTAACTTTTTATTTTATTTTTTGACTATTTTTTTAGTGTACTTCACGATTAGGAACTGATTTATCCTACTATATACTGCCATACTACAGAATAGCAGTGTATGGTGTTTTTGCGCATGATCACATTGTAACAGATCTTCAGAAATGACAATGCCTGGAGTCTTGTAATGACTCGTAACGACTCCAGACCGTCATGGTGATGGTTTGTCACTCTCCGATGACACTTCCGAAAGCCAAGATGGCAGCGCCCATGCGCATGTAATGGGTTTATGTTTAGTGTCTGTTTAATGTCTAATTAGTATCACACCCTTAGTTTTGTGTTCATTAACTGGCCATAGATTAAAGTTGCCCGACCCTATCAATCCCGGTGATGTCTAATGTCTACGTAGACCTCTCAATATGAGGGGAAAGAATTCCATTTAAACTTGGCCGATGTGGGATGGTCAGGCCACGCCAAAGTTGGTCTACAGTTATCTCAGGTAGACAGTTTTAGATTACGAATCAATCCTGAATATTTATCTACCAAACATCCAAATGCTTGGAATAGAACAATAACTTCCGTTAGATACTTATTATCCCCAACGATATCCCTCATGTGGCGGTCTACCAAGTCCTGCGGACATCAGATTGTCTGTAGGCTCCATCGAAGCCTAAAGGATCCATTGACTGGAATCTAAGGTTTTTGACCATCTTTAGGATATTTTAATTCTTCTCTTCTTCATCTTTATTGATTTCTGCTTTTTAATGGAAAAACAGGCACAGATGATAGTATAAAGGATGTTCCAAGTAGAGGAGCCAACTCTATTCCGACAAACCATAGACTTGTAGTTACTTCAGGTCGGTAGTATTTTCCTTTTCCTCCTTCCATACCATATCATCCTTGCCTGTTTTTATCTCAAAAAGTGCCTAATGGTGGTCCTACACAATGGTGGTCCTAATACATAGAGGTAGGTCAATAAGCGTCAAGTTAAAAAACATTTATGGGCTAAGGAACGTTGAAGTCTCCCATTGTCCTCAACTCATAGGGTGAAGATCGCGTCCGGAAGACCTCAGTGGACTTACGAAAGGAGATAGTAGATGTTGGCGGAATACAAAACTTTATTGAAATACGCAAAAGGAGACAAGAGCGCAAAAAGAAGAGGTCCCAAGTAGTGGCACCAGAACCCAAGCCAGAAGTAGAGGAACTTGTAAGTTTGTGGTGAAATATGTATCATGAATGGGTGATGGGAACATTTGACCATATAATTTGGGGTCTACACCACTGGAGGAGCCTACAATCCACTATGGTGTGGAGTCATGAGGTTAAACCCTTAGAGAAAAAGTTATCTTGAAAGTAATGTTTACGTATGTTGGGTTCCTTCTTTTTTTGTTCATGGATATCCTTCAAAAAGTTTGACAAAGACCATGTGACGCTTAATAACTGGTTAAAAAGTTTTGATCTGTGTCCATATCAGTAAAGGATCGGTCACATTTTTGTCCTACAGACAGAACCCATCACTCCAGAGACATTCCTGAAAGCTTCTGTTGAAGGAAAAATGAACATAATTGAGAAGTTCTTAGAAGATGGTGGTTCTCCAGACACTTGCGATGAGGTATGTCTAGAATAGGTCTCTTTGGCTTTGCCCTCACTGTCTGAGAGGTATCATGAGTGTCTCATCAAGACATTTCTTGGCCCTCTTTTTGCATTCCATTCCATTCCTCGAGCCAGAGGTTTGCCGCCAGATTAAGTTCTACGTTCGGTAAGCATAACAATCATTACCATTGGCCTAATTTACCGCCAACATGATTGAAACCCGCAAGCGGTGCACATATCACCGGGCGAGCTGTAAAGTGATCCGCTCATGTGACATCTCTGAAATTATTTATTTATTAGGTTATAAATAGGAGCGGCACGGCCTCGGGGATTCTTAGTGGTTGTAACTAATTTAAATTACACGTGAAAGTCCCCGGGCTCGGTGTAGGGTGAGATCAAGGACAAAAGGACGCTTGAAGGAACATGTTTTGTTAAAAGAACAAATTAGAAGATCTGCACCCAATGTTTTTTTTTTGTAGGTTTTTTGTTATTTATGATTAAAAAAAAACACACAGTAAAAATATAATTTCCAGTCTCCATCTCTATGATGAGCCGGTCTGTGGCTTGTGTCCTACTGCTGCCCTGTTATCTATTGTGCAAAATGTTTCTAATTTATGGTTGTGTTTCTTTGCAGTTCAAGCGGACAGCCCTTCATAGATCTTCCCTGGAGGGACACATAGAAATCATCAAGAAACTCATTGACAGTGGAGCCTCTGTCAACTTTAAAGATCGGGTAAGTGGGGCAGTTGTATTACTAGGCACAATGCTGCGGCACATCTCACTCCCCTGCTGCCAGTCGCTCTGGACCACAGAATATTTATTTCACATGTTTCTAGCTCCCAGTTTGTGACTTAAGCCAAACAATTATGGAGGCCATTGTGCTCTCAGGAACCTTGAGTGCTGCAAAAATTTTGAAACTTTGACTAGATCTGTGCCTTGCCCCCCAATTCTATCTCTGAGCTCCTTTGGCAGTTCCTTAGACCTCATGATTCTCATGTGCTCTGACATGCACTGTGACCTGTGAGGTCTTATATAGACAGGTGTGCGCCTTTCCAAAGCAAATCCAAGCAGTTTAATTAAACACAGCTGGACTCCGATGAAGGAGTAGAACCATCTCAAGGAGGATCAGAAGAAAATGGACAGCAAGTGAGTTACATACGAGTGTCACAGCAAAGGGGCTGAATACTTATGTCCATGTGATATTTCAGTTTTTCTTGTTTAATAAATTAGCAAAAATATCTACATTTAATTTTTTAAAATAATTTCTTTAATTTCCTTTATTATTATTAATTATTATAGTATGGGTCTGGGCCATCTGATTTCAATATTTTTGTCATTTTTATTTCGTAGCTGGATTGCACTGCCATTCACTGGGCCTGTCGTGGGGGTAAATTGGATGTTGTAAAACTTCTTCAGGACAGTGGGGCTGAAATCAATGTAAAAGACAAGGTATTCAGTCCAACCAATGCAACTTTTTGTTTGTTTTTGTGCCTATGTTAATAATTTATTCCCTAGTTAAAGTGATTTTTTTTCCCATTTTTTTGCACACAGGTTCTCAGCACTCCTCTGCACGTGGCTACACGCACAGGTCATGCGGATATAGTGGAACATCTCATTGCTACTGGGGTGGACATAAATTCCAAAGACAGGGTGAGCCTTGTAGGTTTTTGATTGTCTGGAGGTCAATCCAAGTCAATAAAAGTCTTTTCATAAAGTTTTCATCTGTCAGCCTCAAGCAGCTGCCTCAAAAAGAGAGCCCCAGTCTCAGACCACATTTGTCACTATAAATGGCCACTGACGCCCTCACGCCCAGGAGTAGTGGAGACAGGGACGGCCTTTGAGGCCAATGAAGGACCTTAAAGAGGTTTTCTAGAAATTACAATTGATGGCCTATCCACGGGACTCCACAGAGACCCCCTCAGAAAAATATAACCAACTGAATAAGACCTAAGGGTATAACATTTTTGAAAATTCAATGCCAAGTTTTTGAATTTTTACTACAGATAGGCATACCATGCAATTATTTCTGATAACAGTAAGTCCCAGTGGTCCTCGTCTTATAAAACATATGACAGCTTATTATAAAGATATTGACCTAATGCTCTTGGATTTTGGTTACAGGAAGGTGACACTGCATTACATGATGCCGTCCGGCTGAACCGCTATAAAATCATCAAAATGCTAATAATACATGGTGCAAACATGATGACAAAGAACGGAGTAAGTATAACCTGACTACATCTACTCAGTAGTGGACAATAATATAGAGCCTTCTAGGGGGCCCAAACCTTCTAGGGGGCCCTTAACCACCACCCAAACCACCCACCAAATTTTATCCTGAGAAGGACCTTCACCCATGAAATCCTTGTACTTCCGTTCCTGCTCTCAATACACATGTACACAAGAGCCATTTCAGGACCTTTGAAGGTTCTATATTAAAATACCCATTATTTTGGGGGTATTGCTCCAAAAAAAATGTTTTTCTTGTAACTTGGTGACTCCGTGTCTACAAACTGTTCATCATATCCAACTATTGACAAACAAGACATTTGGGATTGAGTTTATATGTGTTGTAGGGCCCTTAAATTCCGGAAAACCCTAAATGGGCGGTGGAGGGGTAACAACCAGTTCCATGGTTGCATCAGTCTCACCTTTCTTGCTTCTTCTGGTCTTGTTGGAAGTTCCAAGTTCACGGAACCATCCTCGGCCATTCATTTTCTACTGCATTTTTTATGGCCCAACGGTCCAGCCAGATAGTCCAACCACAAATGTTGGCCCCACTAATTTGTATTCCAGATAGCTGCTAATGATGTATGGCTGTGACTATTAAGATGATGGTCTGCACTGTAAGTAACTCCCATTCTCCTTTGGCCCAGGATGGTAAGACCCCTACGGATCTTGTGCAGCAGTGGCAGTCGGACACCCGGGAAGCGCTGGTGAAGCGGACAAACCTCGGCTCGGAGAAGCAATTATAGAGACCGGTTACTGGCCTTCTTATTTATTACTGATGTGCACATAGTAGATTCCTGGATGTGATATTAGGGAATGCTTTGGAATATTATTTTTGTACAGTAATGTATGTACAGTCATTTCATTGTTATATAATGTGTAAAGTGTAAAAAGTGGCGCTAATTAGTAAAATAAAGTTTCATGCTATACGATACCATATTTCTAGTATCCACTTTTTTACCATAACACTAGTTATAGGTGCTGTACCCTAATCTTTGCGGCTACATAAGAAACCAATGGACCTTTAAGAAACTCAAAATTTTAAAGTCAGCTTCCAGGCAATCTCCATTGAACATGTGGACGTTATCCGGCATCTTTCTCCATAGTTGGTGCCTAAGTAATGGATCGGAGCTTTCGAGATCATACAAAAATGTGCATTAGCTACTCTGTTTTCTGATTATGGCTGGTTTCATCTAACCTTGACCGATCTCCTGTTTATTGGATTGATGAACACTGCTTGTCCCGACCTCACATTGTCCACTGACCACTTCTCTGACTATCCCTGTCACGTTTTGTCTCTTGACTCTCCTGGGTCAGCTATCACTAAACAGAAACTAGTCCAAGAGGAATCAAATTGTTAGTTACCCTGCCACAAAGTCCAGATCCCCAATGTTATCTTGTTATGCTGGGTTTGATAGATAAAGAGATATACTTTGTACCATGTCCTCATTGAAATTCCCCTTGAGTTAATTTTTTTCAAATGGTTTCCTCCTTCTGGGATCTGCAGCAATAAGCTGCAATATGTGGAGGAACCAAAAAGCAAGTGTTTAGTTTCCCTATAGTGCCCCCGCAGGAGATATGAAACATTACACAGGTATAACAATGAAATAAATGCTCTGTCCATATTATGTACAGAAGTCCTCCAATGTGGCTCTTTGAAGTCCTCCACTATGGAGCTTGAAGTCCTCCAGTATGGCCCTTTGTAGCTTCTCTCTGCTTTGATTAGGATCATAGTTAGAAATTACCTTTTGCAATCAATGGACAATGGAGAACTTGCTGGATCATAATGCCAAAGTCAAATATGCTCTCTCCAGCCACTTTCTTAGACACTTGATCCTTATATTGTCAGAGAAACTAAGGATGCATTCACACTTTCAGTTTTTCAGATGCAGTTTTCAATGTCCCAACTAGGAGTGGAGTAAAAAAAGTGGAAGAGCAGCTTCTCTCAGTGATATATTCTCAGCCGTTATCATCCACACTTGCTTTTGACTTTGAAAACTGCACCTGAAAAACTGAACGTGTGAACACATCCTAAGCAGTACATGACATCAGCTTATTTCCTTTTTCCTATTCAGGGCACATGCATGCTCGGCCAAATCCTATGTGAATGTCTGTAGAAGGATGGGGTAGTTTGTGGCAGTGATTAGATGTTGATCCTAATTTATAAAATACAGTTTTTAAACCAGAAACTAAACATTCCCCTCCTGGGGTCATAAGTGGATAAAATAAAATTTGAGGATTGAGCTCATCCCTTTTATTGCACATCCCAACACAAGGACTTTGTTAAAGGAAACCTACTGCGGTGGTAGTTGCATCTAACGTATGTAGGGATAGCCCTTTTTAGAGCAAATCCGTTTCTCCCCTCTCTCTTTTCTAATCTTTAATCAGGGTAATATGCAAATTTCCTAAAGAGAATACTGGGACGTGGAGTAGCCGGAGCTGAGGCTACAGTGTGCGGCTACTCCACGCCCCAGTAGCCTCTTTGATGATCCTACCCAGACATCTTCAGCGCACAGCTACAAGGAGCTGTGTGCACTCGTCTGCTAAGCAGGAGTTCTGTGCATGTGCAGTAGCTCCGGCTTTGGAGCCAAGATTGTGCAGCCGCTGACCTGTGTTTTGCGCATGCGCACAACTCCGGCTTTGCAAACCTGTGCACGCAGCTCCTTGTAGCTGAGCGCTGAAGATGTCCGGGTAGGAGGATCAAAACGGCTACTGGGGTGTGGAGTAGCAGCGTCTTGTAGCCTCAGCTCCAGCTACTCCACGCCCCAGTAGCCTCTTTAGAAAATTTGCATATTACCCTGATTAAAGATTAGAAAAGATAGAGGGGAGTAAAAGATCAGCCCTAAAAAGTGCTATCCTTACAAACGTTAGAAGCACCTACCACCGGATCTACCTTAATAGTTTCCTTTAAGGTTTCGAGGACGAGATTTTCAGCGTTTTGACCTTGTTTTGGCTCTTGCATCCTCAGTCGCTGCATGGACGGTGAGCGCAGCTTGAAGGGTTGTAGGAGCTTGATCACACACGTCCTACATACACACCAAACTAATAGAAGAACTCAGGAGGGGTCTGATGAGCGAGCGTTCAAGAGGCGGCCACCTATTTAGAAGTAAATGGAGCAGTTGTAATGTGTAACTATATTACTGAGGACCTTATACAACCTCCGACATCTCCCACTCATTGCAGCCTTTAGATGTCGCTTCATTGATTCTGGCGCAGCGTCCTCATGTGGGGTCAATAAACCTCGTACACATTCATGGTATATATACGTCCTCCTGATATATTTGGAGAAATTAACCCTTCCTTAAATTGAAACATTGTAACAAACTATCCAGACAGCAAAGACACATGTTCTGCTGATGTATCTGGGCCTAGACCACCCACAACCGCAGCTGCCTGCAGGCATTGTTGAAGCCCCTACAATTCCCAGAATGCATTGCAGACACAGAACCAGCAGGGGGCAGTGGGGAGCCCTGGTGTGTGATGAGGCCTGATCCCAGGGCAGGTAGGTGGTTTCTGTGTAAGTGACAGCCCTGAGCTGCCATGTTTGCTGCAGTCCCGGTGTCAGCAGAAGTTTTTAGTAAGTGTCTTGGGTAACACACGGTGCAGGCTAAACCAGAATTAATGATTAACTCTTTCCAGGCCGCTCAGACAGCTGCGAGACACACACTGAAGTTATACAGTCCCCAAAATGCTGCTCAGCACTGTTCTCCGAGGTGCGATGAAGGGGGTCTACAGGGCTGGGACCCCCAGGTACATACACAAAGCTGCCCTGGATATCTCTGGGATTTACCCTCCGATATCTACACCCTTTAACGACCGGGAACAGGTGGACTATGACAAGCTGGAGGAGAATCTACAAAAGTATTCAAGCATCCCCTTCAGAGGTGGGTAACGTGGAGCCTGAGGTGGTGGGGTAAGGGGTAAGGTTTAAGGTTTTCATGCAAAATGGACAATTTTAGAAAGATTGCTTTCATGTGACGTCATGTGACGTGAGAGTGAAAAGCTCCTGGACAAGCTCCGTAACAATGCTCATTAGGGCTGGGACACAGAGATCCCACTTTCCTGATTGTCACAGTTAGTAAGTAAAGTTCCCTGAAGCTCCCAAACAAAATTTCTGCATGCAGAGAGCTGAGAACAAAGCAGTGTGAGGATACACCTCCTATCAAATGGAGAGGTCACAACCCTAGAATCTAAATCCATATTTCACAATCCTGCTGCTACTAGCAACATACACACAGGTATGATTACACATCCCTCCAGGAACAGTACATAACATTGCCTGCAGAGACCCCAGAACACAGCAGTGTGAGGAAATGCCCCCAATGCATTTGGAGAGGCTAAAATCGTGGAATCTAAATCCATATATCACAGTCCTGCTGCTACTAACAACATACACAAAAATATGATTACACATCCCTCCAGGGACAGTATATATCACTGCCTGCAGAGACCTCAGAACACAGCTGTGTGAGGAAATGCCCCCAATGCATTTAGAGGGGCTACAATCCTGGAATCTAAAGCCAAATTTGACAATCCTGCTGCTACTAACAACATACACAAAGGTATGATTACACATCCCTCCAGGGATAGTGCATAACAGTGCCTGCAGAGACCTCAGAAAACAGCAGTGTGAGGAAATGCCCCCAATGCACTTGGAGGGGCTACAATCCTGGAATCTAAATGTAAAATCAAATTTGACAATCCTGCTGCTACTAGCAACTTACACAAAGGTATGATTACACATCCAGTGACTGTACACAGCAGTGTGAGGAAACCCCCCCCCCCCCCCCCCCGGGGTGCTTGGAGAGGCTACTGACAACATATACAGAGGTATGCTTACACAGAGGATCAGGACTGCCCCCCCCCCCAAATATTGCCATAAGTATGTGTTACTAGGCTATTACGTTGGTTTGAAAGGTTATAAAGAAAAAGGCTATGTTTTTTAATTTATTTTTTATTTTAAACAACAGCGCCACATCTGTCCATGTAGGGAATTGCAATCAATTCAATCTCATTCAAGGTAGTTGTATTGTGCTGCAGTACCTGACTTAGCCAATCAGCTGAAGTGGCGCTGTTTCTATGGACACAATATGATTCTGTTTCAAATCTAGGAACCAGAAAACTCTACTTCTTGTACCATATATTTCCCTTACAAATAATATAATGGAGCTGATCCTGGGGTATGAGCCGACCCCTATGAAGATGAAGGAGTTATATAATAATAGCCACTATCCTATGAGTGACTGACATAACCCTGCGCTATTACGGACTCGTGCTGACATATGAGGCATTAGCGGGGCGGTATTATCACATTATCACTTTGCATAAGTAGAAATGAGATGAGGGCGTCCTGCCAGATTTCATGTGAGTGAGATTTCGGATGGAGGCTTCTTTATTAATTGGGTTGTGTTCACACATTGCAGTCATAACCCAGATACAGTGTGAATACATCCTGGTCCCTGGACAATCTTCTATTATAGGTTGATACAATGTAATTATAAGAGTCGTATAACATTGTTGCTTATAGGTGACGTACACTGGACTTTGCATATTGTAATAATATTGTATTGTGATCATTTTTGTAGGAATAGTTGTCCAAGGTTCAAATGGAGAATATGCTTATCTGAGCAGGGAGGAGAGGCTGGAGGTCGTGCACAGGGTCCGGCAGAAGCTTCCAAAGGGGAAGATACTTATTGCAGGATCGGGATGTGAATGTAAGTATTACAGAGGTGTCTCTTCTCCTATGAGAGGGCAGTAGTGTAAACCATTCACTATGGAAAACATGACCCCACAGTCACAATGCCCTAGTATTAGGCCGTCCTGAAAATATAGGATAAGCCAAAATTGCATCATAATATTCAGCGCCATATTTCTGGCAATGACTAATATTGCAGCGTCGGCCAAAGTGGCTCCTAGGACCTCTATAACAGCACCGACCATAACAGCACCGACCACTGTGCCTCCCAGACAGTACCGGATACAGGACCTCTATAACAGCACCGACCACAGTGCCTCCCAGACAGTACCGGATGCAGGACCTCTATAACAGCACCGACCACTGTGCCTCCCAGACAGCACCGGATACAGGACCTCTATAACAGCGTCGGCCGCACTGCCTCCCAGATAGTACTGGATACTGTACTCCCATAACAGCACCAGACACAGTCTCCCCATAATAGTGGCAGACACAGTCCCGCCGGTAGCAGTGCCAGTGGAGCACCCCCATACCTGTACCACCCAATGATCTAGTTGGAAGAGAGAAATCTATTTTACTTTCTTAGGCTACATTCACATGAACGTATGGGGGACGTATATACGTCCCCCTTACATCGCAATGGCCTCACAGCGCCGTACCGTTCCATAGCCCGCAGAAAGATCGGACATGTCCTATCTTTTGACGGAATACAGCGCTGGGCTCTATGTTAAGCTATGTAGGGGGGCGGGGGCTGAGCAGCGCTCTCCCCCTCCTCTTCTCCCCAGCGTCCCTGTATGCCTGCTGTACTACGGTGGGCATACATTGTGTGAATGCAGCCTTAGGCAGTGGAGACCTGTCCCTCTAATCCAGCAATGTAGGGATTTATTAGTAAGAGTAGATTGGACCAGCACTCACTAAAGGTATGTTAAAAGTCCATATTCTTTATTTTAATTCATTTAAAATCCAGAAAATGCACAAGACAAAAACTAATAATGCGTGAGTTAAGCAATGATACCCGCGGTTAAAAAACAGACGGCAGACCTAGGCGTTTCGGACTTTGACTATCATGTCGTCCTTAGTTAGGGATTTATTAGCTCATGGTGAGTGGGAATGATTTCCAGGGAATGTTTGGATGGATTATTATGGGTGGGGAAGGAATGTTCTGCCTCATGATGAACGAGAGTCAAAGTTGTCACCAACGATCAGAGGATCAACATCATCCAGACAACTGCTGAAATCAGAGCCAAGAACACAATGCGGACGCCCTGAGCCACGTGTCTCCGCCTCGAGGGTCTCTTATCTTCCTCCCAGTCTTCAGTACTTTTATAAAGATATAATGGGTTGCATATAAAACCACATCTGATTGGGCTGCAATACCAGACACAGCCACTATACACTGAGCAGCTCCGACCCATCAATCAACTGACCTTGGGCATTAGATCCTTATTGTTACTGATGGCTAATCTTAGGTCATCAATATCACAATGTTAGAAAATCCCTTTAAGACATCAAATATTCGATAAAGTTACATTAGTTGTGTCCTAAAAGTTTCACGTCCTGTTTACACATCGTTTAATGCAGTTTTCCATGTTGTGTATTTGTTCTTGTACTAAGCTACACAGGCCACTATAGAAATGAGCCGTCAGATGGGGGAGGCCGGAGCGGAGGCCGTCCTAGTGGTGACACCGTGCTATTACAGAGGCCGAATGACCAGCGCTGCCCTGATCCACCACTACACTAAGGTATCCCATATCCAAGAGTTACAGAGCCTTATAGCAATGAGTGACAAATGGGTGTGGTCAATTATGTCCCTGTAAAGTTCCCGCCAGACTTTATGACCTCCTTAATTTTAGGTTGCGGACTCCTCTCCTGTGCCCGTTATCCTGTACAGTGTGCCCGGGAACACGGGGCTGGACCTGCCAGTGGATGCTGTGGTTGCTTTGGCTGAACACCCAAACATCATAGGGATCAAGGACAGCGGAGGAGATGTAAGTCCCTAACTCCATAGATTATCTGTTAGTGTTGCAGGAACAGGGGATGATGTATATGTGGATGTTACCAGGAGACGGACGGATCTACATTTTTACAAAGGGTTCCCCTAATTATAGACTAAAACATTCATGAATTCATTCTCTTCTCCCTTGAGCAGATCTCTATGACAACTTCTCCTAACGGCCTCACTATACAAAGTGAAAAAATGAAGTATAAAGTATATTTTTTAACCAAATAACAATAGGCAAAGAGAACACAAGTGAGGCAATATTTGTTGTGCCAGTTCCTTGCACATAGTAATTGATGGAACTCAGCGGGGAGGTTGTACCAGACATCTTGGAGAAGTAACCACAGATCTTTGGTGGATGTGGGCCTGTTCCAATTCCTCTGTCTGTAAAAAGTTTTGTTCAGAGGTGGAAAAATATGATCTCCATCGTATACGTGGCTGAGGCCCATACAACTCTGATTGGAACCTGATTTAATGGTCAATGATCCAATATTAAATATGGATCATGTTGGAACATGATGAAACCTGGGCTTGCCGTGGTGCCTTATGGCTACTTTAGACTGGCGTTCCTCAGCCTGGAGCTTCAGTGAACAACTACCGGTATGTGTAGGTCCACAGTTACCAAGGATATCAGTGGACTTCAACGTCTTGTCAAGGTGGACACATAGGGGCTCATTTACTAAGGGTCCGAACGCCGCACTTTCGTCGGGTTTCCCGAATATTTCCCTTTTGCGTCGAATTGCCCTGGGATTTTGACGCACATGATCGGATTGTGGCGCATCGGCGCCCTGACAGAAATCAGGGGGCGTGGCCGTCGGACAACTCGATGGATTCGGACAAACCGCGGAGTTTAAAAAAGGACAATGCACTTACCTGCACCGGGAAGAAGATGGTGAACTCCGGCGGACCTCGGCGCGGAAGCGACACATACAGGAACTCGGACACCCGATCTTAGTGAATCGCGCCGGACCCGAATCCTCATCGGACAACGCACTGCGGGATCGCGACTGGACCGGGTAGGTGTCTGAAAGTCAGAATATTTCTAGTTGCCCATGGCAAGCAATCACAGCTCCCCTTGAAAATATTCATGAGCACTGGTTAAATGAAAGCTGAGCTGTGATTGGTTGCCAGGGGCAACTACAAATGTTCTGACTTTCGGACAGCTTGATAAATCTGCCCCAATGTATTCAATGTTTGAGCTCATGGATCTGGTTGTATCTGGTTCCGGTTCTTACTGCTGGAGCCGTTGGAAGTTTCATCTCTCCATAGCCCCCTCTATAAGAAGTGTTATTATATGGGTTACATAGATCAGAGGTGACAAAGGGGGCAGTGATGATGTCACTGGTTAATTTACAAGCGATTACATCACCACTTTTTCTTTTTATTTTGCCATCAGGTCACCCGTATGGGGCATATTATCCACAAAACCCATCAGCTGGGCTTCCAGGTGTTATCTGGGTCTGCAGGCTTCCTCCTGGCGGGTTATGCCATCGGTGAGTACATATATATCAGAGCTATAAATGCACATTTTGGCCCATTTTGGGTTCAATCTTCAATTTTTCATCATCAAGTATGTTCATCACTTGTCTTCCCAGCAATAGCATCACCTTTACCCACAGAAAGTGACTGGTATTGCAGTGTATTGCATAGGGTTAATCTGCAATACCAGACACAGCCTGGTGGGACAAGGGTGGCGCTGTTTCTAGAAATGAGAAAATCTTTTTTTTCAAGTACTGGACAAATCCTCTAAAGTGGGATCTAGCAGAATCCAGCTATATGGATTATAGGGAGTGTGTTGACTTTGTATGGGGAAAGTGACTTGTTCTGTAGCATTGTA
Organism: Engystomops pustulosus; assembly: GCA_019512145.1. NCBI lineage: Eukaryota > Metazoa > Chordata > Amphibia > Anura > Leptodactylidae > Engystomops > Engystomops pustulosus. The sequence continues at coordinate 6,954,805 of CM033651.1, forward strand.
TTAGTAGGCAGGGGGCAGGGTATGGCTCAGGAGGTAGGAAGGAAACTGAATTGTGCTGGAAGTAATAAGATGCAGCGATAGAAAACAGAGTACATGCGGTCCCCTACTTAAGAACACTGGACTTACATACGACCCTTAGTTACAAACGGACCTCTGGATATTGGTAATTTATTGTATTTAGTCCCAGGCTACAATAATCAGCTGTAACAGTTATCACAGGCGTCTGTAATGAAGCTTTATAGTTAATCCTGGTTCTTATGACAACCCAACATTTTTAAAATCCAATTGTCACAGAGACCAAAAAGTTCTGGCTGGGATCACAATGATAAAATATACAGTTCCGACTTACATACAAATTCAACTTAAGAACAAACCTACAGACCCTATCTTGTATGTGCCCATAGACTCTGCACCAGCAGCACAGAGTATTTCAGGGAAAAAACTTTTATCATCAGAATCTGCAATGTGTGTGCAAAAACTTCTTTTTAATTTTATAAATAATTTAAAGTTTTAGTTTGCGGCTGATGTGTTTTTTTTTTTGTAAAATTAAACTGCCTAAAGCTTTTTATTAGCCGCACGTACACAAGGAAGCGGCTTCTTCCTGTGGGATTTTCGCACGGCGCATCACCTGCCTCTCTCACTCTTCCACAACATTCAGCCATATGGCAATTTTCTCACATGTATCCAATTTTAACAGCTCAAAAATTGTTACTTTTCCTTTAATGAGGGCTGCCAACTGAGGGTCAGGTAGAGGCAAGGAATCTTTGTTATGTATTTGGTTTTTAAAAGTGGGTTTCCATGAATAATAATAGTTACAGTTTTATAATTATAAAGATTTTTTGCATTTAGACTTACCAGAAAAGATGTTTCCATACCCGGATATTACAGGAATTGTGTTAGAATAGTGCCCCCTGCTGTTTGTATTGAACAATCTCTCTGTGTCCACCTTAGTGAGTGTTCTGAGGTGGTCGCACATGCTCAGTGTTGACTCTTTTCTCTGTTCTTTCTGTATAGCAGTGATGAGCAGCTGATGAAGTATCTTCTCTGCTTATTAAAGGGAGTGCAGAGCTAGATATCACAGAGTGTGAAGCACATGGTGCAGATCCATAGTCCCAGCTCCCCCCAGCCAGAATCTCTCCTCGTACATGAATTTGCAGCAAGAAAAACTTGTTTCATGCTTCAATCTCTGTGGAAAACAGAACTGTCTTTCCTGCTATGAGTAATATCTCTACACTAGAGCAATCAAAGGGTTTATGGTCACATCCCTGGTGGTCTAGGGTAGAGAAGGTGGCAGTATTATAGTAGTTATATTCCTGTACATAGGGGGCAGTATTATATTAGTTATATTCTTGTACATAGGGGGCAGTTTTATAGTAGTTATATTCTTGTACATAGGGGGCAGTATTATAGTAGTTCACCTCCCCAGGTCATTGCTTTGCATGAAGGTTTTTGGACGCTTTTACTTTTTTTTTTTACTTTTAAAGGGGCGTTATATCCCTCAATATCCGTCACACAGACATTGGGGCTCATTTACTAAGGGTCCGAACGCCGCACTTTCGTCAGGTTTCCCAAATATTTTTGTTTTGCGCCGAATTGCCCTGGGATTTTGCCGCACGCGATCGGATTGTGGCGCATCAGCGCTGGCCTTCACGCGACAGAAATCGGGGGGCATGGCCGTCGGACAACGGATTTGGAAAAACCACAGAATTTAAAACACGATTTGTGTCGCAAGATCAGCACTTACATGCACCAGGAAGAAGAAGGTGAACTCCGGTGGATCTCAGTGCAGCAGCGACACCTGCTGGATATCGGGCGCACGACCTTAGTGAATCGTGCCGGACCCGAATCCTCGTCGGACAACGCCCCCCGGGATCGCGACAGGACCGGGTAAGTAAATGTGCCCCATTATGATTAGGACTGAAGGTATTGGGGGTCATGGTGTAGCTAATCAATGGCCTTAGGACCCGGATGATAACAGCACAACGCCACCAGGGTCAATTTTTAAGCACAGCAGGTGCTGTGTATCTCTGCGACACTGCGGAGGAACCAGAGTAGGTTAAGTGAATTTTTTTTTTTGTTCACACCGGGCGGCCTGTTTTGCTCAGCTCCATAAACTTCAGTAAAATTAAAAGGAACCTGTCGCCAGAATGTCATTTTTAACTGATGACAGGTTCCACAAGACTATGCTCTGCTGATTTAAAAAATGCCTTTGTCAGCATTCTGAATCATTTCAGTACTTTATATAAGTTTAATTCACATTACCTGGCTCTTTGCCAGCAGCGTCTGGAGTGTCCTCAGGGTCCTGTGTCAGTCTCTTCTCTTCCACACTCATCCAGCCCCTTCCCCCCTTCCTGTTATGTGCATTGAGCAGGCAGAGGAGATAGGGGGATGTTGTGGAGGAGAGGAAGAATGGGGGTTGAGACATCGGCTGCAGCTGCCCCTCAACCGGGACTCACCACACGCTGCTGGAAGGGAGCCAGGTAATGTGAAATAAACTGTTATAAACTAGTAAAATCATTCAGAATGAATTTATTAAATCAGCATAGCATAGACTATAGGAACCTGTCACCAGCTAAAAATCACACTCCTGGTGACAGGTTCCCTTCAGATTACATTTCCTGACACAATTTAAAATACCCATCTTATATTGTTATTCTCATTCAGTGCTGCCAATTTAAAGATCTATTACCAAACAGCAGCGTCTCTTTCTCTTCAGGTGCAGTCGGAGGAGTTTGTGCTCTTGCTAACGTCCTCGGGGCCCAAGTGTGTGAACTGGAGCGGCTTTGTGTCAGTGGGCAATGGCAGGAGGCTAGAAAGCTGCAGTATCGATTGATAGAACCCAATGCTGCGGTAAGTACATCCTCACACATGCGCCATCCTGAACATGAACATTTATGGGAATGTTACCAATTAGTTTTTTTAATATTTCAGTCTTCAGTCTTAAAGGGCATCTACCACCAGGATGAAGGACTGTATGCAAATGAGCCTGAGGGGTCCAGCTGCCTAGCCTGGAGTCTCAGGCTCATTTGCATACAGTTCTTCATTCCTAGTGGAAGATGTCCTTTAAGAGAAACGTGTTGAAAGCCCTGTGTAGCTCCGGGAGAGATGTCCCTGCCTATGTGCTCACGCGTTTTGCCCCGATACATAAATTTTGGGGGCATGGGGTGAGGAGTTCTCTGGACCTGCCTTGGCCAATGAGCGGCCTTCTCCAGTACCTGGGGACACAAAGGAAGTGACATTGTGGAAAAACGCCCTTGGTCACAAGGAGGCCATTCACACAATAAAATGGTTCTGTGACCTCACCCCAGGAATTTCTGGTACCACAAGTGAGGCCAAAATACGTCATATCTTATATGGCTTCTAAAAATGTTTTATCTTCTTGTTCAGACATAAAATTTAAAAATTCACAATTTTTTTCTGTTTCCATACAGCATGCATTCATGGGCGCGAGCTGGAGTTGAGATTTAGGTTCAAGATGAACTGCACTAAACTATACTGAACCCAGCCTTGTGCCGATGCCACTATCCCAAACACATGAAAGTCAGATCTAAGGCGATCACTGGAGAAGTAGGGGGGAATGACTATCTTTACTTCCTTAGTAGTAACGATCGAACGAATAAATCTTTTGTTCTTACTTTTTTTTGGATTGGAGAATGCTGAATCCTTTTATTATCTTTGTGCCACATTTGAGCAAAATATGTTTTGATAAATGAATCGCTTTTTAAGGCATGAACAGTTTTGGAGAACCCTTTCCTACCTGTAGAGTCCTATACACTTGGTTTCTAATTACAATCAACATTTTTCCTTGACTTCCCGATCAGGAGACGTCCAGTGGGTGTACATTCAGTTTGGGACTGTCCGATCTGTGCGGTGCGTTCTATTCCTTTATCCTGATTTGCCGATACTCTGAAAGGTTCAGAGTGTGGCGTTTGCATTAGAAAAGTTTCTTGGTTATAATTGTTGCGTTAGGACCTAATGTTGTGATGATATTATAAGTGTCTAAGGGTTTCCTTAGAACTGGCGAGTACCCAACACAGACGCAACTGTCTGACTCAGCCACCCAGGATTCATAGAATATTGTACATTGGACAATAGTCTACTTGGGTCATTATACACACTAACTAAGTTTCGGCGTGTCTCTCCGGCTCAAGCACATTGGCTCTAGGTCTTCCTTACAATCTGGCACTATCGGACTCTGGTATATTGATGCTTTCAGAAAGATTAGCAGACAAACGTCTCCCAGCAATCCCGGATGATTGGAACCAGTGGCATTCACAGTGGCATTTCTTTAAGTAAAGTACGATGTTGCAGCTGTCCTCCTGGACAGCCGTCCAGGTACACATATGTTAGCGGGGAAACGAAACATGGCAACCTCCCGGGGTCATTGAATTTGCGGGAAGGAGAGCCAGAGAAGTGAGTAATTACTGCCCAGGAGAGAACTCCGAATAGAATTTAGATCATACCCAGAAGTTGTGTCCAGGGCATAAACTGTTTTTTTTAATTAGCTGTTATCACCGTTAGGATGTCATAGTTGGTGATGTCAGTTTTTTTAAGACCTCACTAACTGGTAACGCCCGGTTTGTCAATTGCTAATGATGAAGGTGTTTTGTCATATTAGCGACAAAGACATCTCTTTAGTCCATGTTAGTTATGTGAGCCCAACCCTTGGAAATTTTAGTACCTTCAAAAGTTGCTTTCTGTTAGCTTCTAGGCTTATTATTGTTTGAGACTGTGTCACAAAAGGATCCATGATGTCTCTTGGCGTTGGGCAAAGTCCCGACCCTGTAAATATTGGGCTCGTTTTACCAGGGGTCACGCTACTGACTTCATCAACTTGCACCTTTTTTGGGGGGTGAGGGGGATTATTCTTGTTAGACAGTTCCTTAGACAGGGATTAGGTTGCACTGGGACGTGTGTCGGACACTTTCGGATTGTGGCGGGCTGCATTTCATTGCGACCAGAAATCGGGGGGGGGGCTTGCCATCATGATGATCTACTGATCGGACTGAGCGCAGTAGGATTTTAACTTCAAATTGTGTTGGCAAGCCCAAGCACTTAATAAGCCAGGGAGAAAGAAGAGGTGAACTCCGGGGGACCTGCGAGCGAAGGAAGGAAGCGTAAGAAGGGAGCGAGAAACTGACAGAGGTCTACGGGGGACACGCTCTAGGTGACCTCCCCGCACAGGCTATATATCACGGAAATGCACTACCATGGCACAGGAGAGAGGTGACTCCGGGGAACTGAGGGGGACCGGAGTGGGAGGAGGAGAGGAAGGAAACGGAGAACGACATCAACATCAATGTGAATAGAAAAACACAAAAGTTAGTTGTGGTTGGCGTCGCTTGAGATTAATTAGACAACCCCCTCTTTGTCCTTTGTGGGGCAGGGGAAGGGGCGTTGGCTCCGGTGTGACTTACAGGGCGCGTTTATCCATGAAAGTCGTGGCTATTTAAGGAACAAACCAAACACGGAAGTTGTTGTAAAACCACGTAGGTCCTAAGGAGAAAGGAGGGCTACCAGGTGAGGGGGGGGGTGGGGGCCGGGGCGTAGAGAGCGAGGGAAGGCAGGCATCCCGAAAGGCTTCTTCTGACCACATCCTTGGGGAGGCCTTAAGAAGACTGAAGACAAGTGAACCCTTCCTCAGGTAAGTTCGGTCCATCTCCAGGGGAGTGTCCACTTATCATCTCTAATATATACAGGACATTTTGTGATACTGGGCTGGGAGATACGTAAATTTTTCGTTCCGCTCTCCATTTCAGACCTAGCTCCTCTTCAATCGCTTGTGTCAGGTCGACTATTGAATTGGTAACAGGTGTCGCTCCGCCATGAGGGCCTATATGTTCTGACATTACATCGGACGTGAGTTCCCTCCTAAACCCTCCGCAATCATATGTCACCGCTGATAGTTCTCCGGTATTTATAGGAAAATGAGTGTTGTAAATTACATAAGAGTGTAGATAGCGTGTAAGTATGGAAAGGTCAAGAACATCATAATGACACTTCACATTCCATGTATAACAAGCCCCCCGACCCTGAAGAACCGCTGTCCTTGTACAACACTGCACCACAATAACCGGCCGAGTCCTCCAGGACCGCCCCCGGGGTTACACACTAAGCATAGGAGAATATTATTTAAAGTCGTTTTATATAAAATAATATATATAAAAAAATAGAGATTAGCCTTCTTTAAGTATTGTTAGAGGGGTTTGCCCAAGGAACTTGTATATGATGAGCTCTCTTGCTCGAGCAGAGATCTCCCTGGCAGACCCTTGATCTCAATGTCGCAGACTGCTCAGTTGGTTGGAAGCAGACAGAGCTCCATTATACCATATTAGTGGCCATGTTGGGGGTTACTGCAGCTCATACTCTTATTCACACAAGGCACAAGGGTATTTTGGTTGAGGTGACCCCTTACTTTCTTTGTTTTGTTGTGAGGTAAAGGGGGGGGTATAATCAACCATGAAGCAATTGCAGAGGACAATCACTTTATTTGGATATGCCAATCAGCTTAAGAGGCAAGGGGGGGGGCGGACCACAGTTGCAGCCACACAATGTTGCAGGTTCTCCAGCTTTCCTCGCGAATGCTGCTACGTTACTGGAGCTTAACATTTCCCCCTTGGTATTGCCACATGCGCCTTGCCCAGGCCAATCTTTTTGACTTCTTCTACTCCTCAAGGTTGACTCGAGGTTTGGGATCCGCCTGCTTGAAGCAGGCCATGGAGTGGTTTGATATCATGGGAGGCGCCAGGTCTGTTCCCCCTTGTACCCTGAACTGCACAGGAGACGAAGGATCGGAGGAGGTTTACGTAGTAACGGCATGGCCTCCCAATAATTAGTCATGAAAGTGAGACACATATACATTGATGAAATACTGCTGTAACTTAACGTTATCGTGAAATTAAAAGCTACCACGAGTCTTATACCAATTAGTGGAGCTGGTTTATTAATTATGATATCAAGCTTTAAGTTGTTTTTTGATAAAGATTTTTGCTGTATTGATATATTTTGAAATTTCACAATTGAATGCAAATTACTGGAGTAGACCAACCCAATTTTGCATGGAAAAACTGTAAATTGAAAGGGGTAACTCCTCCCCCACGAAGACAAGTTTCTGTATATCTATCAGCAGCAATAAAATAACGCATTCTCTAATTCACTGTTAATAACAAAAGCAGCATTTCACAATTAAAAAGTTCCAACATTGTCTCCTATGAGTCCGCGCACACAATTTCAGTTGTGGTCTTAGCACAACCCTGTAACTCCTGACTTTGGGGTCGGGTGGCCGCATCTTGATTTCTTGTGACAGTGCAAGCTGAAATTTTGATGTCTCTACTGACTGTGGCCTGTAGCCCAGCCCCTCGGCACGGAGACTCAGAGAACTCCTCACTGATTCACTTCCTGCCCGAAGGAAGAAGAGCGGCATGCAAATACAAGAGGATAAGGGAATCCAGGTGAGTGGGGAGGTAGGCACATTCTGTGAGATGTACAGAGCGTCACGTGTAACGGATGGTAAAAGTCTGTTCAGCCATTCATGATCTCATCTATGCCGACGGGTTCGTACCATGTCAGAGGAAGAAGCCAGCGAACCCCGTCTACGTGGGGGGTGGTGGGGGTCTCAGGCTAAAAAAAGTTTGTTTGTTTTTTCTGTTGTGTGGTTTGGTGTGGTTTAGTGGGGTGGGGTGTAGGGTGTGGGGTGTGGGTGGGGGGGGGGTTGGGGGGGGTGGGGGGTTGTGGGGGGTGGGTGGCGAGGGGGGCGGGGGTGGGGTGGGTGGGGGGTGGGGAGGGAGGTGGGAGGGTGTGTGGGGGGGTGGTGGGGGGGTGGGGGGGGGGTGGTGCGGGTTGGGGGGTGTGGTCGGGGGGTGGGGGGGGCGGGGGGTGGGGTGGGGGGGGGGGGGGAGCGGTGATGGGGGGGGGGGTGGGTGGGGGGGGCGGGGGCCGAACCCTAACATACAAATAACAAAACCGAAACACCGTCCCATTTTTACAACCAAAACACAAAACCCGCCGTTACACCACATACAAAAAAACAAAGAAAAAACCACATGAACAATCTAAAAAACATAAAAAAACCCACAAACCCCAAAAAAAACATCTAAACAATCCCCCCACCACAAAAATTACTCTTTATAAAAAAACAATCATCCCCTATAGACAAAAACAAAAAAAACTATCTATAACAAACAAAACCAAAAACACAAAGCGAAATAACAAAAAAACCAAAACCAAAACAAAAAAAAACACCAAAAAAAAAAAAAAAACAAAAAAAAAAAAAAAAAAAAAAAAAAAAAAAACAACAAAAACCATAACACAAACCAAAAAAAAAACAAAACCAAGTGGGGGGGTGGGTGGGCGGGGGGGGGGGGGGGGGGGGGGGCGTTTTTTTTTTTTTTTTTTTTTTTTTGGGGGGGGGGATATACACCTGTACACCTGTACACTGTCTAAACCCACAGAACAAGATGGATAATAATGTGTTTGCTTATAGGGTCCCCACCCCCACCCCTGGGATTTTGCACTACGGGATGGTGGGAGCTAAACAGAATAAAATTTGTAAGTAATGGTTAAAAAAAAATCTTTTTATGTGTTAACATCACTAGGGGGATTGAGATCTGAGAATTTTATTCATGGGAAAACCCTTAACTCCTTGCCGTCACTGGACTGTTCCCTTTTCATGTGCCGCACCTTAAAATACCAAACTTTGTTTCTTTCTCAGTGTACAGGAGCTGTGCGGGCTTATTTTCTGCATAACAAATTGTATTTCTCCGAGTTGTGTTGTCGTCAGTTATTATTATTCCACGACGTGTACTGGGGACGCTGGAAAAGGAAGATTCCAATGAGATGAAGTACAATATAAAACGCATTTGCCCATATTCGCTGTTGGGTTGTTTTGATAGCCTTTCACTGTAGCTCAAAAGGACACTCTACGTTATTCTTTGTGCGGTACCATCACGGGGATACCAAATGTATACAGTTTTAGGAGGTTGGTAATTTTAGATTTAAATTAAAAAACCAAATTATTTTTTGTTCCCCATATTATGACTAAAATTTTGTCCTAATAAAGATTGCACGAACTATTTTTGCGACTGTTATGACGATTTGATAGTCACTTATTAATCAATTTGTTCATGTGTTGGAAAAATTAGGAATAATGATGAATTGCGTTGACTTTTTCGGGTTATTTTCAGGTTTTTTTTTTTAAATGGTTTTATTATTTAAACTCTTTTTTCTTTAATTCTTTCAACGTATTTTCTAGATCCCCCCCCTAGGTTATGTGAACCTTAGGGGGTCTCTGATCACTTTCACGCTCAATACTCCTTAACAGACATATGACCTACAGATCAGGATGTTTCGCTTCTTGCCGGGTTTATTGTTTTTAAGTTAAGAGGGTGGGGTTCGGGTTCTTGGAGGGGGGGGGGGGGAGGAGTGGGGGGGGAGGAGTCTCAAAGTTTAAATGGGGAGAAAAAAATTGGTCACTGAAAAAAAAGCTTTGGGCAATTGTTTTGTAGCACCATGGCTTTTCATTTTTTTTTTGCTATATGGAATACTTGAATAGTATGGACCCTGTTGGAGGATTTTCGTAAGGGAAACAATCCAGAGGCCTACTTCACGTTCGATACACAGATGCCTTTGAAGTTACTATAAATTGCTTTGTACTAATGCTTCTTACCTGAGCCTCTCCCTAGAGGTTCTTTAGCTGAAAGTTTTATAATCTTGTAATAATTAAGATATCATAAATAAATAAGAGATGTTGGTATAAATTTACATTGATGGTGTTGAGAATTAAAGGACACCTGTCCTCAAGGTCTGTGTCACTTGTCCTGTCACTAATACTGATGGAAGCAGCTCCAAGGATCCCATCCCAGCCTTCATCTTAGTTATTCATAATGAAACATTGTAAATAATCTATTCTTTATTATGTAAATGAGGCTCGTGGTCAAACATGGTCAGAGGCCAGTGAGTGATGTCACACCTGTTACCAATCCCTCTCATCCCCTGCTCATAGTCTGTGTGTATGTGTATAGTAAGAATTTTGTGTGTGTGTGCTGATGCATCTGCTTGAACTGCTTGCATTCCTCTAAAATACAGGTGAGTGAGAGACAAAGACATCAGCTACACATGACTCTGATATGTTTCGCTATAACCTGCGCAGCCGGAAGATGCTGTGTATCTCTCCTAAACACACACAGGCTCAGGGGGCGAAGCACCAGGAACGGAAAGCAGAAGGGAGGACCATTAAAACCATTATACATCCACATCATTATAAAAGGCTGTCAGTCAAGCACTGGGGGTGTCGGAGGTGTGGGGATAGCTGTGTCCTTCCCACTCATGAATAGTGGACAGCTTTGATAGTATGAGGGCACAATGAAGGGATAGAGCAATGCTTTCTAATGGCAGTTTATTAAAATATATTTAGTTTAGGGGGGTTTATTGCCTGTAATACTAATGCATTTAGGAAGCGAGGTTTTTATTATACCATGCAGCATAAAGAAAAGAGTAAAATTCAAAAGCTACCAAAAAATTTGAGCCGCACAAACGCGCACCAAAGTAGCAGAATTGATTGTCTCCAGTTGTTTGATTTGGGGCGGGAAGTTGATGAAGAAGGGGGGATGGTTAGCATCCGATGGACCTTTGAAAATTTATTAATACTTAAAACGATATCGGCCAAACGAAAATTGTGCCTGCAAACAAACCATAGCACAAAACGATTGACACCAATTTTGTTGGTTTGAACAAGGTAGGGGGGGCCAACTTTTCAGCAGGTGTACACAGTGCATTGTGTGAGCTGAGATAGTAAATTTTTTTATGTTCACATGCGACACAGGGTGGGGCGTTTAACTGCAATTTATTCACGGCAGCTTCAAACCGTGAGGAAATGCCGTGAAATCCGCCAAATTGTACAAATGCAAATTTGCACTTTGTACAAAATCTTATCTAGATTGAACAGTGACATTTTTTTATAATTTTTCTTGTTTTAAAGTTGATTTTACATTTTAAGGACTAAGTTTTATTCTTTAGTTATTGCATCAGATGTTAGAAACGTAGTGAGAGTGGACACAGGAGGAGTTGGGTGGAGGATTCGGGACAACCTGAACCAAAAGTTCGGGGTTTGTGGACCTGTACCCGAACACCTGCAACCTGAGGCTGTACCGGATTGCCGGATGATTAGCCCTTTTTAACGGACCGTCTACCCCACGTGCGCTTGTTTAACCTTGACACTTCTTGCTAAAGTCTGTGGACCCCAAACATGCACCTGGTCAGGACCGACTATTGTGGTTCGGTTATGCTCATCACTAGGGAAAGTCAATTGAATTCTTCTCAATGATACAGAACAGGTGATGCGCGGGAGACGTGATGGTCTAGGGTTGTCATTTCCTTTCGGGTCTCTTCGGCTTCGGCTCTAATTTAAGAGAATATGAATTAAATGTGATTGCAAACTCCAGAGACGCGCGGTGGGCCTCGGCGGGGTATTTGTGATGTGATAACAGTAGCATGTTTCTTACATGTTGCAGCCCGTTCCATTGACATTCCACTAATTGTGTAATTGATTACATTACAGACGACGCGTGGTCTCAGAATCGTCTGATTATACGTGCCATTAGAATTAGACTGCCCTTTAGAAACTTTATCCAGAGATTCATGCCGGATGATTATTTGCCGAGTTTGCAGACCGGGAAGCGGTGGTGAAAATGGATTTATCCGGGGGGCTCCTTATGTCCTCAGATATAATGTACACACATCATTCAGACGATGATGGAAGAAGGGCCGGCGTGCGGTCAGGTTGTAGATGCCATTAGGAAGAGGGCACAGGTTCTGATCCATGTAAAGGGAAATGGACCCCTTACTGTAAATGGGATGATTACAAGTCACCACGGACTTCATTAACCATATAAAAGCCAATTAGTACAGGCGATTTCATACAGAAACATGGAGAGGAAGAAAGGTTGATTTCTAATGTTATTAAACGTACTATTACTGTGACTGAAACATCCGTACGGCCAATTATCACCTAATAGTGTGACACAGCACAGCTACTACTACGTACTCTATCATGTAGTATGGGTACAGTACTTACTACTCCTATCCTATAATACATATAGGGCACATCCCAGTGCTACTAACTCCCTATCATGATGTATGGTACAGTATACTACTCCACTATCTATACACCTAGGGCAAGCACAGTTACTACTACTCCTACCATGTAATGTATCGGTACAGTATCTACTACTATCCTATACACATATAGGCACAGACACAGTACAACTACTCTATCATTATGTATGGGTAACAGTTACTACTACCCTCCTATTCCTAATACACATATAGACCAGCCACAGTACTATACTTCTATCAGTATGTTATGGGTACAGTACTACTACTCCTATCTCTACCAACATATGGGCACAGCAACAGTACTACTTGCTCTAATCATGTTATGTTAAGCACAGTAAGCGTACTACTACTCCTACCCTGTTATATATGGACACAGCACAGTACTATACTAACCTATCCTGTAATATATGGAACACAGCCACATACTACTACCCTATGCCTAATTATATCACGACCACAGTAACAGATACTACTACTTATCCTGTATATATATGGGCAGCCACCGTAACTACTACTCTCATCTGTATATATGGGTCCAGTATACTCCCCCATCCTGTATATATGGAGACAGCCAGTACTACTACTCGTTATCCTGTATATATGGACACAGCACAGTAACTACACTACCTATCCTGTGATATGGACAGTACAGTACTACATCCTATCCTGTTTGTATAAGCACAGTCCAGTAATACTACTCCTTTCTTTTTAATTTAAGTACAGCAAGGACTAAAACTTACTATCCTGTCATATATGGAATACAGCACAGTAATACGACTACTCTCTATCCTGATTATAAGACGACAGACACAGGTACTATTATTTGATACTATATATATGGACATACAGACACGTACACTACTCCTACCTGTTATATGGAGGCAGCCACGAGTACTGACTATCCTTATCCTGCCATATATGGGCAAGCACAGTACTACTACTACTATCCTGTTATATATGGCACAAGCACAGTTGCTTACTACTCCTATCCTGTATATAGTGGACACAAGCACAGCACAGTACTACTACTCCTCATCCTGTATATATGGACACAGCACGTGCTAACTACCCTATCCTGTATTATGAGCACAGTAAGTACTACTACTCCTATCCTGTATATATGGGCCAAGCACAGTACTACTACCTTCCTATCTACCTTGAATACCTTTTATATGGGCACCGTAGTATAACCTACGAATAACAAGCACAAGAATTACTACCCTATCCGTATATATGAGCACAGTACGTAACTACTACTCGATCCTTATCACGCATCAACACTACAACTATATGAAGTGAGGTCATACTACCCGATAGGCCACAGCAGTACTATACTCCTATCCTGTATATATGGGCACAGCACAGTACTACACTTAACTCATATCCTTGTATATATGGGCACAGCACAGTACCTATACCTATCTGTTATATGGACACAAGCACATACTACTATCCTATCTGTACATATGGACACAGCAACAGGTACTACTACTCTTATGTATATTATGGGCACAGCCAGTACTACTAGTCCATCCCTGTATATATGGGCCACAAAACAGTACTACTACGCCTATCGTGTATATATAGGGACAGCACAGTACTACTATCCTATCCTGTTATATGGGAAAACGGCACATACTACTACTCCTATCCTTAATATGGGCACAGCACATTCTACTACTCCTACTGTATATATAGGGACCAGTAACAGTTAATACTACTCCGATCCTGTATATATGGACACAGCACTGTACTACTCCTATCATGTATATATGGGCACGCAGCACGTTACTTACTACCTCCATCCTGGTATAATGTACGTAAGCACAAAGTACGACTAATCTCCATCCTGTTCTCTATGGACACAGCACAGTACCCTGCTACTCCTTATCCTGACATTATAGGGACACAGTACTACTACCCTATCCTGTATATATGGGCACACCACAGTTACTACACTCCCTATCTCCGTTATATGAGGACCAGCACAGTACTACTACTCCTATCCTGTATATATTTTGGCAACAGCACAGTACTATACTCCTATCCTGTTATATATGGAGCACAGCAATCTATTACTCCTTCCTGTATATGCCCGACTATATATTGACCATATGGGCACAGCAGAGTACTACTCATCGATCCTGTATTATGGGTTACACAGACAGTATACTACTCCATCTATCTGTATATATGGGGGCCACAGCACAGTACTACTTCACTCCTATCCTGTATATATGGAACAGCGACAGTACACTACTCCTATCCTGTATATATGGCAACACAGTATCCCATCGATATAAGCAAAGCTACTCCTCCTATCCTGTATCATATGACACATTACAGTACTACTACTCCTCTCCTGTATATATTGCACAAGCAACAGTACTACTACTCCCTATCATGTCATAATGAGCACAGTCCAGTACTACTACTCTTCCTGTCATATATATGGACCACAGCCAGTACTACTACTCCTATCCGGTTAATATGTAGCACAGTACAGTACTACTACTACTACTATCCTGTTATATATGGGCCAAACAGCCTAAACTTACTACTCCTATCACTGATATATGAGCACAGTACTAGTACTATACTACTATTCCTGTATATATGGGCAAGCACAACCTACTAATCACCCTATCCTATATGGACGAGACAACCATATTATATGGGGCACAGCACAGTACTACTACTCATATCCTGTATATATGTGGCACCAGACAGTACTACTACTGCATATCCGTATATTAATGGGCACAGCCACAGTACGACTACTCTATCCTGATTATATGGGCCAGCACAAGACTCTACACTTGTTATGGACAGACATACTCTACCTATCCTGTATATATGTACACGCACAGTACTACTACTTCTATCTGTATATATGGGCAGAGCACAGTTACTATCCTACTGTAATATGGGACACAGAACAGTAACTGCTACTCCGTATCTTGTAATGGACAGCACAACAGTCTACTCTACTATACTTATTAATGGGAAATAGCACAGTTACTATACTCTATTCCTGTATATAGGGACCGCACAGTACTACTACTCCTAGCCCTATATATGAGCACAGTACAGTACTACACTCCTATCCGTATCTATGGACACAGCAAAGTACTGCGTATTCTATCTTATATATAGGGCACAGTACATACCCCTACCCTGTAATTTGACATAGCACAGTACTATACTCCTATCCTCATATATGGGCACAGCACATTAGTACTACTCTCCTATACTGTATATCTGGAACAGCCACAGACACTCCCCCTATGATAATGCCACGACAGTACTACTACACTATCTGTATCATATGGGCACAGACAGTACTACTACTCCTATCCTGTTATAGGTACCAGAACAGTTATACTCCTATCCTGTATACATGCTTAGGCAGCGACAGTACTACTACTACCTATCCGGTATAGATTGGGACAGCACAGTATACACTCCAAGTATCCTGTATATATGGGCCCACGCCCAGTACTATACTCATAGTCTGTATAGATGGGACCACATCACAGTTTACTACTACTCCGATTCCTGTAGTTATGGACACCAGCACAAGTACTAACTACTCCTATTCCTGTAATATGGACACGCACAGTACTACTATCCCTATCCGGTATAATATGGGACAAGCAGTTTACTACTCTCCTATCCTGATATATGGACACAGCACCAGTACACTACTCCGTACTCTGTATACTGGCACGCACAGTACTACTACTTCTACTTAAATGGCACACCGCTCCCTCTATAACGATATGGGCCAGCACAGTTCTATTCTATTCGTATACTTAGGTCACACTACTATATCCTATCCTGTTATAGGGGCACAGCACCTAGTACTACTCCTCCTATACTGTATATATGCCAGCACAGTACGTACTCCCTCCTATCTGTTACTATTGTAAAGCACAGTACTACTACTCCTATAACTGTATATATGGCACAGCACAGTTTCTATTACAGTTTTATATCCTCACAGCTACCTAGCCTGTATCATCTTGGGCTACAGCACAGTACTACTAGTCCTATCCTGTATAAATGAACACAGCACAGTACTACTCCTCCTATACTCGTTATATGGCACACAGCACACAGTTACTACTCCTCCTATCTTGTATATATGGACACAGCACAAGTACTACGCTACTCCTATCTGTATCATTAGGAGGTTCACAAGCACAGTACAATACTACTCTACCCTGTAGATATGGGCACAGCTACAGATACTCCTCCTTCCTGTATATAGTGGGCACAGCACAGTACTACCTCTACCTACTTATATATGATCACCGCAAGGTACTTACTCTCCTATAACCTGTTATATAGGGCACAGCACAGTACTACTATATGCAATTAACACACATGACCTATACTCTATCGAAAGAGTAATACAATTCCTCCTATCCGGAATATAATAGCGGACAGCACAGAGCACATCATGTATGTACCCAGCAGTTACTTCTCTATCCTGTATATGTGGCACAGCACGTACTACTACTCCTATCTGGTAATATATGGCACAGGCACAGTACTCTACTCTATCCTGTATATATGGAACATACAACAAGTCTCTACTCCATCCGTATAGATGGAGACAGCACAGTACTACTAACTCCTATCTGGTATATGAGCACAGCACCATACTAATACTACTCCTATCGTCATAATATGGCGACAGCACATACTATCCTATCGAATTTGAAAACCGTCTGACTCTCCTGTTATATGAGCACAGCACAGTTACGATACTCCTATCCTGTAGATATGGACAACAAGTATACTTAACTCCTATCCGTATTATATGGACACAGCACAGTTTACTACTCCCTACCTGTATACTATGGGCACAAGCAACAGTACTACTATCTCTATCCCTGTATATATGGGCACACACAGTACTACTCCTCATACTGATCCTTATTGGGAAGCACATCACTCTCATCTACACTAGGACAGACAAGTACTACTACTCCTATTCCCTGTATACTATGGGCACAGCCACCGTACCTACTGCCTTGTCCTGTATATTGGGCACAGAGGACGTACTACTCCTCCTATACTGGATTATATTGAACACGCACGTATACTCTCTCCTATATGTAATCATATTAGGAGCACAGCAGCAGTACTACTCCTATATGTTAATATGGGCCAGCACAAGTACTACGATCACCTATCCTGCTATATACATCTTAAGGCAGCACAGTATACTACTAAACTAACTGAATTTGCACACACGTGACTCCCTCCTATCCTGTATATATGAACACAGCACTAGTACTACTACTTCCTATACTGTATATATAGGGCACAGACAGTACTACTAATCTTACCTGGGATATAGGGCCACAGTACTACCTCCCTATCCGTATATACTTAGGCACAGCCAGTAACTATCTCCTTCCTATCCTGTATATATATGTCACAGACAAGTACGTACCTCCTCCTATCCTGTATATATGAACACACAGTACCCTCCTCCTTAAGACTTATATATGTACACTACTTCTTTTACCTACCTGTTTATATGGGCAACATTACATAGTATACCTACATATATGACACATAGCTCTTCATTTATATATGGGCACAGACTACTGCCTCCTCATCACTGTATAAGGGGCACAGCCACAGTACTCTCCTACTATCGTATATAGTACACAGCATAGAACTTACTCCTATCCTGTATATATGGGCACAGATCAGTACTACTACTCCTATCCTGTATATATGGGCACTGCACAGTACTACTACTCCGCATCATGATCTCATGAGCACAGTACGTATACTACTTCTATCCTGTATATATTGGACCACGCCAGTAACTACTACTCCTATCCGTAATATGAGCACAGTACAGTACTACTACATATATCCTGTATATATGGGCAACAGCACAATACTACTACTCCTCATCTGTATATGAGCACAGTACAGTACTATACTACTATCCTGTATATATGGGCACAGCACAGTACTACTACCCTATCCTGTATATGAACAGCACAGACTATACCATATCCTATATATCTGGGACACAGCACAGTACTACTACTCATATCCTGTATTATGGGCACCGCACAGTACTACTACTCATTATCCGTATATATGGGCACAGCACAGTACACTACTCCTACCTGTATATATGGGCACAGCACAGTATACTAACTCATATCCTGTATATATGACACCGCACAGTACTACTACTTCTATCTGTATATATGGGCAGACAAGTAACTATCCTACTGTAGCAATGGGAACAGACAGTACTACTACCGATCCTGTATATGGACAGCACAGAGCTACTCTACTATACTTATTAGGGAATCCACAGTACTATACTCTATCTGTAATATAGGGACAGCACAGTACTACTACTCCTATCCTGCTATATATGAGCACAGTACAGTACTACACTCCTATCCGTATCTATGGACACAGCAAATACTGCTATTCTATCTGATATATGGGCACAGTACTACTACTCCTACCCTGTATATATGGACATAGCACAGTACATACTCCTATCCTATATAGGGCACAGCACAGTTATACTACTCTCCTATACTGTATATACTGGACACAGCACAGTACTACTACTCTATCTGTATTATGGGCACAGCACAGTACTACTGACTACCTATCTGTATATAGGGCACCAGCAACAGTTATACTCCTATCCGTATATCATGTAAACTAGCCAGCAGTACTACTACTACTATCTGTTATACATCTTAGGGTACAGCACAGTACACTAACCTATCCTGTTATATGGGCACCCGCCCCGTACTATATATATCTGTTATATGGGCACATCACTTACTACTACTCCTTTGATATATGGACACAGCACAGTACTATACTCCTATCCTGTATATATGGACACAGCACAGTACTATACTCCTATCCTGATATATGGGAAAGCCCAGTACTACTTCCTATCCTGATATATGACACAGCACCAGTACAATACTCTCGATCCTGTATATACTGGACACAGCACAGTACTACTATACTCCTCTCCTGTATAACAGGGCACAGCACAGTTACTAATCCTATCCTGTTATAGGGGCACAGCACAGTACTACTCCTCTCTATACTGTTAATATGGGCACGCACAGTACACTCTCCTATCTGTTACATCTTCGGGTTAAGCACAGTACTACTACTTCCTTATCCTGTATATATGGGCACAGCACAGTACTACTCCTCCTATCCTGATATATCTGGGCACAAGCACAGTACTACTTCCTATCCTGTATATATGAAACAGCACCTAGTACTACTACTCCTATACTCGTATATAGGGCACACAGCACGTACTTACTACTCTTATCATGTCTTATATGGGCAGCACACGTACTTAGCCTCATATCCTGTATACATCTTAGGGTACAGCACAGTACATACTCCTATCCTGTAATATGGGCACAGCACAGATACTCTCCTATCCTGTATATAGGGGCACAGCACAGTACTAATCCTCATATACTGTATATATGAACACGCACAGACTT
Source organism: Engystomops pustulosus (assembly GCA_019512145.1). Lineage (NCBI taxonomy): Eukaryota > Metazoa > Chordata > Amphibia > Anura > Leptodactylidae > Engystomops > Engystomops pustulosus. The sequence goes on from CM033651.1 coordinate 6,974,460, forward strand.
ACTACTATCCTATATGTTATTAGGGCCCACAGCACAGTACTACTAATCTTACCTGTATTATGGGACAAGAGTAATACTTCCTCCTATCCGTATATATGGGCACAGCACAAAGTACTCACTACCCTATCTGATATTATGTACCCCAGCAAGACGTACTCCTCTATCCTGGTATATAGGGACAGCACAGTACTACTACTCCTATACTGGATATATGGACACAGCCACAGTACATTACTCTATCCTGTAATATGCGAACATTACAATAATCACTCTCTATCCGTATAATAGGGACAGCACAGTCTACTTACTAATCCTTCATATATGGGCACAGCACAGTACTTACTACTCCTATTCCGTCATATATGGCGACAGCACAGTATACTACTCCTATCCTGATATATGGAAAACAACCAGTACTACACTCCTTCCTGTATATATGAGCACAGCACAGTACTACTTCCTATCCTGTAATATGAGAACATACAATAATACTACCTATCCGTATATAGGACAGAGCACAGTACTTACTACTCCCTCCTGTAACATATGGGCACAGCAACAGTACTACTACTCCTATCCTGTATATATGGACACAACACAGTACTACTACTCCATCCTGTAATATGACACAGCACAGTACTACTATCCTACCTGTATACATGGCACAGCCACGTACTCTACTGCTTTCCTGTATATATGGGCACAGCAAAGTACTACTCCTCCTATACTGGATATATGGGCACAGCACAGTACTACTCCTCCTATTGTATATCATATTAGGACACGCACAGTACTACTAATACTCCTATATGTTATATGGCCAGCACCCGTTACTACGCATCATATCCTGTATATATGGGCACAGCACATAGTAACTACTCCCTCCTATCCTGTATATATGACCACAGCACAGTAAGTACTCTACTCCTATACTGTATATTAGGGCAACAGCACAGTACTACTATCTTATCATGAATATAGGGCACACACAGTACTACTCCTAATACCGGTATACATCTATAGGGCACAGCACAGTACTACTACCTTACCTACTCACTGTATATAATGGGCACAGTACAGTTCAGCGACTCCTCCTATCCAGTATATATGAACACAGACCGTTCTACTACCTCCTATCTTTATATGCCACCAGCACTAGTATACTACTATATACACAGTGTACTATTATATGGGCACAGTCACTACTGCCTCCTACTATCACCTGTATATAGGGGCACAGCCACAGTACTCTCTCTCTATCCGTATATAGTACACAGCCATAGCACACTTACTCCATCTACTGTATTATGGACCAACAAGTACTACTACTCCCCCGTATATATGTACACAGCACAGTACTTACTACTACATTCAGGTATATATGAGTAACATTACCATATACATACTCTACTCGCTATCCTGTATACTATAGGGACAGCACCCGTTATACTACTACTAATATCCTGTATATAATGGGCAAAGCACAAGTACTACTACTCCTATCCTGTATATATGGGCACTGCACAGTACTACTACTCCTATCCTGTATATATGGGCACAGCACAGTACTACTACTACTATCCTGTATATATGGGGCGGAATTAGCCCGTAACCACTCTCCCCCTACCCACAGCGCAGTTGAACTTATCTGCGTCTAACGTGCCCCAACCTCAGAATTCTCAGGACCTTAATATCTGTTCGGGTCACTCCACCATCCTATGAAAGCTTGAATCTGCTCAGATCAGAATTCGCCGCGCACCTGAGGCTCTCGTTGTCGTGCCGGCTGCCGTAGCTCGTGCGTCCGACATAAGGGGGAAGTATCAACCCGAACCGCTGCGCGCCGTGGGAAACCGGACATGTTGCTCAGTGCCGCCCTCGCCCTGCCATCCACGACGGGCAATTACATTACAGTACTACGCTTTCTCAAAGACTCTCGAACTATCCTGCCCTTCGTCGCGCCAAGGCTGCCGATAGATGTCCGTTTGTCAACGGGAACCTGGTGAAAGCTGAAAGCCCCGGGGCTCCTTCGGCCTCAGGATCTGTACCCATCAGTCAGCGTCCAAGCCCGATGATGGAACTGGGCCGGTGCGTCAGTGGTAATCCATGAGGAAGAGGCAGGGTCTGAAATGACGGGATAATGGACCCTGACTGAAATGGGAGGATTACAAGGCACCAAGGCTTCAGTCACCATATAAAAGCCATAGTACACAGTGCATGTCTACAGAACATGGAGAGGAGGTGATTTCTGTCCTCATGTTCTTTAAAACCTCGTACTATTACTGCGGACTGCAACATCCTTCCTGCAATATACCATAATAGTGTGGGGCCACAGCACAGGACGACACGCGATCAGGGATGGATGGGAAAAAAACAAATGTGTGACTCCTCCCCTATCCTATATACATATGGCACATCACAGTGCTAACTACCTATCAGGGATGTATGGGGCAGACTACTACGGCGATCCTATCCTATACACAGAGGGGCACAGCACCAGTACTACTATTCCTATCAGGTAGGTATGGATACAGTACGACGACTCACTACTCCTATCCTAGACCCCTTAGGCACGCACAGTACTAACTGACTCTATCATGTATGTATGGGTACAGTACTACTACTCCTATCCTATACACATATAGGCACAGCACAGTACTACTACTTCTATCATGTATGTATGGGTACAGTACTACTACTCCTATCCTACACATATGGGCACAGCACAGTACTACTGCTTCTATCATGTATGTATAAGCACAGTACAGTACTAACTACTCACTACCCCTTTATATCTGGACACAGCCAGTACTACCTCCTCCTATCCTTTATATGGACACCAGCCCAGTCACTACTCCTATCCTAATATGATGGCACAGTACAGTAACTACTACTCCTTATCCGTATATATGGGCACACACATACTACTACTACTACTCCTACCTGTATTATATGGGTGCAGTACTACTCTTCCTATCCTGTATATGGAGACAGCACAGTAACTACTACTCGTATCCTGTATATATGGACACAGCACAGTACTACTACTCCTATCCTGTGTATATGGGCACAGTACAGTACTACTACTCCTATCCTGTATGTATAAGCACAGTCCAGTACTACTACTCTTTCTTTTATATTTAAGTACAGCACAGGACTAAACTACTATCCTGTATATATGAATACAGCACAGTAATAGTACTCTTATCGTATATAAGGACCAGCACAGTAATATACATCCTATCCTGTATATGAAGTACACAGTATCACTACGTCCTTTATAGACAGCCAGTACTACTATCCATCCTTAATATAGTCACAGCTCCGTATCTACTACTACTATCCTGTAATAAGGGCAACAGACAGTGTACTACTAGTCCTATCGGTATATATGTGGACACAGCACAGCTACTACACTCCTATCCTGTATATATGGACACAGCACGTGCTACTACTCCTATCCTGTTATATATATCACAGACAGTACTACTACTCCTATCCTGTATATATGGGCCCAGCACAGTGCTACTACTCCTATCCGTATATTGGACCAGCACAGTCACTACTAACTCCTCCTGTCTATCATGAACAGTACTACTACTACTCCTATCCTGTATATATGGACACGCACAGTGCTACTACCCTTCCTATATATGAGCACAGTACAGTACTCAACTACTACCTACTCCTGTATATATGGCACAGCACAGTACTACTACTCCTATCCTGTATCTATGGGCACAGTCACGTACTACTACTCTATCCTGTATATAGGGCCCAGCAACAGTAACTACTACTCCTATCCTGTATATATGACAACAGCACAGTACTACTACGCCTATCCTGTAATTGGACACAGCACAGTAACTACTACTCCTATCCTGGTATATATGGGACACAGCACAGATACTATAGTCCTATCCGTTATATGGGCACAGAACAGTACTACGTAAACTACCTATCCTGTATATATAGGGACAGCACATACTAACTACCTATCCTGTGTATATGGGAAACACACAGGTACTACTATCATCCTGTATATATGGGCAGCAGCACAGTACTATTACTCCTACTCTTATATATAGGGACGGACAGTACTACTACTCATCCTGTATATTGGACACAGCACGTACTACTCCTTCCTGTATATATGGGCACAGCACGAGTACTACTACTCCTATCCTGTATATATGGAACATAGCACAGTACTACTACTCCTATCCTGTATCTATGGGACAGCACTATGCTACTCTATCCTGCATATATGGCACAGTCCTACTACTCCTATCCTGTATATATGGGCACACGCCAGTACTACTACCTCCTATCCTGTATATATGGCACAAGCACATACGACTACTCCTATCCTGTATTATGGCACAGCACATTCTACTACTCCTATCCTGTATATATGGGCACAGCACAGTACTATACTCTCATCCTGTATATATGGACACAGCACAGCACTACTACTCTATCCTTTATATATGGTACAGTACATACTACTCCTCATATCCTGTAATATGGCACAGCACAGTACGTACTACTACTCTCTACCTGTATATATGGGCACAAACATATACTCCTCCTCTCCTGTATATATGGGACACAGCACAGTACTATACTCCTCTCCTATATATGGGACACAGCACAGTACTACTCCTCCTATCCTGTATATATGAGCACAGTACAGTACTACTACTCCTATCCTGTATATATGGCACGCCACAGTACTACACTCCTATCCTGTATAATAGAGCACAGACAGTACTACTACTCCTATCCTGTAATATATGGACACACACAATACTTACTCTCTATCCTGTATATATGAGCACAGTAACAGTACTACATACTACCTCATCCTGTATATATGGCACAGCACCAGTACTACTACTCCTATCCTGTATATAGAGCACAGTACAGTACTACTACTACTATCCTGTATATATGCACAGACAGTACTACTACTCCTATCCTGTATATATGGGCCAGCACAGTACTACTACTACCGATATCCTATATTGGCCAGCACAGTACTACTACTGCATATCCTGTATATATGGGCACAGCACATACTACTACTCATATCATTATATATGGGACGCACAGTAACTACTACTCCCTATCCTGTATATATGGGCACAGCACAGTACTACTACCCTATCCTGTATATATGTACACAGCACACGTAACTACTACTCTATCCTGTATATATGGGCAGAGCACAGTACTACTACTACTTATCCTGTATATGGGCACAGCACAGTACTGCATCTATCCCGTGTTATATAGGGACAAGCACAGTACTACTACTCCTATCCTGTATATATGACTAGCACAGACTACTACTCCTATCCTGTAATATATAGGGACCAGACACAGTAACTACTACTCCTACCTGTATATATGAGCACAGAGTCACTACTACTACTGCCATCCTGTATCATATGGACACAGCACAGTACTAGCTATTCCTATCCGTATTATGGCACAGTACTACCTACTCCTACCCTGTATCATATGGGACCAAGCACAGTTACTTATACTCCTATCCTATATATGGGCACAGGCAACAGTACTATACCTCCTACCTATACTGTTATATGGGACACATCACAGTACACTACTCCTATCCTGTAATATGGGCACAGCACAGTACTACTACTCTCTATCTAATATCGTGGAGCACAGCACACGTACTACACTACTCTATCTTGATATAGTACACAGCCCGTACTACTACGCTATAGCTGTAATCTCTTAGGGTACCAGCACAGTACTACTACTCTATCCTGTATTATGGGCACGCACGTACTACTAACTCTATCCTGTCATATATGGTACACAGCACAGTACTACTACCTATTCCGTAATATATGGGACCAGCCACAGTACTACTCACTCCTATCTGTATATATGGACCAGCAAACTCAGTACTACTACTCCTATCCTGTATATATGGCACCAGCACAGTACTAACTCTCCTTCCTGTATATATGGACCACAGCACAGTGACTACTACTTCCTATCCTGTATATATGGACACAGCACACAGTACTACTACTCCTACCCTGTATACATGGGCACAGCACGATCTCATATCCTACTTCCTGTATATAGGGCACAGCACAGTACTACTCCTCCTATACTGTAATATGGGCACAGCACAGTACTAACTCCCCCCCTCCTATCTGTATACATCGGGTACAGCACATACTACTACCTATCCTGTATATATGGGCACAGCCAGTACTACTCCCTCTATCCTGTATATGGGCACAGCACAGTACTACTCCTCCTATCCTGTATATTGACACAGCACAGTACTACTTACTCCTATACTGTATATATCGGCCAACGCACAGTACTACTACTCTTATCATGTATATATGGGCACAGCACAGTCTACTCCCCTATCCTGTATACATCTTAGGGCGTACAGCACTAACTACACTTACTCCTATCCTGTATATATGGGCACAGCACAGTAACATCCTCCTATCCTGTATATGGGGCACAGCAGCACAGTACTATCCTCCATCCTGTATATATGAACACAGCCAGTAACTACTACTCCTATACTGTATTGGGCCACAGCAACAGTACTACTATCTTACCTGTATATTGGGCAAGTACTACTCCTCCTTCCTGTATATATGGGCACGCACAGTACTCTCCTCCTATCCTGTATTTGTACACAGCATAGATACTACTCTCTCTCTATCCTGTATATATGGGACAGCACAGTACTACTACTCCTATCCTTATTATGGTACACAGCACAGTACTATTACTCCTATCCTGTATATATGAGAACGTTACAATAATACTACTCCTATCCTGTTATATAGGACCACAGTGACTACACGAGTCTAATGGGCACAGCACAGTCTACTACTCATTCCTGTCATATATGGGCACAGCACAGTACTACTACTCCCCTATCCTGTATTATGTGACCAAACACAGTACTACACTCTCTCATCCTGTATATAGGACACAGCACAGTTAGACTACATCCTATCCTGTATATATGAACATTACAATAATACTACTCCATCCTGTTATATAGGGACAGCACAGTACTAACTACTCCTTCCTGTACATATGGGCACAGCAACGTACTACTACTCTCTATCCTGTATATAATGGACACAACACAGTACTACTACTCCTATCCTGTATATGGACCCAGCACAGTACTACTACTCCTACCCTGTATACATGGGCACAGCACAGTACTATAACTGCTATCCTGTAATATGGGCACAGCAAGGACTACTCCTCCTATACTGTATATATGGGCACAGCACAGTACTAACTCCTCCTATCTGTATACATCTAGGTACAGCACAGTACAACTCCTATCCTGTATAATATGGCCAGCATCAGTTACACTGCTCCTATCCTGTATATATGGGCACAGCACAGTAGACTACTCCTCCTATCCGGTCTATATGACCACAGCACAGTACTACTACTCCTATACTGTATAGGGCCACGCACAGTACTACTACTTTGCATGTAATATATGGCACAGCACAGTACTACTCCTCCTTATCCTGTATACATCTAGGGTACAGCGAGTATACTACTCCTATCCTGTATATTGGGCACAGCACAGTACTACTCCTCCATCCTGATATATGAACACAGCCCAGTACTACTTACTACCCTAACTGTATATAGGGCCACAGCACAGTACTACTACTCTTACCCTGTAACTATATTGCAGAAACCGTACTACTCTCCTATCCGTATATATGGGCAACAGCACAGTACTACTCTCCCCTATCCTGTATATATGTACAGCCTAGTACTACTACTCTTACTCTTATCCTGTATATATAGGGACAGCACATTATACTACTACTACCTATCCTGTATATAGTACAAGCACAGTACTATACTCCTATCCGGTATATAGGACGAACACATACTACTACTCCTATCCATGTATATAGGGACAGCACAGTACTAACTACTCCTATCCTGTATATATGGGCACAGCACAGTAAACTCTACTCTCCTATCCTGTAAACAAAATTTAGGGCACAGCACGTACTACTACTCCGATCCTGTATATATGGACACAACAGTACTACTACTCCTATCCTGTATATATGAGCACAGCGCATTATACTACTCCTATCCTGTATATATGAGACTACAGTACAATAACTACTACTACTATCCTGTATAATAGGGACTCACAGTACACTACTCGATCGTAATATGGGCCAGCACAGTACTACTACTCCTATCCTGTATATATGGACACAACACAGTACTACTACTCCTATCCTGTATATATGAGCACAGCACAGTACTACTACTCCTATCCTGTATATATAGGGACAGCACAGTACTACTACTCCTATCCTGTATATATGGGCACAAGAAAAAGCCACCAAATTTTTCCAATCCAATCCCTGTAAGGGGATTACATTAATCCTTCATCCATTGTCCTGCATGCTTCCATATTGCCAGCCTTAGTTCTAGGCTATTTGTGATGCCCCCTATAATCCAGCATGTGAATATACCATTAGTACTTACCTGTGATGATGAGTTACATATAAATAGTTAGAAGGTGGCTGCTCTTTACCTCTTGTAGCAGAACATAGACAGGTGTCTTCAGTGGATTGTGGATCCATAACCAATGATACCAGACAAGCTGAAGACTCAATATGTGACTTTAATGCTTTTCAAGTATAGCAGAATTCAGACAGAAGACAACCAAGGCACAATTCTCCAAACAGACACATCGTGTAGTGTATAGTAGACATTCGATAAGTGAATTTTAAAGTACACGGATAAATAAGCGAGAAGTGCAAAAGACAAAAACATTTACATCAAATGGCTTCAAGTGACTGTTCCCCGGCTCCTGAGATACGCCTGCTGGAGCTCCATGTAGGGTCCATGATGGACTCTAACCCTTAACCCTGTACATCCATTCAGTCCGTAACTTTGTATGACCCGACAATCGAGAGCGTAACGACCAAAGGGTTTCTCCACCTTTATACTTTATGACTTAAATATCCAACTTACACTGATGTATAGGGATTTATATCCAACTCTAAAATACTGGAAATGATCCATACTGGAAAAGATGGGATGGATCTGGCATGAAGTCCGTTGATTGATGTGATCTGCCGACGATAGACTAATGGAGGACAGCTTATCCAATGAGGAACTTACCCAACTCTATATATGACCATAATATGTAGACTAGTGATGGTTCCATTAGACCATATGTCCGGGACCGGGACCCAGAATCATAGTCTCCTACAATACGGTCCTGTAGTAGAATTCCCGGGAAGTCTGGGGCAGGAATGGCAACATAAAGGAAAGCGTACTGACCCTTCTGGATCCTGTGACACTCAGATACTACCAGTTGTTGCCCGAGATTTGCTTAGGCAAATGAGTACCCTCCTTGGACGTTGGGACAACAAATAACGGGACATCCTATGTCTGAGGGGGCAATTCATTGGTTGGAGATGGTCCTGGAGACCCCCGGGAGCCTCTGGCCGATGAAAGTAGGACCAAAAACCAGAAGTAGTGGAGAGACATGAGAACCAGAAACTACAGAAATCCCACATATTATTGACCTTCTATCTGGGATCTGTGGACATAATCAGAAAATGTTCACGATATTATAAATCAAGATGGGGGTGGGTTTTTCCACCATAAAGAAGTTGGGTATATTTGTATTCACATTATATGATATACGTAATTTGGATGGTTATCACTTGGACAGAGGTGAAGCGAAACTCTCTGCTGCGGCAATAGAGGCGGCCCCTCCATCTCCTCCAGTAACAATGTATCAGGTTATTTTATTTAGTATATGGGTCCTCCATGCAGTGTCCATAATCTGTTGTGTGTCAATTCCTGCTTACTAGCAGGTTTTGGCAACCCTGATGCTGCCCCCCCTCTCGCTTCAGTTGGGGCTGCCTGAGGCAAGAGACTCAACTCGCTTCGTGGATGGTGCACCCTTGTCCATGGAGCATAGTTACGATTCACATTATCAAACAATCTCTAATTTTGGGGTGAATAATCTGTGGACAGCTCGACGTGATGACAAAGTTACTGTAGAAAGATCTATGATCTGTCAACTTGCTACTAAGACAACCCTCTATGAAGGGTTCCCCATGACTGTGACTCTCCGACGCTCTTCAGCTTTAGGGATCAAAGATGCCAATAATTTGGAATCTAGTAACTACACAAAGTGGACATACTGCATATATTATATCTCCTGGCCACCTCCATCTATTGCTATAGGACATTTGGTGGGGTGGACCTACCGTACGTGGTGGCCGTTGGTTGGTATATTGATGATTTCTATGAATTTATTAACATGCGTAGAAGGACATGTTGGGATTGGAGCTAAAGAAACCCTTAGACTTGTCTGAAAAGTCACTTTAGGTGTAAAAGGTGTGACATTTTGGCACAGCAGAATAAGGCTGGTGGCAAATATCTGTCTTAGGGGCAACTTTTTACATGAATTTGCTGTTACTTGTATTAGTTAGTATTGAGTTAGTTCAGGGAAACGTATTAAAGCCTTGGAATACAACTGGTGGTCTTCAGTACTGGCCAATGTAGTCTACACTACTTATTGCCAAAATCACATCTCTTGTTAATGTTGGTTCCATTTTTTTGCTCCATGTAAAACCCCAAATATGGAGAAGCAACCCCAGCCGTCATCATCACTGGCCGATGAGGGACTCCAGGGGGGGGGGGTCATCAGCTACGGACAGTCAACGATCCTCCATATGGGCAGAATGAGGACAAGTATCACATATAACATTCATAGCAATGAACAACGCAGTGGAATACATTCAACCTGTCCAGTAGACAGTGACATATAACAAGACGATTACATGGAAGGATTCCGAGTCTTTCCTCCTGGAGGATCTGACAATTGGGCGTCTTGGTCAATAGAGTCGATACCTAACTCATTCAGCATCGTGCAGCCTACGGGTCGTCTCAGCTTCCACTTTGCAACCACTTGTCCAATACCATAAGGAACTTAGAATGTGACTCCTCGACACAATGTAGACTAAAATTCTGAACATTGTTAACATAGTTTACATAGAGCCGGTCACCGGGACAGGACCCTTCATGGTAAGCAGCTTTGATGTTTTGATGCCCACCCAATAACGATCCAAAACATCAACCAGGGGGGACTGAAAATAATAGCCTAAATATGACCACCCCACAGCCACTGAGCAGTAGCAAGAGGGGCACATGAGTCCTAGGGCACTTTACCTGGTGCCCATATATATTGCTGGAGATATTTGTATATATAGTTGTGTGACTAATCCCTAGACATATAAGAGCGTGCGTTGTACCCAACCTTCTTATATGCAATGGTAGGCAATTCCCTTTTTTCAACCCAGAACACATGCACACTTGGCCAAGCAAACCATTGGCCTCATGAGCTAGAACAGACAGATGTGTAACTTGTATGTAGTGTGACATTTCAGTAAAACCCCTTTAAAAAAAAAAAAAAAGATTTCGTTTCAAATGATTCTGCAATTCGATCATCGTCGTCTAAGTTACCCTTCTTGTTTGCAAACTAAAGGAATGACCCCCTGTATGTACATCACCTGAACATTACTATAAACCCCATGCGAACACCTGCCTTATACCTAAAATATCTTCAGTACCAAATTATTGCTGGTAATTATGCAAATTTATGTGACTGTAACATATGCAGGATGGATTTGAACATAAAGGGAACGATTTTGATTGACTACCGATTCCTGGTGGGGTCAAATCCCTTGCAATCTCACTTTGAAAAGTTCCAGAATATCCCTTTAGTCAATGGGAATGTCTAGAATGAATAAAGGGGAGGCACTGCCTAATAACACACGTTCTCCTACCTCATTTATCATTATAAACCTTGAGCCAGATCCTCAGGTGACGTCTAAGACGTGGGCGGTCCTTTCCAGAATCATCCCCGCCCCTGAGGAACAGGATGGGACACGCCTATGCAGTAAGTTACATTATACCACTGGGTGTAATGTCAGTCCCTATATTTTGATCAATATACCTCCATGGCTGTGATGACGTCCTGTTCCGTGAAGACATATATCTTCTATTTCAGTCTTCCATGTATAATGCCCATGCAAATAACCTCAAAACTGTGCAAAGACAAAAAAAAAAAAAAAATAACCCTGTGCAGAGGATCAAAGGGATCTGTGTCAGAATATACTGCAGGAATTGTATTCGTTGCGAAGCTGCTGAAGCGGAGGTGGACTCACGGGAGGAGGCACTGTATCAGTTCCATTGCACTTAAAGGGGAAGCAGCAGCTTATTACATTGAAGAAGACTCTGTCCCCGTAATAAATAACCATATATATACAGTATATCTATATATTCGTATAGAGCTATATGCCATTCAAAGCCTTGAATACAGCAGTCAGTCTGCTTTTACCAGCAAGCAGTGTAAACGAGCCAAAAAGGGAAAAAGAAAAAAAAAAACTCAAAAAATTAAAGGTGAGTGCACTTGTAGCGTGAGCGGTGACGTCCTCGGACTCTCAGACTGGGTTGGCGGCCAGGCAGCAGGAGGCTTTGGAGGCACTTACGGCCCTCTGGATCACCGCCTGACACTTCTCTCTCTTGACCAGTTTATTGTTCTCGAAGAGACCCTCGCTCCTCGGCATTCCATGGGAACCGTCGGGAAAGGTCAGAAGGCCTGGTCGGGAGGTAAGCGGATAATGGGGCAAACTTTAGAGTAAAGGAGGAAACAGGATGTTTCAAAGTCAAAATAATTTAAAGGGGATGAATGCATTTGTTTTCCAAAATAAAAAAACTAAACAAACAGCGCCACAGCCTTGTATTGGTTGTATCCGGTACTGCAGCTCCTAGAAAGTGGAAGGGCCTGAGCCTCCTCTAAATTTAGGCATATCCTGGTCTAAAAAGGGGCGGCGTTGATAAATAAGACCAACCCAAAATTAATGGTTAAATCTGCGTAGGAATTAAACCCTGTAATGAGTATTTAGTATTTAGTGTTAGGCCGTGTTCACATAGCATTTTTATTGAAACACAATTCAAAAGCTGAGGCCGCCTCACATGTCGTGTTAACGTTAAGTTAAAGGGCATCTGCCACCAGGATGAAGGACTGTATGCAAATGAGCCTCAGGGGTTCCATTAACACCTATGGAGCCTGTAGCCCCTCAGGTTAATTTGCATACAGTCCTTCATTCTGGTGGTAGATGTCCTTTAACATTGTGTTTGTGTAAACATAATGTTAACGCGCTGTAGACGCAATTAAAATACCACGTGTGGACATTCCAGTGACGCAGGACAGCTACCGACTTACCGTAGCCCTCAACCCGGCCTCCTTTAAATTCACCCTCATACTTCATCATGTCGTATCTGGTGAATACGCCGGCTCCTTGGAATTTTCCTTGGACAAACTCCCCTTCGTACCTCATAGGATTTAAATAGAAAAAACACTTTTTATGGGAAAGCGAAATGTTCGATATCAAACGCATTCTCAATTCTAGCGCTAATTTGAACGCAGAATTACAAAAAAATAATAATTTCATAAATTAAACCCAAAATTGATAAATAAAAAAAAATACCGTTATAATTTTTAAATGAAAAAAAAAAATCATGAAAATTTAAAAAAAAAAAAAATTTAAAAAAAAGAGGGTCACATGAATTTTTACTTGACAAATTTCTCTACGTACCTTAAAGGAGTTAAATAAAAAAAAAAATAAATAAATTAAAAAAAAAAAAAAAAAACCTTATTTTGAAAAAAACTTAAGCTGATTGGTTGCATTGTTTCGGTATGTAATGAACAGAGGTGGTGTGAACAGTAGTATATACTGCGCGCTCGTCTTACCTTGAGCCGTCTGGAAAGGTCAGGACCCCAAAACCGCTGAAAAGTCCATTCTCAAACTGTCCAATATAGATGGATCCATCGGCAAACAATAACTGGCCCAGCCCGTGCCTCCGACCTGGAGAGTTAAAAAAATTTTTGTTACAAAAAAAAAATTTCAATTATTCTATAAAGTCTAAATTTTTTTTTTTAAGTCTTTTTTTTTTTTTACCTGCTGCAATAATCGCCGCCCCACTTAACTCGGTGCAGTTGTCATTTTTTCTCTAGACCCCACTAGGAATTAGTGGCATATGGGTAATACCACATGTGGCGTTTTTGGTCCGTTTTTAAGCATTTTTGGTCCGTTTTGACCATTTCCCACGCGTTTGGCAGCTTACAACCTGTTTATCTATTAAGGTAATCCGGAAAAACAGTCAAAAACGGATGCGTTTTAAAACAAACACATGCTTAAAAACGGACCAAAACGCCACGTGTGGCATCACCCTTAGATCTCTGCTGTCAGGTGGGCGGTACTAGATTTTAACCCCAGTTCATCACCGCCCACCTGACACTACAGAGCTTCATTAACCTATGAGATAACAATGCCGAATGCTCGGGGGCGGGGACGGCTACGGAAAAAATTCCAACTGCTCCACAATCAGTAAAGTGATGCCCATTGCAAAGAGGTTTTAACCATTTTAAACTACCTTGCACAAAGCCCGTACTGTAGCCCGCGAACGATGCGATCCCTCCTATCCAATCAGCCGGGGGGCGGTGTGCTCCTTAAAGGGCTATGCCGAACTGAAGCATTTGCCACGTATCCATGAGATTGCAGCTAGAAGGAGTGAGATTGAAGAGGTGGTCCAGTGATAGGACCCCCAGTGATCAGGATCAGGTTCTTACCTTCTCTCCATTCTCCATGATACTCCTCCGCGGTGGAATATGTGAAGGAGCCTTTTATCAGTGTCATCACGTCCGGCAGTCACAGAGGATGATGAAAGCTGACGTAAAAAGAGACACATTAGTCTACATGTCAATTCTTAAGACCCTCATTAATAAGGCCATAGCTGCGGGTAACAGATTGCTTGTTGCTGGGGCAGGCAATGCAGCGATGTCCCATTCATTTAGACTATCCAAAGTGAGACAGGTGATACCCATACCAATTTACACATATACCCCCTAAAAAGATATCATACCCCAGATGCTGCAGAACCTCTTGCCTAAGAAAAAACACAAGTATCCCCTCAATTATTGACAGAAGTGCTGAGCCTTAGCCCTTCACAGCATTTCTTTTCCCTGATCACATTGCACTAATGGAAACCTTGTTCTAGTGGGTCCCTACACTACTGGGTGCGGCATCACATGGCGTCCACAGTCGCCACAACACAGCACCCGTAGGGACCAAGATCACATACTGACCGGTTAAACAGCCATGGCTCTGGTACCTGGGTCTGCACCAGCTGGGGCCATCCCTGTGACGGCTTGGTACCAGGGGGGATCACCGCGATGGCTGGTTACTGGAAGGGGGGGCAATCCCTGTGACGAATGGCTACTGGGGGGAAATCCCTGTGACCCTGACCCCTGCGGGGGGGGGGGGGGGGGGGGGGGGGGGAGAACCCTGTGGCGCCTGGCTTTTTTTGGGGAATCCCTGTGACCTCTGCCTACAGGGGGGGAGTGCATCCCTGTGATGCCTGGCTACTCGAGGGGGAATCCCTGTGACCCCTGCCTACGAGGGCGAAATCCGTGTGACCCCTGGCTACTGGGGGGGGGGGGGGGGGGGGGGGGTGCATCCCTGTGACCCCTGGCGACTGGGGGGTGCATACCTGTGACCCCTGGCTACTGGGGGGGTGCATCCCTGTGACACCTGCCTACTGGGGGAGGGGTGTGCATCCACGTGGCCCCTGCCTACTGGGGGTGCATCCCTGTGACCCCTGGCTACTGGGGGAGGGGTGTGCATCCCTGTGGCCCCTGGCTACTGGGGACTCCGCAAGGGTCGCAGCATTAGTTAAGTTGATAATCACTGTTCTAGGGAATATTCAATTTTTGTGCAGTGAAGTAGCGCCACCTAGAGTAACATATAGGAAAATGTAAGCCAAAACTGCATAAAAAAATCTGAAAAAAATATAAAAATATAATTACCACCAATTTTGTGAATTTAGAAATAAGTAAAAATATACAGAGTCATTATCAAATCAATTGGAAGTGAAAAAAAAACTTCCTTCGAGCCGGAATCGAACCAGCGACCTAAGGATTACAGCATCGCATATCCACTACAGTCCTCCGCTCTACCAGCTGAGCTATCGAAGGAGCCTGACATCTACCTGTGCTGCCAGCTATGTAAGCGGAGACCATGTACACACAGGGAGCGTCATCATAGAGCAGCTGCAGCCCCCAGTCATCCATTACCTTCACTTATACAATGGTCACAATAAGTAACATCCCCTATAATCAGGGAATCATCTGCATTTCACAAACTTTTTATATAACTTTTTATAAAAGCTTTTCAATTTAATAAAAGACCTAAGAACAACAACAGCGCCTACGTCCTCTATACTACATAGAATAGTATGTGTTGAAATTCAAACTTTATAAATGATATAAAAATATACAATTATATAAAAGTAAAGTATATATGAAGGCTAAAAAAAAAAAAGAAAAATTGCTGCGTTGGCCGGGAATCGAACCCGGGTCAACTGCTTGGAAGGCAGCTATGCTCACCACTATACCACCAACGCTTCACATTCACGGCAGGGATCATATCCCATCTAGTCCGTGTGCAGTACACAACCACCACCCTAAGGGTTCCCTCTGCCACATGGCCGCTCCCTCTGCCACATGCCCCCCCCCCCTCTGCCACATGCTCAGAAGCGATTACTCCTCTCTACTTCTCAGGCTTTCTTTGCTAGTGAAGTTTTTCTGATCTTTTCATATCAGTTGTATTAAGTGATCTGCTATAAATAATCTTATCGTGTAATTGATTCAGCAAATGAATATTTTTCTAACTATTCAAAAATACTTTATTAGAGATGTTAAACACTTATACTAATAAAATTGGAAAAACTTAAAAAAAAAATAAATTATCTGGAGAATGCGGGCATCGATCCCGCTACCTCTCGCATGCTAAGCGAGCGCTCTACCATTTGAGCTAATTCCCCTTCCACAACACACACTGTGCTGCATCTATATACAGCAGGTCTCTATACATCACAACAGCCAATCACAATCTACTTAGCATTTCTTTCCAGGACGCTTTTCAATATAAAGTCGGACACTGATTGGTTGTTGAGTACATTTAGTTTCCCATCTTCCTGTAGAATATATTAGTAATAGTAATCCATCTCATTTTCCACTTTATACATTTATCAAATTACTTGCAACACTTTTGTTGATTAGCCCTGGAGGAAATTTACATAAAATGCCACATCTGGAGAACGCTTTGCTTAATTAAGGACATTGACATAGGGGGATAAGCAGCTGCAAACTCACCCAATGTATACCCCAGCAGCTCTCCTGCCCCTGGTATACAGTAACTGCATTGTATATAGGGCCGAAATGAACTCATTTGAATAAATCTCATCCACTATGCTGTGACCGTAAAGCACTTCGGGTTAGCTGCAGCGGGATCGTCGCTGGCTAACCCGAAGTGCTTTACGGTCACAGCATAGTGGATGGAATTTATTTGCTGTATGCTAAAGTTTGATTTTAACAAATAGTTTTTGCCAAATTTATTACAGGAGAACCTGTGCCATATTTTCCAACCCCCCAATGTGCACCTGACCTCCAGACCACCTCCAATGACCCCAATATTATGGAGTGTACATGATGCGGATGAATAATATACTACGATAAGCTCTGGATGATTTCACTGCCTGCAGGAGGTTGCAGAGCATAACATTTCAGGGAGCTCCGAGCCTCAATTCTGTAATTTGGGATGCAGCGCTCGTACCAGGAGCCTTGTGTACGTCTGAATCTGTAATGTGTTTTGACTGGGGCATGAAAAATGCATTAAATAGATAAAAATGCCCAGTGCATGAATAAGTAGAAACTGCAGAAGAGATCGGCAGGACACGGGGCGCCACTATTTGGCGCAGTTACTGTCTTCTATAGTTGTGTATTCTCTAAATACAAGATAGTAATTTTCCCCATACATGGTCTTAAAGGGGATGCAGAAGCGCCGCACCTGTCCACAGGTTTCAGGACCATCTCCGATTATTGGGTTTCAGAAATTTGTCATTACTGGGATCTTCTTTTGATATTTCTATTATGGCATCAATATCTGATAGCACACAGTCCAACCAATGAAACCCCCAAAGATTGGGAAAACAGGACTCTGAAAGGTCCCTTAGAGGGGCTGTTCAGACACAAGTTATCCCCTACCCACAGGATAAGGGATAACTTACTGAATGGAGAGGCAGTCAGACTTGGGCAGTAAAACTCCATTCACATTCTATGACGGGAAGGGATGTAGTCAACTAATGCGCCATCACCATCAGCTCCATAGAGACAAAGAAAGCAGCAGGTATAAGTACATGTAGCTGCTCTGTTAATTTGGGGACCCCCTCTGTTCTCAAGATCCATGATAGAGGACAACTTGTTGTGACTTTTCAACCCCTTTAAGTGTGCAAGCTCTTCATTTTCCATCGTTCTTACTAGTCGTCCCAGCAGTCGGACTTCAGGGATCAGATTTTTCCTGTATTTCCATGCATTTATGTGATAGCAGTAACAGATAATAAAACTACAGAAAATGTAATTTAAAAATGAAATAAGAATGAAGATGGTGGTAGATACATCAATATATCTGGGGCGATTTCCTCTGCAGTAGCCATAAAATCAGTAATGAAGGAAGATCCGGCGTCTG
This sequence comes from Engystomops pustulosus, assembly GCA_019512145.1. NCBI lineage: Eukaryota > Metazoa > Chordata > Amphibia > Anura > Leptodactylidae > Engystomops > Engystomops pustulosus. The sequence goes on from CM033651.1 coordinate 6,993,149, forward strand.
CACAGAGGGAGATTAATGTGATTGAGTCCAGACAGAAGGATGGGATGAGTTAATTGTGTAATGGATCCCACTCCTCATGTATGATGTCAGCCTCGTATTCCCAGGACGCCACTTGTCTTAATAACTAAAGAGCGACAACCCCACCTCTATATTACAGACTTACCCCCATCCCCAGGACAAAGACACAAAGTCACCACGTGGAAACATTCATTCGGCAACATGGAAAAATACAAAGATTGCTGAAAAATTGCCACAGCAATTCCAGGTGCCACGTCCAAATCTGATACATGTGGCCAATTGACTTGTTTCTAGATCAGTCCCATTCATATAATTGTAGCTGATGTGAAATACCAAGTACAGCCACTATACAATGTGCAGCGCTGTGCTTGCATAGAAGAGACTACAATGCTTATGCGAACACTGCTATTAAAGATTGGGGGGGTTCCTGGTTTGGACCCCTACTGATTCATAACGGATAACCTATCCTAAGACGGTGGATCAATACATGATACCGGAAAACCCCTTTAACGGTCTTTCAGAATACATTCCCTTTATTTACCGATCAGTAGATCGCACAGAACCCTCGGCTGTTCCTTCCAAGAGCTAATGTGATACCTCGTCTATCAAGTTAGAGTTTGAACAACTCATTTAAAGGGAATTTACCACAAATATAATTAAACCCCGATCCGACTGATAGAGAAGGAGCACAAATGTTCTTAAAGGGGTTTCTGGGTTTGCTGGGGGATGATGGGAGTTGTAGTGTTCTGAGCCTGCTGTAATGCTCAGATGACAGAGCCGCGTCCTTCACCTTCACAGTAAATATGTTCTCTAAGGAACACAATAGCCTCGGCTGCTCTATAGGCAGTGCATGAAAACCAATACCAAAAAGCCCTAAATTATTCCAATACCACAGAAGGGGGCAAAGGTCACAGGGAAACTAAGAGCAGTAAATTATTCCAAAGGAAGAGACCCTGGGGAGGCGACGGGTCATACCCCGTAATCAGTCTCTACAGTGTAATAAGCTGAGGACCCTCATCACTCTGGTTATACAATGTATTGTTAGATTTATAGTGTGTGATACAAAGTAACCAAGAATGAGAAACAAGTGTCCTCCGCCAGTAATCACAAGCTTTACCAACAGGGGGAGCCCTACTATGCCCCTCTCCTGGTGAATCCATATTCATGGCAAAGAACCTTCCACATTTATCCAATCCCCTTATTTTTCACCTGCTGGATCCCCATAACATAGCAATCTTATCATAGGAGCTCCAATACAGGCAGCCGCAGCCCCCCCCCCCAATACATGCGCAGGCAGCCGCAGTACCCCACAATACATGCGCAGGCAGCCGCAGTACCCCACAATACATGCGCAGGCAGCCGCAGTACCCCACAATACATGCGCAGGCAGTCACACATTGCCCTCCTCACATTGTAGTAGATATGCACTGATCCCATTGTGACTATCACCATGCACTGAGCCCCATGACAAAGTTGAAGCTGCCCCAGAGACCCCATTACTGCTGCACAGCACGAGCCCTGTATTCCAGCAATAGTCAGACATATCAGCTGCAGACAGTGAGGTAAGTGTCTGGACTTACTGTTCCGGGCCTCCAGGCCTCTCCTGTCACTGGCTCCGCTCCCAGCCCTGTCTCTAGTCTCATCCCCCCCCAACCCGGGTATCTGTCTGTCGGGCCGATGGCTGTTGTCATGACAACAAAAATCATCGACGACTCTGATTGGTCAGATCCTAACATCAGGGAAACAGGAGAGCCGCCATGTTGAGTAATGGAAGCTAAATCTAACTGGTACCTTTCAGCAACGCATTTATTCATTTCCAATCTACACCAAGACAATGACGAGGAGATGACTCAAGTTTCTATATTGTGTTGACTATATTGAAAAATTCAAAGTAAATTAGTTTTGTTATGGAAGTCACGGGTACGGAAAGCCCTAGCGGCCATTTTTAAAAAGGGCTATACGTCATAAAGCGCGCCTTGTCACTACGACCCGTCCCCAAATGTAACTGGTCTGACATTCCACGCCCCCTCTCATATTATTGGTTAGGAGTTACAGAAGTATATGCCGCTGTCATGACAACGACAGTAGCCGACCTCTGTGATTGGACGGGGCTGAGTAGGACGGACGCCATATTTAGTGAGGGAAAACAAATGAAAGTGAGGAGCGTTTCCATTCTGATTATTCATTCCTCTCTGAACGGAACTAATTTGGAAATTTAAGATTTGTAAACTTTATAATCTCCAGTGAGAATTATGAAAGCAGCGTTATGACTTAATAGAGAAGGAGCGGTAAAGGTTCGCCGCAGCCATTTTAGAAAAGGGCAAATCTCCGATAGACTGTAACCTGAAGCGTTTATAGTGACAGTGGGTGGGGCTCGGTGATTCCCGCCTATCGCCTACTCTCGCTCCCATTGGCTGTCAGTTCCGGAAGTTTCTATGGGGGTGTTGTGAGTCAGCTGGTTGTCACCTGTCTGCGGCTCCGCTCGCTGTTCCCTCCGGCTGTCACCGGCAGCGCCCGGGCACTTGTTCCCCGTCAGGCTCCTCCCCGTATCGGGTGTCTGTTTAGGCCATGGACGAGAGCAGCCCGCTGGTATCTCCAGTGCGGGAACAGCCCGACTACACACAGTCCGACTACACACAGCCCTGCCCGGTGGCCCCGGCGCCGCTCAGCCCTGCCGCCCGCCTCCCCATAGTGCCCGGGGTGGTGGTGAGGATCCCGCAGCCTTCCCCGCACTGTGTCCCGGCCCCCTCTCCGCCCGAATCCCCCTCAGACAGGGAGAGGCAGCCGCTGCTAGAGCGACACCCGCACCGGGACAAGAACTGCTTCCCCGACGACCCCGACTTCACTGAAGTAGTCAGGAGGGCGGAGCGAGCCATCGGCAGGGGCATCTTCCCGGAGAGGATCTACCAGGGCTCCAGCGGAAGCTACTTCGTCAAAGATGAGCAAGAGGTAAGAAATACTGAGATCCCCCCCAATGTGCTCCACAGAGGGGGACGCTTCCCGCTCCCCCCACCCTAATGTGCTCCACAGAGGGGGGGACGCTTCCCCCTCCCCCTCCCCCCACCCTAATGTGCTCCACAGAGGGGGGGACGCTTCCAATTTACATGGTTATCCAGGATTGTATGTTCTCCAAGCACACTGGGGGGGGGGGGGGGGGTGTCCTCACACTGCTGTGCTCTGTGCTCCCAGGATTCAGCTGGCCCCATGCACATTCCAGCTGCTCCAAGCTAAAGTGCAGTTTAAGGCCTCTGACCCACGAGTGAGTTAGATAAATGTGTGTCGCCCTCACATCATGTGCTTGCTGCAATGTTGGGCCTAAAGAAACTGGAAGTGAACTCAGCGCGTCAGTTTGGTTCCGGTTTCTGAGCGTTAGGGGAAGACGCTTCAGCGAACACAGGATCCAAGTGTGACGCATCAAACTCGCTTGTGGGAGGGAGGCCTATAGAAAATCTACCACCCAAATCCATCATGATAAACCGGTGTATCTGCTTATATTTGTTATGGTCTCCTTCCTTCTAAAATCAACTTTCAAAATTATGCTAATGATCCTGAAGGGTTCTGGGGGGTGTTACTAGAAGCCCTCCATCCTGGAATATACATCCTTTTTTTGAGTCATACGACACCTGTGAGCTGGATCACATGGTTGGAGCCGGTCTAGGTTTGTGTGTTGTTAGTAGCAGCAGGACTGTGAAATATGGATTGTAACTTCTCTAAGTGCACTGGGGGTGTGTCCTTACACCACTGTCCTCTTAGATTTACCAGTGTTTGGTATTGCCTATCGTTTAATCAGACCTTTGTGTATTTTGGTAGCAGCAGGACTGTGAGTGTCCTCACAATTCTATGCCTTGTGCTCTCTGCATCCGGTGTTAGTTATTGCCCTTTGTGTCTGTGTAGCAGCAGGACTGTGAAATATGTATTTATATTCAAGGATTGTGACTTCTCCAAGTGCTCTGAGGTGTGTCCTCACACTGCTGTGCTCTCTGCAGCCAGTGTTCGGTATTGTCCCTGGAGAGATGTGTAATGACACCTTTGTGTGTTTTTAGTAGCACACACAATGGGGCTTATTTCCTAAGGGTCCGACGGCCTCATTTCCTACGTTTTTGGGGATTTGCGCCGCTGGGACAGGGATTTAGAAGGAGCAATCGCGCCGTTTTTCATGCCACAGAAAAGGGGGTCCGGGCCGTCGAACAATCAGACAGATTCGGACAGAGCGTGGGATTATAATTAAAAATTGTCGCAAGCCATGAACTCACATGCACCAGGAAGATGGTGAAGTCCGGGGACCTGAGCGGGGAAGCGACACATGCAGGAAATCGGGCGCACGATCTTCTTGAATCGCGGCAGAGTGCATTGCCGTCGGACACCTGTGATTACTGCCTAGCTACAATCATCAGCTGTAACAGTTAAGTACAGTAATTTACCAACATTCTAAGTGTTTGTAACTAGGGTTCGGGTGTTCTTAAGTAGGGGACCGCCTGTAATGGTGAAATGTTTCCATTTTGTTAGAGTAGATGGTAACTTGGGGCCCTGTTCTGTTGCTTGTCACTTGACCATTCTGTGCGTTCGCTCCTCAGTACGGATTTTACGTCAGTCGCCTGGTCTCAAGTGCCGCACTTATGGTGAGTGTGTGAGCAGGACAGAGGATCGGTGACGTTCCCAGGATTCCTACACATTCCTACACATACCGTCATGTCGTCAGTCCTCCTTCGCAGTTATTCATTGGTGCAGGTTCCAAGTTATTCAGGACACAGGGGGTAAAGTCAGGACTTCCCATAGACGGTCCCTGAGACCTCCGTCCGGGCCGCACAGATAGAAGAGGAACAGACAGTCGCTGTGTGGGGCTTATTAGATTTGTCTGCTTTCAGAAGCTTTTATGAGGTTACGATTTAATGGCATAATGTTATATTTCAGTATAATATCATTAGATCCCGTGATGTATGTGATAAAGAGCTGCATGCAGGAAGTGCTGAGCTTAAAGGGAACCCGTCAGGGCAATCTGGGAGACTAAACAGCCCACACGTCCTTATGGACCGGTGGTTTAGTCTCCCAAATCGCCCTGTTTGATTTTCAGGAAATGAGTGGAAAAAAAATAAATCAAAGCCTATATACTCTCCTCGTCCATCGCTCCTTCTGCGTCTATGTGGTCCAGCAAATAGTCTAAGCATCACTGCGTGAGTGCCGTAGGTACCGAATACTGTCCAGGCTTTACTTCACAATGTTACTCAGTGTTACTGCTGGTTTGGCTCCTATCACTCAGCGATTGCCAGTGTAAGGTTCCAGAGTGTGAGCGGGGACTCTCTCTGAGCAGACGCTTCATGATCCCGCTGTGCTATGAGATGCTGTGTGCTGACCATGTGCTAAGATTATCAGGGTACAAGGTTTATCTACACTTAGTTTTAGCATCTGAACATTGTACTAGTATCTGACAGAGAGAGAGATAAGACAGATCAGAGATGAGATGCCTATTCGACACAATGACAGTCAGCCCTCCTACATCTCTGCTATTCCACAACACACTGCTACATCTGCTGTGTCTTCCTCCCCATTCCCCAGATAAAGAACTTGTCTGTCTGTAGCTTTACACTCCCTATAGTGCTGCCGGCAGGAAGTCAGTGTCAGTGTGAACACTGTCCTGGAATGGGAGGAGCTAGAGTAGGAGCAGAAAGAAATCTCAACGTCACAACCAAGATGGCTTCCCCGGCCCTAAAGTCAGAAGTTACAGGGTCGTGTCTAGGGGCAACTGAAATTGTGTACAGTTGGACTGATAGAGACAGGTTGGACGTATATCTGTGAAATACTATACATTTTTGTTAATAACAGTGAATCATAGAGAGTGTGTTTTTTTTGTTATCCTGAGTATATTTAAGAATCTTGTTTTTGTGGGAATACTCCTTTAAGGGATGGTCCGTCAGTCCTGGATCAAGGACCTGTATTTACCTGCAGAACCTCCTTTATATGTCTGTGTATTCGGAGCTCCGGAGCAGTGACCTGTCTCGGTGACCTTTCCCTCCTCTGTCACTTTCCTAGGGTTCAGGAGTGAAAGTGCCCGGCGTCTCGGATATCTATCGCTCGTTTCTCGCCTTACGCGTCCTCCTGTTTCACCTTTACCTGGTTATCGTGCTGTTAGCTGTTTATGTAGTTGCTGTATCCGGATCCTGGATCTGCCGAGCTTCTATTTTTGTTTCTCCTGTCGGACCTGCTGGTTTTTAGTTATTGATTTTGGGTCGGCGCCTATCATCGAGCCTCAGCTATCGACAGCTCCTACTTAGAATAACAAAACAGCCTCATGTTTAAGTAAAGGAGACTAAGAATCTGGAGCGGAGAGAATGTATTCCTGCTGCTGCTGCCATCGATACGGTTCACATTTCTTCCCACCTTCTTTCCTTTCACTTAGCCATTAAATTTTGCGCGATAAGTGATGGGTGACCCTGTTATTTGTCACCCAACCTATTGGACTGGAAATTTTAAAAGGTGTAACCATTCAGAGATGTGTAATGTGTATTTGTTAGTAGCAGCAGGACTGTGAAGTATGGGTTTATATTCTAGGATTGTGAGTGTCCTCACACTGCTGTGCTCTTAGCTCACAGCAGCCTGTGTTCTTTATTGTCCCGTAGAGAGATGTGTAATTATACCTTTTGTCTTTGTTGTTAGTAGCAGCAGGACTGTGATATATGGATTTAGAATAAAAGTACAAATATACCGGTATAAGAGGCAGGAGCTAAAAAACGTATTTCGGGGAAAACCCCATTTCTCATCTGAACAGCAGATTTCTTCATCACGGGTTCGGCTGCTCGGAGTCTCGTGTGCCGGAGTCTTCTTACACAATAGGAAGTCTGTCTCTCTGGTTTAATAGGATTTGTTATGCTTTTGGTTTTTATGAAATCTTATCTTCTGTACATATCACGTAGGAAGGGGCGACACGGCTCAGATTTTATCTTGAATCTATTTGTGTATCTTTTTATAAAATTACTTTTACTCCACCCCAAAGTGGTGTATAATATCTGGCACTTCCTAAAGGGAACTCGACAGTAATTTATGATCATATGGGAATAGCGTTATATCCTAAGCCTCGACTGAAATGCACAGTTATCCCCCCCCACCTCTCTTTCACTTACATGTGGGTTGCTCTGCCCTGCCCTGCCGCTGTGGGCCCCCCCCTTGGTTGCTCTGCCCTGCCGCTGTGGGCCACACCCATAGCCCCCCCCCCCCCCCCGCCCCCCCCCCCCCCCCCCCCGGGCTTCCCCCCCCCCCCCCTGTGGGCCCCCCCCCCTGGGTTGCTCTGCCCTGCCGCTGTGGCCCCCCAGGAACCTTTCTTTAGATTCAGGATAAGATCTTCATGCCCAGCTTATCCTTCACCTACAAGGGCCTATGTCTAGTTTACTGACAACCCCTCGAAACAATGCAGGGTTTTACCCACAATTCTTTGCAGTCAGGAATGGTGGTATCCGCCCATATTCCCGGGATGGGATTTGTGCATTGCTCTTCTCCATGTAGTCTCCTCCTCCTCGTGTGTCCCAGGAATATGTCACAGTCCCATGTTTCCGACCTGCAGCAAATACTTGGGAGGATTATGAGAAATCCCATATACCGGGTGTGGGATTTCACATGAATAGATTAATTACATTTAGCAAGTTGGTGATATCTGCTGCCCATATAGAGGACGGCACTCGTCCTGTCACTATGTACTTGTGTATATTTTCTCCATCACTGCGATTCTCAGGAATAACCCGAGAATAATGACTGTTACAATCCTCTATAAGCAGTATTTCACTTCTCCTTGGGTTCCTGCTCTCATGATGATATAATAGGGACATGTGAGACTTTGCTGACCCCCAGATGATTCATAGCCACATGACCTTCTCCTTTATCTTCCAGGAAATCATTGCAGTCTTCAAGCCGAAAACCGAGGAGCCGTACGGTCAGCTGAACCCCAAGTGGACAAAGTGGTTGCAGAAGCTGTGCTGCCCCTGCTGCTTCGGGAGGGACTGTCTTGTTCTCAATCAGGGATATCTGTCCGAGGCCGGAGCCAGTCTAGTAGACCAAAAACTGGAGCTGAATATTGTACCCCGCACCCGGGTAACGTCACCCTTCCGATATACAGGCGGATAGATGTCTGGGCTTCACCAGGAATCCATGGGATTCAAAATTACAATCCTTTACACTAGAGCCTAAAGTAAAATAGATCTACTTCCTCTTCTAGCTGCCATAGGTCCGAGTTTTTGATACACATTTGGGCACATATTTACCTGCCTAAACTTACCGCTCTGTTACGTAGGGCTATGCCCACACAGGCCACACATACATTTGTTTTTATTGTCCAGCTGCTCCTTCTGTGCCAAAACTTCACTCAAGAAATATGCAAATTAGGCTGAAGTGCTTTGGGGTGTTTTAGCGGAGCACCTCAGCTATAACAGCGCCCCTGATACACTTCCAGCACCCAGCGCTTACTCTCATCCATCCCTCCTTTAGCTACATCACTTCTTGCTCATTATCTGCACACTAGGAGCAATGAAGCCCTCGGATTTCTGATGATGCATCTGTTTCCCGGTGCCCCGGGGTCTGGCCGGTGCATGTGGACTTGAGACGAGGAGACATGCACTGGTATCGCTGTTCCATGTGCGCATTATGCGTAGCTTTCTGCACGTGAGCAGGAATACGCTGGAACCAGAAGTGAAGTAACTGACGGGGAAGGATGAGAGAAGACGCTGGGTGGCGGAAGTCTATCAGGGGCCTTTGTTATTGCTATGGAGCCAGACAGCTGAGGTGCTATGCTAACGCCCCAAAGCACTTCAACCCTAATAGCATATTATTTCTAAAGTAAGGTTTTGGCATGAAAGAAGCAGCTGGACAATAAAACAAAGGTATGGATGACATGGATGTGGGCATTGCCTTACATAACAGAGCAGTTGGGTGTAGAACCAAATTGCAACCAAAGCTGCAGCATCAGAGCTCCTGGATTGATGGCTACTGACCCAAATAATTTGTAAAAATTGTCAACATAATATAATGCATGCATATATTGCACAACCATTATGACCATGGGAATTGATGGTGCTCAGATTTTGCTCCATGGTAAAATTCTTAAAATCAAATTGCTTGCACCCCCTCCTTACCAGTATCCCAGTGATGGGCCCTTAAGTGACCTGCTATGGTGACCTGCCCTAAATGTCAAGTCACAACAAATCATTGGAAGCTGGTAGCACCGGGCTACCGGGATGGTAACATCGGAGGGGGAGGGTGGTCTGGTTTTTAAAGGAACACTCCAGTCGCAGCTGATTCATTGCATTATACCTTGTGCAGGTTCTAGGAATACAATGAGGATGAGTCCCTGATCCTCCCTTCAGGCCCTGCACAAGGTATAATGTAATGAACCTTGACTGCTGTGAGACTACTTTACAGGCTGTCCCAGACTTAAGGACACCCGACTTACAGACGACCTCTAGTTACAGACGGACCCCTCTCCCCTCTGTGAACTCTGAAGTCTCTGGATGTTCCTATAGTCCCGGACTGTAGTGATGAGCTGTTACGTGTCTGTAATGAAGATTTATTGTTAATCCTTGTTCCCATGACTGCACATTTTGAAATTTCAATTGTCAAATTGAATTAAAATAATAAGATATACCAGTTCCAACTTACATGCAAATTCTACTTAAGAACCTATCCTGTACATATCCCGGGGACTGCCTGTATATTCAACATGTGATTTTTTTTTTATTTTTTATTTTTTTTATTATTGTTTTTTTTGCTTATTATTATTGTTTTTATTGCAGGTTGTATATTTAGCCAGCGAAACGTTTAATTACAGCGCTATCGACAGAGTAAAGTCCAGGGGGAAGCGGCTGGCTCTGGAAAAAGTGCCAAAAGTCGGTCAGCGGTTTAATCGGATTGGATTGCCTCCTAAGGTAAGGTAGGGGATACAGTGCAACACAAAACATGTAATTTCTTTTTACGGTAGTTTGTGCAAAAATAGTAAAAGGAGAGAAAACTATAAATTTCGTGTAATGCTGTTATTATAAGGATAGCCAGGATAGAGATAGAGGGGGCTCTAGGATTAAGGGTGATGCCACACTTGGCATTTTGAACCCGTTTTTGGTCCGTTTTGTTGAAAACTTATCAGTTTTTGACCATTTTCAATCAAGATAATTGGTAAAACCTGTAAAAAATGCAGGCGTTTTTTTAACGGACTGCTTAAAAACGGACCAAAAACGGGTTCAAAACGCCATGTGTGGCATCACCCTAAGGCTCGGTCATTCTTTGCAGATTACTGGGGTCTTACGTCCAGGTTATGTGTGGATCAGCTGTAGGGATGGAGGCAAATAGCTCCATATGTTCTGCAGTGGCCATACTGTGCAGGTGCAATGTGACTTTCATTGATTTCAAAGGGATCTGAACTGAAATGTGCAGGGCCTAGATGTCAGACTCCCTCCAGTCTCTAAATAATGACCTCCACTGACTGTCATTTTTTTGGGGAACCCATATATCATCTTGGGATGAAAAATCAGGCTTTGATCATTCGAAATCTCACACATTGTAATAACAGCGATTAAATACAAGGCGGAAAGTTTTTAAAACTAAGTGAGGTGTCTTAATAATAATATTAATCTATATAGCGGCATCATAGTCCGTAGCGCTTTACAAATCATAGGGGACCTATACAAATAAAATGCTACATCACAGAGTACAGACAGTCATATAGCGCAATAGGGGTCACTTCTGTGTTGCAGAATTGTTCTATAATTGTGGACTGACCGTCTCCATCTTGTGTTTCTCCTGTAGGTTGGCTCCTATCAGCTGTTTGTTAAGGGCTACAAGGATGCGGATTACTGGCTGCGGAGGTTTGAGGCAGAACCTCTTCCTGAGAATACCAATAGGCAGCTGCAGCTACAGTTTGAGCGGCTGGTGGTGCTTGACTACATCATCCGAAATACAGGTAGGTACACCATTACTCTTTAGGCTGGTTAAACACGAATGTGTATACGGAACCGCCGTTCTGGTGCAGCGGTGTGGCCGGCAGAGGGAACGTCCTTCCATTATATCTCTATATAATGCAGGGACTTCTGTCCACTGCACTGTATGCACCCCCTGGGATTGTGCCACCCCGGGCTCCACACGTTCCTGTGTTTGTAGCCTTATTCTGACCCTTCTCTTCTTCTGATAATGAACATATGAAATTCTGGAGCATTTTTTCTCGATGACATTTTGGAATCTCCATAGAGAGATGGGAAATGAGATCCAAGGACAAAACCAATGTGCTGCATGTCAAAATGATCAGAAACGCACGTTAGGATCCTTCTGGCATCACTTCCCTTCTAGCTTGGTTATATGTGAATGCAGCCTTATTGCTCCTAGAATCTACTGTATAAATTGGCAGGTGGAATGGAGACCTTTTATAAAGAATGGTAACGCCCAGTTGTCAGTTTATTCATAAATAGTGAACAGGAGTGACAGGGGAACAGCATAACGCAGACTTAGAATATAAGATGTATCAGAATTGTGGCATCACAAAAAGATGAAACCAACACATGGGAAGAGAGGACGGATCCTCTGCTATATTCATACAACCTGCATCCACTTTAATGGGGAAATCGGGCGTGAAAACCGGCTGTAGGCCCTACTTTTTTTTTGCACGGACCGCGCCAGCTGATCGCTACACCTCGTCCTTTCCGATTGGACTTGTGTGGCCCTAGGGTTTGTGTTACCCGCCTCTCGCCTCTTTAGTCTCTGGTATTGTCACTAAACTTTGTAACTACAATAAGGAGCGTGTCATTTGGTTATGCTTCATGTGGCCTTTGAACCCCTGCATCAAAGCCATTCATAGTCTATGGGGCTGACAAAGACAACAGAGCACAGATTTGAACGGTGGATGTCACTCCTCATAAGACCTGTCTTCTGTGATTTGGGGTGGGGGGGGACAACTTAAAAATCCATAGTATGGGTGTAGTATGTAATGCAATTGATCAGCTCATTGATGTCTCTGAATTCATTCCTTTCCTTAGATCGAGGTAACGACAACTGGCTGATAAAGTACGACTACCCCATGGAGAACGCTGCAAACCGGGTCAGTACATCATGAAGCTTGGTAATGATATTCAATGCAAAGACTTGATCAAGTCTTTTAGAACCGCTTCCTTCTCTTTAGGATTCAGATTGGGTCTTGGTGAGAGAACCCGTTATCAAGATCGCTGCAATAGACAATGGATTAGCCTTCCCACTCAAGCATCCCGACTCCTGGAGAGCCTGTAAGTCCCAGATATATTCTGTGTTCTATTATACTACTCCTCCCTCTAATAACCTCTTAGATGTAGTGGTCAGAATTGAATTCGGTGCCGAAAAGGTGGCCAAGACCAACGAGGCCCCATAGTGATTTACAGTATGTCATGATGCTAAGTCTGCTCAGTGTAGGTTCTGATGTGCAGCCTAGCTCAGCACCATGATGTACAGTTACATTGCAATGCAGGAAGGGGTTAAAGAGGTTTCCTCTATATTCTCACCTACACTGACTGATGGACTGTTAAAGGGGTTGTCCACTTTTAGCAAATAATTGATATGGTTTGTGTAAGGAAAAGTTATACACCTTTCCAGTATACTTTCTGTATCCATCCTCCCGGTTTGTTTTCTAGATCTCTGCTTGCTGTCATTCTATAGGAAGCTTCTATGTTTACTTCCTGTGGATAGAAACCTGTCCATGGTCATGTGATGTCACACAGGTGCATGGCTCGTTATATCCCTGGTCATGTGATGCCATACAGGGGCACGGCTTGTTATATCCCTGGTCATGTGATGTCACACAGGTGCACGGCTCGTTATATCCCTGGTCATGTGATGTCACACAGGTGCACGGCTCGTTATATCCCTGGTCATGTGATGTCACACAGGTGCACGCTCATTATATATCCCTGGTCATGTGATGTCACACAGGTGCACGGCTCGTTATATCCCTGGTCATGTGATGGCACACAGGTGCACGGCTCGTTATATCCCTGGTCATGTGATGTCACACAGTTGCGCGGCTCGTTATATCCCTGGTCATGTGATGTGCCATGCCTCGCGCATTTGGCTGCCAGGACTTCAGTAGCAGCATTAAAATGTGGATTGAGATGGATGTCATTTGAGCTCCTGCGCTGGGTCGCCCTGATTCTGTCTGTCCTATTCTGCCTTCTTCAGGGAACCCAGGAGGAATCTAGCATCCATATTTTCTTTCTCTCATCATCTTTCGATGTTTGGTGACCTCAGGACTCCAATTCGATTAAACCTGTGATACGCAGGAATCAAGTCAATACTGCTTAAAAGGAAACCTACCAGTTTAGAATGCAGGGTAAGCAGTAAGTACCCCGAGCACCAGCTCAGGGTTAGCTGGTGCCTGATGGCTTACTTCGTAGTGTTAATAACCGCTGTATCGCGTTTTTAAACCACTGGTTTAAAAACTTTAAGCTAGAAGAGACTTTCGGCATTTTCCTATGTAGGCGCACGCACGAGCAGTACGCGTGCTTCCACGGTGCATCGCCAATGCCTCTTCTCCTAAAGTTTAAACTGTGTTAAAACCGCGATACAGCGGTTATGTAACACAACCGAAGTAAGCACCGGCACCAGCTCACCCTGAGCTGGTGCTCGGGGTACTGACTCTACCCCTCCATTATAACTTGGTAGGTTTCCTTTAAAATTGTCATGTTACACTTTCCACATATAAGTGGGTTTTGGTTGGTTGTACCTTGGCACTCTGTCTCCAAAAGGTTTGCCATCACTGCCCTATATTAGATTATCAAATGTAACCTAATATCATTTTCTATTAACAGACTTTGTTTTTTGATTTCAATTAAAAGGGGTGAGATATTTGGGCATGTCCACACTCATGCAAACTCGTTGCGCTTCTGTCCCCCGGAGAGACTCAGGCGGGGAAACAGCTGTGGGTGGAGGGTGGGGGAGTAATCTATTTTTTTTTTTTTTTTTTTAAGTAGCTCCTTCCCTTCATGTTTCAAGTAGTGTTGGGTTTTAGTTTTTTTTTGTTTTTTACTCTGACAACCCTTTGTAAATTGGATTACGATGTATGTGGTCTGTGTTTTGCGTGCATCCTCCCAAACAAAATTATAACTGTTTTAAATTTCCATAACTAAAGCATGAGTGAGTACTCACACTTTTGCCTATCTTTTTTGGGTGTGTAAGCACACCCCTGTCTGCGGTTTTTCCTATACTTTTCTTGTGAACTCCTGTCTTGATTATACCACGCACTTTTTCGACTTCACCGCAATGCCTTCGGAAACAATTTATGCTTCCTAACCAAGTTTCCATTTAGTACTATTTTGAGAGACAACAGCTATACCCACTCCCCTCCTCTATATAATAATCTTTCATTATTTTATAGCTCGCACACAGATTACAGCAACACTGCACATAGGTTTGCCCCAATGATGCTCACAATCTAATCAACCTACTAAGTATTGTTTGGAGTGTGGGCAGTAAACCCACATCAAACACCGAGAAACATACAAACTTTGCAATTTTGACCCTGGGGTCTTCCTTTCCCTGGTGTAAAGAATCTGGCTGCAGCAGGACCTCCCCATTAATCTTCAGCTACCAACACAGGCCCTTACATTGGTATGTGGCTGTTTTTGGTATGCTGCCCACCTCATTTTATAATTGGGACTGGATGCAACAATAAAACACTGATGGACTGTGAGACTACTCTGTTTTGCGTGCCTGTCCGCAGCACGTGGTCGGTCTATATTTTTTTTTTTCAGATGTAATTGTGTTATAGAATATACTGGTGTTGTTCTGCTAACACTGATCATCAGGCGTACCGTAGCACACCCTATTGATAATAATGGTAATTATTCATACATTTCTATAAGAGTAAGCAAGGGACGCATAATGTTAGTTATATGAACCAGATCCAATGTATACTATTTCCCTGAGTTCCAATACAAGGTGAACATTGACTGAGTAAGTCGTAAGCCCTCATTTCCCCTGTAGCATGCGTATGCTGCAGCTGTAATCGGGATCTCTGCCGTAGTGACCGACAAGTGCCCAGCCATATCATTGACACTTTCTCTCCCTGCCTATACTAAATGCCCCGCTCCCGAAATCCACCTGGATTTTGGTAAAGGGGTGCACATACGGATAGGAATGTACATCTGACCATGGACCTGTGAATAAGCGTAGTACTTCCACATTTGGACAAATCCAAGCGGGGCACTATGGCATTGCTTTTGTAGGGGTAGGCCGGGGAAATGTCATATGTAATTTATAACATTTTTTTTTGTGTGTGATTTTTACTTTGTCCCCAGTGAGGTCATAAATACTTCTGGAGACATTTTCCCCCTTTTTTTTTTTTACTTTATTTTTTTAAGTTTTTCATGCTGTACGGAGCGTTATAGGGCTTTGTTTACAGGTAATGACCTTCATTTGTGACTTTGAAATTCTCTTCAGAGCTGGACTGGGTCCTAATTGCCCTCAGCATCTTTGTTTAGACCGCGGTCACGTTGACCGCACGAGTCTACTAGAGCGCAGCGGTCGCGCTGCTCCTCCGGCATCGCACTGCATTCAAGCGTGAGCTGTGCGGAGCGAGAAGGGTGTATGGAACGCATCTCCCTTCTTCCTATAGTCTCCATATGTCAGACAAGTCCTGCTAGCGTGGGAGCAGATCGTAAACTGCAGCAATGTTCTCGGACCTGGATCCACTGACGGCTAAAGGCAGCGACGATTCTTATACTAGTTAACAAGGTACACCGAATGATTCCACACGTCACGTTTTTTGGACCGTTTTTAAAGCGTGCGGTTTTGAGACCCGTTTCCACGTTTGGCTGCGTTTGAAACCGCATGCTAACAGGCCAGAACTGACTAAAACCGCATGCTCTTAAAACGTCCAAAAATGTGACCGTTACATCATCCTCAATGTCTGATGGCTGATTTCAACTTTATTATTTTGTCTTTTTAATTTGGTGTCTCATTTAAGTATGGATTAATGATATGGCTTGATCTTGGGGTCTATATTAACCGTTGTTCGCGCCCGCTGTGTATCACGGCGGCGTCGGGTTCCGCGCTGCAGGAGATGGTCCACGGGCATATTGGCAGCAAAGCTTACCGGTAACACCCGCGATCGGTGCTAGCACCGATCGGTGTGGTGTTTTCTCGCAGCGATGGCTGGCAGCCAAGCTGCCTGGCGCCTCAACAATATAGCGCCTGAACATGGGCGATCCTGTCTCCATGGAGCCTGATAGCATATAAATATGGGGGGATTTTCCTCCTCCTCATTCATCACCATACTGTAGTATGGCAGTATATGAAGAGATCGATCATCAAACCTAGTGGTTAAAGTACCCTAGGGAGTCGGAAAAATAGTATAAATAAAAAAAAAAAGTTAAAAAAAATTATATAAAAAAACCTAAATTTCAATCACCCCCCTTTCCCTAGACCTGATATAAATAAAGGAAAAGTCATACACATCAGGTATCGACGCGCCGTAAATGCAGAATCTCATCAAAATATGATTAATAACACGTTTTGTCAATTGCAGTAACCGCGCTAATGAAATAGCGCCCAAAGTCGAAAGCACTTTTTTGCCATTTTGAAAACTTTTTAAAAAAAAAATCTATAAAAGTGTCAAAGTCGTACAGTCCTAAAATGATATCATTGAAATATATCAATTCGCAAAAATGAACACACCCACATGCTCCGTACACCAAAGTATCAAAAATTTGATTAGCGCCAGAAGTTGGCAAATCAAAAAATATTTTTGAGTCAGGAGGTTATTAATTTTTTGTAAATGTAATGAAAACATAAACCTATCACAATTTGGTATTCCCTTAAACGTCCCGACCCAAAGAATAAAGTAGAACGTGTCCCATCTGGGGCGCTCAGTGAAAGATGTAAATCCAAGCCCACAAGAAATGGCGCAAATGCTGTTTTTCACATTTTCATTGTCTTTGGGAAATTTTGTTCCCAAGTAATCCATTAACAGTACACGGCATGATATTTAATACCACATTAGATGCAAATTTGTTACGGCAGAAAACCAAGCCAGTCACGCAAACACGCTCTTTACATGTAAAATATAAAAAGTTGCTATAGATTTTTGAAGGTGGGATGAAAAGGACTGAAAAACGAAAAGGGCCCGGTTCTAACGGTTAATTTGTAACTCTTCACCTAAGGTTTCGGGATTTTAGTTATGTTCGTTTTCGTACTCACATTTAATGTAGGGGTTTTGTGTTAGGGGATCTCTGCTGGAGCCAGATCAGGGTCTTGGTCTGAATAAATCTAGGGTCTTTCACATGGTGGCGTTGTTTTTCCTCTTAGGTTATGTCAGATGTGCCGGCTTTGGCGCGTTTGCACCGCAGACCAAGCCGCACCCATGCAGGGGCGGGCCCGCGGCCCGTCGGCATCGGCAGGTTTTATGACAAGGCCTGCGCGTTGGGACACAGCCGCCGGTGTTTTGCATTACATTAACCACAAAACCGGCGGATGCGGCCTAATTTGCGTTTCAACCAGCCAACGGCACAGTTGACATCACCCTTTGCGTGGTTACGAGTAGTTTTCCACGATGCCTCACAAGCCTGTGACTGTATGGATGTTTTCATACTGGCCTGTATTTCCTAAGAGCTCATTGTCCGTGAAAAAAAGAAACGTGTCTTTTTTTCCCACTGATGCAACATCTTGACAGCAATAGAAGTACGAAAATGGGGTCTGCAAAAAAAAAATTGATGCAACATTTTTTTTTTTCTTGTTCAGTCTAATGACCTGAAAAAGCCGGTATGGTTTTCAAAGCAATGTTAAACCTAAAGGGATATTCCTCGTCGTGGGCAGCCCATTCAGTTTCATTATTCTGCCAGGTATTTAACATTTCTTCATTAGAAAGTGAATCGCAGGATCTACCGCTGCACCCCGCGCTACACCCCGCGGTCCGGAGTGGGCCTCCGTCCGGGCGTTTAACCCGTTAAATCCCGCGTCAACGCGTCGCGCCAACTGTGGTCAGCCTCTGGAATCGAGGATCAGTGCTAGGCTGGATTCACAGATTGAGCATCACGGTATATTGGCAGAATCCCTGCTGCCCCATCGAACAGCAGCGCCGACCTGCAACAACATTATTAAGTTCAGAATGCTGTTTGCGCAGTAGATGCAGGACTCCTTCATCATTCATCACATACTGCATTACGTCTGGTCCCTGACTCTGGTGTTGGTCTGAATTCGCCACCATGTGCTTCTTTCGTGAGTCTTGAAGGAGCACAAAATAAGTTTTTGGACACCTTGTTGTGTGGATGTTAATAAACCTTAACCATGTATAAAACACAGAACTGTAACTGGTTACATTTATTTAATCTGCCAGTTGGGATCATATTAAAAAAAAATCATCATTTAACAACCCGCTTTTACCTTTTCTAACAATCCCACAAGATTTGCAGAAATATACTAACAGCAGATTTTTTTTTGGAAGACAAAAACAACCCGTCCTATCTTTAGCTTAAAAAATATAATACAGCCCCCTCATTGACGGGGTTGTTAACGTAAACTTTGGGACATGAGCACTTGGATCGAGAGTGAGGGCGGGCTGTCTATTTTCCCAGAAAGATCCAAACACACAGAGTGGCTCTGACGTTAGGGGGGACAGCAACTTTGCCCTTGATTAGACTGCACTTCATGCCTCAATACTCCTTGGCTCCATTAGGTGGCAGTCTGGACGGCGCCGCCGATAAAATATCTAGAACATGCTGCACCAGGCTGTGATAACCCTACAGTGGTAACTTCGTTTTCTACTCTTTCATTGGAAGGCTTGCGTGCATTGATAGGTGTTTCAAAGTTTGGCCTTGTGGACCATTAGGCGTGAAGATTCTCTGGACTACAGTTCCAGCAATCCATTTACTAGCTATCTAGAAGTAGATGTATTCTCATGGCTAGAAAGGCCTTAGGATAGAATTCAGCCGTCGGAGGTTCTGGTCGCCTCTCATAATGTGTTTATAAAAGAAGTATCCCTAATGCCCACATGCATCACCCGAATGTCCGAATTTCGGGATCATTTCCATGGCAGCGTAGTAGTCATTTATGCATTTCTGACGAATCCATCCTTTGATGTCCAATAATGCGGCTTTGCAGCTGCATCCATTGGACACCTAGTGAACTGCTCAGTGTCACCACCAGGAGAATAAGGGCTTGGCGCTTTAGGAACGTTGTGTATAGGTACTTCGCTGCTGCTCTTCGTATGTGAACCGCGCCGTCTCCACTATTACAGGGGGGGTCTGGCCAACTGCAGAGGACTCGTTTCCATCCTTAAGTGCCTTGCAGGTCAACTTGAGATCTGGGAAACAGACATGGTGGACGTCTCTGTTTATAGAAGTCAATAAGTTAGACTTGTAACAAGAAGAAAATGGTTTCATTCAGAAGCCAAAAATAACCTCTAAACCCGTACGCGTCCTCACAATCCCGAGAGTTCCTTGTGTGCTCGGGGCCACATATAACCCACACAATTACTTTGTCTGTAGATCTAACGAACATGGGATAAAACCTTTAATGGTGTTCACATACTATTCCCACAAGTTTACATGTTAGGCTCTGATTACAGAGTTAGGCCATTCCAAGGATCACTATGCACTCAGGGTGGGACAATGTATCACTCCCTATTGCTTCCTTTTTCCTTTTTTTGTGAGACTTTCCTGGTGACTTTTTGAAGTTGCCAGCAAATAGCCCCAGAAGCTCCAAATTCGCTGCCGCACTCGCTGATTTCAATGTGCCTCGCCGGATTTTTTTGGGCACTCTGGCATGCCAAATATTGTTGCAACTCTTGTGCGACTTTTGGGCTGGGATTGTCCCATTCTTGCCTTATAAGTCTCAAAACATAACATGCTAGAACCCAGGCTACTTTGTAAACTACTATTTTGGGACTAAAAACCCAAACTACAAAAAGTCCCATAGTAAGAACTGAAACATCGCAACGCATGTATCACAAAGGGGAAAAAACTGAAGATCATTGCAATGATTGAGTAGGCCAACTCAGAAACTTGAAAAGTGGCAGTCATAAAACTATTCCTTAAAGGGATTTTCCCCTACTTGCTGATCGGTGGGGGTCTCAGTGATGGACTCCCACAAGATCATGAGAACGGGGTCTGATGTACCCCTTCGCACCCCGAGATGCCAAGACTGGACACTTTCATCTCCTATGGAGCCGACGGAGATTCCGAGTTACCGGCCTCGCATCTCCCACCAGTTTCCTTAGAGACTTAAAGCGGTGGTGCTACGAGGTTGCGACAGGGGTACATCAGACCCCCCGTCTCCGTGATCCGTGGGATCACTTTCTTTTGCAATGTAGTTGACAAATAATTAAAAAACGTGGAAATATCTTTGTGTTATTTTTCATTTCTGGTCCTGGTCTCCCATGGTAGCTGAGAGGTAGGAATAACTGATAAGGTGTCGAATGCTTACACCATAAGAGCCCAGTTATGCATCTCTTAGAGCGCTGGAATAAGAAGACACTTTCTAATCATATGGAAAGATTTTACAATGGGCCCATGCTGTGTATAGATTTCCAGATACCACTACTCCACTACAGGAGAAAAGAGACAGACAAAAGACCCAGAGTAAGCTGCGTTGCTATCTGGTTTACTATTATGAACCTGCTCTATTCATGTCTGCAACAAAACAAACCCAAATAAACACTAGAACTCGAATTGCCTTTAGAGAGTTGTCCCTTTTACAAATATTGTATGTTTGTGTACGTAAAAGTTAAGTGCATATATTTTCTGTATCCTTCCTCACAATTTCTCTGTGCTTATGTGGGCCACATTTAGTCACTTTTGGTGCCACATTAAGTTGTAGTAGTTGCGCCTAATTCTGGCGCACTGTTTCCATGATTACACAAGCCACAACCATCTGTGATAGTATTATATTTTATGCCTCTTTTGAGGGCATCCTTTAACTTAACACGTTTAGTAGCGCATTTAAGCATAGAAAGTCACTTACAAAATTCACTTCCCATTGGAACAATAGGAGCAAGCTCCCTCTGCTTCTTTCCCACCAAGCCCAGAATGTAGAGATAAACCCAGCAGCAAGGGACACCATGCCAGGTGAATGCACAAACCACACCCCGTGACCAACTCCTCACCGCACCGCACGGTGCTTGTGGCACCATGCCCGTAACCTCCAAAAGCAAAGCACCCAGGGGTCGACCAACACTCGCAATGCCCCCATAGGCACCCCCTAACAGCACCCACCGTGTGCACACAACTCATGACACACCACCCTGGGACCAACCTCAGCCTTAAGGCGCG
This sequence comes from Engystomops pustulosus, assembly GCA_019512145.1. Lineage (NCBI taxonomy): Eukaryota > Metazoa > Chordata > Amphibia > Anura > Leptodactylidae > Engystomops > Engystomops pustulosus. Next base: position 7,014,415 of record CM033651.1, read on the forward strand.
CTACATACTCCATGAAAACGGGGATCCCCCGAATGGGTGTAAGATACACTGGACTCAGAGCCACTTAACTATTGGTCCGCTTGTAAGATCACTGTATGTTCACTAACTTTGTTAGGAGATTACGAAGTTTGGTGTTTTTGTGCCCTCTTCAAACAAAGACTTAGTTGCTCACTAGCACCAACCTAGTGGAAGTATCCAGTGCACATCTGGACATTTGGTTATGTGAAGTTTCAGTGATTTGCCGGTAGCCAATTATAAGACTCCTTTGTGGGCTTACATCCAATAGTGTGAACATTTGCCTGGTGTAGAACACCCAATTAATGTTGGCTTTGTCGACCAACACACGCCTTAGGTAAATGCCTTATGGTGCTATAATGTCGGTCCCTCAATGAAAACTTATCCCACAGTCTTGGTCTCAACTCGCTGCAAGGACATGTGTCTTGTCTGCCCTCAAGTGTAGCAAATTCCAGCGCTGGACACAGACTGCATTTAATGTAAAGTCACCTTACCAATATAGGGTTGAGGCCCCAGATATAATCTATAGACTGGTGCCCTGCGGCAACCCCTGTAATTTGCACAGTATCCCCCCTCAGACATCACGGTGAGTACGTGGCAGAATGACAGGGTGACACTTGGATGTCGTATCGGCAAGCGTTCCTGCAAACTTGTGCAAACTTCTCTTGCTGTGCGCTTGCCGCCAGAATGAATGTTGGTAAATAGAAGTGAATGCCAGTAATACGAGGACTGCAGCATCTGTCCGCAGAGTATAGTCATGATAACTAGTTGCATCCAGTCTATTAAGTTGCTAGGTGTCTGCAGAGTACCTCATGTATACATTTATATGTTTAGTGTACGGACGATGTATCTAGATGATATATAGTGGTCCCAGTGGACTCAATGTATCTATTTATGTCAGTACTACCTTAGTTCAGTGTCTGGCGAGCTGCGTGCTACGAAAATGAGCTTGTTCTGGCAAATGGGGCTCAGTTGCTTTCTTGCGCAATAACGTCACCTGCGGCTGGAGTGTTTTGTGCGCCCGTTTTGCGCCTAAATGCAAAAGTCGCCGTGATGAAATCAAGCTTCGGCAGCAGAAACACGGGGAATGGAACGATAGATGAGAAAGGTGGTTATTTTTTTGGACTGCGCGGCTAATTGGGGGGGCGTTGATGGCAAACGGGGTCGCAAAAACGGGGCGCCGGACGAAAAGTCGCAAAAACACAAGAAATCCAAGGATAAGGTGGGCCCCATGGTATTATCCAGTGGACAAATCGTCCCTGGCCATGTGATGTCACGCATGTGCACGACCTTATAATCCCTGGTCATGTGATGTCACACCAGGTGCACTGGCTCGTTCTATCTCCCGGTAATGTGATGGCACACAGTGCACAGCCGTTTATATCCCTGTCTGTGAGGCACACAAGTGCATGGCGCATTACTCCCTGGTCATGTGATGTCACACAGGTGCACGGCTCCTTAATAGCCCGGTCATGTGATGGCACACCGTCACGGCTCGTTTTAGATCCCTGGTCAATGTGTTCACGAACGGTGCACGCTGCATTATATATCCCTGGTCATGTGATGTCACACAGGTGCACGGCTCGTTATATCCCTGGTCATTGTGATGTCACACCAGGTGCACGGCTCGTAGATCCCTGGTCATGTGATGTCACACAGGTGCACGCGCGGTGTATAAATCCCTGGTCATGTGATGTCACACAGGTGCACGCTCTAATACCCTGGTCATGTGATGTCACACAGGTGCACGCGCTCGTTAATCCCTGGTCATGTGATGTCACACAGGTACACGGCTCGTTATATCCCTGGTCATTGATGTCACACAGGTGGCACCGGCTCGTTATATACTCCCTGGTCATGTGATGTCACACAGGTGCACGCTCATTATATATCCTGGTCATGTGATCCACACAGGGTCACGGCTCGTTATAATCCCGGTCATGGAGTCACACAGGTGCACGTGCTCGTTATAATCCCTGGTCATGTGATGTTCACCAGTGCAAAGCACGGCTCGCGTTATATCCCTGGTCATTGTGATGTTGCACACGGTGCACCGGCTCGTTATAATCCCTGGTCATGTGATGTCACACAGGTGCACGCGCTCATTAATATCCCTGGATCATGTGATGTCACACAGGTGCACACGCTCATTATATATCCCTGGTCATGTGATTCACACAGGTGCAGAGCGCTCGTTATATCCCTGGTCATGTTGAGCACACAGGGTGCACGCGCTCGTTATATCCCTGGTGCATGTGTGATGTCACACAGTGGCCGTAGCTCGTTATATCCCTGGTCATGTGATTGCACACAGTGCCGGCTCGTTATATCCCTGGTCATGTGATTCACACAGTTGCACGGCTCGTTATATCCCTGTCATGTGATGTCACACAGGTGGCACGCTCTTATATCCCTGGTCATGTGATGTCAAAGGTGCACGTCATTATTTCCCTGGTCCTTGCTGCACACGGTGCACGGCTCGTATATCCCTGTCATGTGATGGCACCAGGTGCAAGTCGTTATCACCTGGTCATGTGATGATCACACAGTTGCGCGGCTCTTATATCCCTGTCAGTGATGATCAGGTGCACGGTCGTTATACCCGGTCATGTATGTCACACAGTTGCGGCGGCTCGATTATATCCGGTCATTGCATCTCTGTATCATACAAAACATGGCAAACTTCTATCCTGAATAAACAAGAGAACACAACAGAGATCTAAAAACTGGGAATGGATACAGAAAGACGTATACACAATCATTATTGCTGAAAGGACAACCCTGATCTCACTATAATCTACCCACTTTCCTGTGGCAGAGGACCCCTGAAGGACTCGATATATAAATAACAGTATTTTGAACCCTTAAGTGTAGTCCCAAAAAATGATCCCATATACACAAAAGGGAATAAGAGTCTTAGTTATCCACCGACAGGGGGCCTGCAGACACAAAGAGTGGTCCCAGTTAGAATTAGTAGTGGACATGACCTGGGCCTCATTCACTTTTATGGGGTAGTAAGGCACCTCGTGGGACTTAAAGGCCCCCATACGCATAATTGCTGGACTCCCAGCGATTAGACATTTACATCCCTTGCCAGAAAAGGGAATACTTTTAATGTGTGGGAGGCTTCTATAGGACATATAGGCTGCTGCGGATGCATCAGAGACACTTACCTGCCCTCTCATTACTGCTATCTGCTTGTGGAACTGTCCTCTGTCAAACCAGGATCTTTCTATGAAAAAAAAACAACAATGGGTTAATGTGACTTCAACCGCAGAGGCTGAGAAATAAAGACCGCTCCAGGACTTGGAGTAAACTGTCAGAAACCTGCAAGTAGTGAAAAATGGGAAGAAGATCCCCTCTGCCGACATTACTATAATGGCCATCAGCTCATATTCATCCGGGCTTCCCTGGTTCTTTAATAACGTACCGTAGCTACTTAGAAGCAGAAGGCATGGTTTTAATTTTGTGGGGTGTTACATGCATAATATATCTAAGTGCTATTTAAAGTAAATCTACCACCAGGATGAAGGGTTGTAAACCAAGTACAACTGACTACTGGTGTGCGCCCCTCTCGACAAGATCCTCTCTTCTTTTCACTTTTATATGCCTTGTTTGAAAGGGGGGGGGGGAGACTTTAAAAATTTTAGGTAATGAGCCCAAAGGGTGCTTGATTCTAGCGCCACCAGTTCATTTGCATATTTTTTTGAAAGCCTTTTTTTGGAAAAACAAGGGAATAAAAGCTCTAGGAAGAGCAATCCTTCCAGAGGGGGCAAACACCATATGTAATTGAGCTTGGTTTACAATCCTTCATCCTGGTGGTAGATGTCCTTTAAAGGGAAAAGAAAGGTTGAGTGACAGCCCCTATATTCCCTGTAAAGGTAGCTAGGGGTCATCATGTTATCCTAAGTAATGGACTCCTTATAGGAAAGCCAAGCTTCAAAGAACCACAATCTCCAATGCCATGAACTTCCCCTTTAAAAGCTGTGGCAAACGGTCCAAAGTGTAGGAAGGAATGTGACACTGCAGAGAACAGAGGCTCCATTGTTACCCGCAGAACAAACGCTTTCTTTGAAGCTCATGGATGAACATAAGGATGAAATCTGACCTACAAAATGCCAACATTTTACATTTCCTCTCATACTGAATCAGCAGTTAAAGGGTCGTCACACCAAGACAACACTTAAGGCCATGGGGTCAAAGTGTAGAACAGGGCGGTCAGCTGGGTCATTTCATGAGGGGTTTGTCCTTAACCAACAAACCCTTTAAGATAAAAGCTACCAAACACAGCACATTACATAATAATATATAAAGGGTTGTCCCATTCGCATTGTTATCCCTATCCACAGAATAAGGATAACAACCTATCAGTGAGGGCGTTGGAAAGAAGGAGCCCCCACCTATCACAAGAAGGGACCCCGTAGTCAGATTGTTATCCACTATGCTTTGGATAGAGGAATACAATGAAACTTGGAGCAATTTCTTTCAAACTACCTAAGGGTCATAAACTCAAAGACAAAACCTGCTTAACCCCTTTTATAACTAGGGCCATTTTAGTTTTTTTTGAGTTTACATTTTTACTCAGTCTTAAAAAAAAATATGAGGGCTTGTTTTTTGCCTCACAAATTCACTTCCAAGTGCCAGTATTTATTTTTTTCATGTCAGTATACTGGGAAGCTGACAAAAAAAAAAAAAACAAAAACAATCAAATGCGATGCAACTGAAGAAAAAACATTTACGCCCATTTTTTTGTGAATGCTTTCACGTCTTTCGCTGTGCTCTCAAAATGACCCTCTGCGTATTTGTTGGGTCGGTAGTATCACTGGGAAGCCAAAGTTACATTGGTTTAAATTGGATTTTAAAAATTAAAACCTTTTGAACAAAAAAAAAAATTTTCTTCATTTTGCCCTATTCCTAGGCTAATAACTTTTTCATACTTTCGTATTTGCCGATCTGTAAGGCGTTATATTTTTTTTCATTGCTACCATTATGGGGACTGTACAACTTTTGATCATTTTTGAATTCCGTTTTATAGGAGTTGCAAATGGCAAAAAAAAAAAAAAAAAAAAAAAAAAAAAAAAAAAGGGGGGCCATTTTCCGTTACAGGTTCCGGCTGTGGAATAGATTTTTAGATTTTGAGAGATTAGGACTTCTGGACACTAATGCCAATTATGTTATGATTTAGTTTATTTTCTATCTTTTCTGGGGAAAGGAGGTGCGATTAAATTTTTACCTTAACCCTAGGAGCTGATGGATCCTACCTATACTCTTATACTACTTATTTCAGTACGAGCGTCCCCTACTAAGACACCCGACTTACAGACGGACTTCTCTGCCCACTGTGACCTCTGTTGAAACTCTCTGGATGCTTTACTATAGTCCCAGACTGGTATGACCAGCTTAAGATGTCTGTAATGAAGCTTTATTAATCATCCTTGGTCCAATTACAGCAAAAATTTTTAAACACATTTGTCACTGGGCAAACAAAAAAAAATTGTCTAGAACTTCAATTATAAATATACAGTTTCGACTTACATCATAAATTCAACTTAAGAACAAACCTCCGACCCCATCTTGTATTTAACCCGGGGACTGCCTGTATATGGAGATACCGTATTTTTCGGACTATAAGGCGCACCACCTCTTCATATATAAGACGCACCAGATTATAAGATGCACCTGATTATAAGGATGAATGACCAGCAGGTGGCAGACCTGTGCACAGCAAGGCAGCTGTTCCTGCAGGTACGGTTCATATATAATACGCACTGGACTATAAGGCACCTTTGATTTCTGAGAAAATCAAAGGATTTTTTGTGTGCCTTATAGTCTGCAAACACATGTTAAAGAGGCAGTGCTGGGTGTTGGTGCAAACACACCACATTGTGCAGAGGGCTCAGCCGGTCAGATCTTCACACATCCTTAATGGCATTGGACTCAGTTAATGCATCTGAGTACAATAAACTTACCTGAACCCCTATAATTTAGGCAGTTGCCAATCACTGACCTCATCAGTGACTTGCTGAGTCAACCAATAAACAATTTCCTGAAAAAGTGTAACTTAGTTCAGAAACTAACCTTAACAAGCTCGTAAGATCTTCCTCCACTCTTTGACAAATTGGGGTCTGGAGATTTTCGGGAGGATAGTTCTTTGATCTCTTGGGAAATGGAACTTTGGCTTGTGGTAAACCACGCCCAGTAGAACGGATCTACGAAAGGGGAACAACACCAATTGCGACTTGAAGAATTAAAGGGGTTGTCCACTTTCAGCAAGGAAAGGTTCTACAGTTTTCAATGTACTTTCTGTATCATCAATTCCTGGTTTCTAGATCTCTGCTTGCTGTCCTGCCTATAGAAAGCTTTGTTTACTTCCAATGGATAGAATCGGTTTATGATACACACAGGTGCCGGCTCTTTTATATCACATGGCCTGATGACTGTGATAATACAAGCCGTGCCCCTGTGTGACATCACATGACCAGGGCTATAAAGATCCTGCAACCGTGGTGGCCATCCTCGGCTCGTTATATCCCTGGTCATGTGATGCCATACAGGTGCACGGCTCGTTATATATCCCTGGTCATGTGATGTCACACAGGGGAACGGCTCGTTATATCCCTGGTCATGTGATGTCACACAGGTGCGCGGCTCGTTATATCCCTGGTCATGTGATGTCACACAGGTGCGCGGCTCGTTATATCCCTGGTCATGTGATGTCACACAGGTGCACGGTTTGTTAGTATCACAGAGAGTCATCAGAGCCATGTGATATAAAGAGCCGTGCACCTGTGTGATCATAAACCGATTTCTATCCATTGGAAGTAAACATAAAAGCTTTCTATAGCAGGACAGCAAGCAGAGATCTAGAAAACCAGGAATTGATACAGAAAGTACATTGGAAAACTGTAGAACCTTTCCTTGCTGAAAGTGGACAACCCCTTTAATTCTTCAAGTCGCAATTGGTTGTTGTTCCCTCTTTCGTAGATCCATTCTACTGGGCGTGGTTACCACAAGCCAAAGTTCCATTTTCCCAAGAGATCAAAGAACTCATCCTCCCGAAAATCTCAGACCCCAATTTTGTCAAAGACTTGGAGGAAGATCTCTACGAGCTTTTTAAGGTTAGTTTTCTGAACTAAGTTACACCTTTTTCAGGAAATTGTTTATTTGGTTGGCTTGGCAAGTCACTGATGAGGTCAGTGATTGGCAACTGCCTAAATTATAGGGGTCAGGTAAGTTTATTGTACTCAGATGCATTAACTGAGTCACAATGCCATTAAGGATGTGTGAAGATCTGACAGGCTGAGCCCTCTGCACAAATAGTGGGTGTTTGCACCAAACACCCAGCACTGCCATCTTTAACATGCTGTATTTTGCAGACTATAAGGCACACAAAAAATCCTTTGATTTTCTCAGAAATCAAAGGTGCGCCTTATAGTCCAGTGCGTATTATATATGAACCGTACTTACAGAAAACAGCTGCCTTGCACTGTGCACAGGTCTGCCACCTGCTGGTCATTCATCCTTATAATCAGGTGCGCCTTATAGTCCAGTGTGCCTTATATATGAACCGTACTTACAGACAACAGCTGCCTTGTACTGTGCACAGGTCTGCCACCTGCTGGTCATTCATCCTTATAATCATGTGCATCTTATAATGTGGTGCGCCTTATATATGAAGAGGTGGTGCGCCTTATAGTCCGAAAAATACGGTATTCTCCATATACAGGCAGTCCCCGGGTTACATACAAGATGGGGTCCGGAGGTTTGTTCTTAAGTTGAATTTGTATGTAAGTCTAAACTGTATATTTTATAATTTAAGTTCTAGACAATTTTTTTTTTTGCCCCGGGACAATTGTAGTTAAAAATTTTTGCTGTAATTGGACCAAGGATGATTAATAAAGCTTCATTACAAGACATCTTCAGCGTCATACCAGTCTGGGACTATAGTAAAGCATCCAGAGAGTTTCAACAGAGGTCACAGTGGGCAGAGAGATCCGTCTGTAAGTCGGGTGTCCTTAAGTAGGGGACCGCCTGTACTGAAATACAGTAGTATCGGAGTATATGTTAGGATCCATCAGCTCCCTAGGGTTAAGGTAAAAATTCTAATCGCACCTCCTTTCCCCAGAAAAGATAGAAAAATAAACTAAATCATAAACATAATTGGCATCACTGTGTCCCAGAAGTCCTAATCTCTCAAAATCTAAAAATCATTATTCCCAGCAGTGAACCCTGTAACTTTTTTTTTGCCATTTTGCAACTCCTATAAAACGGAATTCAAAAAATGATCAAAAGATTGTACAGTCCCCATAATGGTAGCAATGAAAAAAATATAACGCCTTACAGATCGGCAAATACGAAAGTATGAAAAAGTTATTAGCCTAGGAATAGGGCAAAATGAAGAAAATTTTTTTTTTTGTTCAAAAGGTTTTAATTTTTAAAATCCAATTTAAACCAATGTAACTTTGGCTTCCCAGTGATCATACCGACCCAACAAATACGCAGAAGGTGTCATTTTGAGAGCACAGCGAAAGACGTGAAAGCATTCACCAAAAAAATGGCGTAAATGTTTTTTCTTCAGTTGCATCGCATTTGATTGTTTTTTGTTTTTTTTTTTTTTTGTTCAGCTTCCCAGTAACTGACATGAAAAATTAAATACTGGCACTTGGAAGTAGAATTTGTGAGGCAAAAAACAAGCCCTCACATTTTTTTTAAGACTGAGTAAAAATGTAAACTCAAAAAAAACTAAAATGGCCTGGTTATAAAGGGGTTAAAGCAGTTTTGTCTTTGAGTTTTATGACCCCTTTAGGTAGTTTTAAAGAACTTGCTCCAAGTTTCATTGTTATTCTCTATCCGAAGCATAGTAGATAACAATCTGACTACGGGGGTCCCTTCTTGTGATAGGTGGGGGCTCCTTCTTTCATAACGCCCTCACTGATCAGGTTGTTATCCCTTATTCTGTGGATAGTGGATAACAATGAGACTTGGGACAACCCCTTTAATATATTATTATGTAATGTGCTTGGTTTGGTAGCTTTTATCTTAAAGGGTTTGTCTGGTTAAGGTAACCCCTCATGAAATGACCCAGCTGACCTCCCCTGTTCTTACACTTTGACCTCCATGGGCCTTAAGTGTTGTCTTGGTGTGACGACCCTTTAACTGCTGATCAGTTATGAGAGGAAATGTAAAATGTTGGCATTTTGTAGGTCAGATTCATCCTCTTATGTTCATCCATGAGCTTCAAAGAAAGCGTTTGTTCTGCGGGTAACAATGGAGCCTCTGTTCTCTGCACGTGTCACATTCCTTCCTACACTTTGGACCGTTTGCCACAGCTTAAAGGGGAAGTTCATGGCATTTGGAGATTGTGGTTCTTTGAAGCTTGGCTTTCCTTATAAGGAGTCCATTACTTATGGATAACATGATGACCCCTAGGCTACCTTTACAGGGAATATAGGGGCTGTCACTCAACCTTTCTTTTCCCTTTAAAGGACATCTACCACCAGGATGAAGGATTGTAAACCAAGCTCAATTACATACTGGTGTTTGCCCCCTCTGGAAGGATCTGCTCTTCCTAGAGCTTCTTATTCCCTTGTTTTTCCAAAAAAAGGCTTTCAAAAATATGCAAATGAACCTGGTGGCGCTAGACTCAAGCCCCTTTGGGCTCATTTACATAATTTTTAAAGTCTTCCCCCCCCCCCCTTTCAAACAAGGCATAAAAAGTGAAAAGAAGAGAGGATCTTGCCAGAGGGGGCGCACACCAGTATGTCAGTGTACTTGGTTTACAACCCTTCATCCTGGTGGTAGATTTCCTTAAATAGCACTAGATATATTATGCATTATACACCCCCATAAATAAACCTGCCTTCTGCTTCTAAGTAGCTACGGTACGTTATTAAAGAACCAGGAAGCCCAGGATGAATATGAAGCTGATGGCCATTGATAGTAATGTCGGCAGAGGTGGATCTTCTTCCCATTTTTCACTACTTGCAGGTTTCTGACAGGTTTACTCCAAGTCCTGAGCGGTCTTTATTTCTCAGCCTCTTGCGGTGAAGTCACATTAACCCATTGTTTGTTTTTTTTTTCATAGAAAGATCCTGGGTTTGACAGAGGACAGTTCCACAAGCAGATAGCAGTAATGAGAGGGCAGGTAAGTGTCTCTGATGCATCCGCAGCAGCCTATATGTCCTATAGAAGCCTCCCACACATTAAATGTATTCCCTTTTCTGTGCAAAGGGAGTAAATGTCTAATCGCTGGGGGTCCAGCAATTATGAGTATGGGGGCCTTTAAGTCCCCACGAGGTGCTTACTACCCCATACAAGTGAATGAGGCCCAGGTCATGTCCACCTACTACATTCTAACTGGGACACTCTTTGGTATCTGCAGGCCCCCTTGTCGGGATAACTAAGACTCTTATTCCCTTTTTGTGTATATGGGATCATTTTTATTTTTGGGACTACACTTAAGGGTTCAAAATACTGTTATTTATATATCGAATCGAATTCCTTCGGGAGTCCTCTCTCACGGAGGAAATGGTTGTAGATTATAGTGAGATTCCAAGGGGTTTGACCTCTTTCATAGCTAATAATTGATTTCTCTTGTTATACAGATATACTTTCTGTAATCCATCTCCTCCATTTATCTAAATCTCCTTTGTTGTGCTCTATGGTTTAGCTTCTCTACTCTTTCTTCCAGTGGATAGAAAGCTTTCCAATGGTTTTGTGATTGTCACAGAGATGCACATGACCAGGATATAAACGGCCCGCCAACTGTGTACATCACTGACCAGGGATAGTAACGAGACCGTTCAACGGCTGTGTCCATCAGCATCGAACCAGGGATCATAACATGTCCGCGCAACTGATGTAGCACAAATTCATCATGACCGGGATACTCAACTGACCGTGCACCTGTGTGCCATCACAATTGACCAGGGATAATAACGAGCCGTGGCACCGTGTGTCGACATCACAGCGGGTATTCAGACAGACGCACTGTGGAATAAGACATGAATAGGCGTGCCACCTGCTGTACATCACATGACCATGGATATATATCGATCCGTGCACCTGTGTGACAATCACATGACCAGGGATTAAACTGGCCGTGCACTCGTGTGGTATGTCCATCATCCAGGCGATTGGACCAGGGGACATATCAAAATGACCGTATGAAACAGCCGTTTGCATTGCCATCACCTGACCAAGGGATATGAACGAGTCCGCGCAACCTGTGGACACACAGACCAGGGATCATCAAAGACGCGGAAGCACCTGTTGTGCCATCACATGACCCGGGATATATTGAAGCCGTGCACCTGTGTGCTCAACTGCCAGGGATATAAAGCCGTGCACCTGTGTGACATCACATGACCAGGGGATACTAACAGACGCGTGCACCTGTGTGACACTTCACATACCAGGAAACGCCGTCACTGTGGATTATAACTGACACGGTTATCCACGAAACTGCACCTTGTGATCCATGACTAGATCATCAACTAGACCTGACAATGCGGATATAACGAGCCTGCACCTGTGGACTCACCATACCAGGGATATAACGAGCGTGCACCATGTGTGCATCACACTACCGTGATAATACGAGCCGTGCACCTGTGTCTACATCACACTGACCAGGTATATAATGAGCTTGCACCTGTGTGACACATCACATGTACCCTAGGACTTATAACGAGCCGTGCACCTTTTGTACTACACATGACCAGGTATAAACGATCCTTGCACCTGTGTGACATCACCTGACCAGGGAATATAACTGAGCCGTGCACCTGTGGACAATCACTGACCAGGGATACTCTAATAGCGGCCACCTGTGTGAATACAGACTGACCAGGGATATACGATGCCGTGCACCTTGTGACAATGCACATGACACAGGGATTAACAGCCGTGCACCTGGTGACAACATCATCCAGTTTACCCACCTGGTTCCATACGAGCCAGGATTCAACGACTGTGGCACACTTGGGTTGAATTGCGTCACCTTGACACCATGACGCAGGGAAATATAACAGCCCGTGCACCCATCACAGAGGTAGAGGTCCGGCCTGGTACCAATGCCATGGAGTATCGCCAGCTTGTGCATATGACAGAACCTGCAGTGCCTCATGACCAGGGAACACGTGCAATGATACGACTTGCATGCACATACGGCCAGGGACAGATTTCTGTCCACTGGAAATAACAATGGGCCACATTGTATCACTTGTATTATTCTTGTGTTTTTTGCCGACTTTTCGTTTAGTATGGCGCGACGTTTTTGGTGCGCACACGTTTTGGCAATTAAACAGCCAAATTGCCGCGCACAAAAATACCAACCTTTCCTCATCTATCTCATCCAGATGTTTTTGGCCTGCTCCTAAATTATATCGATCATCACCGTGCGACTTTTGATTTTATGCGCAAAAACGGCGCAAAAACACTCCAGCCCGAAAAAAAAAAAAAGCAGTGAGTTATCTGAGAAAAGCAACTGACCCTTTGCAGAACAGCTAATTTTCTAGCAAAGTCAGCCAAAAGCTGACATAACTAGCCTGGAACAATATAATAGATACATTAGATACACTGGAACATATATAGATACAAGTCTGGACATGAATACTGACTTGTCAGACACAGATATAATAAGAAACTCAGACTACCTAATAGATACATGAGATACTCTGCAGAACATGATAGATCATGGTACTGCAGACATCTGACTTTTTACAGGCATCACTTCTTAGTCACAAATATTCTGCAGCAGCTCAAGCAAGATGAAGTTGTGCACAAGTTTGCAAAGCTTGCAGATACGACATACATGTCGCCCCATTATTCTGCACCGTATCCACCAGTGTGTGTCCGAGGGGGATACTGTGGCAGATTACAGTGGGTGCAGCAGGAGACCAGTCTTATAGATTTATATCTGGATGGGCTCAAACCCCTAATCATTGTAAGGTGACTTTCAAATTAAATGATCGTGTCCACGCTGTAATTTGACTAACATTGAAGAAAGACAAGACCGTGTCCTTAGCAGGAAGTTTAGCAACAAGACTGATAAGTTTTTGATTGGGACCGACATTATAGAAAACCATAATGCACTTTCCAAATAAGGCGTGTAGTAGAAAGCAGCAGAACATAATTTGGTTGTTTCGTTCTCACCCCAGGAATGTACACTATTGGAATGTAAGGCACCACAAGGATGTCTTATACTATTTGCTACATGCAATACTGATAACTATCACATAAACCATGTCCAGGATGTGCACCTGGATACCCTTCCCTAGGGTGCTAGTGACATAATCCTTTGTTTGAAGAGGGAACACCCAAACTTATTAGTTTCACTAACCTACAAAAGTTATGTGAAATAATGCTGATAAACTTTACAAATGTCCGACAATCGTAATGTGCGTCTGAGGCCATGTGTAATATCTTTAACCCACCATCTGGGGGATTCCCCCTTCCAGGAGAACCCCTGCTGAGGATGTCCACTGGGTGCAGGGTGTCACACACACTGGTGCTTGCTGAGGACGTCACTGGGTGCAAGGGTGTCACACACCTGGGTGCTGCTGCTGAGGGAGGCACTGGGTGCAGGGTGTCACCACCCTGGGTGCTTCCTGAGGGAGGGTCACTCGGGTGCTGGGTGTCACAACACTCTGGGTTGCGCTGGTGAGTGTTATCTCCTTCTGGGCTTGTGGGAGAAGCAGAGAGGAGCTTTAGCAGATCACAATTAGTGCCGAATCTTGAACAATTGCCCTAAATGTGTTAAAGTAAAGTGATTCATAGAGGCATAAAATATACTTATCACAGATGGTCTGTGGCGTGTGATAATTCGGAAACAGTGCGCCAGAATTAGGCGCCACTACTTACACTTAGCGCGCACAAAAGTGATAAAATGTGGGCCCAATAATCACCAACGTGTGAGGAATGGATACAGAAAATATATTGCACTTAACTTTTACTACACAAACCATATCAATTATTTGTTAAAAAAGTTGGAACAACTCCTCTAAAGGTCCATCGATCTAGTGTTTATTTGTTTTTTGTTGCAGAAATGAATAAGGCAGGTCCATATTAGTAAACCATTATAGCAAAGCAGCTTCTCGGGTCTTTTGTCTGCTCCTTCTTCTCCTGTCGTTAGTAGTGTATCTGAATACCTATAACACAAGTCCATGGGCCATGGTAAACTCTTTCCCATATAGAAAAGAATGGTCTCTTTATTCACGCATGCTCTAAGTGAGATTGGCATTCTAACCTGGGTCTATCTGGATTAAGCCATAGACACTTGTTATCAGATTCCTCTCACCCTCAGCTGTACCAGTGGATATACAGGACAGACCTGAAAAATAACAAAAGATATTTTCACGTTTATACTTATTTGTCAACCTAATTCTGCACAAAGAAGTGATCCCACGGCACCGTCACGAGAACGGGGGTCTGATGTACCCCGTGTCGCAACCCTCCGAAGCCCACCACCGTTCATCTCTAGAAACTGAGGGGATTGCCGAGTGCCCGTCTCGGCAATCCTCCGTCTCTCCATAGAGATGAACGTGTCAGTCTGGCTGGCCATCTCTTGGTGTCGAAGGGTCATCAAGCCCCCTCGTTCTCGATGTATCGTGGGAGCCCTCACTGTAGCCCCCACCGATCAGCCCAAGGTATGGGGAAAATCCCTTTAAGGACTATTTTATGACTGCCGATTTTCAAGTTTCCTGAATTGCCTACGTCAAATCATTGCAATGTATGTACTTCATTTTTTCCCCTTTGTGATACATGTTTGCCTTTTCGTCTTACTATGGGACTTTTTGTAGTTTGGGGACTTTTTGTCCCAAGTAGTGTTACCAAAAGTACCTGGGTCTAGCATTTTCTGTTTGGCGACTTATTCAAGTGCAAGAATGGGACAATTCCCATCCCAAAGATCCGCACAATTTGAACAAATATCTGGCTGGCAGAGTGCAAAAATCCGGCTACTGCTTAAATCATCGAGGCAAGCGAACTTTGGATCTCTGCTTGAGTCTGCACTTAACAATTCACACAGAAATCTCACAAAAAAAAACGGAAAAGAGAGCAATAGGAGTGATACACTGCCCCCACCCTGAGTGCATAGTGACCTATGATGGCCTAACTCTGTAATCAGAGCCTAACATTACTTGTTGGAAATTCTTATGTTGACACCATAAAAGGTTTTATATATGCCCATGTCTTTCGTTTAGATCTAAGACAAGTAATTGTGGTTGGGTTTAGTATTAGGGCTTCAAGTCCACAACGTGACTCCGGATTGTGAGCGACGCAGTTACGGTTTAGAGGTTATTATTGCTTCGGAATGACACCATTTGCTTCTGTTACAGAGTCATAACATTTTACTTCTATAACGAGACGATCCAGCATTCTGTTTCCCCATCCAATTTGACTCAAGCCACTTAGGATGGAACGAGTCCCGTCTGCAGTGGTCCAGACCCCCCCCCTGTGATAGTGGAGACGGCGCGGTACAGAAGAACGCCCAGCGAGTCTATACACAGCTTCCCAAAGCCGCAATCCCTTCTCTCCTGGTGGTGATCACGACGCTTCACAATGGTGCAAGTGTCAGCGCAAAGCCGCTTATTATGGACATCAAGGATGGATATCGTCAAACTTGCTATAAACATGACTACTACGCCTTCCATGGAATGTTATCCCTGAACGTTAGGACAGTGCCTTCGGTGCATGCATGTGGCTAGGGATACTCTATAACACTCTAGAGGCGACCCAGAACCTACGACCTGTAATCTCCCTAAAAGCCTCTTCTTTACCTGAGAATACATCTACATTCTCAGATCTAGTACATGGATTGCTGGAAACTTTAGTTCCAGAGATCTTAAACGCCTACGGTCACAGTCAAACTTAAATAACCTATCCATGCCGCAAGCCTTCCAATGAAATGAGTAAACCAGAAGTTACCACGTTAGGTATTAATCACACGGTGTCCATGTTCTAGATTATTTATACGCGCGCCGTCCAGCTGCCCCTAATGATGCCAAGATTTATTGCATGCAGTAGACGTGCAGTTAATATCAAGCAAAGTTGCTTTCCCCCTCCCCTAACTTCAGAGCATCACTCCTGTGTGTTTGGAAAATAGACATCCGCCTCACTCTCATCCCTGCTCATGCCAATTTTAAGTTACAAAACCCTCCACTGAGGCTGTATTTAATATTTTTTTTTAAGCTAAAGATAGGACGGGTTGTTTGTTTTTAGCTCAAAAAAAAAATCTGCTTGTTTATTATTATTTCTGCAATCTTTTGTGGAGTTTGTTAGAAAGGTAAAGGCGGTTGGTAAATTGATGATTTTTTTTTAATATATCCCCAATGGCAGATTAAATAATGTTTAACCCGTTATCGGGGGTCTGTGTTTATGACATGTTAAGTGTTTATTACTCCAACACCAGGTTCCAAACTTTATTTTTGTGCTCCTTCACACTCACGAAAGAAGCAATGGTGGCCAGAATTCAGACCAACCACCCCTGTCAGGGACCAGACTTCAGCATTATTGTGATGAATGATGTTCAAGAGTCCCTGATCTACTACTCAAACAGCAATTCTGAACTCTAATCATGGTTGCAGGGCGCGCTGCTGTTCGTGGGCAGCAGGGATTCCTTGCATCATATTCCGATATGCTCAATCTGTTAATCCAGCGCTGCACTTGATCCTCCCGTTCACGGCTGACCCACAGTTGGCGGACACGGGCGTTTGACTGCCGGGATTTAACGGGTTAAACGTCCCCGATCGGAGCCACTCCGACGCGGGGTTAGCTCCGGGGTGTCAGCGTTAATCCGCGACTTTCATTTTCTAGTATTGAATAATGTTAACCATGGCAGAATAATGAAACTGAATGTGGCTGCCCAGACGAGAAAATATCCCTTTAAGGTTTACACATTGCTTTGGAAAACATACCTGGCTTTTTTTTTTTTCAGGCTCTTCGTGAAAAAAAAAAAAAAATGTGCACATCCATTCTTTTTTTTTGCACGAAACCTAGACTTCGTATTGGCCTTCCAAGATTGTCATCAGTGGGAAAAAAGAACCGTTGTCATTTTTTTTTCCACGGACAATGGAGTCTTAGAATAACGGGCCAGTATGGAAAACATCCATCCAAGTCATGGCTTTTGTGAGTCATCCGTGTAAAATACTACTAACCACGCAAGGTGATGTCAATTATGCCGTCTGGTGGCTTGCGTTTCAGAACGCAAATCAGGCCGCACCCTCCGTGTGTTTTGTGTTAATGTAATGCAAAACCCGCGGCTTGTTCCCAAGCGCAGGCATTTCCATAGAATGCCGTGCTGATCGTAGGCCGCGGCCCGCCCCTGCTGGGTGCGGCTTGGTCTGCGTGTTGCAAACGCAGCCAAGACTCACTCTGACCACCCTAGAGAAAAAACAACACACCATGTGAAAGACCCCTAGATTTAGTCAGACCAACCATTTGATTCTTGCCCACAGAGTCCCTAAACAAAACCCAACCTACATTAAATTAGTTACCGAAATATGAACCATAACTAATCCAACCTAGGTGAGAGTACAAAATAACCGGTAAGACGGGGTTCCCTTTTCCGGTTTTGTCTGTCCATTTTTTCCTCCCCACCTCAAAAATCTATAACTTTTTTTATTTTTACATGTAAAGAGCTGTGTGACGCTTTGTTTTCTGCTAACAATGCACTTCATAATGATGGTATTTAAATATTCCATGCCGTGTACTGTGAAGCGGTAACAAAATTCCAATACAAGTGAAAATGGTGAAAAAACGCATGTGTGCGGCCATTTCTTGTGGGCTTGGATATTACTCTTTCACTGAGCGCCCCGATGACACGTCTACTTTATCTTTGGGTTCGTTACGATTAGGGAATACCAATTTTATAGGTTTTTATGTTTCATACATTTACAGAACACTTAAAACCTCTGTAACAAAATTATTTTTTTGATTTTTTGCCAATTTCTGGCGCTAATAACTTTTTTTATACTTTTGTGGTAACGGAGCTGTTGGGGTGGTGTCATTTTTTGCGAAATATTGATAATTTTCATGATATTATTTTTAGGACTGTACGACCTTTTGATATCACTTTTTACTAGATTTTTTTTTTTAAATATTTTTTCAAAATGGCAAAAAAAGTGCCATTTTCGATTCTGGCGCAATTTTCCATTTACGCGGTTAAATCATTGAAAAACGCGTATCATATTTTGATAGATCTGGCATTTTCGGACGCGTGCGATACCTGATGTGTTTATGACTTTTCTATTTATTTTACTATCAAGTTTCTAGGGAAAGGGGGTGATTTGAAAATTTTAGGTTTTTTTATTATAATTTTTTTTAACTTTTTTTATTTTATTTATAACTTTTTTCCGACTCCTATGGGTCTTTTAGATAAACACCAGTTGTTTCTGATCGATCCGATCATATACTGTCCCAATACTACAGTATGGCTGAATGAATGAGGAGGAAAATCCCATAGTACTATGTGCTATCAGGCTACCATGGAACGGTATCGGCCATGCGTCGCTATCTGTTTGAGGCTGCCGGCAGCTGGCTGCCAGCCATCGCTGCGAAAAACACCGCACGATCGTGCTAGCACCGAATCGCGGGGTTTACCGTAAGCCTTTGCTGCATATGCCCGTGAGCCCCCCCTCTCCATGCAGCTGCGACCCGACCGCCGCCGTGAATACACAAGCGGGCGCGAACCGGTTAATAAGACCCAAATCAAGCCCATAGTGCATAATCCCGATACTTCAAATGAACAACCAAATTAAAAAGACAGAAATACTAAGTGAAATCAGCCATCAAGCCCTTGAGGATGATGCTTAACGTCACAAGTTTTTGGCTGTTTTAAAGCAGCTTTTTTTAGTCACGTTCTTTTGCCTGTTTAGCATGCGTTCAAAGCAGCCAAACGCAATGGTAAACGGTCAAAAACCGCACGTTTAAACGGGTCCAAAAACGTGACGTGTGGCATCACGTGACTTAACTGTATGAATCGTCCGCTGACTTTCAGACGTCAGGGAGTCCAGGTCCCCGTGACATTGTGGCAATATTGTACTACTTGCTCCCAACGCTAGCAAGTGACTTGGTCCTGACATAGGATACTATAGGAAGAGGGAGATGCAGTTCACATACCACCTTCTCCGCTCCGCATCAGTCATCACGCTGATGATTGCGATGCACGAGGCAGCACGCGCTCGCTGCTCCATAGACTCGCGGTCACGTGACCGCCAGGTCCTAACCAAAGCTGCTAGTGGCTAATTAGAACACTCGTCCAGCTCTGAGAGATATTCCAGTCACAAATGGTCAGTTACCCTGTAACAAAGGCCCATTATTAACCGCCTCCGCTACAGATGAAAACTTAAAAATAAGTAAAAAAAAAAAAAAGGAACAATTGTCCTCCAGAAGTATTTTATGACCCACTGGGGACAAAGTAAAAATCACCACACAAAAAAATTTATAAAATACAATAATGACATTTCCCCCGCTTACACTACAAAAACATTGCCATAGTCCGAGCTCCCGCCCCTTGATTATGCCAAATGTGGAAGTACTCTCCTATCTCCAGGTCCCATTGGGTCCCAGATGCATCTCCTCTCCTGTGCACACCATACCAAATCCAATTGGAATTTGAGTGTAGAGGAGGAATTCTTTCGTAAGTATTGCGGATGTAAGAAGAATGAATATGGATGAGCAATTCTACGGAGTCCTAGGCATGAAAATCAGATCTACAGAACTGTCAGTATACGAATGCTACAGAGGGTAAACTGGTAGCTTTCACGACTTACTCACAATGTTCAACCATGTATTGGAACCCCAGGAAATATTAATTCCATGATCTTGTTCAATAACTACATTTATAGCTGTCCCTATGTTACTCCTTATAGAAACTGTATGAAATACTTTACCATTATTATCAATAGGGTGTGTGCCTTACTGTACAGCACTGATTGGATAGTGTTAGCAGAACACCACCCAGCTATTCATTATAACACCAATTACAATCTTAGAAAAAAAAAAATTATAGACCGACCACAGTTGCGAGGGACATAGCTGCAAAACCATAAGTATCACACCATCAGTTTTTATTTTGTTGCTCATCCCAATTATATAATGAGGCTGGGCCACATACCAAAACACCCTATTCAATGTAAAGGTCTGTCTTGGTATCCTGAAAAAATGAATGGGGAAGGCCGTCCTTCCTGCTCAAGGCCGATCTTTTACACCCAGGAAAGAGACCCAGGGTCACATCTGCAAAGATTTGTGATGTTTTTCTTCTCTCCGTGTTTGTGTGGGTTTACTCCTCCACACGTCCATACCATAACTATTAGGTTGCTTAGATTGTGACATCATGGGGCACATGTGCAAGTGGCTGGTGAATCGTGTGTCTGCGTATTAATAATGAATTATTATTATAGAGGAGGGATGGGTAGCTTGTCTACAAATATCATGCTACTAAATGGACACCTTGGATTAGGAGCATAGATGTGTTCCGGACATCCATTGCTTGTAATCTAAAAATTGCTTTGTATATCAAAGCAAGTTTTCCACAAAAATATTTTAAATAACCGCGACAGTTTGTTTCATCATCCACCCAAAGAATATGTAGTCAAGTGTAGTACTCAATCCACTCTGGCTTATATATGAAATTGTAAACAAGTTACTATTTTTTTGGATGATGCAGCAACCAAGACCAATTACTCTTAACCAATTAAAAGGGTTGTCAGAGTAAAAAACAAAAAAACTAAAACCCCAACACATACGTTAAACAGACCGGGAGGTGAGCTAACTTAAAAAAAAAAAAAAAAAAAATAGTTTACTCTCCACCCTCCCCCCCCATGTCCCCAGCTGCGTCTCTCCGGGGCACAGAAGCATCCCCGAGTTTGCACTAATGTGCCCATTCCACAATATCTGCACCCCTTTCATTGGCAAATACAAAAACACAGTCTGTAATAGAAATATAATCATGGTTTACATGTTCATAACTACATTAGGGCAGTGATGGCAACCTTTTGGAGACATAGTGCCCAAGTTACCACCAAAACCCACTATCTATGTCGCGAAGTTCAACATTACAATTAAAGTAAACCTACATTAGCAGGTGACAATAAGTGGGGTAAATGGAAGACGAGACAGCCGGCTCGGAAAGAAGAGAAAGGAATAAGAACAACGGGAAGTGCGACACATGTAAGAGAGATAGGAACGGAGGGGCCATCCTGCCCAGCTCGGGTGTCGGTGCGGTGCTTACTTTCGTTAGTGTTAATAACCTGCTGTATCCGCGGTTTTAACACAGTTTAAACTTTAGAGCAGAAATGGCTTTGGCGCTGCGTCGCACGGTCGTTGCCGTGCGCCTACATAGAACTGCGAGTCTCTTCTGCTCTAAAGATTTAAACCAGTGTTAAAACGCGATCACAGCGTTATTACACTACGAAAGTAAGCAGCGGCACCAGCTCACCCTGAGCTGGTGCCGGTACTACTTGCTTACCCCTGCCATTCTAACTGTAGGTTCCTTAAGCAGTAATTTAATTGATCCCTGCTGTATCACAGGTTTTTTAATCGTATTGGCGTCCTGCAGGTCACCAATAATTAGAAAGATGAATGAGAAATTGATTGTAGATTTCCCTCCTTGGTTCTCCTGAAGACGAATCAGGGACCAGAGCAGGGCTCCATGACCATTCCATCTCAATCCCATTTTCATGCTGCTCCTGTATTCCCTGGCAGCCAAATAGCTCCGAGCATGGCACATCCTGATGCTGTATTGAATAACGGAAGAAAACTCTGAGTCCTATCTGCAAACTCAGTGTGGTTTGAGAAGACCTGGGTGCCCACAGAAAGGTTTCGAGTGCCACCTCTTGCAACCCGTCCATAGGTTCACCACCACTGATATAAGGGTATTCCTCGCTCATGGTGTATGAGATATGGCCATGTACTTCTGTCACTAAGGGGTCCATCTATACCCTCTATATATCTAATCTATATCCACATCTTAATACCATGAGGAACCTGCATGGCAGCTTGTATTGGGAAGTGTACAGACATTTTTATTGATTTGAGGCAATGAGGGTTTGCCCAGCATTATGCACAGCGTCTACAAACATCCTTGATATCATTGTGTTCAAGGGATCTTGCATCTTTTGTTTTCAAATTTTTAAAGGGGGTTTTTCTTGAGGTCAGATGAGCCTTAGGATGTGCAAATCCCTGAAAGCTGCAGTTTTTATTGCAACTAATTTGAGGCTCCACATCAACTGCTATTGAGTATCACAAATCATACGTGTGATTTAATTGTTGCCGACTCATTTTGCATCAAGTAACACCATATAGCATACTCTCCGTGTGCAACCCGAATCCCACACGACTGCGATGTTTGCCCAATAAGTGCATATGGCATCATTAGCGAATCGTGCCCTCAGTGGTCAGATGTCATTCAGTCATATCGGTGACCGCTAGGGCAGACTGGTTCGCCACATGCACGATATTTGGTGACCTCGTACACACTCTCATCTTAGGTTACATTGACACACGTCAATTGCCTGCTGCCGCTGCTGGTGCGCTGCTGCACTCATTCCTAATACTCGCCAGTCACGGTGCTGAGTAGACAACATGTGCTCCCTTCGCACTGGTGCCATATGTTTTTTTTATGGGAACCAATAGTCCATCGACAAACTGTGCCGCCAGATATCGGTCCACACTTGGTTGTGTGAATGAGCCCTTAGTAATGTGCAAATCCCTGGACAGTGCAGGTTTTATTGAAACATAGTTTGTGGCTCCACATCACTATGACATCACAAAATATGTATGCAGATGTGCAACTCATTGTCGAGGAAACAAGAGCTAAGTAAAATCTTATAAGCCCCCTGCCCTCGCGATACCCTCCTGTGATGATGACAATTAGTTTCATCACTCCATGAAAGCGGGAGATTACTCCAAATATAGCTTTATATCAGAGGGTGGGACATGATATTGGTAGAAGTGTATCCTTCCAAAGCCAATCTGTCCTCTGCAATAAGAACTTCTAGAAGACCAATGATATATGGTTCTCCATATCAATAGATCCATATGGTTTTTTCCCCTGCCGCAGGGATAACTACCATAAATACTGCAGGATGACCAAAGCTGCTACTGTAGATGACGTGGATCTGTAGTGTGTATATAGGATATTGCTCTTAGTGGCATACTGAATCAAGAAGCAGCCATCAATGTTTGTATCGGCGCTCTTTTCCTTGCGTTTACAGTTTTTCCGTCCTTATGTTAGCACATAACACTGTCCCCAAACTACGCACACTTCATCGCTTATTTGTGGCAAGTAGCTGAGATTTGTCTCTGCTGATGCCGTCGTTAGTTTAGTCTCAGTGTTCTCTGGGTTCCGGTGCTTTCCCTTGTCCCAGCATGTTGGCTTGTCCTGGGATCAGCTGGCAGGCTGAGGCGTCCTCATCTTCGGAGTGCTCTTCGTTCCTTAATGCTTATAGAGAATTACAAAAATGGTAATGTACCCTATTAAAATATAATATAGCTAAGGTAAGCCAAAATTAACAACCTTATCATCTATGTCACAAGATTGGGGTCAAATGTTAGAATCGGATAACATTTTGGTTACCCGTGACAGAACAGAGTCTCAGACACTTCACCTCCACTCTATTCTACTAAATATGGATGTGGAAATTACTACCAGTATGTTATGGGTAGTGCTAGCACTGCTTGTAGGCAGTGCCAAAGTGTCTGTGAAATACCCAAGCCTGGATCAGCATTTTCCAAAACTCCTTCAGTATTAAAAGGATTGACTGGATAAGCAGTGCACCCAGGACCCCCCCGCTCTCGAGTCCCAGTATCAATCGTCAGATCGCCACAGTCAATTATACTCCCTTTTTACTGGTTGAAGTCCTGTGCAAAATGACGCACAGGGAATTATTATGGGTCAAGCGTGTGGTCACACGCCCAACAAGGGTATAGACTACCACAGGCTAATAATAAAAAAGGACTATGTGCCACCAGGGCTAAAGTGGACATATTGGACATGGTGATGTCATTAATGAGAAGCCCGTTACAGTTATCCCACAAGTAAGTCGGTGATTCCTGACTGCGTGTCCACCCAATAAAGCCCCTATACCAGAGTCTACTGAAGTGCTGCACCCGACAGTCCTCCCAATCCAGTCTCGCTTAGTTTTGGATGTCGACAATGAAACCACCTTTTCTTCTCTTCCTCCGGAGCTTGGCCGCGAGCTTCTGCGATGCGCCTGTCCCCTGCATAGTTTATTCAATGATCTGCGCCCGCTCGTTCCCAACTCATCCCCGCTGGTACGGAAGAGCTCGGATCTGCAGGAGGTCAATGGTTTTGCAGATGTTGGCGGAGGCCTCTCTTTCCTGATGCTGTGTCTTGGCGCTGCCATGTAGCGGATGGGCACTGATGACCAGACGCTGGCGTGCCCATGCATATAGTAGACTGCAAATGCTGGCAGGGCAAGAGAAACCAAGCTCAACTTTATTCAACATGTGAGGAGGGCATCTGCCTTTATATGTTTTCTAATCCCGCGCCCACAAGATGAATAAAAATAGAGTTCAGGTCTTTATTCTTTAATAACTAGTTCTGCTTTCTGGCCAACTCGTGACCTAAATCCAACATCAAAATCCAATACTGATAAACAAGGGACATTCTCATAGATCCAGCCAGGCACCCCGGACTGTAATAATCTTCTTATATTTGTTAACCATGTCCCTCCGTCCTTCTAAAAATCTACTTTTTATAATTATGCTATAGAATAGAAGGGCAATAATGAGCATTACCAAGGCCCGTTCGGATGTAACTTTCAGCTGTTCCCCACGTGTGCCTCTGCCTATGCTGCTGGCAATCTCAACCCAGTGGAAGGGGGGGGGGGTGCAGCATGTGGAAGTTATGCCCACCATAGCCCTTCTGACATTCTTAACATAAAATTGAATACTTATTTTAGAAGGAAGGAGACCACAGATAACTATAAGAAGTTTTCTCTGTCCACTTTGTAGGTCTCATGCACTCCTCATGTTTCCATTATATTTTCATATTTCAGCGCGAAAGCTCATTGTCAAACTCACACTGTATTTCACCCTAAATAAAGACTGATTTTCAAGATCCTATGTTTCAGCCTTCAGTTTCCATATCTAAATGGGGTAGGCTCTTAGTCTGATGGAAGGAAAACTGTACCTTCTTGACGAAAATTACAAACAGTCCGGTGCCTGTGATCTAGGATTTTAAGTAGATTTCCTTTAAGTGCCCAAGAATATTTGTGTATGCACATTAGCATTTCACGGGCACCATGGGCATGTTGCACCCTCTCTTGTCCAGTTTCCATGTAAGCATGGGCCCTGCTGATTAGTATAGTGGGAGGGTTGAAGAGATGATGCATAGAAACCTCATGTCTTGCCCATGGTAAACTGCAATTTTCATATCCTTTTTTTTTTTTTTGTTTTAAAAGGGTTTACCCATCATCAAGAATCTCTGTTGTTACCCTGGCACCATTTCTTATGAGTAAGGGAATAGCTAGCCACACGCCCGTGCCCCAAACCAATAGCCAGTCGTGAATCATGTGACCAGATCAACTGCCCCCAAATGGCCGTGTGAGGTGTACCCTAAGCACTGGAACGTGACTCATGGACTCTGTTGAAGGTAGCACATCCACATGAACCATCCACTTCTATAGGTGGAATTACGTGCTGTATAATAATAAAAGTCCTTTAAAGGACAGTCTACCACCAGGATGAAAGACATATGCAAATGAGCTTGAGGGGCTCCAGGCGCCATTAACAACCTTTGAGGCTGAGCCCCTCAGCTCATTTGCACAGTCTCTCTCCTAGTGGTAGATTGCCCTTTATTACATTTCTTTCTCGTCCACAATACCACAGCAAAGCAATAAACTCCACCCAACATAAAATCCACAACAACCAAGAAGCCCACATACCACAATTCTCCAATTGGGCTGGGATCAACCGTCTGTGGTTGGAGTCAGGATGTTACCCAGTTCCTACATATACTACACACCATAGTTCACACTACTGGCGTACCACATACCAGCCGTATACAACACCCACGTGCTCTGCTGCATTACCCACACTTGCAAGCAGAACAAATCCCGCGCTAACACTGTCCATGTTATCGCGATACGGGCACTCTCACGCCTGCCCTGGAGCCATGCCAGACTTATATCCCCGGCCCCAGTCCATGTGAGTCCTAAACTGCTGTATACGTCAGGGGTCCAGTGTAGAAGATTGTACACCCTGTGTATGTGAATATATCTAGATTATACTCGCCCCTTATTGGCAGGTCTGTGTATCCCCTATATATCTATAGACTGGGGATAGCCACAGAGGCACAGTGTCCTGTCCTACATAATATATCAGTGTCCAGTTTTATTAAAGCGCTAAAACTTAACCGATTTGAATGTGTAATATTTCTATTTCAAAAGTGTACATAATATTTTGGTTATGAAGTCTAATAAATATTTTTCGGATTCCATTATATAAAATATAACTGTTGAGTCTATTTTGCTGACCATTTAGCCTGAAGATTCCATTCACTGACACGTCAGCATCGCAGTTACCCCCGCACAAAACCTCATACAGGTAAACGTTACTACGATTGTATCCAACACTGAGATAATTAGAATTTATCTCCATTTTACAGATGTTTGCACAATGTATCAAGTCTAAATCTAGTATCCTGCCTGGAGTCTAGGCCGTACAACGTGACACACTCCTCAGTCCTGGTGCACAGAGGCAGCATTAGGTCACTGTGCTAATTGGGCACTGATTCTACCTTTCTCTACTATATAATCCAGGGCTTGTAATCAACGAAATCAAGCTGAGGCTCCATATACCCAGAGTCAGTTATATAACAAGCGACCGGCCGTCTCATGGGCCGTTGGTATCCCCCATGACCGATATGTCAGGTCGTGTCAGAGATACAGGCTGCAACCCGGCCTGCTGTCCTGTTGTTTTGTTTTATTCTTGGCAAGAGTCTTAGGGAAAGTTGCCAAACCTGTGGCTGCGTTCATCACAACTTCCTCCCGAATTGTGTTTCATCATGCCGACGCTCCAGTCTTACCCGACGCTTGGTTTCTCTGAAACAATGACCAATTGCCAGCAAGTCCCTCCTTGTAATGTCCGGTTGGTGTTTTGAATGCAATCCAGACCAGAAGTATGATGCAGTTTGAGGTCTCCTGCAGTATGCATCTGCAGGGCAGCTGGGGAGTTGTAGTTTTTACAGCTGAGATCAGTGCTGTATGGACAACAGGAAATATAGTATATATCCAATCGGTAAGGCAGTTTTCCAAAACACGAAACACTGCCAACCGTATTCTAGTCAAAGGCCTAGGTTGCGTCACACTCAACGAGCTGAGATTTGCCCATTTACATTACTGTTAACATTTGCAAAACGCACGGTTAACAGTGTTTAACACACATGCAATTTTGTAACGCAAACAGTAATAGGCAAATCTCTCTCTGTTCTTAAGCTATTGCTTGTCGGTTCAAAACCTTACCTAACCTACAATCTGATTGGAACACCATATGCATATAACACACACAACCAGCCCACTACATGTGAAAGGATACTGTGTATGTTTACACTTACCCTTACATGATACCTATGTGTACACGGTAACACGAGGACACACATACATAAAAGGCTTAGTACACAATACGTTTATAATATGGGCACACTACCAGCAGACATCCGGTATGTGCAGTTCTTCTGTGCGTAACGGCTCCGTATCACGGCCGCGTCTGCTCCCCCACACACACTGACCTCCGGTCTTTACCTCTCAGGCCCCGCCTCCGCCTCACCTCGTGATCCTCGTGACGCAAACACGTAACACGGCTCGCCATAACCGCTCTCGGGGGCTGTGGTCTCGCCATTGGCGGAGGACGTGCTCATGGCCATTGCGCGTCAGTAGGAGATGTGAGGTGATTGGTGTCTCCAGTCAGGCGGGACAACCGCAACCCCTGCCCGAGGCCCCCGGCCGCCTTACTGGCCTCCCTCACGCGGCCTCAGCATTGCGGTCACCGTGTACCATACCTCACCAGGAGGCCGTAGTCAACATGCACACTGTACACACAGATCATTGCGTTTTTAATGGTATGCTAACTGTATTTTCCAAAACCAAACGACGCGTGCGAACACCGCCCGAGTGCAGGAAGTTGTTCAGCTCAACGTTCACAACTTGGGGTTTGTGCTGGTGTTTTTTTCTGTTGGCGTTGAACCAAGAACACATAACGTTCGTTTTAAACCCCTACGGGAACTCCCTCTTTGGGCCTAACCCCTTAATGACCGCCGTATCACTTTTTTACGTCGGTCCATTATGGTACGCGTACGCCTTCTACGTATCTAAAGGACACCGGTGCTCGGGGCCGGAATGTCGGGCGTTGATCTCAACAGGCCCAAGGACCTGCTCTACACGAAGACTACAAACCCGGCAATTAAACAGGATAACCACACCAGCAGGGTAGTCGCAAAGTGAAGGCCAGCCAGTCACACACTGGGGGGGGGGTCAGCCTCGTGCGCGTACGACCTGCGATGGGGGTTCTACGTACTCGCGCGTGCCCGACGAGTGCGGTGTCGGCTTCTCTCCCAGGTCGGGTTCTGCCTTCCGGCAGGACCCGCTGTATAACTGAGCATGCCGCATGCTCGTTACAACACTAACACCCAATACAGTGTATTGCAGTGTAAAGGCTTTGAATAAGCATCGGATGATCGCTGTATTCACAGCCAAAGTAGAAAATGTTAAAAAAGGTAAAAAAAAAAAATCTTTGTTATAATTGTAAATTTATATAATACAATAAGAGTTCCCAAATCTCCCAGTAACACATCCAATGCAAATAAGTAAATAAAACACAAAAAACACGTACATATTTGTAGCACACCGCGTCCGTATGAATCTGTACAATAATCATAAATGAATATGGAACCCCAGCTCGTGACGTATGAAAAAAACTACGAAAAATTCCGCAATATAACCAATTTTTCATCAACACCATCACAACAAATGTCCTAAAAAGTTGATCAAAAAAAGTTACGTTCCTATAGATACTACAGAAAACAACCTTTTCGCAAAAAATCAAGCCCTCACCAGATCTGACAACAAAAATCACAGAGTTATGGCCTGAAATTAAACACAATGGCGATATTCTCCAATATGTTTGTGCTCAGAAAATTGAGCAACTAAGAAAAACTATTAAATGAGGTATCACGCAACTCGTAGTTTTTTTTATTTCTACGTTTACGCGTGGCGGGGGAAACAAAATGCTAAACAATCCAAATAAAATTGATGATTTTGTTATGTGTCCCCTTGAATAGTTTAAGACAACTCATGATCACTTTAGACTCCCAAATGAATTTCTATACTTGTATCTCATCCGTAACTATAAGCCCTTATATTGTTGCATTCCAAAAAATTAAATTTATCAGTCGTACACTGTCCAATTACAAATCTGCTGTGAAGGGCACCTCCATTCATTCTATACTCATCAGCGCAGAGGCGCACTAACATTTTTCCAGAAGGGTAAAAATACTCCTCCACATTTTTGAGATATTTTACCCGAGGAGGAGTATGAAAATTTTCGGTAATACACATCACACACATACCCTGCCCCACGCCACTCCGCTCCGCACCCTGCGCCGCTCCAGCACTCGCCGCACAGCACACGCAGCTGCTCGCCGCACCCAGCTCGCCCGCCCCCTCACACTTCCGCGCCGCACTCCCTCACGCCTCCCTCGCCCCGCCTCCCCCTACTCCCCGACCCCCGGACCGGAGTATGATTCGGTCCAATACACCCCCCTCCGTCCTCATGTGCGTCCTCCGCAAACCAACTTCGCACCCAGGGGAAATTTCGTTTGTCATACACCCACCGCAATCTCGCTTCACAGCACAGGCTCGCTCGCCCTGCACCACACACGCTCGCTCTGCCGCACACGTCCGCTTGTCCGCACACGCACGCCACCACAGCACACTCACTCACCGACGAACACTGCACTCACTCACCAGAACACTGCACACACGATCACCACCACAACTGCACACCACAACACGTGAACGCACACACACACCTGAACACCTACACTCACACACCTGCACACAACAACACTCACACTGCACACACACACTCACACTGCACACACAACATGCACACACAGCACTCACAACTGCACACACAACCTGACGCACACACAACCCTACCACACTACACCCACGAACACTTAGCAACACAACACTCACTCCACTGCATCACACAACCACCTCGCACACTGCACACCACGTGAACACACTACAACTCACACAGACCACTGCACACACAACACTCCACTGCCACACAACCTCGAACACACTACACTCAACCAGAACACTGCCACACTCACACCCGGCAACTGCGTCGATCATAACGGGCAGCTGTGGGTCAGGGAGAGTTGGAAGCAGACAAGAGCATGCAACTTCGCGGCCCACGTGTCTCCCCCGTGTGGCTGGTGCCTCATTCAGGTCTCTCTGTACGCGCATCTGAGCGGTTCAGCGCGCGCGCAAAAGGGATCACAGCGTGCGCCGTGCCGCTCAGCGGGACAAGTGACCAGTGATCAGTGTCCAGGGGCGCGCCTGTGATCCCGCATTTCCCTCTTTGCAGCGCCGCTTGAACAACTTCCTCAGCCTGCGCGCTACGGGGGAATAATTGCCAAGCTGTACTTTACGCAATTGGCAATTATTTTGGGGGTCCTATGACGCTGTTGGCGCGTATATGCGACCTCTGCTCGGCCGTTGCCCGCCCGTACAGCATTCACCACACATATGGGGGTATACAGTTACACTCGGGAGGAATTGCCTAACTGTGCATTTTGGCCTAAATAATGTATTTTGCCAAAAAAATTCTATATTTTCTAAACGCAGGTCATATTGTTTTAATAACCCATGTAAACACTTAAAGGGTTAATGGACTTAATGAAGTTGTTTACATATGTTGAGGGTGAACTTTCTATATGGGGTAATTTATGGGGTTTTTACTACTATTTAGGCCTCCAAAAGTCCCTTGAAAGCTGAGTTGTCGTCCCTCAAATGTGAGTTTTTGTCCAATTTTATAAAATATAGAAAATGTGCACCTAAAGTTCTGCCCTCATAACACCTATAAATGACCTGGAAGCATAAAATATCATCCTCCCATAAAGTCAGTATTCTGTGAATGTTAATTATCAAACTTTTGGGTAGTTTTTTAACATCTTTGTCTGGAACCAGAACATTTCAAACTTGGAAATGAAGAATTTTTTACAAACTTTTGCCAAATTTTCACTTTTTTTCAGAAACGAATCGCAACACGTTATCCTTAAATTTTTAACTAACATGAACGTCAACTTGTCACGAGAAAACATTCTCAAATCACCGGATATGTTAAAGGCGTTCCGAAGGCAGTATGTTGAAAAATCGAGTCTGGTCTTGAGCTGAAACTAGTGTCCGGATAAGGGGTTAAGAGGACCTGTCCCCCCATCTATCCGCACTAAGGTGATGTTACTAAAGTTAGCAGCTCCTATGTGCTTGAACAGACGCCGCAGTGGTTGAGGAATTTAACCACTGCGGCAGGGTTATGTGTAATTGTCAAACAGCTCGCAAAGCTGTCCGCCCTACGTATTCATTAGGGCGGGTTGGGGAGTGACTAGGGGCGTGACTGCTGCCTAGCGTCGGCGGGTGCACTGCCGCCTTGCATGCGGCAGTCATGCCAGCCTATGGATCGAACCGGGGGCGTCAGGTATAGGCAGCGCGCTCGGACCGCCCCCACAGAATACATGAACAGCTTTTTGCAAGTTGTCCAGTTTGATCAAGCACTAGGAGCTGCTTACTTAGTAACCATCTCCTGGTGCCGAAATTAGGGTGACAGCTCCTCTTAAAGGCGTTATGCCACGATAACAATTGACTGCAAAAAGCTGTCAAAGAGGTAAATCTTTTCAAAAATCTATTTGTAATGGTTCACCCCGTGAAGTAAAGATTATCTCTATGTGTTATTATGATGCTTTTTCAGCCTCATTCTGCTCACACAGTAACAGATGTGGGAGGGGCCAGGCCAGGCAAACGCACGACACCGGTGTTAGTTCCACCACCTCAGCGCTACAGAGCGCTCCCGTCATAGTGCTCCTTCCACTGCCTGTGCTCCAAATTTCCCTGCATGACTGATCCAATAGAATCCAATAGAAATGTCATACGCCCCAAGTTAATAGTCACCCAAAAAAGTGGGTGCAGTCTGTCAAAGCATGCGGGGGCCACCAGATTCATGAAGAACTACGCCAGAATCCTGAGATCTGGCACCCCCTGCATACTACACTGTCTTATGTTTCTCACAGCATCATGGTTCAGTAGGCTAAACATGCATGGATTGCATAATAAATAGGTACCACACTTCTCACATGGTACTGATCTTTAGCTACTTCCCTGCCTAGTCACGGCACAGGGGGCCCCGTTGCAGGAGAGCAGTGGAACATGGTAGGACAGTGTAATGGTGGAGAGTACAGGAGGAGGACTGCATCATCCAAGGAGAGGTCTGAGACTCAAGCCTGTTACTTGTGAGTATCTCTGCGGCCGTCCTGTGTGAACTGACTACATGGTGGAGGGAGGAGAGGCTGGCTATATTGCTATAATCATGTTAGGGGAGGACTCCTCGGAGCAGCATATAGTCATGTCTGAGCTGCATTTACCCCTTGTATCTTTCTGCTGCTTTAAAGGCTCCTGTGTTACCTGACGAATGGTGGAGGGATGATAAGGGAGGCTGCTAATTACTATGATCCATGTTAGGGGAGGACTCCTCTGTGCAGCCGATATCATGTAGTCCTGCAGTTACCTTGTATCCTCTGCTGGAAGCAACTGTGGAGCAGTGAAATCCCCATCATCACTGGTGTAGACGGCTAGACTCTCTCACCCTGTTTCACTTCCTATGGCTGCAGTGTGTCAGTGTTCTCCTGTGGGAAGAAGCTGTTGAGCTGTGTGAGTGATCGAGTGGCAGAGCAGCTGGGGGAATAATTTTGGCGCAACTCGGCCAGATCACTGTTGCCGCCTAGGAACGGAACACGCTCCATCTAGAGGGCGCCAGCACCAGAACAAAAGAGTTTGCTCAGTAAGCCTGCGATTTTGTAATACGGTAAATGGTTGAAGTACTTGTCACAATGCATTGGACCCCATTACAAGCCATTTGCTATGTTGACACTAACCCCTTTATGGCGCTGGCCCCATTTTGCAAATCTTCCCTGTGTCACATATAAGTGGTTTAAGCTTTGAACGCTATGAGACTATCCAGGGGATTTTGAGATTGTTTTCTCGTACACATGTACTTCAAATTAGTTTAAAATTTGGATGAAATCTTTTGCTTTAGTTTACGAAAAAAAACAAAAGTTTGGAAGAATATTGGAAAATTCTTATAATTTTCAAATGTTCTAAATCTCTACGTTTGATCAGTATATCTCTGACGCGGCGCCGTAATGCCGAAATGCGTAATGCTTGTGTATATGCTATTTTTTACGTGCACACAAATGCTTAAATAGCGTCATCCTTGGCTTTATCCTCTAGTCAATTTTTGAATTTAAAAAAAAAAACCCATCCTTGGTCCCCGAGTTGATTCGCTTTGGAAAAAAATGCGCGTTGCCGTGCTGCGTCCTGTGTTCTCATTCTCTATCTTCTCTCGCCTCTCTTCTCTAGCTGGCCTAGTGTTGTCCCATGCAATCTGATGGCCGTGCACACTATGATGCCAGCGCTGATGACATCATCATGTCAAAGAGGCCGCTCGTATTGGGTCACGCCTGCATTGCATGGACAAAACTACGCCAGCTAGAGAAGAGAGAAATCCGCCGGGAGCCGTGACGTGGATCGGGCCCTCAACAGAGGGGAACTATAATTTTTTAGTTTATGTCTGGTTTAAAAAATAAGGGGGTGGCAGCGTATACTACATGGTGGCACCTGTATACTGTATGTGGCCGCTGGTATGACTACACCCTGGTGCTTCACACTTTGTTATAGATTTACCAGGTTTTCGGTGTTTAAAATTACTGGCACGGCTTCATTTCGGATCCCCTAACTGCGAGGTGTTTTTTTGGGTTTTTTGTTTTTAAATTTTTAAGTTTGCCTTTACAATACAAATGGAAACAATTGGTCGAATGAGATTTAATACCGTTTTTTTACAATTGAGGTAAACGTTTTTGAAATATTTTAAAATTTTAAATTGTCCATAAAATTTACGCATTATAAATAACACAATGAAAAGCCAGAGATGTTGACATGAAACCACATTAACAACTTTATAAATTTATCAGTTTTTATTTAACAATTCCAACCCTTTCACACCCGTGATGTAGATAGCACGTCCGGGTCGGCCGCGGGTGCATGGAGAGGCTCACGCGCTGAGCCCCTCTCCATCGCCCGGTAGAAGTCTTTGCCTGTCATAATGCCGTAGCACCGATCGCGGTGTGTTTTCACCTTGTTTCCTCGGCCGCCGCCATCTGCGGGGGGCTGCGTGTTCAAGGCTTGTATGGCGGCGCGTGGGCGCGCACCATCTGTTTTCGAGAAGCTGGAGGTCGGGGTCTCTTGCCAATTTTGGGAGATACTCTCTTCCTAGTGACGTCATCGGGGACGCGCGATCCGTCGCCATGGATAAGCCTCGGGTCGTCACGCAAGACCCGAGCTACTCGGTTAACCCATGCTTACAATGTGCTCATCAGCACATTGGTAAGTGTAGGAGGTAAAATCCCCATATCCATGGCGCATTTGAGTATGGCAGTAGTGAGGATGCGGGCAACACCCTAGGAGGTTAAAGTACCCTAGAGAGTCGGCAACATAGAGGAAAGAGCTAATGAAAAAAAGGATAAAAAAAAATTAAAAAAACCCTAAAACTCAAGAACCCCCGCCCGTAGAACGTGATATAACGATAAAATAAACAGTAGAAAGCAATCTACACATGAGGTAATCGCCGCGTCCGCAAAGACTCCCGATCGAGTCCAAAGAGGAAACGGGTTTTTCACTGCGGGTAATTACCCGGAACGGAAAAGTGGCGTGCCCAATGTCGAAATGGGCACGGGGTTTTGTCTGGGAAAAAAATCTATGAAAAGTGATCACAAGGTCGAACCAGTCCCTAAAAAATGGAGTAACATTGGGGGAACGGGTCATCAAAAGCAACGCAAAAACGGGACACCACCCACATCTCAGTACACCACAAATAGAAAAAAAGGAGGAGGCGCCAGAAAATGGGGGGTTTGAATTTTATGTAAATGGATGACAAACATGAATAAAAAAAACAGAAGAAAGGTTGGGACGTCGCGTAACGGCACGAACAAATAAAGTAAGACCATTCGTACGCTTAGGGGGGGGGGGGGCCACCCGTGCGAAAGCCTGTAGAGCCCCCGCCCAACAAGAAGCTACGGGCACCTCAGCAAGGCCTGTGGTGTACCACGTGAATGGGCACTCGTGGCTATGGGGAATGGGTGGTCCAAACTAAGGCTAGAGCCGAGAGGGACAAACGGCAGGAGAGATTGGCAAAGACCATCCCAGCCGAGGAAGGGCAAGTTGGGGAACGCAAAAATCGGCCGTCACACAATCACACACACCAATCACACCGCCAACTCTGTACAATGGAAAAATAAAAAAAGTTTGGGACTACACTTAAGGGTTCAAAATACTGTTATTTATATATCGATTCCTTCAGGGAGTCCTCTGCACAGGAAATGGTGGTAGATTATAGTGAGATTCAAGGGGTTGACCTCTTTCAGCTAATAATTGATTTTCTGTGTTATACAGATATACTTTCTGTATCCATTCCTCACAGTTTTCTAGATCTCTGCTTGTTGTGCTTCTATGTTTACTTCCAGTGGATAGAAAGCTTTCCATGGTTTTGTGATGTCACAGAGATGCACATGACCAGGGATATAACGAGCCGCGCAACTGTGTGACATCACATGACCAGGGATATAACGAGCCGTGCACCTGTGTGCCATCACATGACCAGGGATATAACGAGCCGTATAACGAGCCGTGCACCTGTGTGACATCACATGACCAGGGATATAAGGAGCCGTGCACCTGTGTGACATCACAAGATTATAAGGGTACAGGGTTTATCTACACTTTCATTTACCTTCTGAACATTCACTAGTCTTATAGATTTATATCTGGGGCTCAAACCCCTAATCATTGTAAGGTGACTTTCAAATTAAATGAGTCTGTGTCCAGCGCTGGAATTTGACTAACTTGAATGAAAAGACAAGACCTGTCCTTGCAGGAAGTTAGCAACAAGACTGATAAATTTATTGATGGACCGACATTTATAGAAAACCATAAGGCACTTTACATAAGGCGCGTAATTAGGAAAGCAGCAACTATAATTGGGTGTTCTCACCCAGGAAATGTAACACTATTGGATGTAAGCACACAAAGGAGTCTAATACTATTGGCTACATGCAAATACTGAAACTTCCCAGGTGCTCGCCTGGATACCTTCCTCTAGGTGGTGCTAGTGAGCACTAAGCCTTTGTGTGCAGAGGGAAACACCCAAACTTAGTTATCACTACACAAAGTTATATGAAATGAATGCTGAGTCTTTAAAATGTCCGACAATACGTAAGATGGCGTCTGAGTCCAGTGTAATTTCTTTAACACTAGTATCTGACACATAGAAGAGATGAGACAGATCAGAGATGATGAGATCCATGAGATGCCTATTACACACAATGGGGCAGATTTATCAAGCTGTCTAAAAGTCAGAATATTCCTAGTTGCACATGGCAACCAATTACAGCTCAGCTTTCATTTCACCAGTGCTCATGAATATTTTAAAGGGGAGCTGTGATAGGAATATTCTGACTTTTAGACAGCTCAATAAATCTGCCCCAATGACACGCTCAGCTCTGCTACATCTCACACACACAGTCAGCCCTGCTATATGCCTCCCCTCCCTGGATAAAGATCTTATTAGGTAGATCCATTAAGGTAGGTTTCCTTTAACGAATCTCAGATAGCATACGGCCGCCATAAAAGTGCGGAGTGCACGGACACATGTATCACCATACCCCCCAGAAAAAAGATAGAACGTGCTTCAATAGATACATACAACCCCCCCCCCCCAACAAAAAATAGGCCAAAATCCTGTATTTATATGTTAAATACTTGGTATCACATCAGCAGATTACAAAGAACACGACCCAGACCAGTAATAGTCAGACTGTCCTGATACTATATACAGGTCACCGCACACATCACCGACTGTAGGTGGCGCCTCTCTCATCATGGTGACCTATCCCTCTCTCTCCATCATTGCTGTCCCCGAGTGACTTATCTCTAAATGGATCCTCTCATTCCTAGTTGTCAGTGTGGATCCTCTCACTCCTAGTTGTCAGTGTGGAGGGAGGCCGCTAGGGTCTCTTAATTAGCAAAGGGAGGCCGCTAGAGGTTTTTATTAGTAAAGGGAGGCCGCTAGGGTCTCTTAATTAGTAAAGGGAGGCCGCTAGGGTCTCTTAATTAGCAAAGGGAGGCCGCTAGAGGTTTTTATTAGTAAAGGGAGGCCTTTTATGACTGTTTTAGTGTAATTTTGTGCTATTTTGGTTGGTGGTGTGCCCCAGGATTTTCTAAGTATAAAAAGTGTGCCGCGGCTCAAAAAAGGTTGAAAATCACTGCATTAGATACATTGCAGACAGGAGATGCAGACTCTATTTACAGTTCATCACCTTCTATTTACAAAATATTCTACAAAACGCTGAGCTCACAGCAAGAGCAAGAGAAGTTTGCACAAGTCTGCAGAAGCTTGCAGATACTACAAACAAGTGTCCCCCATGTAATTCTGCACAGTGTCTGAGGGGGATATTGTGCAGAATTACAGGGGTGCAGCAGGAGACCAGCACTGGGGGATCCCCTCCAGGAGAAGCCCCTGCTGAGGAGGTCACTGGGTGCAGGGTGTCACACACCTGGGTGCTGCTGTGAGTGTTATCTTCATTCTGGGCTGTGGGAGAAGCAGAGAGGAGCTTGTAGCAGGATCACATGTAAGTGCCCGAATCTAACATTGCGCCTCAACTGCGCCTAAACTGTGTTAAAGTAAAGTGATTAATAAGAGGCAGAAAATATACTTATCACAGATGGTTGTAGCTTGTGATAATTCTGGCAAAACAGTGCGCCAGAATTTAGGCGCAACTACTACACTTAGGCGCACAAAAGTGATAAATGTGGCCCAATAACCAAAAGTGGAAACCAATATACACTAAATAAAAGTGTATAGATGTGTATAGAAAGAAAATATTTTATTTTTACACCAAAGTACAGAATTAAAAACATCTAAAATAGATAACAAAACCCAAACACTCCCAACTACCCAGATACTGCACATAGTACATGTAAGTGGTAACAATGAATAATAATGTACAACAATAGGCAGCAACTGTATCCTGAAATACGTTCTAAATAGTTAAAATAGTAGAAGTCATACAAACAAATAAAAGTGGTTGAGTAAAACGTGTACATGAATCTAATATAGACATTGCAAATATCTATCAATGAGACAATATGGCAAATACATTACCAGATTCAAAGTGCCATTGGGTAGGGAGTCGATAAGACCCCACGCCTGTCAAGCAGGCTTCCTCGAGTGATTCAGAAGAGTGCTCATTTTTCAAACTGATGTGATTGATTTGAATTGCCCTCTGATAAGAACTCTGAAATATATGCATTTATATATGCAATACCTGCATTTAATACACTTAATATTTAACATATTGGTTATTTTTTTTTTTGGGACTACACTTAAGGGTTCAAAATACTGTTATTTATATATCGAATCCTTCAGGGAGTCCTCTGCACAGGAAATGGTGGTAGATGATAGTGAGATTAAAGGGGTTGACCTCTTTCAGCAAATAATAGATTTTCTGTGTAAGGGAAAAGTTATACAGATATACTTTCTGTATCCATTCCTCACAGTTTTCTAGATCTCTGCTTGTTGTGCTTCTATGTTTACTTCCAGTGGATAGAAAGCTGTCCATGGTTTTGTGATGTCACAGAGATGCACATGACCAGGGATATAACGAGCCGTGCACCTGTGTGACATCACATTACCAGGTATATAACGAGCCGTGCACCTGTGTGACATCACATGACCGGGGATATAACGAGCCGTGCACCTGTGTGACATCACATGACCAGGGATATAATGAGCCGTGCACCTGTGTGACATCACATGACCAGGGATATAACGGGCTGTGCACATGTGTCACATCACATGACCAGGGATATAACGAGTCGTGCACCTGCGTTACATCACATGACCAGGGACAGATTTCTGTCCCCTGGAAATAAACAATAAGCACAGAACTGTGAGGAATGGATACAGAAAATATATTGCACAATTGTATAACTTTTACTTACACAAACCATATCAATTATTTGTTAAAAGTGGACAACTCCTCTAAAGGCAATTGGGTCTAGTGTTTATTTGTTTTTTTGTTGCAGAAATGAATAGAGCAGGTCATAATAGTAAACCATTATAGCAAAGCAGCTTCTCTGGGTCTTTTGTCTGCTCCTTCTTTCTCCTGTAGTGAGTAGTGTATCTGAAATCCTATACACAGCCATGGGCCATGTAAACTCTTTCCATACCTATAGAAATTTCCCTTGATTCAGCGCTCTAAGGAGATTGCATTATACTGGGTCTATCTGGAGTTAAGCCATTAGACACTTTATCAGATTCCTCTACCTCTCAGCTGTATCAATGGATACAGGACAGAAATGAAAAATAACAAAAGCATATTTTCACGTTTTTAATTATTTGTCAACTAATTCTGCAAAAAGAAAGTGTTAGTGCCTAAGGTGCTGATTGGTGGGGGTCTCTGATGTACCCCTATCGCAACCCTCGTAGCACCACCGTTCATCTCTAGGAAACTGAGGGAGATTGCCGAGTGCCGTACTCGGCAATCTCCGTCGGCTCCATAGAGATGAACGTGTCAGTCTGGCCATCTCGGTGGTGCGAAAGGGGTACATCAGACCCCCGTTCTCATGATCTGTGGGAGTCCCATCACTTGGACCCCCACCGATCAGCAAGTTAGTTGCTTTATGGGGAAAATCCCTTTAAGGACTAGTTTTATGGCTGCCACTTTTCAAGTTTCCTGAAGTTGGCCTACTCAATCATTGCAATGTATCTTCAGTTTTTTCCCCTTTGTGATACATGAGTTTGCCTGTTCAGTCTTACTATGGGACTTTTTGTAGTTTGGGACTTTTTAGTCCCAAATAGTAGTTTACCAAAAGTAAGCCTGGGTCTAGCATGTTCTGTTTTGCGACTTATTAAGTGCAAGAATGGGACAATTCCCAGCCCAAAAGTCGCACAAGTTGAACAAATATCTGGGCTGCAGAGTGCAAAAAATCCGGCTACTGCATTAAATCATCGAGGCAGCGAACTTTGGAGCTCTGCTTGATTCTGCACTTAAAAAGTCACACAGAAAGTCTCACAAAAAAAAGGAAAAGGAAGCAATAGGAGTGATACATGTCCCCCACTGAGTGCATAGTGACCTATGGAATGGCCTAACTCTGTAATCAGAGCCTAACATGTAACTTGTTGGGAATTATTATGTGACACCATAAAGGTTTTATCCCATGTCTTCGTTAGATCTACAGACAAGTAATTGTGGTTGGGTTTATATTATGGCTCCAGAGCACAAGTGACTCTCGGGATTGTGAGCGACGCAGTTACGGGTTTAGAGGTTATTTATTGGCTTCTGAATGAAACCATTTCTTCTTGTTACAAGTCATAACATTTTACTTCTATAACAGAGACGATCCACATTTCTGTTTTCCCAGATCCTCAATTTGACTCAAGCACTTAAGGATGGAAAGAGTCCTCTGCAGTTGGTCCAGACCCCCCCTGTGATAGTGGAGACGGCGCGGTCACATCAGAAGAGCAGCAGCGAGTCCTATACACAAAGCTTCCAAAGCCGCAAGCCCTTCTTCTCCTGGTGGTGATCACTGACCGCATCACAATGGTGTCAATGTGCAGCTGCAAAGCCGCTTCTTGGACATCAAACGATGGGGAAGCTACGGTCTGGATATCGGCAGAACTGCTATAAATGACTACTACGCTGCCATGGAATGTATCCCTGAACTTAGGACATTCCGGGTGCATGCATGTGGCATTAGGGATACTCTATAACACATTACTAGAGGCGACCCAGAACCTACGACCTGTAATTCTACTCCTAAGCCTCTTCTAGCCATGAGAATACATCTACATTCTCAGATCTAGTACATGGATTGCTGGAACTTGTAGTTCCAGAGAATCTTAATGCCTACAGGTCACAAGGCAAACTTGAAATAACCTAGTCATGCACGCAAGCCTTCCAATGAAATGGGTAGAACCAGAAGTTACCACGTAGGTATTAATCACACGTGTGCATGTTCTAGATTATTTATCGGCGCGCCGTCCAGACTGCCACCTAATGGATGCCAAGAGTATTGCATGCAGTAGACGTGCAGTCTAATATCAAGGCAAAGTAGCTTTCCCCCCTAACTTCAGAGCATCACTCTGTGTGTATTTGGGAAAATAGACACGCCGCCTCACTCTCGATCCCTGCTCATGTCCCAAAGTTTAAGTTACAAACCCCTCAATGAGGGCTGTATTATATTTTTTTAAGCTAAAGATAGGACGGGTTGTGTTTTTAGCTTCAAAAAAAAATCTGCTGTTTATTATTATTTCTGCAAATCTTTGTGGATTTGTTAGAAAAGGTAAAAGGCGGTTGTTAAATTGATGATTTTTTTTTTAATATGATCCCAATGGCAGATTAAATAAATGTTAACCAGTTACAGGGTCTGTGTTTATTAGACATGTTAAGTGTTTATTAACATCCACACAACAAGGTGTCCAAACTTTATTTTTGTGCTCCTTCAGACTCACGAAAGAAGCACATGGTGGCCAGAATTCAGACCAACCCCAGTGTCAGGGACCAGACTTCATGCATTATTGTGATGAATGATGCAAGGAGTCCCTGCATCTACTGCAAAACAGCAATTCTGAACTCTAATCATGGTTGCAGGGTCGGCGCTGCTGTTCGATGGGGCAGCAGGGATTCCTTGCATCATATATCCCGATGATGCTCAATCTGTGAAATCCAGCCAGCACTTGATCCTCGATTCACAGGCTGACCACAGTTGGCGGACGCGTTGACTGCGGGATTTAACGGGTTAAACGCCCGCGATCGGAGCCCACTCCGACCACGGGTGTTAGCCGGGGTGTCAGCGGTAGATCCTGCGACTTCATTTCTAATTGAAGAAATGTTAATACGTGGCAGAATAATGAAACTGAATGTGGCTGCCCAGACGAGAATATCCCTTTAAGGTTTAACATTGCTTTGAAAACATACCTGGCTTTTTCAGGCTCATTAGTGAAAAAAGAAAAAAAAATGTTGCATCAATTTTTTTTTTTGCAGACCCATAGACTTCTATTGCCTTCCAAGATGTGCATCAGTGGAAAAAAAGACACGTTTCATTTTTTTTTCCACGGACAATGGATCTGTAGAAATACAGGCCAGTATGAAAACATCCATAGAAGTCAATGGCTTTGTGAGGCATCCGTGGAAATTACTGAACCACGTAAGGGTGATGTCAAATGTGCCGTCTTGGCTGCGTTTGCAAACGCAAATCAGGCCGCACCCGCCGGTGTTTTGTGTTAATTTAATGCAAAACACCGGCGGCTTGTTCCCAAGCGCAGGCGTTTCCATAGAAACGCCGATGCGATCGGGCCGCGGCCCGCCCCTGCTGGGTGCGGCTTGGTCTGCATTTGCAAACGCAGCCAAGACGGCACGTCTGACATCACCCTAAGAGGAAAAACAACGACAATGTGAAAGAGCCCTAGATTTATTCAGACCAAGACCATTGATTCTGGCTCCAGCAGAGATCCCTAAACAAAACCCCTACATTAATTTAGTTACCAAATTAGAACCATAACTAAATCCAGAACCTAGGTGAAGAGTTACAAATTAACCGATTAAGGACCGGGCCCTTTCCTGTTTTTTCATGTCCATTTTTCACTCCCCACCTTCAAAAATCTATAACTTTTTTTATTTTTACACGTAAAGAGCTGTGTGACGGCTTGTTTTCTGCGTAACAAATTGCACTTCATAATGATGGAATTAAATATTCCATGCCATGTACTCGGAAGCAGGAAAAAAATTCCAAATGCAGCGAAAATGGTGAAAAAATGCATTTGCGCCATTTTCTTGTGGGCTTGGATATTACGTCTTTCACTGAGCGCCCCAAATGACACATTATTCTTTGGGTCGGTACGATTAAGGGGATACCAAATTTGTATAGGTTTTATAATGTTTTCATACATTTACAAAAATTAAAACCTCCTGTACAAAAAAATTATTTTTGTACAGGAGGTTTTAATTTTTGATACTTTGGTGTACGAGCTGTGGGTGGTGTTCATTTTTGCGAAAATTTGATAATATTTTCAATGATATCATTTTAGGACTGTACGACTTTTGATCACTTTTTATTAGATTTTTTTTTTTAAATATTTTTCAAAATGGCAAAAAAGTGCCATTTTCGACTTTGGGCGCTATTTTCCATTACGCGGTTAAATGCATTGAAAAACCGTTATCATATTTTGATAGATCTGGCATTTTCGGACGCGTCGATACCTGATGTGTTTATGACTTTTACTATTTATTTATATCAGTTCTAGGGAAAGGGGGGTGATTTGAAATTTTAGGTTTTTTTATTATAATTTTTTTTAACTTTTTTTATTTTTATTTATACTATTTTTCCGACTCCCTAGGGTACTTTAACCCTAGGTTTTCTGATCGATCCTATCATATACTGCCATACTACAGTATGGCTGTAATGAATGAGGAGGAAAATCCCCATATACTATGTGCTATCAGGCTACCATGGAGACGGATCGCCCATGCGGCGCTATCTTTTTGAGGCTGCCGGCAGCTTGGCTGCCAGCCATCGCTGCGAAAACACCCACGATCGGTGCTAGCACCGATCGCGGGTGTTACCGGTAAGCCTTTGCTGCAATATGCCCGTGAGCCCTCTCCATGCAGCGCGACCCGACCGCCGCCGTGAATACACAGCGGGCGCGAACCGGTTAATATAGACCCAAGATCAAGCCCATATATTAATCCATACTTCAAATGAGACACCCAAATTAAAAAGACAGAAATACCTAAAGTTGAAATCAGCCATCAGACCTTGAGGATGATGCTACACGTCACATTTTTGGACTGTTTTAAAGCATGCGGTTTTTAGTCACGTTCTTGCCTGTTTAGCATGCGTTCAAAGCAGCCAAACGCATGGTAAACGGTCAAAACCGCACGCTTTAAAACGGTCCAAAAAATGTGACGTGTGGCATCACGTGACGTTAACTAGTATAGAATCGTCCGCTGACTTTAGACGTCAGTGGATCCAGGTCCCGAGACATTGCTGCAGTTTACTACTGCTCCCACGCTAGCAGGACTTGGTCTGACATATGGAGACTATAGGAAGAAGGGAGATGCAGTTCATTACCCCTTCTCCGCTCCGCACAGCATCACGCTGAATGAGTGCGATGCACGGAGGAGCAGCGCCGCCGCTGGCTCCATAGACTCGGCGGTCACGTGACCGCCAGGTCTAAACAAAGCTGCTAGGGCTAATTAGACCCAGTCCAGCTCTGAAGAGAATTTCCAGTCACAAATGGTCATTTACCCTGTAACAAAGGCCCTTATAACGCCTCCGCTACAGATGAAAACTTAAAAAAT
The DNA here is from genome assembly GCA_019512145.1 of Engystomops pustulosus. Lineage (NCBI taxonomy): Eukaryota > Metazoa > Chordata > Amphibia > Anura > Leptodactylidae > Engystomops > Engystomops pustulosus. The sequence goes on from CM033651.1 coordinate 7,059,146, forward strand.
AAAGTAAAAAAAAAAAAAGGGAAAATGTCCTCCAGAAGTATTTTATGACCTCACTGGGGACAAAGTAAAAATACACACACAAAAAAAAATTTATAAAATTACAATATGACATTTCCCCCGCTACACTACAAAAAGCATTGCCATAGTCGCCCCGCTTGGATTTGTCCAAATGTGGAAGTACTCTCCTATTCACAGGTCCATTGGTCAGATGGTCATCTCCTCTCCTGTGCACACCATACAAAATCCAGAGTGGATTTGATGTAGAGGAGGAATTCTTAGTATAGAGCAGGGAGAGAAGTAATGATACGGATGAGCAATGCTACGGAGTCACTAGGCAGAAGATCAGATCTACAGCTGTCAGTATACGAATGCTACAGGGGAACTGTAGGGCTTCACGACTTACTCAGCAATGTTCACCATTGTATTTGGAACCCCAGGAAATAGTAATTCCATGGAATCTGTTCATATAACTACATTATGCTGTCCCTATGTTACTCCTTATAGAAATGTATGAATACTTTACCAATTTTTATCAATAGGGTGTGTCCTTACTGTACAGCACTGCTTGGATAGTGTTAGCAGAACACACCCAGCTATTTCATTATAACACAATTACATCTGGAAAAAAAAAGATTTTATAGACCGACCACCAGTAAGAATCACATCCATCAGTTTTTATTTGTTGCTCAGTCCCAATTATATAAATGAGGCTGAGCAGCAATACCAAAAACAGCCACTATACAATGTAAGTGTCTGTGCTTGGTAGCTGAAGATGATGGGGAGGCTCCTCTGCATCCCAGAATCTCTTACACCACAGAAAGAGACCCGGGTCAACATCCTGCAAAGAGTTTGTATGTTTCTCCGTGTTTGTGTGGGTGTACTCCCACACTCCATAACATACTAGTAGGTTGATTAGATTGTGAGCATCATGGGGGCAAACAGTGCATGCTTGTGTATCTGTGTGCGCGCTATATAAATAATGAAATTATTATTATAGAGAGGGATGGGTATGCTGTGTCTACAAATAAGCTACTAAATGGAAACCTTGGATTAGAGAGCATAAATTGTTTCCGGACATCAGTTGCTTGTAATCTAAAATTGCTTGTATATCAACAAAGCAAGTTTTCAACATAGAAAGTTATAAAACCGCAGACAGTTTTTGCACACCCAAAATATTTTAGTCAAGTGTAGTACTCACTCTGCTTATATTATGAAATTGTAAACAAAGTTAATTTTTTTGTTGGAGGATGCAAGCAAAACACACGACCAAGTTACTCGTTCCAAAATTAAAGGGTTTGTCAGAGTAAAAAACAAAAAAAAACTAAAACCACAACATATATAACATGACCGGGAGTGAGCTACTTAAAAAAAAAAAAAAAAAAAATAGTACTCCACCCTCCCCCCCAGTGTCCCCGCTGCGTCTCTCCGGCCAGAAGCTGCACCCGAGTTTGCACTGAGTGTGCCATGCCCAAATATCTCACCCCTTTAATTGCAAATCAAAAAACAAAGTCTGTTAATAGAAATGATATTCATGGTTACATTATACATCTACATATAGGCAGTGATGGCAAACCTTTTGGGACAGAGTGCCCAGTTACCAAACCAACAACCCACTTATATGTCGCGAAGTGTCAACATACAATTAAAGGAACCTACCAGTTATATGGCAGGGGTAAGCCAGTAAGTACGAGCACCAGCTCAGGTGAGCTGGTGCCGGTGCTTACTCTTTCGTTATGTTAATAACCGCTGTATCGCGTGTTTACACAGTTTAAACTTAGAGCAGAAGAGGCTTGGCGCCTGCGTGCGCACGGTCGTGCGTGCGCCTACATAGGAAATGCCGAAGTCCTCTTCGCGCTTAAAAGAAACAGTGTTAAAACCGCGATACACGGTTATTAACACTAACGAAAGAAGCATCGGCACCAGCTCACCCTGAGCTGGTGCCTCGTACTTACTGCTACCCCTGCCATTCTAACTGGTAGGTTCCTTTAGCAGTAATTTATTGATCCCGCTGTAATCACACGGTTTTAATCGTGTTGGCGTCCTGAGGTCACCAATACATAGAAAGATGATGGAGAAAATGGATGGTAGATTTCCCCGGGGTCTCCTGAAGAGCAGAATCAGGGACCCAAGCAGGAGCTCCAATGACAATCATCTCAATCCACTTTTCATGCTGCTCCTGAGTCCTGGCAGCCAAATAGCGCCGAGCATGGCACATCCGGGGCTGTAGTTGAATACAGAGAAACCTTGAGTCCTAGCTGGCAAACTCAGTGTTTGTGAGAAGACCTGGTGCCACAACATAGGGTTTCGGGTGCCACCAGCCGTCTTGCACCGTGCCATAGTTCACCACCACGATATAGGGTATTCCGCTCATGGTGTATAGGAATGCCATCTTTCTGATCACTAGGGGGTCCAATCTATACCCTGATTGCTAATCTATATCCATCTATACCATGAGGTACGTGCTGGCAGCTTGTAGTGGAATTACATACCATTTTTATTGATTGAGCAGATGAGGGTTTTCCCAGCTCATGCACATGCGTCTACAACATCCTTGATATCACATTGTGTTTCAAGGGATCTGCATCGTGTGTTCAATTGGTTAAAGGGGGTTCTTGAGGGTCAGAAATGACCCTTAGGATGTGCAATCCCTGGATCGCTGCATTTTTTTATTGAAACTAATTTTGAGGCTCCACACAACGGCTATTGAGTATCACAAAATCATAGTGTATTTATATTGTGCAACTCATTTTTGCATCAAAGTAAAACCTATATACCTCTCCGTGGCCCCAATCCCACAAGACTGGCGAGTTGCCATAAGTGCGATATGGCAGCATAGCGAATCGTTGGCCTCATGGTCAGATGTCATTCATTCGGATATGACCGCTGTGGGCAGAACTGGGTCAGCCAAACATGCACTATTTTGTGACCATCCGTACACATCTCACTTAGTTACATTGACACGGACATTGCGGCGCCCGCTGAGTGCGCTGCTCACTCATGTCCTATACATCGCCAGTCAACGGTGCGAGTAAACAACATGTGCCTCCCCGAACTGGGGCCATGGTTTTTTTATGGAGAACCAATATCCATCCCAAAAACGGTGGCAGCCAGATATCGGTCCACATTAGGTTTGTGTGAATGAGCCCTTAGATGTGCAAATCGCGGACAGGCGGCAGTTTTTATTGAAACTAGTTGAGGCTCCACATCCGACTTTGAGCATCACAAATCATAGATGATTCATTTGTGCAACTCATGTAGAAACAAAGAGCTAAGTAAAATCTGTATGTGCCCCCTCCTCGGATACCCTCCTGTGATGATGACAATTATTTTCAAGTCACTCCATAGAACGGGGAGTTACTCTCATAATGATATGCTTTATATCAGAGGGACAATATTTGTAGAAGGAATCCTTCCAGAAGCCAATCTGTCTCTGCCATAAGAACTTTCCTAAAGTCAATGAATCATAGGTTCTCCATGATCAATAGATCCATAGTTGTTTGCCCCTTGCAGCATGGGAATAAATACCATAAATAACTGCAGGAGACCATGCACGGTAGATGAGCGTGGATCTGGAGTGTTATATATGGAATATTGCTTCAGTAGTGCAGACTGACAGAAGCAGCCAATCAATGGTTGTAGTCGGCGGCTGTTTCCTTGCGTTACAGTTTTCCGGTCCTTATGTTGCAGCAGTAACACGTCCCAGAGACTACGCACACTTCATCGCTTTATTTGGTGCAAGTAGCTTGAGATTTGTCTCTCTTGATGCCGTCTTAGTTTTAGTCTCTAGTTCTCTGGGTTCCTGTGCTTTCTTGGTCCCGCAGCATGTTGGTGTCCTTTGGATCACTGGCAGGCTGAGGGGCATCCTCATCTTCTGGAGGCCTTCTTCCTTAATGCTGATAGAGAATTACAAAAAGGGTTAAGTGAACCCCTATGTAAAAATATTAACCTTAAGGGAAGCCAAATTACAACTTATCATCTATGCACAAGATGGGGGTCAAATGTTAGAAGCGGATAACCATTTTGGTTACCCCTGACACAAGGAGTCCTCATACACATCATCAACCTTCCACTCTATCAATACTAAATATGGAATTGGAAATTACAACGCAGATGGTATGGGTATGGCTAGCACGCTTGTAGGCAGTGCAGTGCCTGGAATACCCCAGCACTGGATCAGCATTTTCCAAAAACTCCTTCAGTATAAAAGGATTGACTGGAAAGCAATGCACCCGAGACCCCCGCTCTTGCGAGTCCCTAGTCAATCGTCAGATCGCCACAAGTCAGATTATTTCCCTTTACTGGTTGAAGTCTGCTGCAAAATGACAGCACAGGGAATGTATTATGGGTCAATGCGTGTGGGTCACGGCCCAAAAGGGTATAACTACCAGCAGGCTAATAATAAAGTAAGGACTAGTCCACCAGGCTAAGTGGGACTATGGACGGGGATGTATAATGAGAAGGCCCTTTACATTATTCTCCACAAGTAGCGTGATCTCCTGACTGCTGTCCACCCATAAAGCCCCATTACCGAGAGTCTACTGAAGTTCTGCACCGCAGTCCCTCCCAATCCATCTCCGCTTAGTTGGGAGGCGACAAAGTGAACCCCTTGTTCTTCTTCTTCCTCCGGAGCTTGCGAGAGCTTCTGCGATGCGCCTGTCCCCGCATAGTTATAAATGATCTGCGCCCGCTTCTTCCGCACACTCATCCCCGCTGGTACGGAAGAGCGTCTGGATCTGCAGGAGTTCAATGTCTTTGAAGATGTTGCGGAGGCCCTTCTTCCTGATGCGTGGTTCTGGGCCTGCCATGTAGACGGAGGGCAGCTGATGACAGACTCTGGCGTGCCCATGATATAGACTGGCAAATGCTGCAAGGGAAAGAAACCAAGCTCAGACTTTGTATTCACAGTGATGAGGGGCATCTGCTTCTTATGTTTTCTATCCACGCCCACAAGATGACTAAATAGAGTTTTCAGTTCTTTATTCTTTATAACTATTCGCTTTCTGCCACTGTGACCTAAATCCAACCAAAATCCATATGATAAACAAGGGACATTACTCATAATCCAGGCACCCGACTGTAATAACTTCTTATATTTGTTAACCAGTCCTCCTCCTTCTAAAAATCTACTTTTATAATTATGCTAATGAATAGAAGGGCAATATAGCATTACAACCGGCCCCTTCATGATGTACTTAGTCAGCGTTACACTGTAGCCTCTGCCCATGCCTGCCGCAATCTCACACAGTAGTGGGGGGGGGGGGTGCAGCATGTGAAGTTATGCCCACCAATGCCCTCTGACCATACATAAATTGAAACTTGATTTTAGAAGGAGGAGACCACAGATAAAAAAAAGTTTGCTCTGCAACTTTAGGTCATTCACTCTCTTTCCTTATATTCTTTCAATTCAGCGTTGAGAATGCTCGAGTTGTCGAAACGTCACACTGTATTTACCTAAATAAGACTATTTTTGCAATAATCTATGTTCGACTCATCATATCTAAATGGGGTAGATCGTGTCTTGATGGAAGTGAAACGTACCTTCTTGAAAGAAAATTACAACAGTCCCGGGGCCTGGATCGAGGATTTTAAAGGTAGATTTCCTTTAATAGCAAGAAATATTTGTTGTATATGCAATTAGCATTTCAGGCACCATGGGCAGTGCTATTTGTTGCTCAGTCCCAATTATATAAATGAGGCTGGGCAGCAATACCAAAAACAGCCACTATACAATGTAAGGTGCTGTGCTTGGTAGCCTGAAGATGAATGGGGAGGCTCCTGCTGCAGCCAGATCTCTTTACACCAGGAAAGAGACCCAGGGTCAACATCTGCAAAGAGTTTGTATGTTTTCTCCGTGTTTGTGTGGGTTTACTCCCACACTCCATAACATACTAGTAGGTTGATTAGATTGTGAGCATCATTGGGGCAAACTATGTGCAGTGCTGTGTAATCTGTGTGCGCGCTATATAAATAATGAAATTATTATTATAGAGGAGGGAGTGGGTATAGCTGTGTCTACAAAATAATGCTACTAAATGGAAACCTTGGATTAGGAGCATAAATTGTTCCGGACATCATTGCTTGTAATCTAAAAATTGCTTGTATATCAAAGCAAGTTTTCACATAGAAAATTATTAAAAACCGCAGACAGTTTGTTTCACACCCCAAAAATATTTAGTCAAGTGTAGTACTCACTCTGCTTATATTATGAAATTGTAAAGATTGTGAGCCCCATTGGGGCAAACTATGTGCAGCGCTGTGTACTCTGTGTGCGCTATATAAATAATGATATTATTATAGAGGAGGGAGTGGGTATAGCTGTGTCTACAAAAGAATGCTACTAAATGGAAACCTTGTATTAGGAGCATAAATTGTTCCAGACATCATTACTTGTAATCTAAAAGTTGCTTGTATATCAAAGCAAGTTTTCACGCAGAAAATTATTAAAAAACGCAGACTGTTTGTTTCACACCCCAAAAATATTTAGTCAAGTGTAGTACTCACACTGCTTATATTATGAAATTGTAAACAAAGTTACAAATTTTTTGGAGGATGCAAGCAAAACACAGACCAAGTTACTCGTAATCCAATTAAAAGGGTTGTCAGAGTAAAAAATAAACAAAAAAACTAAAACCCAAACATACTTAAACGTGACCGGGAGTGAGCTGCTTTAAAAAAAATATATATATATATACTTACTCCACCACTCCCCCCCCCCCCCAGTGTGCCACGCTGCGTCTCTCCGGGGCACAGAAGCTGCACCGAGTTTGCACTGAGTGTGGCCATGCCCAAATATCTCACCCCTTTAATTGCAAATCAAAAAACAAAGTCTGTTAATAGAAATGATATTCATGGTTACATTTATACATCTACATATAGGGCAGGGATAGCAAACCTTTTGGAGACAGAGTGCCCAAGTTACAACCAAAACCCACTTATATGTCGCGAAGTGTCAACATGACAATTTAAGGAAACCTACCGTTATAATGGCAGGGGTAAGCAGGTAAGTACCGAGCACCAGCTCAGGGTGAGCTGGTGCCGGTGCTTAATTTCGTTAGTGTTAATAACCGCTGTATCGCGGTTTTAACACAGTTTAAACTTTAGAGCAGAAGAGGTTTGGCGCTGCGCTGCGCACGGTCGTGACGTTTGCGCCTAATAAAATGCCCGAAGTCTCTTTCGCTAAGTTAACAGTGTTGCGATACAGCGGTTATTAACACTAACGAAAGTAAGCATCGGCACCAGCTCACCCTGAGCTGGTGCTCGGTACTTACTGCTTACCCCTGCCATTCTAACTGGTAGGTTTCCTTTAAGCAGTAATTTATTGATCCCTGCTGTATCACAGGTTTTAATCGTATTGGCGTCCTGAGTTCACCAATACATTAGAAAGATGATGGAGAAATATGGATTGTAGCTTCCCTCCTGGGTCTCCTGAAGAGGCAGAATCAGGGGACCCAGAGCAGGAGCTCCAATGACAATCCATCCCTTCATGCTGCTCCTGTAGTTCTGGCAGCCAAATAGCGCCGAGCATGGCGCATTCTGGGCTATATTGAATAACAGGAGAAAACCTTGAGTCCTAGCTGGCAAACTCAGTGTTTGTGAGACCTGGGTGCCCACAGAAAGGGCTCCAAGTGCCACCTCTGGCACCCGTGCCATAGGTTCACCACCACTGATATAGGGTATTCCGCTCATGGTGTATAGGAGATGCCATTACTTTCTGATCACTAGGGGTCCAATCTATAACCCTGATATGTCTAATCTATATCCAATCTATACCCATGAGGATACTGCATGGCAGCTTGTAGTGGGAATGTACATAACATTTTTATTGATTGAGCAGATGAGGGTTTTCCCAGCATTATGCACATGTGTCTACAACATCCATTGATATCATTGTGTTCAAGGGATCTGCATCTGTTTGTTCAAATTTGGTTAAAGGGGGTTTTCTTGAGGGTCAGAATGAGCCCTTAGGATGTGCAAATCCCTGGATAAGCTGCAGTTTTTATTGAAACTAATTTGAGGCTCCACATCAACGGCTATTGAGTATCACAAAATCATAGTGTATTTATATTGTGCAACTCATTTTTGCATCAAAGTAGAGAAGTAAAACCATATATACTCATCTCTGTGGCACCCAATCCCACAAGACTGGCGATGTTGCCATAAAGTGCATATGGCAGCATAGCGAATCGTTGGCCTCAGTGGTCAGACGCCATTCATTCGGATATGACCGCTGTGGGCAGAACTGGGTTCAGCCAACATGCACTATATTTGTGACCTCGTACACATCTCATCTTAGGTTACATTGACACGGACATTGCTCGCCCGGCTGAGTGCGCTGCTCACTCATGTCCTATACATCGCCAGTCACGGTGCGAGTAGACAACGTGTGCTCCCCGCACTGGGGCCATAGGTTTTTATGGGAACCAATATCCATCCACAAACGGTGCAGCCAGATATCGGTCCACATTAGGTTTGTGTGAATGAGCCCTTAGGATGTGCAAATCCCTGGACAGGCTGCAGTTTTTATTGAAACTAGTTTGCGGCTCCACATCAGCTATTGAGCATCACAAAATCATAGTGTATTCATATTGTGCAACTCATTGTAGGAAACAAAGAGCTAAGTAAAATCTGTATGTAGCCCCCTCCTCGGATACCCTCCTGTGATGATGACAATTAGTTCAAGTCACTCCATAGAAAGCGGGAGATTACTCTCATAATGATATGCTTTATATCAGAGGGTGGACATGATATTGTAGACAGTGTAATCCTTCCAGAAGCCAATCTGTCTCTGCCATAAGAACTTTCCTAGAAGTCAATGAATCAGGTTCTCCATGATCAATAGATCCATAGTGTTTCGCCCCTGCAGCAGGGAATAAATACCATAAATAACTGCAGGATGGACCAATGCTCCAGAATATAAAGCTACTGTAGATGAGCGTGGATCTGGAGTGTTATATAGGGATATTGCTTCAGTAGTGCAGACTGACAAGAAGCAGCCAATCAATGGTTGTAGTCGGCGGCTTTTCCTTGCGTTAAAGTTTTCCGGTCCTTATGTTAGCAGCAGTAACACTGTCCCAGAGACTACGCACACTTCATCGCTTTATTTGGTGCAAGTAGCTTGAGATGTGTCTCTCTTGATGCCGTCTTAGTTTAGTCTCAGTTCTCTGGGTTCCTGGTGCTTTCTTGGTCCCGCAGCATGTCGGCTTGTCCTGGGGATCACTGGCAGGCTGAGGGCGATCCTCATCTTCTGGAGGCTCTTCTTCCTTAATGCTGATAGAGAATTATAAAAAAGGGTTAATGTACCCCTATTAAAATATATTTAATCTTAAGGTAAGCCAAAATTAACAACTTATCATCTATGCACAAAATTGGGGTCAAAATGTTAGAATCAGATAACCATTTGGTTACCCGCTGACAAGAACAGGAGTCTCAGACACATTCAACCTTCCACTCTATTCAATACTAAATATGGAATTGGAAATTACTAAGCAGATTGTATGGGTATTGCTAGCACGCTTGTAGGCAGTGCAAGTGTCTGGAAATACCCAAGCACTGTGATCAGCATTTTCCAAAAACTCCTTCAGTATTAAAAGGATGGACTGGATAAGCATGTACCCAGGACCCCTGCTCTTGTGAGTCCCAGTAGTCAGATCGCCACAAGTCAGATTATTATCCCTTTTACTGGTTGAAGTCTGCTGCAAAATGACAGCACAGGGCATGTTATTATGGGTCAATGCGTGTGGGTCACGGCCCGAAAAAGGGTATAACTACCAGCAGGCTAATAATAAAAGTAAGGACTATGTCCACCAGGGCTAAAGTGGGACATATGGACAGGGGATGTATTAATTAGAAGGCCCTTTACATCATTCTCCACAAGTAGCGGTGATCTCCTGACTGCTGTCCACCCAATAAAGCCCCTTACCAGAGTCTACTGAAGTTCTGCACGGACAGTCCTCCCAATCCATCTCCGCTTAGTTTGGGATGCGACAAATGAAACCCCTTGTTCTTCTTCTTCCTCCGGAGCTTGGCGAGAGCTTCTGCGATGCGCCTGTCCCCGGCATAGTTATAAATGATCTGCGCCCGCTCGTCCGCACACTCATCCCCGCTGGTACGGAAGAGCGTCTGGATCTGCAGGAGGTCAATGTCTTTGAAGATGTTGGCGGAGGCCTTCTTCCTGATGCGTGGTTCTGGGGCCTGCCATGTAGACGGAGGGCAGCTGATGACAGACGCTGGCGTGCCCATGATATAGTAGACTGGCAAATGCTGCAAGGGAAAGAAACCAAGCTCAAGACTTGTATTCACATGTGATGGAGGGCATCTGCTTTATATGTTTTCTATCCACCGCCCACAAGATGAATAAAAATAGAGTTTCAGTTCTTTATTCTTTATAACTAGTTCTGCTTTCTGCCACTGTGACCTAAATCCAACATCAAAATCCATACTGATAAACAAGGGACATTACTCATAGATCCAGGCACCCGGACTGTAATAATCTTCTTATATTTGTTAACCATGTCCTCCGTCCTTCTAAAAATCTACTTTTATAATTATGCTAATGAGATAGAAGGGCAATATGAGCATTACCAAGGCCCCTTCATGATGTAACTTTTCAGCATGTTACACTGTAGCCTCTGCCCTATGCCTGCTGCAATCTCACACAGTGGAAGGGGGGGTGCAGCATGTGAAGTTAATGCCCACCAGAGCCCTTCTGACTCATTAACATAAATTGAAGACTTGATTTTAGAAGGAAGGAGACCACAGATAACTATAAGAAGTTTCTCTGCATACTTTAGGTCTATGCACTCTCATGTTCCTTATATGTTCATATTTCAGCGTCTGAGAATGCTCAGTTGTCGAAACGTCACACTGTATTTACCTAAATAAAGACTATTTTTGCAAGAATCTATGTTCAGACTTCAGTTCATATCTAAATGGGGGTAGGATCTTAGTCTTGATTGGAAGTGAAAACTGTACCTTCTTGAAGAAAATTACAACAGTCCCGGTGCCTGGATCAGGATTTTAAAGGTAGATTTCCTTTAATGCCAAGAAATATTTGTGTATATGCAAATTAGCATTTCAGGGCACCATGGGCAGGTGCACCCTCTCTTGTCCAGTTTCCCATTAAAGCAGGGCCCTGCTGATTAAGTATAAGTGGGAGGTTAGAAGAGATGATGCAGAGAACCTCAGAGTCTTGCCCATGGTAAACTGCAATTTGCATATTCCTTTTTTTTTTTTTTGTTTTAAAGGGGTTTACCCATCATCACAGAATCTCTGTTGTTACCACTGAGCACTCAATTTCTATAGAGTAAGGGATATAGCCACACGCCGTGCCCCAAAGCCACAATCCAGTCGTGAATCATGTGACCAGATCACTGCCCCCAGAATGGCCGTGTGAGTGTACCCTAAGCACGTGGACGTGAGCTTCATGGATCTGTGTGAAGGTAGTCACATCCACATGAACCAGCCACTTCATAGGGTGATTAGTGCTGTAAATAATAAAAGTCCTTTAAAGGACATCTACCACCAGGATGAAGACTATGCAAATGAGCTTGAGGGGCTCCAGGCGCCATTAACACCTTTGAGGCTTGAGCCCCTCAGGCTCATTTGCAAACAGTCTTCATCCTAGTGGTAGATGCCCTTTAATGTAACATTTCTTCGCCACATACCAAAGCAAAGCAATAAACCCAACCCCAACAATAAAATCACAAAACAAGAAGCCACAATACACAATGTTCTCAGATTGGGGCTGGGATCACACGGTCTGTGGTTAGGAGTACAGGATGTTACCAGTCCTACATGATAATAAACAGCCATATGTCACACTACTGGCGTACACATGACAGCCGTATACAACACCCACTGCTGCTGCATTACCCAACACTTGCCAAGCAGAACAAATCCCGGCTAACACTTCCGGATTAATCTGCGATTAGCGGGCATCTCACGTCCTGCCCTGGAGCCATGCCAGACTTATGATCCCGGCCTCAGCCCATGTGAGTCACAGAACTGCTGTATACAGCAGGGGTCACAGTGTAGAATTGTACACCCTGGTATGTGAATATATACTAGAGTATACTGCCCCTTATTGGCAGGTGCTTGTATCCCCTATATATTCTATAGGACTGGGGATGAGCCACAGAGGGCACAGTGTCCTTGTCCTAACATAATAATATCAGTGTCCAGTTTATTAAAGCTATAAAAAGTAACGATTTGAAGTGTAAATATTTCTATTTCAAGTGTAAATAATATTTTGTTATGAAGTCTATAAATATTTTCGGATTCCATTAATATAAATATAATACTTTGAGTCTATTTGCTACCATTTAGCCGTGAAGATTCCATTCACTGACAGCAAGCATCGCAGTTACCCTGCACAAACCTCATACAGGTTAAACGTTACTAGGATTGTATCCAAACTGAGATAAATATAGAATTTATCTCCATTACAGATGGTTTGCAACAATGTATCAGAGTCTAATCTAGTATCTGCCTGGAGTCTAGGCCAATACAACTGTGACAACTCCTCAGCTGTGCACAGAAGCATTAGGTCAATGTGAGAATTTGGTGCATCGGATTCTACCTTTCTCTACTAGATATCCAGGGCTTGTATCAAACACCAAATCAAGCTGTGGCCCCATATACCCAGAGTCAGTTATATTAACAAGCGCCGTGTCCGTCTCATGGGGCCGTTGTATCCCCCAGTGACCGATATGTCAGGTCTGTGACGTCAGAGATAACAGGCTGCACCCGGCTCCGCTCCTGTTGTGTTTGTTATTCTTGCAAGAGTCTTAAAGGGAAAGTGCAACCTGTGGCTGCGTTCACACGTTCCTCCCGAATTGTGTTTCATGCCCGACGCTCCAGTGCTTACCGATCGCTTGAGTTTCTCTTGAAACACATACGCAATTGCAGCAAGTCCCTCCTTGTAATGTCCGGATTGTGTTTTGAAATGCAATCCAGACAGAAGGTATGAATGCAGTTTGAGGTCTGCTGCAGTATGCATCTGCAGGGCATGCTGGGAGTTGTAGTTTTACAGCTGGAGACCAGTGCTACATAGTACACGTAAGTTTTAGGCCTAAAACACAGTGATGGATCACAGGAATATTATATTATAACAATCAGTTCCATAAAACATAACACTGCACAGCCAGTGATTCATGGTCAAACGCCTAGGTTGCGTTCACACATACAACAGCTGAGATTTGCCCATTTACATTGCTGTTAACATTTGCAAAACGCACTGTTAACATGGTGTTAACACATGCATTTTGTAAGTGCAAACGTTAACAGTAATTAGGCAAATCTCTTCTCTTTAGCTATTGTGTTGCGGATCAAAACGCAACGTAAACACCACGTGTGAATGCAGCCTCAGGCCCCGTTGCCGATTAACGTGTTCAGCCCCTGGAAATGGACTGAGCTCCTGACATCATACAGAAATATGATGCAAGGACTCCCCGACTCAGCAATTGAGCCTCACCTAGAAGCTGAATACACAAAACACTGACTACAGGCATCCATATCTTTCACGTTGCCAAAGACTGAAGGCTCCATACATTACACATGATATATCTTACACGATATTGTGTGTATTACACATATATGACTACTACACACGTTACTTATATCATGTAACATACACAAGACAAGATACTGTATGCATTACCTAACCTACATCTGTACATATATGACACACTATGCATATAACACACCAGCACATACATGTGAAAGGATACTGTGTATGTATTACACATCTACCCTTTATACAGATACCATATGTGTACACGGTACACGCAGGACACACAGTACATACAAGGCTATAGACACATACGTTATAATAGGAGCACATACCAGTGCAGACATCCGGTGAGTGCGGTTCTCTGTGCGGTAACGCTCCGGTACCGGCCGCTCTGCTCCCCAGTCCACACTGACCTCCGGTCTTTACCTCTCAGGCCCCGCCCCGCCTCACTCGTTTGACGCAAACACTCGGCTCGGCCAATAAGCGCTCTCGGGGGCGTGGTCTCGCCATTGGCGGGAGACGTGGCTCAGGGCCATTGACGTCATGAGGGAGATGTGAGGTGATTGTGTCTCCAGTCAGGCGGGAACAACCGCAACCCCTGCCCGAGGCCCCGGCCGCCTGACTGCCTGCCCGCAGCGGCCTCAGTGCGGTCACCGTGTACCATACCTCACCAAGGAGGCCGTAGTCACATGCACACTGTACACACAGATTCAGTTGCGTTTTTATGGTATGTTAACATTGTATTTTCCAAAACACAAACGACGCGTGCGAACACCGCCCGAGTGACAGGAAGTTTCAGCTCACGTTCACACTTGTGTTTGCTGTGTTTTTTTCTGGGTGAGGCTTGACCAAAACACATAAAGTCGTTTTAACCCCTACGGGACTCAGCCTCTTTTGGCCTTAACCCCTTAATGACCGCCGTATCAGCTTTTTACGTCGGTCATTAAGGGTACGCGTACGCCTTTCTACGGGACACCGGGTCTCGCCGGTGTCGGGCTGTGATCTCACAGCCCAGACCCGCTTATCCTCGTAGGATTCACTATGGTCCTTTCTATGCAAATCAGAATGTTTTTATTATTATTTTATATGTACTTATATGTTTTAGAGCACAATATAGGGGCACATTTACTTTCCCATCCATGTCGCATCCGTAGATCGTGCACCCAATTTCCTGCATGTGTTGCTTCCCCTGCTGAGGTCCGCCGGATTTCATAATTTTCTTCCCAGTCTATGTTAAGTGCTTGGTCTTGTGACACAATATTAAAGTTAAATCCCACACTTAGCCGAATCAGTTGGATCGTCCAACGGCCCCCCCCCTGGTTTGTGTTGCATGAACGCTGGCACTGCAGCGCCAAAATACGATCGCGTGCAACAGAATCCCCTGATAAATGTAGCGCAGATCAGAAAACGTTGGAATATCCGACAAAAGTGCGGTTCACGGACCCTTAGTAAATGAGCTCCATTGTGTCCATGGGCCTCTAGTAAAGAACATTAGGGCATGACGGGGACAATACATTTTGGGGTCCAAGGCAGCAAGACTTTAATGGTAGCCTGGTAGAGAAGAGTTTACATTTCACATATAACATAGGTTTATAACAGCCACATAGGGAACATAGGGAACAGTCTGCAAAGCAGCTTCACTATGGCTTTTCCCTGTCGAGCCTAGCATAATTGAAAGGTCTATGATTATATACCAGTTGGAATAGAATAAGCTGATAATGTTTTATGGATAAGTTCTGCATATATCTGTGCTAGGAAAGCTTCCATTATATACACTGAAAATAAGCTAAGTCTTTCCTCTTTCCATTTGATCCTTCCTGTTGCAGACCACAGTATACACTCAGCGGGGGCAATAACAGCCTATGGGGTACAGTTTTGCCTCTATCCCCAACCTCCACTGAGTGTACACACTGGGAGGTCCCCGGTGATAGAACTGTCCATAGAAGGAGGAACAGGAGGACATATCCAAGTGTTTGTTCAGAAATCTGCCCCAAGTTTCCTTACAATAGAGGGCTAAATAGGAGACATGAATGTAACCTTAGTTATGGGTTATTGGATATATTTTTTAAACCAGTACTTGGTTTAACCAGCATCCAGCACTGTCTGTGCCCCAACAACTCATCTACAATTCGCTGGCATAAGCCAAGTGTGGAGATCCTATCTATGGGCAGCATGAGCCAAATGTGGCATTCTCTGTATGGATGTTAGCAGAGGTCGCACTAACATTTTTCCAGAAGGGTAAAAATACTCCTCTCACCATTTTTGAGGAGTATTTTTACCCGAGGAGGAGTATGAAAATTTCGGTAATACACAGCGCACACTCACAACTCACAGCACACACTCCCCACTCACAGCACACACTCACGGCACACAACACAACGGGGGGGGGGGGGGGTGTAATGCAGCATCTGGAGTTCAAGGCAGTGGGGTTATGAGGCAGGAGTTCCAGGGAATGGGGTGATGGGGGGCAGTGACCGGAGTTGAGGGGGGGGGTAGTGAGGACGGCCGGAGTTCGGGCGGGAGAATTGCAGTAGTGGGCGGAGTTCGGGGGGTTGCGATCAGAGGTCGCACTAACATTTTTCCAGAAGGGTAAAAATACTCCTCTCACCATTTTTGAGGAGTATTTTTACCCGAGGAGGAGTATGAAAATTTCGGTAATACACAGAACACAGCATACACTACACGCACACACACAGAACACAGCACACACTCCACGCACACACACAGAACACAGCACACACTCCACGCACACACACAGAACACAGCACACACTCCACGCACACACACAGC
>CM033651.1:7075606-7256892 GCA_019512145.1 Engystomops pustulosus
CGCGCTCGCCGCACAGCACACGCACGCTCGCCGCACCCGAGGAGGAGTATGAAAATTTCGGTAATACACCGCACACACAGCACACGCTCGCTCACAGCACAGGCTCGCTCGCCGCACAGCACACGCTCGCTCGCCGCACACGCACGCTTGCCGCACACGCACGCCACACAGCACACTCACTCACACAGAACACTGCACTCACTCACACAGAACACTGCACACACTCACCACTCACACTGCACACACAACACTGAACGCACACACAACACTGAACACACTACACTCACACAGAACACTGCACACACAACACTCACACTGCACACACAACACTCACACTGCACACACAACACTGCACACACAGCACTCACACTGCACACACAACACTGAACGCACACACAACACTGAACACACTACACTCACACAGAACACTGCACACACAACACTCACACTGCACACACAACACTCACACTGCACACACAATATATAATAATAATAATCTTTATAAACTTTACAAATATAAAAAAAGCAGCAACTTTGTTTCCATTCTGTTACAACCCCAGACTGAAGAAGTTGTTCTTCTACAAGGTCCTGCACAACTTTTTATAGATGATAACACTTGACTAATAAAGTTGCGTTTCTTCAAGTTTTGATTTCGTGCAACTTTTTATAGACAGAAACACTTGACTAAAACCGACATTGTGTGTCTGGAGTCAAGGCATGTTTCTCATTAGGATGAAAAACTGTGACACTGCTTAGAAGCCCCCATGTCAGCACCTTCAAATTCCGGAAGAACGATGAAGGCAACGAATGGTGGTAGATATGGGATAGATAGATAGATAGATAGATAGATAGATAGATAGATAGATACTATATCGATCAGATATCAGCGATAGACTCGATAATCGATAAATGAGTATATATAGATAGATAATATCGATAGATAGCATTATAGAGATGAGATAAATACGATAGATAGTAGATAGATAGATCGAGTAAATGATAGATATAGATAGTAGATCGATAGATATGATAAGATAATAGAGTAGATAGGAGATAGATAGATAGTGATAGGTAGAGAGATGATGACGATAGATCATGATCTCATTGAACGATAAATAACTGATAAGTAGATCTCACTTCCCTGGACTTTGGTATATAAGATGGGGGCTGATGACTGTTCAAGCAGCACAATTTCTATTTCATTAATTATTTTAATCTGTTCCTTATAAGAATTTGCTGGACCATGTATATAGCGCTCTTATACCTACTTGAGTGTCACCCTATTCGAGTGCTCGTCATCGACATCGGGTAAGCTGCTTTGTTCACCCCTTCCATCTCAAGACTGTAAGCTTGGCACCCTACCTCAAACGAAGCTTGATTCATCTCTCGATCTTCGTCGATGCTCTCTGTCAAAGTATCCTCCTAGTGCTTGGTGCGGGCGGAGACTCTTGTGTCACCCCCCTCATCCTCATAGACTGAAGCTCTTGTGTCACCCCCTCATCCCTCAGAGACTGTACGCTCTGTGTCACCCCCTCATCCTCATAGACTGAAGCTACTTGTGTCCCCCCTCATCCTCATAGACTGTAAGCTCTTTTGTCACCCCCCTCATCCTCATAGACTGTAGCTCTTGGTGTCCACCCCCCTCATCCTCATAGACTGTAAGCTCTTGTGTCCCCCCTCATCCCTCATAGACTGTACAGTTCTTGATGTCACCCCCTCACCCTCAAGACTGTAAGCTCTTGTGTTACCCCCTCATCCTCATAGACGTAAGCTTCTTGTGTCAACCCCCCATCCTCATAGCTGTAAGCTCTTGTGTCCACCTCACCCCCCTCATCCTCATAGACTGTAAGCTCTTGTGGTCACCCCCCCTCATCCTCATGACTGATAAGCTCTTTGTCCCGCCCATCCACCTCATAACTGTAAGCTCTTGTGGCCCCCCCTCATCCTCATAGACTGTAAGTTCTTGTGTCACCCCCTCATCCTCAATAGCTGTAAGTTCTTGTGTCACCCTCTCATCCGATTAGATGGTAGATTTTAAAACCTTCCATTTCCGTTTCTAATATGTTATTATCACCATATATAATATTATGATAAAATACACGACTATAATATCACAATACCATATAATACAAAGCATCTAATACAATAAAACCGCAAATGAAACTGCAATCAATGTACATAATGTAACTAATACAACAGCATTAATAGCCTGTGATATAATAGACATTATTACAATGTAGCAGAAGTTACCTGTCCTCACAGTGCATGCCCCATGTTCCCGGAGAGGCAGTGACAGTGAGAGCCCCAGTCTGGAGAAGAGCTCTTCATCTAAGCTGCTGTCAGTGCTGCCCCCCTGTAGCCCCTCTCCCATCCAGCCTGTAAGACTTGCAGTGATACTGTATGTGTGATGCGTGAGGATAGAGCTGCACAGGGCAGAAACCTTTTTATGTTTAGATCCGCTGCTCTAACAAGGCTTTGATGTGATGTTTGAAAGTCCCTCTCTGTCACACATAATGCATATCCTTGGTGATGGTATCTCAACAACACAGGGCAGAACAGCTGACTAGTCTCAGGAGGCTTTGAGAAGCCAATGTCTCCTGGGTCTGTTTGTGGGCAGGTCAGACATCTGATGAAGCTTTGGCTCTAACAGTCTTATCCTCCAGTACTGATGACTGTAATTATTCCGTCTACAGTTATGACATCATCCTCTCTGGTATTGAAAGAGATGCTTTAATTCTGCAAAATAGACTCAGCAGTGACATAAAGTTACCAAATAACTATAAAAACATTGCAGGCAAGTACATTATTTACTTGGAAAAAAAGTTTGCACAACATCTTTTGCAATATTTTTTGTATGCAATATATTCTTTTAATATGGTTTTCCCCACATAATTTCAGCATGCAATGTATTTTATTATCTTTAAATGTCACACAATGCAATTCTTGAAGGAAATCCCCATCACACACTCCATCCTGATAAACCAGGACATTACTCATAGATCCAACACTGAGAATGGTAATCTTCTTATATGTGTTATCCATGGCCTCCTTCCTTCTAATATCAGTTTTTAAATATGTTTGAGACTAAGGGCTCCTGGGGGTGTTTAGCAGAGCCCCCTTCACAGGCTGTACACTGGTTCGAAGCACTTTCCTCCTACCACTTTGTGCTGGGACTTTCTCTGTTGAAGTGAGATAACACCAACAAGGTGGGGGGAGTGCTGAGGGCGGAAGGGTGGCTGATAACACTCTCAGTTGCCCCAGGCTCATTAGCACAATCTTTAAGTTGATTTTAGAAGGCAGAGGTTCATGGATAACAAATATCAGAAGAATCCACAGTCCCGGTGCTGGATCCGATGAGCAATGTCCCGGTGTTTATATATGGACATTGTTCTATAACTAACAATTGAAGTTAATGAGGGTCATTTACTAAGGGCCCGATTGGCGCCGATTTTCCCTGTATTGCCTCGGGATTTTGACGCACGCGATCGGATTGTGGCGCATCGGCGCTGGCATGCACGCGATGGAAATTGGGGGGCGTGGCCGAACTAATTGCATTTAAAAAAAAAAATTTGACGGGACTCGCGCTTACCTTCACCAGGAAAGAGCCGTGTGAACTTCAGGGCATTCCAGCGGCCTCGTGGAACTTCAGTGCAGCACAGCGACCCTGGTGGACGTCGGAGGACTTGCCTTAGTGAACCCCCCCGGACCCGAATCACCGCAGAGAACCGCCGCTGGATCGCGAATGGACCGTAGGTAAGTAATCTGCCCCATCTGTTTTGACATACAATTGATGATGATCGAGGTATTGTTTTATTTTTTTTCAGGGATCTTTAGAATGCTTTATAACGATTTTTTTATGTACTGTTTATCATGATGGATTTTGATGGGAATTTCCTTTATTTCATTGTATAACATTATAATAATAATTGTGCGCTGGAAAATTAGGTGAAAAACCCTTATAAATATAAAGATATCGTTAGAGAGACTGGGGAATCTCCATGTTTAGATCAATAGGGACATCTGCTGATAACATACGTCGGTACGTGTGATTAACCCCTTACGTACCAGGCCCGTTTTGCGTTTTGTAAAGAGGTGGTATGGGCTGTTTCGGCGTAACCAATTGCATCCATAGTGGGATTTAATTTCATGCCGATAACCGAAAGCGAGAAAAAATTCTGAATGCAGTGAAAATGAGAAAAACACATTGGCGCCATTTCTTGTGGGTTGGATTTTACGTCTCTCATTGTCGCGCTCTAAATGACAGTCATACTTCATTCATTGGGTCAATACGACAGGGGGATCACCAATTTGGTAAGGTATTTGTTTTCACTTTTCACTAATAACCCTCCGTGTACAAAAAAAAATTCTTCTCTGTGGCCGTCTTTGCGGCTCAATAACTTTTCAATACTTGGTTTATGGAGCTGTGGGTGTGGGGGCATTTTTTGGCGGCACGTTTGATGACGGTTTTCAATGCTTTTACTTTTTGGTGTACGAACCTTTGATGCACTTTTTATTAATGTTTAATATTTTTTCAAATGGCAAAAAAATGCAGTTTGCGACTTTTTGGCGCTGAATTCCGTGTACGGGGTTAACATAGTGAAAAACCCGTTATCAATTTTGATAGTAGCATTTTCGGTGTGGGATACCTAATGTGTTAATGATTTTTTCGTTTTATTATTTTTATGATTTCTGTGCTTTGAATTTTTAGGTTTTTTTTTCTCAGATTTGGGTTTGGTTGTACTATGTTTCTTCTGACTCCCAGGGTACGATGGATCTTACACATAGCTGCCCTACTACAGATTTGCACACCATGCATATAAAGTGCAAGTCGCCATGGGGCACTTTATCATCTGTCTGAAAGTTAAGTGGGGAGATTTACTTACCCGGTCCATCGCGATCCCAGGCGAGTCTCTGCGCTGGATTCGGTACGGCCGGGATTTAATAAGGTGTTAGTTCCTCTGCCATCCACCAGGTGGCGCTGCTGGCGGAAAAGCATACTGAACGTGCTGGAATTTCACCGAGGCCGGCCCGAGTGAAGGTAAGTTGCGTCCGAGCTACACAGTTTCCTTTTTGCGGCAGTTCTTCCCGAAACATCGGGTTTTCCGTTCGGGCCACGGCCCCCCGATTTCCTTGCGCGCATGCGTCCCGTGCGCCACAATCCGCGCGTGTGCAAAATCCGGGGCATTCACTTACATCGGCGCAATCGGAAATATTTGGGTAACAACGTAAATGTGTAAATACCCCCAGTATATTTCACAGCTCAGCTTTCATTTTACAGTGCTCATGAATATTTTAAAGGGAAGCTGGTGATGGTTGCCAGGCAACCTAGAAATATCGATATCAGACAGCTTGAAAAATCTGCCCCATTGTAATAGATGCCTAAAACATGATAGCCTCGGATTCTTGTGTGATCCCAGAGCTGTTATGAACGGATCGCTGCTCCCTGATGCTGCCGTCCCATCATGGGGAGCGACGATCGAGCCAAGATTGCAGCGTCCACTGCGGCGCCGGCTCATTAATGCCGCCAAGCTTTGCCGGCGGCAATCAAAGGGTTAACACCTGCGATCGTGGTAGCACTGATCGCAGTTGTTAGCGATTGGTGTTTTGCTTCATGTGAAGCAAGCACCCGGTGAGTATGAAGAGGGCTCAGCCCGTGAGCCCTCTTCATACTCCCCCCATGCGCAACAAGACTAAGGGTATCTTATGCGCTAGAAGGTTAAATACATGTTGCCCATGGTTTATCAAGCTTGATCTTCCGAACCCCCCTCAAAATCCCAATCTATCAATGTAAAAAAAGCATTATTCTCGGCTGTGAACCCTGTTATTTAACATTGCGCCCAAATGCCAAACGCACCTTTTTGGCCATTGTTGCTGTAAAAAATGTCATAAATAGCTCGAGGTGGTGTGGACAGTCCCAAAATGGGAACAGTGAAGCCGACATTTCTTCCACAAAAAAATACCCTTACAAGCTCTGTACACTGCAGTAAGAAACGTTTAGCAACATCATAATCTTCTTTATTTGTACAAAATTTTAATTTTAAAAACATAATAAACCTCAATTGATATTGCCGTGATCGAAAATGGGTTTCCTCTGCAGACAGCACCCGGGGGGCTGGAGCGGCCTTGAAGGCAGGATACCAGCAATGTAGACGTAGAACCCCCGCTTCGATCTCAAGACGTAGCTCTCACGCGTCCTCCTTACACCGGATTCAATCCACGTGGCCAGAGTGAGAGACCACTCAGATAGTCGGCAGGTCACGAGGCCACCAATGCGTCTTGACTTGACCCGAAAGTCCCTTTTTAATGGTTGAGCCAGGCTGCATAGTTCCAGGTGATTCAAGAACAGGGTGGCGAACTGAACTGCATAGCACCTACGGACCAGTCCCTTGGCGCAGGTTCAGCAGCGCAGTCTCAGCTGAGGAGGCACCAGCAATTCCTCAAAAACGGCCTGGAATTCTGCCAGGAATGCGGGAGAGATTGTCTCTGTCCCAGAGCGGGTAGCCCGTCCTTCTCGAGAGGGGCTGATGAAGAATGCCACCGTTGGACCGTTCTGTGAAATTTAGACGGCGTAAGTTCAATGTGCAGGGAGCACTGAGTGATAAAGCCCCTGCACAACTTTTGGTCGCCCATATACTTGGTAGGTTAGAGAATCTCAGCCTTGTTTAGGCGCGCAGGCAGATGACCCGGGGTAGAGGAGAGGTAGCAGGGATCTGTCGCTGTGGTGGTGGCAATCAACTTCTCGCATGCGCTAACTTGTCAAAGTTCTTTGGGAGTACCGATCTGCTGGACCACACGGTGGTAAATCAGCCAGTTAGGTAGCGGAATCTTGGTGGGGTCCATGGCCGTATCGTACACAATCTCATGGTCGGGCAGGCTGGAGGTCAGAGGCATCTAGGTTTCAGGGTCAGAGATGGAGGCAGGAGTCAGGCTGGAGCAGGAGCGAAATTGGGAACAGGTCCGGGGTTACGACCAGAAGTCAATACACGGGAACAAGCAGGGCCGGATTATAGGCGGGGCTCCCGGGGCTAGTTGCCGGATTATAGGCGGGGCTCCCACCATCTTGCCCCCCCAGGGGGCCCCCACCAGATCGCGCCCCCTCCGGGCCTTGACTCCTCAGCCCCACCATCCTTAGCCGTCCGCAAACGCCGGCAACCGCTGACCCGCCTCCCCGCATATCCACCTCATGGCTGCCTGCCGTCCGCCCCGGCGCACAGTTACAAGCCTCTGCCGCCCACCCTTCAGCTTCATGGCCGAGCGTCCTGCGCGCCCGCCACTGTTTCCCGCCTACCTGCACACCCATCCTGCCGCATGGCCAGACCTTCCCGCCGCTCGCAATCCTGCTCGCGCTCCCTCCTCCCCTACCAGAGCAAGCAGCCGTCCTCCGCAAGCCCCCCTCCCCCTACAAGCAGCTGTCCTCCGCTCCCACACCCGCCCGAACAAACAGCTGTCCTCTCTAACTGTCGCCACGCCCCCCCCCCCCCCTGGAATGAGCACCTTCCTCCTCTCCCCCCGCCCGCCCGCTGAAAATGAACATCGGCCTCCGTCACGCTCCCGGCCCCCAACGAGCAGCCCCGCTCGCTCACCCCCGCCTCCCGCCTCGCATCCGCTCCGCTCCCAGCCAAACCCCGCCCCCCCCCCCCCCATACGCGCAACAGCCTTCCTGCGCTCATCCCACTCCCCCACCCCCCTCGACGGAACCAGCCGCCGTCCTCCCGTTGCGCCCGCGCCCCCCCCCTTCCCGAACCAGCAGCCGTCCTGTCCCCCCCCCCCCCATGGACAGCAGCGGTCCCTCCGACCCACCCCCCGTCCGTACCCCCCCCCCCTCCGAACCAGCAGCACTGACCCGCACGCCGAACAAGCACCCCACCGAATACCCACGACACTGGTCACCTAAAGGGTAAGTAACTTACATATGTAATTTATATGCTGTGTGTATATAGGCGTATCATATATTATATACTGTGTAATATTGTATATATATGTATATATGCATATACAGTGTATATGCTGTGTATATGTGTATATATGGTGTATATATGCAGTAATGTATATACTGTGTATTGTGGTAAGATATGTGTATTATGCATATCGTATAATCGTGTGTATATACTGTGGTATACTGTGTGTATATATCATGCTGCATCTACTGTAATATACTGTGTATATTATATATGCATCTACTGTATTATACGTGTGTATATATGCATCTACTGTCTAGATCTGTATAATAATGTGTAGATGAATCTACTGTCTATATATGGTATACTGTTATATGCCTTATCTGTCTATAATTTACATATGTATTTAGACAGCATATAATTTGTATAAGCCTATATATGGTGCAATTTAAATATATATATATATATGATTATGTTTATATGCGCTGTATGTGGTATGTATGTATATGCTCGTATAATGATTTGTGTGTGTATTTCCCGTATGTGTGTGAAAATGCTGTAATACTGAATGTGTCCTGTATTTGCTGGATGTGTTGTATATTCGTATGTATATGCAGCATGTGTGATATATGGTTTTTTATACTGCTGTTATTTATCTGGCTCAGTTTACGTATGTGTAATTATTACTTTGATTGTCTATAATGTGTATGCCGTATGGTAAGATAATAACTGTATGTTGTATTACTTTATGAGTTTGTGTATCATCTGTACTCTGTGTTATGGCTACACATTCACACTACCACTATGGAGGACGCATATCGGGCCGAATAGGTCCTCCATAACGGCAATGGGCGCACGGCGCCCACGGGAGCGGTACGGTGCAGCCGACAACTGCGGCACGTACCGCTCCGTACCCGGGAAAAAGATAGACTGTCCTATCTTTACCCGTAGTACGCGCCGGTGCGCCATAACTTCCTATGGAGAGGGGCGGGGGTGAGCTGCGCTCACCTCCTCCTCCTCTTCCCTCACTGCCGTTGCCCGGTCCGGGCGGGCAACGGTAGTGTTGAATATAGCACATATATTGTATAAAATGTATATGGTTTACATAAGTGTGTGAAGGTGGATATAACATTTGTTATATGTGCGGGACAAGGTGGCTGTATGTAGCTGTGTTATGGGAGCGAGGCGACTGTATGTACTGTGTTACTGGGGGCGAGGAGGCTGTATTGTAGCTGTGTTACTGGGGGCGAGAGGCTGTATGGGCTCTGTTACTGGGGCAGGCTGCTGTATGTAGCTCTGTTACTGGGGGCGAGCGGCTGTATGTAGCTCTGTTCAGGGGCGAGGCTGTGTATGTAGCTCTGTTACTGGGCAAGGCGGCTGTATGTAGCTCTCTGTTACTGGGGCGAGGCCCTGTGTGTATGTGTTACTGGGGCGAGGCGGCAGTGTGTCGCTGTTTGGGGGCGGCGCTGTGTGTAGCTGGTATACGTGGGGCGAGACGCTGTGTAGCTGTTTACTGGGGCGAGCGGCTGTGTGTAATGCTGTGCTTGTTCTGGGGGCGAGGCGGCTGGGTTATAACTGTTAACTGGGGCGAGGCAGGTTGTATGTGCTGTGTTACTGGGGGCCATGGGCTGGCTGTATGTATTTTGTTACTGGGGATGTATGGCTGATGTAGCGTGTGTTACTGGGGATGAGGCGGCTGTATGTAGAACTGTTACGGGTGTTTTTGAAAGGGCGCTGTATGTAGAAGTGTTACTGGGGATGAGGCGGCTGTATTACCGATGTGTTACTTGGGGATGTCAGCTTTTGTAGACGTGTTACGTGAGAGGTGTACTAGACTGGAGCGTGTAGGCGTTTCTGGATTAGCGTTTGTACGGGTCTGATGAGGCTGTTGACTGGTACGGACTGAGGCGGCTGTTTTGAGCAGTGTTACCCGGAGATAAGGCCGTCTGATTTGATGCTGGTTACTGGGAGCGAGGCGCTTAGTACTATGTGTTACCGGGGGAGATGACATGTATCATCGATCTGTGTTACCGGGGAGGAGGCGCTGTATGTAGCTATGTTACTGGGGGCGAGTGCTGTATGTACTTGTTGTACGGGGATAAGGCGGCTGTCTGAGTCTGTGTTACCTGGGGGCCAGTGCGCTGTATGTGCTGTGTTACTGGGGAGAAAGTCATTTAGCTGTGTTTACTGGGGAGGCAGGCGCAGCTGTATGTAGCTAATTGTACGGGGGCGAGGTGCTGTATGGAGCTGTGTTGCCTGGGGGGATCATTATGTATCGGTGACTACTGGGGATAGGCGGTTGATATGTAGCTGTGTACCTGGGGGCATGGCGGCTGTATGTAGCGTGTTATTGGGGGCGAGCGGCAGTAGGCGGTCTGGCGAGCGTGATGCGTTACGGGGTCAGGGTGCTGTATTGGGGTTATGTGGCGAGGCCGGACGTGTACTGGTAGCGGTCGTTACTGTGAGAGCAGGTAGCGGCTGTATGTAGGTCGTTACTGGGGCGAGGCGGCTGATCGTAGCGGTGTATGGGGCGAGGGCGGCTGTTTATGTTTACTGGGTAGGCTGCTTTACTGGGTAGGGAGCGGCTGTATTGTAGCGTGTTACTGGGGGCGAGGCGGTTAGCTTGTTTGGTAGAGGCATTATGTCTGACTCGGGGGTTTATGATGCAGCGTCGGCTAGTTACTGGTGGGTCTGGGGTGTAGCTGTGACTGGGATAAGGCGCTGTTTTGTTAGCTGTGTTACTGGGGGGCGGCGCTGTATGTATGCTGTGTTACTGGGGGGATGCATGATGTAGCTGTGTTCTGGAGGAGCGGCTCAGTATGTAGCGATGATTACTCCGGGGCGAGGTGGCTGTCATATGTAGCTTGTGTTCTACTGGGGAGAGGCGTCATGAGTTTAGCGTGTTACGGGGGGATCCGGCGGCTTAATGCCTGTTGTTACGGATCATATGTGTGTCACTGTGGGCTAGGGCGGCGTCATTAGCTATCGTTACTGGGGCAGGGGCTGTATTAGTACGAGTGATAAATCGAGGGGAGCCCGTAAGCGTGTTACTGGTGGAGGCGCGTTACTAGGGATTAATGTGCGGTGTAGGTCGTCGTTGCTGGGCGGCTGTATGTACGGGGTTTTGGGGGCGAGGCGGCATGTAGTTAGCGGTGTTATTCTGGAGGGCGAGGCCGCTGTATGTACGGTGTTACTGTGGGGGACAGGGCTCTGTATGTAGCGGATGTTAGTGGGGCGCGCGGTGTGTACTGTAGCGTGTTACTGGGGGATGAGGGCTTGTGTCGACGGTTTCGTGGCGGAGAACGGCGCTGGTGTAGCGGTAGTTCTCTACTAGGGGGGCGAGGCGGCTGTAGGTAGCGCTGTTTTGGAGGGGAGGGGCTGTCTGTAGACTGTGTACGGGGTGAGTCGGCAGCTAGTCAGTGACTGGGATGACGGCTGTGTATTTACTGGGGTGCGAGGCGGCTGTAATGTAGCTGTGTGTCACGGCGGTGAAGCGTCTGTAATCGTAGCTGTATCTATGTGGGTTGCGTAGCACTGTATTAGCTGTGTCTTGGGGTATTCCGGCGTTAGTTACGGGCGGCGAGCTCTGTATGTAGCGGTGTTACTGTGGTGGGTCGAGAGATCTGGTCTACTCAAGGTGAGCCTGAGTAGTTGTATGGGCGAGTGCGCTGTATGTATTGTACCTTGAGTGGAAAGGGAAGCAGAGGAGAGGCTTTTGCACCTGCATTCAATGAGGCCGCCGCACCAGTTATTGCGCCCAGGGGCCCCCACCAACCTTACACGGCCCTCGGGACAGTCACAGTAACAGCTGTCCTCTGATGGCATAGAGCGCAAAGATCTGACGTGGGGGATGCTGGAAGAAGCCGGCTTTTAGTGAATAGCGGGAAGTGACCAGCGCCAATCAGTGTGTGCTGGCCTTGAATGTCGCGTGCCGCCGTGTGCTCACCACTAAGGACAGGAATCGAACTCAGAAGTCAGAATCTGGGCCGACAGAAGCAGAGAATCGAGGTCTCAGTCTGGATCCGGTCATGTGTGGCACCATAGTAGTGCGGCTTTCAGCGTGTCTGGCACTGGAAAGCTTACCAGACTCGCCAAAGCCCAGACGTGCTGGAGGGCTGCAGTGATGAGTGACTCCCAGCTCCCACCTGCATCTCTGGAGAGCTCACCAAAGTGATCTGCGGTTCTTCATTTAAGTCTCTCTGAACCAGGCTCTTGTGGCCCCTAGATTGACCGCGTGTTTGGCTGGACTGACCAGTCAGGGCAAAAGTTGGTTCTCATCCCAATATTGCGTTCCATTTATGGGATTATGGAGCCCTGTGGCTCTAAGGAACCTTGATGGTACCGAAATTATTTTGGTAACCATGACATTCTGTCTCTGAGCTCTTGGGTCAGTCCTTAGACCTCATCGTATTCTCAGAGCGCTTGACTGCACTGTGAGCTGTGAGGTCTTATACAGCACAGTGTGCGCCTTTCCTAATGGAGTCCCAATTCAGTTTAATTAAACAGCTGGCCTCCAAATAAGGAGTAGAAACCATCTCAAGGAGGATCCAAGAAAATGACATCAATGTAAGTTTTCTACGAGTTTCCCAGAATGGTCTTGAAAACTTAATGCCCATGTGATATTCAGTGTTATTTGTATAAAAAAATTTGCAAAAATATCTACATTTCAGATTTTTTGTCAATGGGTACGATTGTATATTAACTGCAAAAAAAAAAGAACTCGTACTAATTGGCTGTATGAAAAAAAAACGGTAAAAGGGTACTGAATCCTTTCCCTACCCCATTGTAAACAAGGTGTGTACAATTATATAATAATATAATTATTATTATATTGGTGGTCATAGTTTGAGCCAGGAAATCCTGGTCCTGTCCTTCAGGATACCTCCCCCCTGCATCAGCGCTGGACCACCAGAGGGCAGTGTGCTGCGTCCTATGCCTGGAAGAGCCCCACCATAGAGTCCTGTTTTCCCGGCTGGTGGCGGAAGTGGCTCGCTGTAACAGGAGGCCGCCGTGGATCCGCGTGGACAGGAGACATCGATCAATCAGGGGGGAACCGGGAAGCTCCGCTCCGGCACGCCGGAAAAGTCAGCGTGGAAGGAAGGGACATCGCAGCGGACCCACCCCGAGTGTCACGTCACCGTGAGGCAGCCAGAGCCGCTTCTTCAGCCGCCCTTCCGTGAGACAACGCGCTCAGTGGTGAACACAGGTTAACAGTGATGTGGCACTGTTGCATAGCAGCGCGGCGGCACTTGGGCCTTAAAGGCTGTCCGTTTCATGTTCATGAAGCTTTATTGAGATTATCCAGCTTTAGATGTTCTGGATGGGTTAATGTTTCAGCTTGCTGTCATGAATCACATGCAGAAGTTAAGACCGTCCCTCACCAATCTAAATTATTACATGTACTCATGTATCCTGCACGCTCATCCCTAATTCACAAGGGGCATCACATGGACAGTGTCTTGCTACCTGCTGCCCCCTGAATCTGAAGAATTAGGACCCCTTCCCCCTCGCCTCCGACTAGGGCACCGCTGCGCTGTCTATGGCCAGTCATAATTATTTTGTTTATTTTAGTGCCAGTTAAGGAGAGTATCAGTCCGGCCCGCGGAGGCTGGCGAGGAGTAGTCGTCGGGCCCGCGGAGGCTGGCGGAGGAGTCAGTCGGCCCGCGGAGGCTGGCGAGGAGTAGTCAGTCCGCCCCGGAGGCTGGCGAGGGTAGTCAGTCGTCCGCCTCGGGGCTGGCGAGGAGTGTCAGTCGGCCCGCGAGGCTGCGACGGAGTAGTCAGTCGCGCCCGCGTAGGCTGCGGGAGTAGTCAGTCGGCCGCGGAGGCTGGCGAGGAGTATTCAGAGTCGGCCCGCGGAGCTGGCGATGAGTAGTCAGTCGGCCCGCGGAGGCTGGCAGGAGTATCAGTCGGGCCCTCGGAGGCCGGGCGAGAGTAGTCTCGCCCGACGGTCTTGGCGCGATATCAGGTCGGCCATAGGAGGGCTGGCGAGGATTAGTCAGTCGGCCACGCGGAGGCTGCGAGGACGTGTTCGTCGTTCCGCGGAGGCTGATTTTAATTTTTATGTTTTTAACATACATTCATGGTGTACGTTTGCTAATGGAGGCCAAAGGACTTGTGATCACATGACTTGCTGAGAAGAGGCATGGGTGCATTGGGAGGATAGAATGAGAAGTGGTTGCCAAGCATGACACGGCCCCTCTGTTGACCAGGTATATAAATACCTGATTTCTGTTGATGTAAGGAACGCTGACTGCAATGCGTGATATATTCTTATAAATCCTGTTCATCCTGTGCATGAGATTTGGACTTGGTGACGTCTGCCATACACAGTAACGCTATTCAGGGAAATATGTCCCCACCCCCCCCCATAGTTTATTATGGCCTCTGACTGAAAGTGTTCTGGGATGCAACAATAGTGAGCAGGCAAGAGGCCCAAAGAAGGTTTGTTTCCATCTGCCGTCAAGCTATGGACACTTGAGAAATCAAAAGCTAAGCTTTCCTCCATACAAACTGAACTGTCCTAAACATGATGTGGACAGAACCGAAGCCGTTCTGCAAAGTCCCTGTAACAAATACTTTGATCTGCACTCCACCGTACCACGCTTCTGGAGTCACTGCTAGGTGTTTAGCTCTATATTGTATCTTCTTCTTCTCAGCTCAGAGCACGGCTTGTTTTTGTATCTGTTGCCTTGGAGACGCATAATTATCTGCATCGTTGCAGTGAGCAAAAATATGTCATTAATCAAATTAAATGACGGTACAAACAAACATTTTAAAGGGAAACCTAACATCCAAGCCCCTCCTGATAACCCAGGGGACATTACTCATGATCCAGGTGCGCCAGACGGTGGTATCTTCTTATATGTGTATCCATGCCTCCTTCCTGCTAAAATCTAACTTCTAATTATGCTAATGAGTTAGAAGGGCTCGAAGGATTACCAAGCCCTCCAGGTTGTATTTTACAGGCTGGTTTATTGTGCGGAGCATTTCCCCCCTCCTTCTGCCCTACTAGGCTCATTAGCATAATTTGTGAGAGTGGATTTGCGAAAGGAGTCCTGGATGAACAATATAAGAAGATACCACAGTCCCTATGCTGGACTCATGATTAATTCCAGGGTTTATCAGGATGGTTTTGATGGTTTTGGGTTTTATACTATGGAGTATAAAGGGTCCATAATTCAGCAGCCAGACAGCAGCCAGGGTCTTTTACTTGTATCCTTGTACTATTTCATTGAAAGCCTCCGGAAGTTTGCGGGATGCCTTAGGGTCTTATTACGTTCTCAGTAACCGTTCAGTGATCATAACCCAGGTATGATTTCTTCTAACCCTACGGTAAACGTGACCTGACTGTCGAAAGCTCTAACAGCGGCACAATGTCTCCAGTCGGGTCGTTCTCCTCCGTACAAAAGAACCGGAAGAAGACCTGGAAGAGGATGCGGAATACAGGCTGTACGGCAACGTCAGCCGCCATCCTTCCTGCTGGGTTTGTCCGACTGCAACCAACTAACGTTGGCAAAGTGCAGCAGAATAGCTGGGAGTCCAACTCGCCGCTCATAACGATGTAGAGGGTCAATCCAGAGGGGTTGCATGTGCCGCACTGGTCTGGGTCTAGGTCAATCGCTTCTGAAGAACTGAGGAGTCTGGTTGGAGAATTCCTCTACTGCCGGACTCCATCATAAACGCAGATTTACTGGCAAAATAATGGGGTCATCTCGATGATCCCGATGAATACCCCGACTATTCCCTTATACAATATCCGACCGATAAGTAATCACTCAGAATCCATTTTTTTTCACCAACCAAGTAGCGATGACTGTATCTGTACCATGTGATTGTGGTTAGCATGGATGGCACTATTTTTTTTCCCTGCTCCATAACTGCTGTCTCTTGACACCATATCAATCTGTGCGGTGCTGGGCGGCTGGACCGGTCGGATCCGGCTTCCCAGGGGAACGAGACCGAGACAGATATCTTTGCAGCGCTGGGGGTGTTTTGATCCTCCATTTATGAAGTGTTCGTGATGCTTTGCTGCGACTCCAGTAACGCACTGACATGTTCATGTAAAAACCAAAACAAAACTTACTCTACTGCATCTCGATAAAGAAGTGAGTCTGGCTGGCCACGTGTGTTCTTCGTGACACCCTGAAGCTGTTTGAATCCTGCATAGTCTTTGGCTGCAGTTGCTATCTGGCTGAATCTGGTAAATGAAAGAGGTAATGGGTTGACTTTGTACGTTGTCATGATGACACTATTTACCATTTGCTCTCGCTCCTCCTGCTCTAAACATGCTGCCTGCATATACGACACGTAGCATTAGTCTTCCAGCGGCCTCCTGCTTTATAAATACCTGATACCTGCAAGTAGGGACACTAGTACAATCTGCTCAGCTCCTCCTGCCATCTAATTAAAACATGGCAGCCTTCAGATAAGAACACTATCATTAGCTTGATCAGTCTGCCTCCGCTTTATAACCATGATACACTCAGATAGACAACTTGTTCAATCTGCCTTCAGCTCCTCCTTCCTTCTATTGTTAACATGCAGCCTGCAGATAGGTACCAATCTTTCATACAATCTAGCTCACTTCAGATCTCCTGCTCTATAACATGCTGCCTGCACATAGCCCCTAATGTACAGATCCGCTCAGCTCCTCCTCTCCTAACTGCTGCCTTCGTATAGGAACACTATGCATTATCTGCTCAGCTCCTCCTCTTCTACCATGCATGATGCCTGCATAGGACACTAGGTCATTATCTGCTCATCTCCTCCTGCTCATATCATGCTGCCTGCAGATGCGTACAGTTCTATGCATTTCTGAGGTCTGCCTCCTGCGTCGAATAATAGGGTTGCCTGCAATTCGGACACTATCATTATCTGCTCAACTTGACTATGCTCCTTTGCTTCTATATATGGTGCCTGCAGATAGTGACCTGTGTCAATTCTGGCGAACGCGCCGCGCTAATTACATGCCTGCTTGACATACAGTTGTGTGGAGATGAGGCCGGTGCCTTCGGATATGAGTTCAGGGTCCAACGCCGGGGCGGACTAAGAGGGGCGGTACACATGTCTCTAAGCTTTGATGGACGGTTCAGAGATGCTGAGGGCGGGGATTTCTGGTCTGTGCGCGGGCTGGTGTACAGGGGTCAATACGTGTGGGGCGGCGTGATGGTGGTGGTCTTCGGGGGGGAGCGGGTGGAGGTGGTGTTTGTGGTGTGTCGGGTTGTGTTTCTTGTCCTGCTTCCCGGTCTTCTCACCCCTCTGCAATTCAAATGGTTGCCTGGCAGGATTAAAAAGAGAGTATTGTAGCGTCCTCTCCTTTTCAGGCAGACACGATGAATGACTGGCCCATTGGCACTGCACGAACAAATCAAACAGAACTATTGTTCGTATTGGAAAGATGTATTTGTGCTTGTAATCATCTCCTGCTTGGCTGTGCGCTATAACGTAAGCGACCTGTCTGTGTGGAGTTACCCGTCCACGCTGCAGGTGTACAACGGCTGCTGAGCTAATTCACCGTCCATCTAAACCTAAGTAAGGGGTCAACCGGAACAAAAAGCCATAATGCACAGAAACATTGCATGTTAGCTGTGTGTAATTGTATATTTTACAGAGTGGCTTTTTGTTTGATTTTGTTAAAGATCACGTAAGGCGGCACAGCTCGATGCTATCTCCTCCTAAAGGGCAGCGAGTATGCATGTTTTCTTGATCGCTCACCGCTTACCACCCAGCCGCACATCTACTGCTAATTTTGTATCTCTGAAATGAAAAAAAAAACTCTGGAGAACGAGGTTTGCGGGCACTGGTGGCATTTATAGATCTGCCTTCAGAGTCATAATACGCAACTAGTGACTTTCAGCATCAGGCCAGATTATATATGGTGTCTTTCGTCTGTAGAATATTGACAATACTCATTCCATAATTCTATACCGAACAACTGTGCGACAGAACCCTAATTCCCAGCATCCTGCGATACTAAGAATGCTGGGAGTCCCCTGCCTCTTTGCGTGATACTACTCTTCTCTCCATGCTGAAAAAATCTGATTGGACAAAGACTCCTAGCCAATCATCTATGTACAATATGTTTGTAGTCCTCGGGTCCTGCAACATGTTTCGGCGGGGAAAGCGGGCCGGATACATCAGCAAATTGCACCTACTGGTCGGTCTGTTAACGATAACATTTAAGCACCAGAGTGAGGGATGAGCCTGCGTCCTGTTACCTGCTATCCGCTAGAGGAGAGCTGGCTCTCAAGTACCACTCCTTTAACGGGACTTTCAAATTTACTCACAATGGAGAAAGTTTTTGGAAGAGACTAAGATGAAACTTCACCCCTTTTATTCTTGCACTGTCTATGTCATGTTTTAACCCGCAGCCAGAAGCCACCACCCAACGCTGACATGGCTAGACCCTGCTGAAGGATGGTGCGTTGGCCCTGTTTCCCTTAGGCACCTGTGTGACCTGTCTAATGGTGGAGGGAGGAGAGGGCTGCCATATTGCTATGATCCATGTTAGGGGAGGACTCCTTTGTACAGCAGATAGTCATGTATGTCTGCAGTTACCTTGTATCTGCTGCTGGAAGCAACCATGGAGCAGTGGAAATCACCTCATTCACTGGTGTAGACGGCTGAGCTCTCTGCCCCCTGTCTCACTTCCTATTGGCTGCAGTGTGTCAGGTGATCTCTGAGTGGAGAGAAGCTGTGAGCCCGTGGAGTGATCTGTAGTGCAGAGCAGCTGGGGGAATGTTTGTGCGCAGACTCGGCCAGATCAGCTGTTTCTCAGGACGGGACACAGCTACCACTAGGGGGCCCCAGCAACCAGGACAAAAGGAGTTATCTCAGTAAGCCTGCAGATTTTGTAATAAGTGTAAATGGTGAAAGTACTTGTCACAATGCATTGGACCCTATTACAGCCATTTGCTATGGTGACCCAACCCCTTTAAGTTTTCCCTACAGACATGTTTATCCTCATGTTCGGCTACAGTGACTATTCATCGGGCATGTGAGTGACTGTCAATGTATTCCTTGGAGCAGGTTCGCACTAGGTGGCGGTCATGTAGGGATCGCTTCAGACGAGAAGTTGCAATAAATGAAAAGAGTGGCTCCTCCCCGTCTCGCAAAAGGCCTTATCAACATTTTGAGGAATTACTTTTTCTCTTACCAACTCGTACTCTTCGGCCGTAAGGTTTTTTTCGAAATATGATGATTTTGTATTCATGTATTGAAAAATGTTATGTCATTGTCTTTGCACAAAAATATGAAAAAAAAAAAAAATTATAGATGACCAAGTATACTGGGAATGGCTCGTTGCTTGGACGAGTATTTCCCCTGCTTGAGATTTAACATTTAATTATGGAAACACAGAGAAGAAAAGTAAAGAATACAATGAAATCATTGTACACAGGATCATTGAAGTGAAGAACACAGTGAAAAAACACAGATTAGAACACATTGCAGATGTTACAAACATCTGCTAATTTATCGGTATACACGCGTGCCAAATTATGTGTGAAGAACACTCTGCTGTTGTCTGGAAACATCTGCAATGTGTTCTTAACACATATTGTTCTTCATATCCTATTGTGAAGACCACCATTTGGCACGCGTGTCTTTGGATAAGTTAGCAGATGTATGGAACATCTGCAATGTGTTCTTCGTTAGTGTTCTTCTTTCAATGTGTTGTTTCAGTTCAAAATGCTCGAGTCTCCCATTGACTTCAATGGTGTTCGTTATTCGATATGAGCACTCAAGCATTTTAGTGCTTCATCATCTCAAGTTTAAATGTATTTATTTACAAAAAGAAATGAATTTTAAAAAATTTTAAGAATGTAGAACGAAATTAATGCATCTTAATATGAAAATTTACAGTACAATAATCAAAAAATTTTATTTTTTACTAAACCCAAAAAACATCTTAGGACTCAAGGAAACATTTCAAAAAATCAAGCACACGAACATCTGGATACAGATGACCAGACAATGGAGCAGAGGCACACATCTTTGCTTGAAGATGCACATGGAACAGATTCACAAACAAACGTGGAAATTAACGACTCTCCACCAGGACCACCACCCATCAACACCAGGCAAACTCGAAGAAGGGCAGCACGTGTACAGTCAGATCCAATAACTGCTATTGAACATGAGGCAGTAAACATGATGCGTCGTGCAGGGTCACAAGACATGTATGATGGGTTGGGTGTTGTAGTAGCGGGCCAATGCAGACGCTTCCCTGCTGGGAAACACAATTTATTTATTGCTTATGTCATGACTGTGGTGGAATTGTTTGACAATTGTGATATGTTGCCTACTATTGATGTTTTAGTCAACAATTTAAAAGACTTATTGTGTCCAAAAACAACAACCACACAACCATTACAGATTAGTCCAACTACTAGTCTTGAAGCATCACCTCCAAAAAAAAAACAAACATGTACACAAACAGAAACTCAACAAACTCATGCATTGCCAAGCACATCATATTCCGAGGATCCAAATAGTTCCTATCTCCGAATGCTGCTTTCCGATTCGAGCCCATGGAGGCAGCAAAGGCTACATGAAGATTTGCAGACAGTGGGGCAGATTTACTTACCCGGCCCATTCGCGATCCAGCGGCGCGTTCTCTGCACAGGATTCGGGTCTGGCCGGGATTTATGATGGCAGTTCCTCCGCCGTCCACCAGGTGGCGCTGCTGCGCTGAAAATCATCTCAACGCGCCGGAATGCACCACCTCGGACCAGGTGAAGGTAAGCGCTTCCCAAGCGACACTTTTCCGGTTTTTAAATGCAGCGGTTTTTCCGAATACGTCGGGTTTTAGTTCGGCCACGCCCCCCGATTTCCGTTGCGCGCAAGCCGGCGCCGATGCGCCACAATCCGATCGCGTGCGCCAAAATCCCGGGGCAATTCAGGTACAATCGGCGCAAAATGGAAATATTCGGGTAACACGTCGGGAAAACGCGAATCGGGCCCTTAGTAAATGACCCCCAGTAACTGCATTGCCAGCCTCAACATTTTCCTTTTCACCATCACATAATCCAACTCAACCCCATGACCTAACGCGACGCAATTAGCAGTCTTTATTGGTACAGTTTCCGTTTTATTGTTATTTAACCAAGTTTACATTTTTTATAGTCAAGCCATTATAATACAGGCAGATGTTGTTCACCCAGTCTGTTTATAATGCAACCCAAGTGAAAAGGGGGTTAGCCTATGACCATGCACATATGCATTTACCTTGAGACACATGCAATGTGGCTATTTGTCACATGCATATCCCTGTAAGCACTTATGCCATTTGTCCAAATGCGGCCACCTTTGCACTTGTTGCATTATAAACTGCCTACAAGCAGAACATGTGTCAGCGGCTTTAACGGTCCGGTCCTAATGAAATGCTGGTGCACAGGGGGCGTCAATACTTACAAGCCTTTCCAGGCAAATGCATGTGATCAATATGGCATTTGCAGAAGTGTACCTCAAAATGCATTTTTGGAAAGGAAAAGGACCGTCCCCTGTGCGCTAGTGTTGCATTATGAACGGACAGATACCGGAACGTGTGACCACGGCCTTACTTGCTGGGTTTAAGCATAATCCAATTTTGTACAATGATGTTTTACGTTAATTTTAATATTTAACAAAATATAAATTAAAAAAAAAAAAAAACGGTTCTAAGAGATCCAATGGATCATATTGTGTTTGAAATGTTAAACACATTTTGAAAAAAATTTTGTTTTAAAAATATACATTTGTTCAACCCGTTTGAAAAAAAAAAACGGCTAAAGCAACATAATGGGGCAGATTTACTTACCCGGTCCATTCGCTATCCAGCGGCGCGTTCTCTGTGCTGGATTCGGGTCCGGCCGGGATTTAATAAGGTAGTTCCTCCGCCGTCTACCAGGTGGCGCTGCTGCGCTGAAAAGCATCTGAACGCGCTGGAGTTCACCGGCTCGGGCTGAGTGAAGGTAAGCGCATCCCGAGCGACACATTTTCCGTTCTTAAATGCAGCGGTTTTTCAGAATCCGTCGGGTTTTCGTTCGGCCATGCCGACTAGAGATGAGCGAACATGCTCGTCCGAGCTTGATGCTCGGTCGAGCATTAGGGTACTCGAAACTGCTCGTTGCTCGGACGAATACTTCGCCCGCTCGAGAAAATGGCAGCTCCCGCCGTTTTGCTTTTTGGCGGCCAGAAACAGAGCCAATCACAAGCCAGGAGACTCTGCACTCCACCCAGCATGACGTGGTACCCTTACACGTCGATAGCAGTGGTTGGCTGGCCAGATCAGGTGACCCTGGGATAGACTAGCCGCTGGCCGCGCTGCTCGGATCATTCTGTGTCTGGATGCCGCTAGGGAGAGAGCTGCTGCTGGTCAGGGAAAGCGTTCAGGAGCAGGACTCACAGGCTTTCTCTATGAGTGGGTGGATGAAGCAGGACTCACAGGCTTTTTCTATAAGTAGTTGGATGAAGCAGGACTCGCAGGCTTTCTCTATGAGTGGGTGGATGAAGCAGGACTCACAGGCTTTCTCTATGAGTGGATCGATGAAGCAGGACTCATAGGC
Organism: Engystomops pustulosus; assembly: GCA_019512145.1. Lineage (NCBI taxonomy): Eukaryota > Metazoa > Chordata > Amphibia > Anura > Leptodactylidae > Engystomops > Engystomops pustulosus. The sequence goes on from CM033651.1 coordinate 7,098,051, forward strand.
TTTCTCTATTAGTGGGGGGATGAAGCAGGACTCACAGGCTTTCTCTTTGAGTGGGTGGATGAAGCAGGACTCACAAGCTTTCTCTATGTGTGGGTGGAGGAGCAGGAATCCTTAGATTTTCTCTATAAGTGGATGGGGGTGCAGGACTCTTGACACTGATGGGAGATGATGAACATTTCTCTTTAGGCTACAATTATACAGCCAGGAGCCCGGAACAGATCCCGGGTGAGCAAAGGGCTGGGAGGAGGACTGAGGGGGAGTGAACGCTCCTCACCCCTCCCTTCTCTATTGAAAGACGAGCGGCCTGGCTCGGACACGGAGCAGTGAGATACCGCATGCACATGTCACAGTAATGGGGTGCCATAGATCTTAATGGGGGGCATGATCTGGCGCAAATTGTGTGAATTGGGCCTTAGTTGTAGCTGTTGTGTCTGTATGAGCACCCACCAATAATATGTTGACGTATCTGTGTACAGTTTTATGGTATTGACTTTATAGGGTTGCACACTTTTTGCCTCACAGCCCATTTAGTCGTTGCAGGACGCTAGCGTCACGCTCTGCGTTGTAACAGGACTGAAGCTTTTACTCGAGTTCAGCGGCTTAAACAGTTCTTTTCGGATCCTCTGGCCGGACATATTCTTTTTCTTTTTTTGATATTTTTTTAACTGCTCTTGGAAATCTTTGTGGACCATTTTGACATAACCTTGCGGTTCACACAGATGCTGGAAGAGGGGAAAAAAATAATAATTTTAACTCGAAATTACAAAAATAGACGGATTTACATTGTGAATTATTTGTAAAAGTTTTTTTTAACCCTTATTCAACACCCCCCCCCTGCCTTGCAGAGCTTACCACCGACATTGTAGCCAGCAAGATCTTTACCGTGTTCCCTGAAATCACATTTTATATTTATGTAAATTAGGCAAAAGTGATTCAAGTTGCCCTCCAGGCTGGTGCTTCACTGGCTAATTCTTGCCCCCCCCAACTGCAGCACTTTTTTCACACCCCCGACTCCTCCAGCACTTCCTCCTTGCAGCTATACTCACCTCTCATATGTGCAATTCTTTTGTAGTAGTCAGAAGAGTGTGAAGGAGAAGTAGTGAAGTGAAGGAGAAGTACAGTCTGCAGGGACACTCTGTAGACCATCACTGCAGAGCTGCAACCACTCTGTCCAGCCCCTGATTAATATTTTACGAGCTAAAACCTCAAAGGGAACCTATCAGTTAAAACTACCACACACTAACTAAACATATCTCTGAAAACATCTCTATTACACAGCAGTACAACTATCCTTATATTGTTCCTCTCCATGCCTCTAAATTTCCACAGCCCATTCATAAAGTTGACTCATCCATGACCATCCATGCAAATAACCTAATGTGAGTCCGTTCATCATCTTTCCTCTGAGCCGAGTCCGACATATTCATGTTTTTCTAGCTCAGTACTCACTCCCTCAGCAATAAGAGAGACATTGGTTGTGTGACGCGTCGAAGAGAATTCCTGAGGGAGCGGATAATTAAGGAGCAAGCTCTCTCTCTTTCCTGAGGGAGGGGTGAATGATGTAGTAGAAGTGAGTTCACTGTCCTGAAGGGAAGGTAGGTCCCTTCAATCTGGAAGCTGGAGGCCCAGCTGAGCTGGAAGAACATGAATATGCTTAGATGGTGAGTCAACTTTATGTACCGACTGTGGAACGTTACAGGTATGGAGAGGAACAATATAGGGATAGTTGTACTGCTGTAAAATAGAAGTTTATAAATATACTGTATTTTTCAGACTATAAGGCGCACAAAAATATAATCAGGTGCGCCTTATATATGAACCTAGACATTTTAGCAGGCATTTATTGATGGTGCGCCTTATAATCCAGTGCGCCTTATAGTCAGAAAAATATAGTATGTAAGTGTGGGTTAGTTTAGCTGACAGGTTCCCTTTGATATCTGTGGGAGTTATCCAAGGCTCAGCCAGCTCTCAGTCCTCAGCCTTGTCTGCTACCAGATACTGCACCACCTACTGTAGCACTGGTGTAGGATTCCTGAACTGGAATAAAGAAGTGTGAAATGTGAACCATCTGCCTCCATGTATGTCCCCGGCCTAGCCGCATTTACCTTCTTGGGCTATATGATCCACTTGAATAACTGCGTCTATTTTACAATGTAGTTTCTTTTTCCTGCTCGGATTTTACAGGTAAAACAAGTGATGTCACCCTTCTAGGAATATGGAGTATCCCAGTTCCATGGTGAGTTTCCTAGGAACTGTCCTGTTTCCATTTTTGTGGAATTTCCTGTGTTTTAACAGGATTTCCAGACTTGTTTTTTAATTGTCTGTGTTGGGACCTTCCAGTTTTGCCTCTTAGTATTGGATTTGGAGGTGATGTTAACCTGCCTGTGAAAAGACCATCCTGCCATTAGTGGGTCCACTATCTATTGGTTTATTCTGGGGAACCAGCACGAGAATCGGAGCAATACACTGCATAAGACCGTGCCATGTTTAAGGGTTAGCCTGCACCACTAAACCCAGCACTATTCAGGTTATGCTCTCTCCGCCTCTGATGGCTCGGCTGTAAGTGCATGCTTCAACCAATCAGTGGCCTCCTCGGACCATGGTAAGTCACTTGTGATGTAAGATTTTGTATTCCTGCCTTGTCCCTGGATTTCAAAGTGTGAATCAGTTCATTTGTGAAGGTACTGTGTGCGGGAACGTTGCCGAATTAACATGGAGGGCCTATGCTATGGTTAGGACACCAATATCCTTTAATAACCCCCTATTATGTGATACTTACTTTCAATATTTCATAGAATTCCTTATATCCACCCTTTAAGAGGTAGAGCTCTGGGTAGTATAGATGTGGATACAGGTTTGCTTTCCTGTCAAGGTTTCTTAAAATCCGACACCTATAATGAAGAAACAAAAGAAGACGATGTAAAACTGACCCTACAAAACGGACAGATGTCGGCTATTATGACCCCTCCACCCACTACCACCTCATATATATGAGGATTAGGCTCAGCAGGCTCAACATGTGTCCTGGCAGAGAGGAGAAGTGGGTTATCCTCCAAAATCAAATTGACTGGGCAATTAAAATCCAATGGTCTGATCATTACCTTCAAGTCAGGAGGCCCCACCGAAATCAGCTGGTCCTCCCATGTGTATGGTGTGCAACTTATGGAGCAACGTATCACCACTGTCTTTTTTGTCCATTTATGCTTTACCAACAACTATGGGTCCCCTACCGGTAAGACCCCACTATTGTTATAATTACGGCATCGGTCATCGGTTATACGCACAGTTTGGGAGCTCTTTCAGAGGAGAATTCACAATGAAAGATGACAACTCTTCTGCCCCGGGAAAGCGAAGGGCTCCTGAGAAAATATTCTGAGATTTGGTCTTCTCTATATAAATTCATGGCCCCCTGCAAAGTTGTAGATAACAACATAAGGTGTTCTATTCTCAATGACCAGGCTTAAATTTGTTGACCAGAGAGTTCATGATAGGAAATCATGATAAACCAGGGACACTTACTCATTGATCCCGGCCCCGTGACTGTGGTAATCTTCTTATATTTGTTATCCATGTCCTCCTGCCTTCTAAAATCAACTTTTATAATGATGCTAAGGGCTCTGGATGGTGTTTCCAGAGCCCCTCAGTGCTGTAGCTTCACAGGCTGTTACAATGAGCACAACAGGTCTCCCCTCGCCCTGCTGCTGCTAGATTACACAGGCAGAGGGAGGAGGTAGAGAGCAGGGGATTGGGTGAGGCATGTTCTGCTCATTGTAACAGCCTGTAAATCTACAGCAGTGGGGCTCTAGTAACCCCCTTTAGGCTCATTAGGATAATTTTAAAAGTTAATTTTAGAAGGAAGTACCTTGGCTGTGGTAATATTCTTATATTTGTTATCCATGGCCTCCCTTCTTGTAAAATTGATTTTAGAAGGCAAGAGGTCATGGATAACACATATAAGAAGATTCCCACAGTCCCGGTGCCGGGATCTATGAGTAATGTCCCGGGTTTATCAGGATGGATTTTGATGTTAGATTTCTTTTAAGTAACTTCATAAGGTAGTGATTTGAGTTTACCCTTATGTGTCCTCCAGCATATTCATAGGGATAGCGACAGTCCACAAGAGAATACGTCTGTACAACGTCTGTGTATCCTCCTCCAAGTAGATGCGCTAGCTGTATATAAAAGATCAGAGGTTAAAAGATTGGGGAAGCAGAATTTCATAATTCATTTCAGGACTTATCTACCATTAGGAATCCAACACTGAGATGATCCCCTGGGTTTGAAGTTATACAGTTTAACATAATAGGCGCCTGGACTATGTGCAGTTCCCTAATATACCCCACATGTTATTCTGACTTCTGTTGAACATAGACTTGGGCTGTTCCAGGTATGAAAAACTTCTATTCATCCTAAAACCCGCAGCCTACATGCTTTGGCCGGCTGGTTACTTTGTGGAAGCTGCAGTCATGTTTGTTTTTGCAAAATAAAAAGTACAAAATGTACTGTAAATGTTTGATATTTAAAGGGACTTCTCAGCCTTAAACTATTACCTATCCTCAGGACACATCATTAATATCAGATTGGTGGAGGGCCCATAACAAGGACCTCCATTTGTCACATGATTTGTTTGCAGGTCAGTCCCATTCTAGTTTCATTTTACATTTCATGATGGTCTAGGTTGTAAAAAATGAGGGACTTCAAAAGAACATATCATTTAAAAGGACCCACACTAACTAAACATTTTGGAAGACTGCTATTGTACAGCAGTACAACTATCCCTATATTGTTATTCCCCATACCTGAAAAGTTTTACAGTTCATTCGTAACGTTAACTCACCATCTATGCATACACCTGTTCTTCCAGCTCAGCAATGCCTCCAGCTTTTTGATTGCCTAGTGTCTTTCTTTCTCTTCAACCAAGTGAACACAGCTCTGCTACATCATTCTCATGCTGGCTGTGTGACTAAGTGATGTGTCATTCGCGAATGAGCCGGCTCTTGTTCGTGAACGGTGGGAGTCAGCTCTCGTCAGTGAACCGATGGCTCACTTAATCCCTCCCTAAGTGGCTCAACACTCCCCCTTTAACCAGATACAATCGGGTTAAAAGTGGTGTGGGGTGATTGACTGTCCTGTGGCTCCCTATTATATATTTATAGGGAGCCGTTCAGGAGCCAGAAGACTCTTCTTAGTGAGCAGAGCCTAATGAGCCAGCTCACCAAGAAGAGCCGTAATTCCCTATCACTAGAGTGACTGCTGGGGAGAATTCCTGAGGGATGGGTGAATGGGGGGGGGGGGGGTTGAGAGAAAGGCTGGCCTTATGTGATTGGCTCAAGAGAGATCAGCTCACCCTTCCCTCAGGTATTCTCTTCAGCGAGTCACACACCACGCCAGCCTCTCTTATTCCTGATAAAGGGGAATGAGCTGGAGGTGTGACTGAGCAGGAAGGACATGAACATTCTGGATACAGCTCAGATGATCAGATTCACATGGGATCTTTTGCATAGATGGGGAGTCAACTTTACAAACGAACTGTGAAACTTTTCAGGCATCAATGTAAGGATAGTAGTACTGCTGTATAATAATAGTTACAAAATAATGTTTAGTTAGTGTGGGTTTAGTTAGATTCCCTTTAAGTAATTTCCAGGTCTTCCAGGTTTCCCAGTTACTTCTAAATTACCGGCAAAGATGAAACCCCTATTGTCATGTGTTCCTACACCTTTATTTGGTTCTTCAGACATTTCCCAGCAGTGGTGAGATTTTATCTGCCCTCTTGGGTATGTCTCACATGAAAGGTGAACAGCTCCAGCCTCCATTCACACTGAATAACTACTATGAGATGGGAGCAAAGACTGGGCTGTGAGTAGGTGCTACATATGGAGGTATGTGGCTGAAGTGGGCTGTGTCTGAGGGAGGGAAGCAGCAGGATTTCCTGTATCAAACTGAGCAGTCTCTTGTGAGACAGTAGGGAGAAAGAGAGTGTGGCTGAGGGAGGGAAGCAGCAGGACTTGCTGTATTAGACTGAGCTGTCTGCTTTGAGATAGGAGGGGACAAAAATGAGGTATCTTGCAGCTGAGGTTCCTGCATGAGGGGAGAGGAAAGACTGGGCAGTGAGTAAGTGCTACAAAGTGTGTGGCTGAGGTGGGCTGTGTCTGAGGGAGAGAAGCAGCAGGACTTGCTGTATGAGACTGAGCTGTCTGCTGTGAGACAAGAGGGTTATGAATGAGGGAGGCGAGCAGAAAAAAATTACTTGACCTTGCAGCTGAGGTGCCTGAATGAAGGATGAAAGAGAGTTTAATGATTTTAGTAGGATGAGTTATTGGATTGCAAGGGGCTCTTCTGGAGGTTATACACAATTACTTAGGATCACTATCTATACTAGGGTGCATTAATGTAATGTCTTACAAAAAATAATTGGCTTTATAACGTACTATATTTTGTCTACTTACTGTGTCACACGTTATATATTTCAGGTCCTGATGATTGCCCCTCTCTACAGGTAGGCTGTATGGCTGCAAAATATACATTGCCTTTTATTACTTATATAGTAAATTGTAATGCATTCTGCTATCATTTATACAAGTTATCCTACTGTATCACACAGGATAGGCTTTAGCTGATACTTGATTGGGGTTAGTAGACTTCCCTTGGGTGTTGTGCCGCATAGTAAGCCTAAAAGCGCTCTACACAGGACATCTGTCATGCACAACTTGCAATTTGTTTCTCTTATTTTGTCCTTCTTTGCAGTTTAGGACAAAGAGTCACATACTTTTGAGAAATCTCCTATAAGGTTATCACTTTCATCTTCCACTTCATTAAGAGTTGAACTGATGTTATCCATCTAAAGAAAATAGTAGAAAAAAATGTCCATTATATTAGTTACACAGTATAATATTGATTCACGCCAGTGGTAAACCCGCCGTATGTACCAGAATAATGGATGAAATGTCCCTATATTTCATCCACACGCTGTAAACACATCTGCAGTGCAAACTGAGCTGCACTTTAGATTTTTAACCCAAAGTATCCCAGCTTAGAGCTAATTCACACAGCGGTTCTGGAGGCACGGTGATCTGGTCGCATGAATTGGGACCAGATCACGGCCTCCATAGACCTCTGCGGCTGCGGTGACGGTGAGCACACGTCGTATCACAGACACTGTAAAATATTGGACAGATATAGGTGTGGCCGCTCATCTGCCAATGGAGGGAGGAGGGGTAAAGAGGGCTCACCCCTTCTTCACCGGGCCCTGTGATCCAGTCCGGATGAGAACACGGCCATGTGGATGTACCCTTATGCTCGAAGTTTTCCTAGCTGGTTTTAAAGGGACTCTGCCACCTCAGGTAGAGTCTGAAACAGGCTTTATGAAATTTCCTCTTTTATGTTAAATATCACATTATAACCTATAAAAAATAGCCTCCAAAACCATATGTAAATGAGCTTAAAAAGAGTCACTTTTTGCCTGTGAGGAGTCACCTGAGACTGGAGGTATCATAAAGATTATCATCTTTACAATGACACAGAAGCACAGCTCCAGATGGTGTCTGAAACGGCGCTCTCCCTCCAGCCCCTAAAAGTGGGGGGTCTCATATCCCCTTTTACCCCATAAAAAAATGAATAATGTTACCGAAACCCTCTTGGTGCCAGAACATTCTGTATTTTCTGTCTTGTCTTTCTCGTGTTTGTCTTTTTCCAGTCTCTGGTTGAGGTCTTCTGTAAGAAGCTCTGGGCTTTGGAACAAGTCTAAAAGCTTCAGGCGAGATTTTTTCTGGATCCACATGAAAATAAAATAAAAATAGAGCGGTCAGAAGGTAAAGCTCACACTGGCCTTTGCTATACAAGGCCATTCTCGTTGATAATCGGGTCATATTGTACCTTTCTCGTGTCCTTGTGTCGTCCGTTCGCCTGTTCTCGTGCATTAACTTTCCTTTGGACCTTTTTCTAAATGCAAAATTAGGATTTGATTTAAAACTTTGGCTGGAGATGATTTCTCCTGATATATCAAGCACAAAGCACCAACACTCACCGGCTTGTAGATGCTGGACTGAAGAAGAGAATCGCTGCAACATCAATAGGAAAAGCCTTATTATGGAACATAACTTAGACGGTAGATACATCGCTTCATCCGACAGACAACTTTCTTACCTTGTATTGCAGACACGGGGTTTTAAAACTGGAGTCAATTCACTTGGGAAATCTAAAATAGAGTCATACATATTAAAATAGTATACATTTTTACTAACTATATTGGCACGTGCATCACAAACCTAAATCCAACACCCAAATCAAGGTTAAATAGTGCCAAAGAGGTGTTGATATGACACCAAGCTGGCAGTAATGATTGATGTGTGTTAGTAGCTGGACCCCGTAGCTATTGCTTGAACATCTGACTGTCAGCTCCTTCCTCCCAAGTCACATAGGTTAGGGGGTCCAGCTACTGTCTTGATAAAGTCAATTGAATTAGAGGAAACCATCACCATGAGATTATGTAACCCGGAGTAGCAACAGATTACTGCAGCATAGAGCTCACACGCAGCGTAGTAACAGTGCATGCTAACAACATGGCAGTTATAGCGGATGAGACAGGAAACCATCAGATATGGATATCGGATATAATAGATGCAAAAGTTACTAAAAAAATAGATGACAACATATACAGTAATTGAAGAGTGAGTACAACAGTTTTTTTTTTGCATTAGTTGTAATCCTTAATATATGGGAGTCCAATGTCTGTTTCCTGCAACTGGGATCCCTAATCTTCTGTTATTTGCAAGGAAACCCGACAGTGAGCTGTCACCTAGCCTGCAGCGCCACCACATGGTACATGAATGAAATGTGCTTAGCCCTCCAGGGCTTGCACTGTCTTGTTACTGTGCTTTACAGTGAGCTTTATAACCAGAGCAAGAGACTTGGGCCATAGGATATTGCTCAATAGTAGACACATATCCATCATCCATTAAATAGGGGATAAGTATCTAATAATTATCTGACCAATGGTACCGCCTGCGATCAGGGGAGACTAAAATGGGTCTGTAACAGGGGTAAGCAAAAAGAATTGTAAATTGTAGTGTGTAGTACTTACCCTGCTCTGGCTTCTGGTTCCAGTGATGCTGAGGTTATCTGGTACCCAAACTCTTTGCTGGGCCAGAAGTGCGGGGTCATTGGGCCCTCTGCAGCCAATCAGTGTTTTGGCACTAAGTGTGACAGCAAGGGGAGTCCTAGAGGCCATTATTTGGCTGCAGCCATAACCTCCTGGGGAAAGGGGACTATCAAGATGCTGAAGCATTTGAAGTACATTTTAATTTTTTTTTAAACCTTGTCCTGGCCCTGTAGGGTTTCCCAGGATTCCTGGACTGACAACTTGCTCTCCATTCACTTCTGCGGAACCTCCAGGAATGATTGCTTCCTGTCTAGTGAGTCCTTTGTGACTGTGTAGCGAACATTGTAGCAATCTAGCTGGATAGATTGGAGATCTGTATAATCATCATTAATGATGATCAATACAACAGTTTTTATAATAAGTAGCGGAGCTGTGTGGATTGTACACTCTTAGCTATGAACACATATGTTGCTCACTGCAAGCAAAGATCTTGACTATGAGCAAATGAAGATTTAAAGTCACCATATTTTACCACATTAAACTACTAGTCCCCTCAGGTAGTGGCTGAAATATCTTCTCTATAATTCCCTCTTTTAAGTGAAATCGCACCTGTCGGCCTATAAAAATCTCTTGAAAGTCATGTGACAATGTGCAAAGAAGAGCCATATTTTGCCTGAGACAAGCAAAGTTTAGAGGCTGCAGGGAAGGGTCACTTCTGCTCTACACTACCTAGAAATATTTTGTTGTCCAATTAAAAATAAGAATCTCATCTTTTTGTGGTTCTGGGATCTACAGAAACAAATATACAGACAGTTAAAAACGTAGCTGGAAATGTGAGCTGTAGATAAAGATCCAGTTCCTCCTGCCTCTTTCCAATGTCTTTTTTCTCTGGTTCTGTAGATTACAGAGACACAAGCCAGATGCAATCTGAAGATGAGATTCGGGTCTTTAAAATGACACCATAATCTTTACCGTTTTCTTAGGTACTAAAGAATCGAAGATAGAAGTGACCCTCCTCCCGCATCCTCTAAACTTGACTCATCTCCGGCAAACTCATTGTCACATGTTTTTGGAGGAGATTTTTCATAGGTAAACTTGAGAGATTTCTTATAAAAGAGGACATTTTAGAAAGGAAATTTTATCCCCTACCTGAGGGGGGTGGGAGTTTAATGGAGTAAAATATGGTAACAGGTTCCCTTTAAGGAATTTTCCACAACAATTAACCTAACTAGTATCCTCATTGATCTTCTGCATCTGTCAATACACCGATAAGTTGGCGTTTTGGCTGATCTATGGAAAAATACAAAATCCCTTTCATTAGAAAGTTGCATAACATTTCATTATACAGCAATTTATTTACACAAGACAGGGAAACCCTTTATTGAAGCGACTCATTCTGTAGGCAAACATTTGACTCAAGGACACAAGCCAGGACAGCGATGCCACCACAATGTCCTGGCAGGACAGTCAGCAGACGTGACATACACTGACTCCTCTAGGACTCTGTTGCTGGGCTCTGTAGCGCTTGGTGACACAGTGTGTGGCCGCTTGTCACCAGGATTTCTTTGTGTGGGGGAGTGATGCGGCTGACCTGAGAGTGCAGCAGTTCCCATGGCAGTCTCTTGTGAGCTTGGTGTCTCTGTGGGGCTTGAATGCTGAGAGTCAGGGGATAATTTCAGCTTTCTCCTGATGCTGAGTAAAGATAACAAAGGAAATCAACCAGATATTGTTGTGGGTTAAACCCAAACCTGTGGCAACCATCCACATAGAAATCAACCCAGGCGTGAAACCACAGTATGTATCGCGGTGCATTGTTTGTTTAGCACAAAAGAAAGGTATTAGAATTTCCTCTAACTATAGGATTGTAGTTGAGACTCATTTTTTGCGAATATCTCATCTTATTCTAAAAAGACTGGATGGCGAAAGGTGTGTTAAACGAAAATGACAGTGACCAGATTGAATGTGTTTATATATAATATATAATAATAATAATCTTTATAAACTTTACAAATATAAAAAAAGCAGCAACTTTGTTTCCATTCTGTTACAACCCCAGACTGAAGAGTTGTTCTTCTACAAGGTCCTGCACAAACTTTTATAGATGATAACCCTTGACTAATAAAGTTGGCGTTTCTTCACGTTTTGATTTCGTGCAACTTTTTATAACAGAAACACTTGACTAAAACCGACATTGTGTTCTGGAGTCAAGGCATGTTTCTCATTAGGATGAAAATTGTGACACGCTTAGAGCCCCCATGTCAGCACCATTCAATTCCGGAAGAACGTGAAGGCAACGAATGGTGGTAGATATGGGATGATATAGATAGATAGATAGATATCTCGATTAGATCTGATATGAGATGATAGATATAGTAGTAGATAGCATAGATAGATATAGGATAGATCGATAATGTAATGAGTATTTGTAGATGATAGATAGCATAGCTAGAGATATACGTAGATAGCTAGATAGATAGATATGATAGTAGATGACTACGATAGATAGATAGATAGATAGATAGATAGATATAGATAGGTAGAAGATGATAGATAGATAGATATCTTCCTTCCCCGTGGACTTTGTATATAATGATGGGGCCGATGCTAGTTCAGCAGCACAGTTCTATGTTATTAATTATTTTAATCTGTTCCTTATAAGAATTGCTGACCATGTATATAAGCCGTCTTATACCTACTTGGTGTCACCCTTGTCAGATGCTGCCGGTCATGACTCGGGTAAGCTCTAGTGTCACCCTTCCATCCTCATAGACTGTGAACAAAAAGCTCTGTTGTCCCGCTGACCCTGTCCAAGTCTCCCCCTCACATAGCTGAGAACTCTTGTGTCACCCCCCTCATCCTCATAGACTGAACGCTCTTGTGTCACCCCCCCCCTCATCCTCAAGACTGTAGCTCTGTGTCCCCCCTATCCTCAAGACTGTAGCTATAGTGTCCCACCCTCATCCTCATAGACTGTAAGCTCTTTTGTCCCCCCCTCATCCTCATAGACTGTAGCTCTTGGTTGTCCACCCCCGTCATCCTCATAGACTGTAGCTCTTGTGTCCCCCCTCAATCTCCTCATAGACTGGTACGTTTCTTGATGTCACCCCCTCACCCTCAAGACTGTAAGCTCTTGTGTTACCCGCCCTCATCCTCATAGACGTAAGCTTCTTGTGTCAACCCCCCATCACTCATAGCTGTAAGCTCTTGTGTCCACCTCACCCTCCCCTCATCCTCATAGACTGTAAGCTCTTGTGGTCATCCCCCCCTCATCCTCAAGGACTGTAAGCTCTTTTGTCCCGCGCGCATCCCCCTCATAGACTGTAAGCTCTTGTGTCCCCCCCTCATCCTCATAGACTGTAAGTTCTTGTGTCACCCCCTCATCCTCATAGACTGTAAGTTCTTGTGTCACCCTCTCATCCGATTAGATGGATAGATTTTAAAAACCTTCCATTTCCGTTCTAATATTTATTATCACCATATATAATATTATGATAAAATACAGACAGACAATATAATATGCACAATACCAGATAATACAACATCATCTAATACAATATAACACACAGCAAATGAATACACTGCAATACAATGTAACATAATGTAACATAATACAACAGCAGTTAATAGGACATGTGATATAATAGACATTATTACAATGTAGCAGAAGTTACCTGTCCTCACAGTGCAGATGCCCCATGTTCCCAGAGAGGCAGGTCACAGGTGAGAGCCCCAGGTCTGGAGAGAAGCTGAGCTCTTCATCTAAGCTGCTGTCAGTGCTGCCCCCCTGTAGCCCCTCTCCATCCAGGCTGTAAGACATTGCAGTGGATACTGTATGTGTGATGCTGGGAGGATAGAGCTGCACAGGGCAGAAACCTGTTTATGTTTAGATCCGCTGCTCTAACAAAGGCTTTGATGTGATGTTTGAAAGTCCCTCTCTGTCACAGCATAATGCATAGTCCTTGGTGATGGTATCTACAACAAGCACAGGGCAGAACAGCTGACTAGTCCTCAGGAGGCTTTGAGAAGCCAAGTGTCTCCTGGGTCCTGTTTGTGGGCAGGTCAGACATCTGATGAAGCTTTGGCTCTAACAGTCTGTATCCATCCAGTTACTGATGACTGTAATTATTCCTTCTACAGTTAATGACATCATCCTCTCTGGTATTGAAAGAGATGCTTTAATTCTGCAAAATAGGCTCAGCAGTGACATAAAGTTACCAAATAACTATAAAAACATTGCAAGGCAAGTACATTATATACTATGGAAAAAAAGTTTGCACAACATCTTTTGCAATATTTTTTGTATGCAATTATATTTCTTTTTAATATGGGTTTTCCACATAATTTCAGCATGCAATGTATTTTATATATCTTTAAAATGTCACACAATGCAATTCTTGAAGGAAATCTCCCATCACACTCCATCCTGATAAACCAGGGACATTACTCATAGATCCAAACACTGAGAATGTGGAATCTTCTTATATGTGTTATCCATGGCCTCCTTCCTTCTAATATCAAGTTTTTTAAATATGTTAGTGAGACTAAAGGGCTCCTGGGGGTGTTAGCAGAGCCCCTTCACAGGCTGTTACACTGTGCAGAAGCACTTTCCTCCTACCACTTTGTGCTGGGACTTTCTCTGTTGAAGTGAGATAACACCAGACAAAGGTAGGGGGAGTGCTGAGGGAGCAGGAAGGGGGTCTGATAACACTCTCAGTTGCCCCAGGCTCATTAGCACATCATTTAAAGTTGATTTTAGAAGGCAGGAGGTCATGGATAACAAATATCAGAAGATATCACAGTCCCGGTGCCTGGATCCATGAGCAATGTCCCGGGTTTATATATGGACATTGTTCTATAACTAACAATTGAAGTTAATGAGGGTCATTTACTAAGGGCCCGATTGGCGCCGATTTCCCTTATTGCTCGGGATTTGACGCACGCGCGATCGGATTGTGGCGCATCGGCGTCGGCATCACGCGATGGAAATTGGGGGCGTGGCCGAACTAATTGCATTTAAAAAAAAAAAGTGTTGCGGGACTCGCGCTTACCTTCACCAGGAATAGGCCGGTGAACTTCAGGGCATTCCAGCGGGCCTCGTGGAACTTCAGTGCAGCAGCGACTCCTGGTGGACGTCGGAGGAACTGCCTTAGTGAACCCCCGCCGGACCCGAATCCACCGCAGAGAACGCGCCGCTGGATCGCGAATGGACCGGGTAAGTAAATCTGCCCCAATCTGTTTTGACATACAATTGATGGATGATCAGAGGTTTGTTTTATTTTTTTTCAGGGATCTTTAGTGCTTTAATAACAGATTTTTTTATGTACTTTTATCATGATGGATTTTGATGGGATATTTCCTTTATTTCATTGTATAAACATATATAATATAAATTGTGCGCTGGAAAATTAGGTGAAAAACCTTATAAAATAAAGATATCGCTTAGAGAGACTGGGGAATCTCCAAGTTTAGATCAATAGGGACATCTGCTGATAACATACGTCGGTACGTGTGATTAACCCCTTACGTACCAGGCCCGTTTTCGTTTTGGTAAAGAGTGGTATGGGCTTGTTTCGGCGTAACAATTGCATCCATAGTGGGATTTAATTTCATGCCGATAAACCGAAGCGAGAAAAAATTCTGAATGCAGTGAAAATGAGAAAAACACATTGGCGCCATTTCTTGTGGGTTGGATTTTACGTCTCTCATTGTCGCGCTCTAAATGACAGTATACTTCATTCATTGGGTCAATACGACAGGGGGATACCAATTTGGGTAGGTATTTTGTTTTCACTCCTTTCGACTAATAACCTCCGGTACAAAAAAAAATTCTTCTCTGTGGCCGTCTTTGCGCTCAATAACTTTTCAATACTTGGTTTATGGAGCTGTGGGTGTGGTGGGCATTTTTTGGCGGACTTTGATGACGTTTTCAAGCTTTTACTTTTTGGCCTGTACGAACCTGTTGATGCACTTTTTATTTAATGTTTAATATTTTTTCAAATGGCAAAAAAATGCAGTTTGCGACTTTTTGGCGCTGAATTCCGTTACGGGGTAACATAGTGAAAAAACCCGTTATCAGATTTTGATAGTATGCATTTTCGGCTGTGGGATACCTAATGTTTATGATTTTTTCTGTTTTATTATTTTATGATTTCTAGTGCTTTGAATTTTTAGGTTTTTTTTAGATTTGTTTGTTTACTATGTTTCTTCCTGACTCCCAGGGTACGATGGATCTTACATAGCCTGCCCTACACAGATTTGCACACCATGCATGATAAAGTGGCAAGTCGCCATTGGGGCATTTATCATCTGTCTGAAAGTTATTGTGGGGAGATTTACTTACCCGGTCCATCGCGATCCAGAGCGAGTCTCTGCGCTGGATCGGGTACGGCCGGGATTTAATAAGGTGTTATTCCTCTGCCATCCACCAGGTGGCGCGCTGGCGGAAAAGCTCTGAACGTGCGGAATTCACCGAGGCCGCCCGAGTGAAGGTAAGTTGCGTCCGGCTACACAGTTTCCTTTTTGCGGCAGTTCTTCCCGAAACATCGGGTTTTCCGTTCGGCCACGGCCCCCCGATTTCCATTGCGCGCATGCCTCCCGTGCGCCACAATCCGCCGCGTGTGCCAAAATCCGGGGCATTCACTTACATCGGCGCAATCGGAAAATATTTGGGTAACAACGTAAATGTGTAAATGACCCCCAGTATATTTCACAGCTCAGCTTTCATTTTACCAGTGCTCATGAATCTTTTAAAGGGAGCTGGTGATGGTTGCCAGGCAACCTAGAAATATCGATATCAGACAGCTTGAAAAATCTGCCCCATTGTAATAGATAGCCTAAAACATGATAGCCTCGGATTCTTGTGTGATCCCAGAGCTGTTATGAACAGGATCGCTGCCCCTGATCGCTGCTCGCTGCCCCATCATGGGGAGCGACGATCGAGCCAAGATTGCAGCTCCACTGCGGCGCCGCTCATTAATGCCGCCAAGCTTTGCCGGCGGCAATCAAAGGGTTAACACCTGCGATCGGTGGTAGCACTGATCGCAGTGTTAGCGTTGGTGTTTTGCTTCATTGTGAAGCAAGCACCCGGTGAGTATGAAGAGGGCTCGCCCGTGAGCCCTCTTCATACTCCCCCCATGCGCAACAAGACTAAGGGTACTCTTATGCGCTAGAAGGTTAAATACAGTTGCCCATGGTTTTATCAAGCTTGATCTTTCCGAACCCCCCTCAAAATCCCAATCTATCAATGTAAAAAAAGCATTATTCTCGGCTGTGAACCCTGTTATTTAACATTGCGCCCAAATGCCAAAACGCACCTTTTTGGCCATTTTGCTGTAAAAATGTCATAAAAGTCTCGAGGTGGTGTGGACAGATCCCAAAATGGGAACAGTGAAGCCGACATTCTCTTCCACAAAAAAATACACCTTACATAGCTCTGTACACTGCAGTAAGAACGTTTAGCAACATCAAATCTTCTTTTATTTGTACAAAATTTTTAATTTTAAAAACATAATAAACCCAATGATATTGCCGTGATCGTAAAATGGGTTTCCTCTGCAGACAGCACGCCGGGGGCTGGAGCGGCCTTGGAAGGCAGGATCCAGCAAGTAGACGTAGAACCCCCGCTTTGCGATCTCAAGACGTAGCTCTCACGCGTCCTCCTTACACCGGATTTCAATCCAAGTGGCCAGAGTGATGAGACCACTCAGAGTTAGTCGGCAGGTCACGGGCCACCAATGCGTCTTACTTGACCCGAAAGTCCCTTTTTAATGGTTGAGCCAGGCTGCTAGTTCCAGGTGATTCAAGAACAGGGTGCGACACTGAACTGCATAGCCACCTACGGACCAGTCCCTTGGCGCAGGTTCAGCAGCGCAGTCTCAGCTGAGGAGGCTCCAGCAGATTCCTCAAAAACGGCCTGGAATTCTGCCAGGATGCGGGAGAGATTGTCTCTGTCCAGAGCGGGTAGCCGCGTCCTTCTCGAGAGGGGCTGATGAAGAATGCCACCTGGACCGTTCTGTGAAATTTAGACGGCGTAAGTTCAATGTGCAGGAGCACTGAGTGATAAAGCCCTGCACAACTTTTGGTCGCCCATTATACTTGGTAGTATAAGAATCTCAGCCTTGTTTAGGCGGCAGGCAGATGACCCGGGGTAGAGGAGAGGTAGCAGGGATCTGTCGCTGTGGTGTGGTGCAATCAACTTCTCGCATGGCTAACTTGTCAAAGTTTTTCTTCTGGGAGTAGCCGATCATGCTGGACCACACGGTGGAAATCAGCCAGTTAGGTAGCGGAATCTTGGTGGGGTCCATGGCCGTATCGTACCAATCTCATGGTCGGCGCAGGCTGGAGGTCAGACGGCATGCTAGATTTCAGGGTCAGAGATGAGAGCAGGAGTCAGGCTGGAGCAGGAGCGAAATTGGGAACAGTCCGGGGTTACGACCAGAGTCATACACGGAACAACGGGCCGATTATAGGCGGGCTCCCGGGGCTAGTTGCCGGATTATAGCGGGGGCTCCCACCATCTTGCCCCCCCAGGGGCCCCACCAGATCGCGCCCCCTCCGGGCCTTGACTCCTCAGCCCCACCATCCTTAGCCGTCCGCAAACGCCGGCAACCGCTGACCCGCCTCCCCGCATATCCGACCTCATGGCTGCCTGCCGTCCGCCCCGGCGCACAGTTACAAGCCTCTGCCGCCCACCCTTCAGCTTCATGGCCGAGCGTCCTGCGCGCCCGCCACTGTTTCCCGCCTACCTGCACACCCATCCTGCCGCATGGCCAGACCTTCCCGCCGCTCGCAATCCTGCTCGCGCTCCCTCCTCCCCTACCAGAGCAAGCAGCCGTCCTCCGCAAGCCCCCCTCCCCCTACAAGCAGCTGTCCCCGCTCCCACACCCGCCCGAACAAACAGCTGTCCTCTCTAACTGTCGCCACGCCCCCCCCCCCCCCTGGAATGAGCACCTTCCTCCTCTCCCCCCGCCCGCCCGCTGAAAATGAACATCGGCCTCCGTCACGCTCCCGGCCCCCAACGAGCAGCCCCGCTCGCTCACCCCCGCCTCCCGCCCGCATCCGCTCCGCTCCCAGCCAAACCCCGCCCCCCCCCCCCCCATCACGCGCAACAGCCTTCCTGCGCTCATCCCACTCCCCCACCCCCCTCGACGGAACCAGCCGCCGTCCTCCCGTTGCGCCCGCGCCCCCCCCCTTCCCGAACCAGCAGCCGTCCTGTCCCCCCCCCCCCCATGGACAGCAGCGGTCCCTCCGACCCACCCCCCGTCCGTACCCCCCCCCCCTCCGAACCAGCAGCACTGACCCGCACGCCGAACAAGCACCCCACCGAATACCCACGACACTGGTCACCTAAAGGGTAAGTAACTTACATATGTAATTTATATGCTGTGTGTATATAGGCGTATCATTATTATATACTGTGTAATATTGTATATATATGTATATATGCATATACAGTGTATATGCTGTGTATATGTGTATATAGATGTATATATGCAGTAATGTATATACTGTGTATTGTGATAAGATATGTGTATTATGCATATCGTATAATCGTGTGTATATACTGTGGTATACTGTGTGTATATATCATGCTGCATCTCTGTAATATACTGTGTATATTATATATGCATCTACTGTATTATACGTGTGTATATATGCATCTACTGTCTAGATCTGTATAATAATGTGTAGATGAATCTACTGTCTATATATGGTATACTGTTATATGCCTTATCTGTCTATAATTTACATATGTATTTAGACAGCATATAATTTGTATAAGCCTATATATGGTGCACATTTAAATATATATATATATATGATTATGTTTATATGCGCTGTATGTGGTATGTATGTATATGCTCGTATAATGATTTGTGTGTGTATTTCCCGTATGTGTGTGAAAATGCTGTAATACTGAATGTGTCTGTATTTGCTGGATGTGTTGTATATTCGTATGTATATGCAGCATGTGTGATATATGGTTTTTTATACTGCTGTTATTTATCTGGCTCAGTTTACGTATGTGTAATTATTACTTTGATTGTCTATAATGTTGTATGCCGTATGGTAAGATAATAACTGTATGTTGTATTACTTTATGAGTTTTGTGTATCATCTGTACTCTGTGTATGGCTACACATTCACACTACCACTATGGAGGACGCATATCGGGCCGAATAGGTCCTCCATAACGGCAATGGGCGCACGGCGCCCACGGGAGCGGTACGGTGCAGCCGACAACTGCGGCACGTACCGCTCCGTACCCGGGAAAAAGATAGACTGTCCTATCTTTACCCGTAGTACGCGCCGGTGCGCCATAACTTCCTATGGAGAGGGGCGGGGGTGAGCTGCGCTCACCTCCTCCTCCTCTTCCCTCACTGCCGTTGCCCGGTCCGGGCGGGCAACGGTAGTGTTGAATATAGCACATATATTGTATAAAATGTATATGGTTTACATAATGTGTGAAGGTGGATATAACATTTGTTATATGTGCGGGACAAGGTGGCTGTATGTAGCTGTGTTATGGGAGCGAGGCGGCTGTATGTACTGTGTTACTGGGGGCGAGGAGGCTGTATAGTAGCTGTGTTACTGGGGGCGAGAGGCTGTATGGGCTCTGTTACTGGGGCAGGCGCTGTATGTAGCTCTGTTACTGGGGGCGAGCGGCTGTATGTAGCTCTGTTCAGGGGCGAGGCTGTGTATGTAGCTCTGTTACTGGGCAAGGCGGCTGTATGTAGCTCTCTGTTACTGGGGCGAGGCGCCTGTGTGTATGTGTTACTGGGGCGAGGCGGCAGTGTGTCGCTGTTTGGGGGCGGCGCTGTGTGTAGCTGGTATACGTGGGGCGAGGCGCTGTGTAGCTGTTTACTGGGGCGAGCGGCTGTGTGTAATAACTGTGATTGTTCTGGGGGAGCCAGGCGGCTGGGTTATAAGTGTTAACTGGGGCGAGGCAGGTTGTATGTGCTGTGTTACTGGGGGCCATGGGCTGGCTGTATGTATTTTGTTACTGGGGATGTATGGCTGATGTAGCGTGTGTTACTGGGGATGAGGCGGCTGTATGTAGAACTGTTACCGGGTGTTTTTGAAAGGGCGCTGTATGTAGAAGTGTTACTGGGGATGAGGCGGCTGTATTACCGTTGTTACTACTGGGGATGTGCAGCTTGTTTGTAGGGTGTTACTGGGGAGAGCGTATCGCTATGATGGAGCGTGAGGCTGTGTCGGGTTGCTTGTGTGATGGTCTGATGGCGTTACTGGGTCGGGACTGAGGCGGCTGTTTTGTAGCTGTGTTACTGGGATAAGCGATCTGATTTTGCTGGTTACTGGGCGAGGCGCTAGTATCTATGTGTGTTCCTTGGGGAGACTACATGATATGATACTGTGTTACCGGGAGAGGAGGCGGCTGTATGTACTAAGTTACTGGGGCGAGGTGCTGTATGTACTTGTTGTACGGGGATAGGCGCTGTCTTGTAGCTGTGTTACTGGGGGCCAGTCGGCTGTATGTGCGTGTTACTGGGGAGAAAGTATTTAGCTGTGTTTACTGGGGAGGCAGGCCGCTGTATGATCGCTAATTTTACTGGGGGCGAGGGTTGGCTGGTATGTAGCTGTGTTGCATGGGGGGATGCATGTATGTATCGGTGCTACTGGGGATAGAGCGTTGTATGTAGCTGTGTACATGGCGGGCATGGCGGCTGTATGTAGCGTGTTATTGGGGGGAGGGCGATGTAGCGGTCTTGGGGGTGATTAGGGTTATGGGCGGCGTGTTATTGGGTTTATGTGCGAGGCGGCTGTACTGTAGCGGTCGTCTACTGTGAGGCGAGGTTGCGGCATGTATGTACGGGTGTACTTGGGCGAGGCGGCTGTGTAGCGGTGTGATTGGGGCGAGGCGGCTGTTATGTTATGCGGGTGGGTTTAGCTGGTCGGGATAGGCGGCTGTTTGTAGCTGTGTTACTGGGGGGCGAGGCGGTATAGCTGTGTTTGTAGAGCATGTATGTATTGTACTGGGGCTTTATGATAGCAGTGTCGTGTTGTACTGGTGGGTCTGTGTAGCTGTGTTACTGGGATAAGGCGCGTTTTTGTCAGCTGTGTTACTGGGGGGCCGAGCGGCGTATGATATGCTGTGTTACTGGGGGAGATTGCATGATAGTATGCTGTGTTACTGGGAGGAGGCGGCCGTATGTAGCGATGATTACTACGGGGCGAGGTGGCTGTCAGTTGTAGCTTGTGGTTTTACTGGGGAGAGCAGTATGTTAGCGTGTTACTGGGGGTCGGCGCTAATGCTGTGTATGGGAATCATTTGTGCTATGTTCCTGGGGTGCTAGGGCGGCTGTCATGTAGCATCGTTATGGTGTGAAGCAGGCGGCTGTATGTACTACGAGTTAATCTAGGGGCGAGGCGAGAGCGGTGTTATGGGAGGCTGCGTTATAGGGGCTATTAATTGTGGGTCGAGGTACGCGTGCTGGCAGGGTGTATGTAGCGGGTGTTCTTGGGGGCGAGGCGGCGTGTAGTTAGCGGTGTTATCTGGTGGGCGAGGCGCGCTGTATGTACGGTGTTACTGGGGGCAGCGGCTTGTATGTGCGGTGTATATGGGGGAGCAGGCTCTGTATGTAGCAGTGTTATGGGGGCGAGGGCTTTTGTCGACGGTTATCGGTGGGGATGGCAACGGCTGGTGTAGCTGTAGTTCATACTGGGGGCGAGGCGGCTGTAGTAGCAGGTGTTTCGGAGGGCGGAGGTCGGCTGTTGTAGACTGTGTTACTGGGGTGAGGGCTGGCAGCTAGTCAGTGTTGGTATGACGTGTAAGTCTGGACTGGGGTGCTGAGGCGGCTGTATGTTTACACTGTGTGTCACGAGCGGTCGAGGCGTCTTGTAATCGTAGCATGTGAGCTATGTGGGTTGCGAAAACGCTGTATTAGCATGTGTATGGTATTCTCGGGTTGTTTATGGCGGGCGAGCTCGTATGTAGCGGTGTTATGTCGGTGGGTGATGGTACGGTCTTCGGAATGAGGCCTATGTGGTAGGGGCAGGCGCTGATGTCTTTGTACCTGATGTGGAAAGGAAGCAGAGGACGACTTGGCACTGCTGCATTCAATGAGGGCACGCTCCCCAGTTTTGCGCCAGGGGCCCCCACCACCTTATCACGGCCCTGGGAACAGTCCAGTAACACTGTCTCTGAGCATAAGAGCGGCAAAGATCTGCGTGGGGGATGCGGAAGAAGCCGCTTTTAGAATAGCGGGAACGTGACCAGCGCCAATCAGTGGTGTGCTGGCCTTGAAATTGGTACGCGTGCCGCCGTGTGGCGTCACCACTAAGGACAGGAATTGGACTCAGAAGTCGAATCGGGCTACAGCAGAGAGAATCGGATGTCTCAGTCTGGATCCGGCATGTGTTGGCACCCTAGTAGCGGCGTTTCGGTGTCTTGCACTGGAAACTTACCGACTCGCCAGATAGCCCAGACGTGCTGGAGGGCGGCAGTGATAGTGCTCCCAGCTCCCACCTGCATCTCCTGGAAGGCTACAGCCAAAGTGATCGCTGGTTCTTCTTAATCTCTCTGAACCAGGCTCTGTGCCCTAGATTGACCTCGTGTTGGCAGGAGACACAGGCAGGAAGAAAGTGTGTTCATCCCAATATTGCGTTCCATTTATGGGATTATGGAGCCCTGTGGCTCTAAGGAACCTTGATGGTACCGAAATTATTTTGGTAACCATGACATTCTGTCTCTGAGCTCTTGGGTCAGTCCTTAGACCTCATCGTATTCTCAGAGCGCTTGACTGCACTGTGAGCTGTGAGGTCTTATACAGCACAGTGTGCGCCTTTCCTAATGGAGTCCCAATTCAGTTTAATTAAACAGCTGGCCTCCAAATAAGGAGTAGAAACCATCTCAAGGAGGATCCAAGAAAATGACATCAATGTAAGTTTTCTACGAGTTTCCCAGAATGGTCTTGAAAACTTAATGCCCATGTGATATTCAGTGTTATTTGTATAAAAAAATTTGCAAAAATATCTACATTTCAGATTTTTTGTCAATGGGTACGATTGTATATTAACTGCAAAAAAAAAAGAACTCGTACTAATTGGCTGTATGAAAAAAAAACGGTAAAAGGGTACTGAATCCTTTCCCTACCCCATTGTAAACAAGGTGTGTACAATTATATAATAATATAATTATTATTATATTGGTGGTCATAGTTTGAGCCAGGAAATCCTGGTCCTGTCCTTCAGGATACCTCCCCCCTGCATCAGCGCTGGACCACCAGAGGGCAGTGTGCTGCGTCCTATGCCTGGAAGAGCCCCACCATAGAGTCCTGTTTTCCCGGCTGGTGGCGGAAGTGGCTCGCTGTAACAGGAGGCCGCCGTGGATCCGCGTGGACAGGAGACATCGATCAATCAGGGGGGAACCGGGAAGCTCCGCTCCGGCACGCCGGAAAAGTCAGCGTGGAAGGAAGGGACATCGCAGCGGACCCACCCCGAGTGTCACGTCACCGTGAGGCAGCCAGAGCCGCTTCTTCAGCCGCCCTTCCGTGAGACAACGCGCTCAGTGGTGAACACAGGTTAACAGTGATGTGGCACTGTTGCATAGCAGCGCGGCGGCACTTGGGCCTTAAAGGCTGTCCGTTTCATGTTCATGAAGCTTTATTGAGATTATCCAGCTTTAGATGTTCTGGATGGGTTAATGTTTCAGCTTGCTGTCATGAATCACATGCAGAAGTTAAGACCGTCCCTCACCAATCTAAATTATTACATGTACTCATGTATCCTGCACGCTCATCCCTAATTCACAAGGGGCATCACATGGACAGTGTCTTGCTACCTGCTGCCCCCTGAATCTGAAGAATTAGGACCCCTTCCCCCTCGCCTCCGACTAGGGCACCGCTGCGCT
This sequence comes from Engystomops pustulosus, assembly GCA_019512145.1. Classification (NCBI taxonomy): domain Eukaryota; kingdom Metazoa; phylum Chordata; class Amphibia; order Anura; family Leptodactylidae; genus Engystomops; species Engystomops pustulosus. Next base: position 7,122,017 of record CM033651.1, read on the forward strand.
GTCTATGGCCAGTCATAATTATTTTGTTTATTTTAGTGCCAGTTAAGGAGAGTATCAGTCCGGCCCGCGGAGGCTGGCGAGGAGTAGTCGTCGGGCCCGCGGAGGCTGGCGGAGGAGTCAGTCGGCCCGCGGAGGCTGGCGAGGAGTAGTCAGTCCGCCCCGGAGGCTGGCGAGGGTAGTCAGTCGTCCGCCTCGGGGCTGGCGAGGAGTGTCAGTCGGCCCGCGAGGCTGCGACGGAGTAGTCAGTCGCGCCCGCGTAGGCTGCGGGAGTAGTCAGTCGGCCGCGGAGGCTGGCGAGGAGTATTCAGAGTCGGCCCGCGGAGCTGGCGATGAGTAGTCAGTCGGCCCGCGGAGGCTGGCAGGAGTATCAGTCGGGCCCTCGGAGGCCGGGCGAGAGTAGTCTCGCCCGACGGTCTTGGCGCGATATCAGGTCGGCCATAGGAGGGCTGGCGAGGATTAGTCAGTCGGCCACGCGGAGGCTGCGAGGACGTGTTCGTCGTTCCGCGGAGGCTGATTTTAATTTTTATGTTTTTAACATACATTCATGGTGTACGTTTGCTAATGGAGGCCAAAGGACTTGTGATCACATGACTTGCTGAGAAGAGGCATGGGTGCATTGGGAGGATAGAATGAGAAGTGGTTGCCAAGCATGACACGGCCCCTCTGTTGACCAGGTATATAAATACCTGATTTCTGTTGATGTAAGGAACGCTGACTGCAATGCGTGATATATTCTTATAAATCCTGTTCATCCTGTGCATGAGATTTGGACTTGGTGACGTCTGCCATACACAGTAACGCTATTCAGGGAAATATGTCCCCACCCCCCCCCATAGTTTATTATGGCCTCTGACTGAAAGTGTTCTGGGATGCAACAATAGTGAGCAGGCAAGAGGCCCAAAGAAGGTTTGTTTCCATCTGCCGTCAAGCTATGGACACTTGAGAAATCAAAAGCTAAGCTTTCCTCCATACAAACTGAACTGTCCTAAACATGATGTGGACAGAACCGAAGCCGTTCTGCAAAGTCCCTGTAACAAATACTTTGATCTGCACTCCACCGTACCACGCTTCTGGAGTCACTGCTAGGTGTTTAGCTCTATATTGTATCTTCTTCTTCTCAGCTCAGAGCACGGCTTGTTTTTGTATCTGTTGCCTTGGAGACGCATAATTATCTGCATCGTTGCAGTGAGCAAAAATATGTCATTAATCAAATTAAATGACGGTACAAACAAACATTTTAAAGGGAAACCTAACATCCAAGCCCCTCCTGATAACCCAGGGGACATTACTCATGATCCAGGTGCGCCAGACGGTGGTATCTTCTTATATGTGTATCCATGCCTCCTTCCTGCTAAAATCTAACTTCTAATTATGCTAATGAGTTAGAAGGGCTCGAAGGATTACCAAGCCCTCCAGGTTGTATTTTACAGGCTGGTTTATTGTGCGGAGCATTTCCCCCCTCCTTCTGCCCTACTAGGCTCATTAGCATAATTTGTGAGAGTGGATTTGCGAAAGGAGTCCTGGATGAACAATATAAGAAGATACCACAGTCCCTATGCTGGACTCATGATTAATTCCAGGGTTTATCAGGATGGTTTTGATGGTTTTGGGTTTTATACTATGGAGTATAAAGGGTCCATAATTCAGCAGCCAGACAGCAGCCAGGGTCTTTTACTTGTATCCTTGTACTATTTCATTGAAAGCCTCCGGAAGTTTGCGGGATGCCTTAGGGTCTTATTACGTTCTCAGTAACCGTTCAGTGATCATAACCCAGGTATGATTTCTTCTAACCCTACGGTAAACGTGACCTGACTGTCGAAAGCTCTAACAGCGGCACAATGTCTCCAGTCGGGTCGTTCTCCTCCGTACAAAAGAACCGGAAGAAGACCTGGAAGAGGATGCGGAATACAGGCTGTACGGCAACGTCAGCCGCCATCCTTCCTGCTGGGTTTGTCCGACTGCAACCAACTAACGTTGGCAAAGTGCAGCAGAATAGCTGGGAGTCCAACTCGCCGCTCATAACGATGTAGAGGGTCAATCCAGAGGGGTTGCATGTGCCGCACTGGTCTGGGTCTAGGTCAATCGCTTCTGAAGAACTGAGGAGTCTGGTTGGAGAATTCCTCTACTGCCGGACTCCATCATAAACGCAGATTTACTGGCAAAATAATGGGGTCATCTCGATGATCCCGATGAATACCCCGACTATTCCCTTATACAATATCCGACCGATAAGTAATCACTCAGAATCCATTTTTTTTCACCAACCAAGTAGCGATGACTGTATCTGTACCATGTGATTGTGGTTAGCATGGATGGCACTATTTTTTTTCCCTGCTCCATAACTGCTGTCTCTTGACACCATATCAATCTGTGCGGTGCTGGGCGGCTGGACCGGTCGGATCCGGCTTCCCAGGGGAACGAGACCGAGACAGATATCTTTGCAGCGCTGGGGGTGTTTTGATCCTCCATTTATGAAGTGTTCGTGATGCTTTGCTGCGACTCCAGTAACGCACTGACATGTTCATGTAAAAACCAAAACAAAACTTACTCTACTGCATCTCGATAAAGAAGTGAGTCTGGCTGGCCACGTGTGTTCTTCGTGACACCCTGAAGCTGTTTGAATCCTGCATAGTCTTTGGCTGCAGTTGCTATCTGGCTGAATCTGGTAAATGAAAGAGGTAATGGGTTGACTTTGTACGTTGTCATGATGACACTATTTACCATTTGCTCTCGCTCCTCCTGCTCTAAACATGCTGCCTGCATATACGACACGTAGCATTAGTCTTCCAGCGGCCTCCTGCTTTATAAATACCTGATACCTGCAAGTAGGGACACTAGTACAATCTGCTCAGCTCCTCCTGCCATCTAATTAAAACATGGCAGCCTTCAGATAAGAACACTATCATTAGCTTGATCAGTCTGCCTCCGCTTTATAACCATGATACACTCAGATAGACAACTTGTTCAATCTGCCTTCAGCTCCTCCTTCCTTCTATTGTTAACATGCAGCCTGCAGATAGGTACCAATCTTTCATACAATCTAGCTCACTTCAGATCTCCTGCTCTATAACATGCTGCCTGCACATAGCCCCTAATGTACAGATCCGCTCAGCTCCTCCTCTCCTAACTGCTGCCTTCGTATAGGAACACTATGCATTATCTGCTCAGCTCCTCCTCTTCTACCATGCATGATGCCTGCATAGGACACTAGGTCATTATCTGCTCATCTCCTCCTGCTCATATCATGCTGCCTGCAGATGCGTACAGTTCTATGCATTTCTGAGGTCTGCCTCCTGCGTCGAATAATAGGGTTGCCTGCAATTCGGACACTATCATTATCTGCTCAACTTGACTATGCTCCTTTGCTTCTATATATGGTGCCTGCAGATAGTGACCTGTGTCAATTCTGGCGAACGCGCCGCGCTAATTACATGCCTGCTTGACATACAGTTGTGTGGAGATGAGGCCGGTGCCTTCGGATATGAGTTCAGGGTCCAACGCCGGGGCGGACTAAGAGGGGCGGTACACATGTCTCTAAGCTTTGATGGACGGTTCAGAGATGCTGAGGGCGGGGATTTCTGGTCTGTGCGCGGGCTGGTGTACAGGGGTCAATACGTGTGGGGCGGCGTGATGGTGGTGGTCTTCGGGGGGGAGCGGGTGGAGGTGGTGTTTGTGGTGTGTCGGGTTGTGTTTCTTGTCCTGCTTCCCGGTCTTCTCACCCCTCTGCAATTCAAATGGTTGCCTGGCAGGATTAAAAAGAGAGTATTGTAGCGTCCTCTCCTTTTCAGGCAGACACGATGAATGACTGGCCCATTGGCACTGCACGAACAAATCAAACAGAACTATTGTTCGTATTGGAAAGATGTATTTGTGCTTGTAATCATCTCCTGCTTGGCTGTGCGCTATAACGTAAGCGACCTGTCTGTGTGGAGTTACCCGTCCACGCTGCAGGTGTACAACGGCTGCTGAGCTAATTCACCGTCCATCTAAACCTAAGTAAGGGGTCAACCGGAACAAAAAGCCATAATGCACAGAAACATTGCATGTTAGCTGTGTGTAATTGTATATTTTACAGAGTGGCTTTTTGTTTGATTTTGTTAAAGATCACGTAAGGCGGCACAGCTCGATGCTATCTCCTCCTAAAGGGCAGCGAGTATGCATGTTTTCTTGATCGCTCACCGCTTACCACCCAGCCGCACATCTACTGCTAATTTTGTATCTCTGAAATGAAAAAAAAAACTCTGGAGAACGAGGTTTGCGGGCACTGGTGGCATTTATAGATCTGCCTTCAGAGTCATAATACGCAACTAGTGACTTTCAGCATCAGGCCAGATTATATATGGTGTCTTTCGTCTGTAGAATATTGACAATACTCATTCCATAATTCTATACCGAACAACTGTGCGACAGAACCCTAATTCCCAGCATCCTGCGATACTAAGAATGCTGGGAGTCCCCTGCCTCTTTGCGTGATACTACTCTTCTCTCCATGCTGAAAAAATCTGATTGGACAAAGACTCCTAGCCAATCATCTATGTACAATATGTTTGTAGTCCTCGGGTCCTGCAACATGTTTCGGCGGGGAAAGCGGGCCGGATACATCAGCAAATTGCACCTACTGGTCGGTCTGTTAACGATAACATTTAAGCACCAGAGTGAGGGATGAGCCTGCGTCCTGTTACCTGCTATCCGCTAGAGGAGAGCTGGCTCTCAAGTACCACTCCTTTAACGGGACTTTCAAATTTACTCACAATGGAGAAAGTTTTTGGAAGAGACTAAGATGAAACTTCACCCCTTTTATTCTTGCACTGTCTATGTCATGTTTTAACCCGCAGCCAGAAGCCACCACCCAACGCTGACATGGCTAGACCCTGCTGAAGGATGGTGCGTTGGCCCTGTTTCCCTTGTGTCACCCCCTCATCCTCATAGACTGTAAGCTCTTGTGTCACCCCCTCATCCTCATAGACTGTAAGCTCTTGTGTCCCCCCTCATCCTCATAGACTGTAAGCTCTTGTGTCACCCCCTCATCCTCATAGACTGTAGCAGAATAGTGAGTGCAGCTCTGGAGTATAATACAGGATGTAAGTCAGGCATTTATAAAGTTCCTTAACTTTTTTCGGTCTAGTCTGACGCAGTCCATTCAGATATAACACAATGTGCTCTTTTCATGCGTCTATTCTATGGGATAATTGGAACGAACCCATAAAGTTTTACCAGTACATTATCAGGACAGTAATGAGGAGCGTCAGATAGATATGAGATAGATAGATAGATATGAGATAGATAGATAGATAGATAGATAGATAGATAGATAGATAGATAGATAGATAGATAGATAGATAGATAGATATGAGATAGATAGATAGATAGATATGAGATAGATAGATAGATAGATAGATAGATAGATAGATAGATTGGACTTTGTATATAAGATGGGGCTGATGACTAGTTCAAGCAGCAGCATTTCTATTTATTAAATTATTTTAATCTGTTTCCTTATAAAGAATTGCTGGACCATTATATAAGCTCTTATACCTACTGTGTCACCCCTTCATCCTCATAGACTGTAAGCTCTTGTGTCACCCCTTCATCCTCATAGATTTAAAAAAAAAAGGGTCGCGGGACTCGCGCTTACCTTCACCAGGAATAGGCCGGTGAACTTCAGGGCATTCCAGCGGGCCTCGGGGAACTTCAGTGCAGCAGCGCCACCTGGTGGACGTTGGAGGAACTACCTTAGTGAATCCCGGGCGGACCCGAATTCACCGCTGGTGATGAGCCTAGTTTGACGCCTCTTTTGGGCTTCAAATCTGTTCTAAAGTTCGATCATTTTTGGGATTAACTCTAATGGAGTGGAGCGGGTGTGAGTCACATAGCAGAATGGTCTCCAATTTGGCCAGGCATCTATTATGGAATACTTCCTCAGTTTGTTTCCCCTTCTGTGGTCTTTCAATTATTTAATTTAGTCTAATTCTGTTCTTTCTTTTGATGGCGTCTTCCCAGCAGATGACAGCGATGTAGATTATACTTGCTATTGTTGTTTTGCAGAATATTTTTTGTGTCTTATTACATGTATAAAAAGATTTCAGTTTCCTTAGAAGGTACCATCTTCACATCACTTTCTGAAAAGCTTATTGCTGCGTGATTCCACTGGATCAGTGATCAGCAAGTGTCAAAGGAGGATGAGAGGAACTACAAGTACCAGGAACCTGTCAGCAAAATGTAACGGCCTGTACCATAAGAAAATATATAATCCACTTTGTAAACAGGTCACTGGACACAATTATAGGTGAAAGGAAAACTCCAGTCATTGATTATTTATTGGATTAAACCTTGTGCAGGGAGGAGCAGGACTCCAGGTCCTAGGAATACAATGGGGGTCATTTACTAAGGGCCCGATTCGTGTTTTCCCGACGTGTTACCCGAATATTTCCGATTTGCGGTGATTTTCCCCTGAATTGCCCTGGGATTTTGGCGCACGCGATCGGATTGTGGAGCAGGCATGCACACGACGGAAATCGGGGGCGTGGCCGAACGAAAACCCGATGGATTCAGAAAAACCGCCGCATTTATAAAAAAAAAATGTGTCACGGAGCTTGCACTTACCTTCACTCAGCCCGGCTCGGTGTATTCCAGTGCGTTCCAGGGAACTTCAGTGCAGCAGCGCCACCTGGTGAACGGCGGAGGATCTGCCTTAATAAATCCCGGCCGGACCCGAATCCACCGCAGAGAACGCGCCGCTGGATCGCGAATGGACCGGGTAAGTAAATCTGCCCCAATCTGTTTTGACATACAATTGATGTATGATACAGAGGTATTGTTTATTTTTTTTCAAGTGGATCTTTATATGCTTTATACGATTTTTTTATGAGTACGTTTATCATGATGGATTTTGATGGGAGATTTCCTTTATTTCATTGTATAACATTATAAATAAATAAATTGTGCGCTGAAAAAATTAGGTGAAAAACCCTTATAAAATATAAAGATATCGATTAGAGAGACTGTGGAGATCTCCATGTTTAGATGCAATAGGGACATATGCGTATAACATACGTCGGTAACAGTTGATTAACCCCTTACGTACCAGGCCCGTTTTCGTTTTTGTAAAGAGCTGTGTATGGGCTTGTTTTCTGCGTAACAAATTGCACTCCATAGTGGGTGGATTTAATATTCTATGCCGTATACCGGAAAGCGAGAAAAAAATTCTGAATGCAGTGAAAATGATGAAAAAACACATTTGCGCCATTTCTTGTGGGCTTGGATTTTACGTCTCTCATTGTGCGCTCTAAATGACAGGTCTACTTCATTCATTGGGTCAATACGATCAGGGGGATACCAAATTTGTATAGGTTTTATGTTTTCATACATTTACATAAATTAAAACCTCCTGTACAAAAAAAAAAATTCTTCATTTTGCCGTCTTCTGGCTCTAATAACTTTTTCATACTTTGGTTTATGGAGCTGTGGGTGGTGTCATTTTTTGCGACTTTTGATGACGTTTTCAATGCTTTTACTTTTTGGACTGTACGACCTTTTGATCACTTTTTATTGAATGTTTAATATTTTTCAAAATGGCAAAAAATGCAGTTTGCGACTTTTTGCGCTGAATTCCGTTACGGGGTTAAACATAGTGAAAAACCGTTATCATATTTTGATAGATCAGGCATTTTCGGCTGTGGCGATACCTAATGTGTTTATGATTTTTTCTGTTTATTTATATTTATATGATTTCTAGGGAAAGGGGGGTGATTTGAATTTTTAGGTTTTTTTCATATAATTTTTTATTTTTTACTATTTTTCTGACTCCCTAGGGTACTGATTGATCTTACCATATACTGCCCTACTACAGATTTTGCACACCATCTATTATAAAGTGCAAGTCGCACATTGGGGCAGATTTATCATGCTGTCTGAAAGTTAGTGGGGTAGATTTACTTACCCGGTCCATTCGCGATCCAGAGGCGAGTTCTCTGCGCTGGATTCGGGTACGGCCGGGATTTAATAAGGTAGTTCCTCTGCCATCCACCAGGTGGCGCTGCTGTGCTGAAAAGCATCTGAACGTGCTGGAATTCACCGAGGCCGGCCGAGTGAAGGTAAGTGCGTCCCGAGCTACACATTTTCCTTTTTGCGGCAGTTTCTCCGAATACATCGGGTTTTCGTTCGGCCACGCCCCCCGATTTCCATTGCGCGCATGCCGGCTCCGATGCGCCACAATCCGATCGCGTGTGCCAAAATCCTGGGGCAATTCACTTACAATCGGCGCAAATCGGAAATATTTGGGTAACACGTAAATGTAAGTAAATGACCCCCAGTATATTTCACAGCTCAGCTTTCATTTTACCAGTGCTCATGAATATTTTAAAGGGGAGCTGTGATTGGTTGCCAAGGGCAACTAGAAATATTCTGATATCAGACAGCTTGAAAAATCTGCCCCATTGTAATAGATAGCCTAAAACATGATAGCCTCGGATTCTTGTGTGATCCCAGGCTGTTATGGCAACGGATCGCTGCTCCCTGATCGCTGCTCCCATCATGGGGAGCGACGATCGGAGCCAAGATGGCAGCGTCCACGCGGCGCCGGCTCATTAATGCCGCCAGCAGCTTTGCCGGCGGCAATCAAAGGGTTAACACCTGCGATCGGTGGTAGCACTGATCGCAGGTGTTAGCGATTGGTGTTTGCTTCATTGTGAAGCAAGCACCCTGTGAGTATGAAGAGGGCTCAGCCCGTGAGCCCTTTTCATACTCCCCCATGCGCAGCAAGACGTAAGGGTACGTCTTATTGCGCTAGAAGGTTAAATACATATTGCCGGTGGTTTATCAAGCTTGATTTCCTTTAACCCCTCCAAAAAGTCCCAATCTATCAATGTATAAAAAGCATTATTCTCGGCTGTGAACCCTGTTATTTAACATTGCGCCCAAATGCCCGAAACGCACCTTTTCCATTTTGCTGTAAAAAATGTCACAAAAAGTGTTCAGTAGGGTTGTACAGTCCCCAAAATGGGAACAGTGAAGCCGACATTTCTTCCTCACAAAAAAATGACACCTTACATAGCTCTGTACACTGCAGTAAGAAAACGTGTTAGCAGAACATCAGAATTCTTCTTTTATTTGTACAAAATTTTTAATTTTTAAAAACATAATAAAACCTGCAGAAATGTGATATTGCCGTGATCGTAAAATTGGTTCCTCTGCAGACAGCACGGCCGGGGGCTGGAGCGGCCTTTAGAAGGCAGGAGCCAGGCAAGGTAGACGTAGAACCCCAGCTTGCGGATGCTCAAGACGTAGCTCTTCAGCGCGCTCCTTACACCGGATGTCAATCCAAGTGGCCAGAGTGATGAGACCACTCAGAGTAGTCGGCAGGTCACGGGCAGCCAATGCGTCTTTGACTTGACCCGAAAGTCCCTTTTTAATGGTTGCAGCCAGGGCTGCATAGTTCCAGGTGAGTTCAGAGAACAGGGTGCGAAACTGAACTGCATAGCCACCTACGGACCAGTCCCCTTGGCGCAGGTTCAGCAGCGCAGTCTCAGCTGAGGAGGCTCCAGCAGATTCCTCAAAAACGGCCTGGAATTCTGCCAGGAATGCTGGGAGAGATTGTCTCTGTCCCAGAGCGGGGTAGCCCAGTCCTTCTCGGAGAGGAGGCTGATGAAGAATGCCACCTTGGACCGTTCTGTGACAAATTGAGACGGCGTAAGTTCAATGTGCAGGGAGCACTGAGTGATAAAGCCCCTGCACAACTTTTGGTCCCCATTATACTTGGTAGGTATAGAGAATCTCAGCCTTGGTTCAGCGGCAGGCAGATGACCCGGGGTAGCAGGAGAGGTAGCAGGGATCTGTCGCTGTTGGTGGGTGGCAATCAACTTCTGCAGCATGGCGATAACTTGTCAAAGCTGTTCTTCGTGAGTAGCGATCTGCTGGACCACAACGGTGGTAAAATCAGCCAGTTTAGGTAGCGGAATCTTGGTGGGGTCCATGGCCGGATCTTAATCCAATCTCATGGTCGGGCACAGGCTGGAGGTCAGGACAGGCATCAGAGTTTCAGGGTCAGAGATGGAGCAGGAGGTCAGGGCTGGGAGCAGAGGAGCGAAATTGGGAACAGGTCCGGGGTTACGACCAGAAGTCAATACACAGGAACAAGTCACAGGTAACAGCTTTCTCTGAGGCATAAGAGCGCAAAGATCTGGTGGGGGATGCTGGAAGAAGCCGGCTTTTAAGTAATAGCGGGAAGTGACCAGCGCCAATCAGTGGTGTGCTGGGCCTTTAAATTTACGCGTGCCGCCGTGTGCTCACCCTTAAGGACAGGAATTAACATCAGAAAGTCGAATCTTGGTCTCATCAGAGCAGAGAATCTGATTTCTCATAGTCTGGATCCTTCATGTGTTTTGCACACTGTATGCGGCTTTCATGTGTCTTGCACTGAGGAGAAGCTTCCAGACTCTGCCATAAAGCCCAGACTGCTGGAGGCTGCAGTGATAGGTGACTCCCATCTCCCACTGCATCTCTGGAGCTCAGCCAAAGTGATCTTGGGTTCTTCTTTATCTCTCTGACCAAGGCTCTTTTCCCATGATTGCCTTGTTTGGCTGGACGACCAGGTCAAGGAAAAGTTGTGATCATCCCAATATTCTTCCATTTAGGGATTATGGAGGCCACTGTGCTCTAAGGAACCTTGAGTGGTACAGAAATTATTTTGTAACCATGACAATTCTGTCTCTGAGCTCCTTGGGCAGTTCCTTAGACCTCATTATTCTCATGAGCTCTGATATGCACTGTGAGCTGTGAGGTCTTATACAGACATGTGTGCGCCTTTCCTAATGGAGTCCAATCAGTTTAATTAAACAGCTGGCCTCCAATGAAGGAGTAGAACCATCTCAAGGAGGATCAGAAGAAAATAGACATCATGTAAGTTATATACGAGTGTCACAGAAAGGGGTCTGAAAACTTATGACCATGTGATATTTCAGTTTTTATTGTATAAAAAATTTGCAAAAATATCTACATTTCAGATTTTTGTCAAGATGGGGACGAGTGTATATTAACGTGCAAAAAAAAAGAACTTACTAATTGGCTGTAATGAAAAAAAAAGTGTAAAGGGTCTGAATACTTTCCCTACCCATTGTACAAGGTGTGTACAATATTATATAATAATATAATTATTATATTATATTGGGGGGCATAGTTTGGGCCATGGAAATCCTGTCCTGTCCTTCAGGATGACTCCCCCCTGCAGTACCGCGCTGACCACCAGAGGGCAGTGTGCTGCAGTCCTATGCTCTGTAGAGCCCCGCACCATAGAGTCCTGTTTTCCCGGCTGGGGGCGGAAGTGCTCGCTGTACCGGAGGCCGCACGTGGATCCAGCGTGGACCGGAGACATCGATCATCATGGGGAAGACCGGGAAGCTCCGCTCCGGCACCGCCGGGAAAGTCAAGCGCTGGAAGAAGGGACATAGCAGCGACTCCAACCCCGAGGTCAAGCGTCACCGGGAGGCAGCCAGGAGCCGCTTCTTCAGCCGCCCGTCCCCCCCTCCCGATGGAACAAGCAGCCCTCCACCCGTCCTCCCGTACACCCACCCCTCCGAATCAGCAGCCAACTGACCCGCACGCCGAACAAGCACCCCACCGAACACCCACGACGACTGGTCACCCTAAAAGGATAAGTATACATTACATATGTATTTATCTGTGTATATATATGATGTATATATGCATATACAGTGTATATACTGTGTGTATATGTGTATATATGATGTATATATGCATATACAGTATATATACTGTGTGTATATACTGTGTATATGTGTATATATGCATCTACTGTCTATATCTGTATATACTGTGTATATATGCATCTACTGTCTATATGTATATACTGTATTTATACATGCATATATTTGTATAAGCCTATATATGTGCACATTTAAATGTATATATATATATATATATATATATATATATATGTATATATGATTTATGTTTATGTGCTGTGTATGTGGTATGTATGTATATGCTCTGTATACTGAATTTGTGTGTGTATTTCCAGTATGTGTGTGAAAATGCTGTATATACTGAATGTGTGTGTATTTGCTGTATGTGTGTATATTCTGTATGTATATGCAGCATGTGTGCATATGGTATTTTTATACTGCATCTATGTGTATATATGGTCAGTGTATACTGTATGTGTAAATATATATATATTTATTGTATATAATGTGTATGCCGTATGTGTGATGTATATATACTGTATGTGTGTATATACTTTATGAGTTTGTGTATACTCTGTGTATGGCTACATTCACACTACCATATGGAGGACGTATATACGGCCGATATAGGTCCTCCATAGACGGCAATGGGCGCACGGCGCCCTATGGGAGCGGTACGGTTCAGCACACGTGCGGCACCGTACCGCTCTGTACCCGGGAAAAAGATAGGACCTGTCCTATCTTTACCCGTAGTACGGCGCCGTGCACCATAACTGCGTTCACCTCCTCCTCCTCTCCCCGTGCACTGCCCGTACCGTAGCGGGCAACGGTAGTGTGAATATAGCCTATTAGTGTATAAATGTATATGGGTACATAAATGTGTGAATGTGGATATAAAGATGTGTTATTGGGGACGAGGTGGCTGTATGTAGCTGTGTTACTGGGGGCGAGGCGGCTGTATGTAGCTGTGTTACTGGGGGCGAGGCGGCTGTATGTAGCTGTGTTATTGGGAACGAGGCGGCTGTATGTAGCTGTGTTATTGGGGACGAGGCGGCTGTATGTAGCGGTGTTACTGGGGTGAGGCGGCTGTATGTAGCGGTGTTACTGGGGGCGAGACGGCTGTATGTAGCGGTGTTACTGGGGATGAGGCAGCTGTATGTGGCTGTGTTACTGGGGGAGAGGCAGCTGTATGTAGCTGTGTTACTGGGGCACGAGGCGGCTGTATGTAGTTGTGTTACTGCTGGGATAGTGGAAAGGAGGACGTGTATGCAGTGGGGGCCTCCACCAGATTTTGCGCCCAGGGGCCCCCACCAACCTTAATCCGGCCCTGATGGTGATGGTAGAACCGCCTCTCCTCTAGGTGTAGAGGTTGCCCCCTGTCTATGGTGATGGTAGAACCTCCTCTCCTCCAGGTGTAGAGGATGCCCCCTGTCTATGGTGATGGTAGAAGCGCCTCTCCTATAGGTGTAAAGGTTGCCCGCTGTCTATGGGGATGGTAGAACCTCCTCTCCTCCAGGTGTAGAGGATGTACCCTGTCTATGGTGATGGTAGATCCTCCTCTCCTCTAGGTGTAGAGGATGCCCCCTGTTTATGGTGATGGTAGAACCGCCTCTCCTCTAGGTGTAGAGCATGTCTCCTGTCTATGGTGATGGTAGATCCTGCTCTCCTCTAGGTGTAGAGGATGCCCCCTGTCTACGGTGATCAGGGCCGGATTATAGGCGGGGCTCACGGGGCTAGAGCCCCGGGGCCCCCACCAGATCGCGCCCCCTCCGGGCCCTGACTCCTCAGCCGCCACCTCCCTGAGCCGTCCGCCAGCTGACCGCCTCCCCGCATATCCCTCTGCATGGCCGGCCTGCCCGTCCGCCTCCCGGCACAAGTTACTGCCTCTCTGCCCACCCTTCACCTTCATGGCCGAGCCGTCCTGCCGCCCGGCACACGTTCCCTCCTACCTGCACGCCCATCCTGCTGCATGGCCAGACCTTCCTGCCCGCTCGCAATCCTGCTCGCGCTCCCTCCTCCCCTACCCGAGCAAGCAGCCGTCCTCCGCAAGCCCCCCTCCCCCTGACAAGCAGCTGTTCTCCGCTCCCAGCACCCCCCCCCGCCCGAACAAACAGCCGTCCTCTGCTCACGTCGGCCACGCAATACCACACATGTGCCAATAATTTACAGGCTGGGCACACGGCAAGGGTCAGGAAGAAAGAAGCACAATTTAGGTTTTCAAGCTTCGTTTTCACTAGATTGGTAATGGGGGCTACCCCCGAGCAGGGCCGGATTACAGGCGGGGCTCCCGGGCCCTGACTCCACCTCCCTGAGCCGTCCGCCAGACGCCGGCACAGGTGACCGCCTCCCCGCATATCCCCCTGCATGGCCGGCCTGCCCGTCCGCCCCCCAGCACAAGTTACCGCCTCTCCGCCCACCCTTCAGCTTCATGGCCAAGCCGTCCTGCCGCCCGGCACACGTTCCCGCCTACCTGCACGCCCATCCTGCTGCATGGCCATTCCTTCCCACCCGCTCGCAATCCTGCTCGCGCTCCCTCCTCCCCTACCCGAGCAAGCTGCCGTCCTCTGCAAGCCCCCCCTCCCCCGGACAAGCAGCTGTCCTCCGCTCCCAGCACCCCCCCCTCCCACCCGAACCAACAGACGTCCTCTGCTCACGTCGGCCACGCCCCCCGCCCGCCCGCTGGAATGAGCAGCCCTCCTCTGCTCCCCGCCCGCCCGCCCGCTCCGCTACCAGCCAACCCCCGCGCGAACAAACAGCCGTCCTGCACTCATCCCACTCCCCACCCCCTCGACGGAACCACCGCGTCCTCCGTTGCGCGGCCCCCCCCCCCCTTCCCGAACCAGCAGCCGTCCTGTCCCCCCCCCATGGAACAAGCAGCGGTCCTCCGACCCACCCCCCGTCCGTACACCCCCCCCCCTCCGAACCAGCAGCCAACTGACCCGCACGCCGAACAAGCACCCCACCGAATACCCACGACGACCCTAAAAGGGTAAGTATACATTACATATGTATTTATCTGTGTGTATATATGCATATACAGTGTATATACTGTGTATATGTGTATATATGATGTATATATGCATATACAGTGTATATACTGTGTATATGTGTATATATGATGTATATATGCATATACAGTATATATACTGTGTGTATATACTGTGTATATGTGTGTATATATGCATCTGCTGTCTATATCTGTATATACTGTGTATATGTATATATATGCATCTACTGTATATACTGTGTATATGTGTATATATGCATCTACTGTCTATATCTGTATATACTGTGTATATATGAATCTACTGTCTATATCTGTGTATACTGTGTATATATGCATCTACTGTCTATATATGTATATACTGTATTTATACATGCATATATTTGTATAAGCCTATATATGTGCACATTTAAATATATATATATATATATATATATGTATATATAATTTATGTTTATATGCGCTGTATGTGGTATGTATGTATATGCTCTGTATAATGAATTTGTGTGTGTATTTCCCGTATGTGTGTGAAAATGCTGTATATACTGAATGTGTCTGTATTTGCTGTATGTGTGTATATTCTGTATGTATATGCAGCATGTGTGTATATGGTATTTTTATACTGCATGTATGTGTATATATGGTCAGTGTATACTGTATGTGTAAATATATATACATTTATTGTATATAATGTGTATGCCGTATGTGTGATGTATATATACTGTATGTGTGTATATACTTTATGAGTTTGTGTATCTCTGTACCATATGGAGGACGCATATACGGCCGATATAGGTCCTCCATAGACGGCAATGGGCGCACGGCGCCCTACGGGAGCGGTACGGTGCAGCACACGTGCGGCACCGTACCGCTCCGTACCCGGGAAAAAGATAGGACCTGTCCTATCTTTACCCGTAGTACGGCGCCGTGCGCCATAACTTCCTATGGAGAGGGGCGGGGGTGAGCTGCGCTCACCTCCTCCTCCTCTTCCCGTGCACTGCCGTTGCCCGGTACGGGCGGGCAACGGTAGTGTGAATATAGCATATTAGTGTATAAATGTATATGGGTACATAAATGTGTGAAGGTGGATATAAACATGTGTTATTGGGGACAAGGTGGCTGTATGTAGCTGTGTTACTGGGAGCGAGGCGGCTGTATGTAGCTGTGTTACTGGGGGCGAGGCGGCTGTATGTAGCTGTGTTACTGGGGGCGAGGAGGCTGTATGTAGCTCTGTTACTGGGGGCGAGGCGGCTGTATGTAGCTCTGTTACTGGGGGCGAGGCGGCTATATGTAGCTCTGTTACTGGGGGCGAGGCGGCTGTATGTAGCGGTGTTACTGGGGGCGAGGTGGCTGTATGTAGCTGTGTTACTGGGGAGGAGGCGGCTGTGTGTAGATGTGTTACTGGGGCGAGGCAGTTGTATGTAGCTGTGTTACTGGGGGGGGAGGCGGCTGTATATAGCTGTGTTACTGGGGGGGAGGCGGCTGTATATAGCTGTGTTACTGGGGGCGAGGCGGCTGTATGTAGCTGTGTTACTGGGGGCGAGGCGGCTGTGTGTAGATGTGTTACTGGGGCGAGGCAGTTGTATGTAGCTGTGTTACTGGGGGCCAGGCGGCTGTATGTAGTTGTGTTACTGGGGATGAGGTGGCTGTATGTAGCTGTGTTACTGGGGATGAGGCGGCTGTATGTAGAAGTGTTACTGGGGGTGAGGCGGCTGTATGTAGCTGTGTTACTGGGGATGAGGCGGCTGTATGTAGCTGTGTTACTGGGGGAGATGCATGTATGTAGCTGTGTTACTGGGGAGGAGGCGGCTGTATGTAGCTATGTTACTGGGGGCGAGGTGGCTGTATGTAGCTGTGTTACTGGGGATAAGGCGGCTGTTTGTAGCTGTGTTACTGGGGGCCAGGCGGCTGTATGTAGCTGTGTTACTGGGGGAGATGCATGTATGTAGCTGTATTACTGGGGAGGAGGCGGCTGTATGTAGCTATGTTACTGGGGGCGAGGCGGCTGTATGTAGCTGTGTTGCTGGGGGAGATGCATGTATGTAGCTGTGTTACTGGGGATGAGGCGGTTGTATGTAGCTGTGTTACTGGGGGCAGGGCGGCTGTATGTAGCGGTGTTATTGGGGGCGAGGCGGCTGTATGTAGCGGTGTTATTGGGGGCGAGGCGGCTGTATGTAGCGGTGTTACTGGGGGCGAGGCAGCTGTATGTAGCGGTGTTACTGGGGGCGAGGGGGCTGTATGTAGCTGTGTTACTGGGGATGAGGTGGCTGTATGTAGCTGTGTTACTGGGGATGAGGCGGCTGTATGTAGCTGTGTTACTGGGGATGAGGTGGCTGTATGTAGCAGTGATACTGGGGATGAGACGGTTGTAAGTAGCTGTGTTACTGGGGGTGAGGCGGCTGTATGTAGCTGTGTTACTGGGGGTGAGGCGGCTGTATGTAGCTGTGTTACTGGGGGCGAGGCGGCTGTATGTAGCTGTGTTACTGGGGGTGAGGCAGCTGTATGTAGCTGTGTTACTCGGGGTGAGGCAGCTGTATGTAGCTGTGTTAGTGGGGGCGAGGCGGCTGTATGTAGCTGTGTTACTGCTGGGATAGTGGAAAGGAAGCAGGTGGACGTGTATGCACGCTGCATTCAATGGGGCCTCCACCAGATTTTGCGCCCAGGGGCCCCCACCAACCTTAATCCGGCCCTGCCTGGGTGTAACAAAGATGCTACAGTGATGCCCGGCTGGGGGTGTAAATAGTATTATATGGATATGATGATGGTCTTATATGCATTTGTATCAATCAGAGAAGCAGGGGCAGCTTCCAGAAGCCAGCCTCTACATGTAAGGTCAGTGACACATGTGCCGTTTTTGTCGTGTTTCTACTGCGCATTCCAACACTTTTTTCAAATGTATGCTAGCGTTTGTGTTTTTAACAATGCAATGCTTGATGTGCGTGAATTGAATGCAGCCGTGTCTCTTGGAATTTGCTGTTTGTGCATGTTATCACATGCGTTTCAAAACACCGACCACAAATGCATGCGCAACTTTGAAAAACTCAATGAAAACTTACCTCAAATAACGCAGACTAAAAAAAAAAAACAGGGGAGAAAAAGCCAAGTTAAGACACTTTAACCTAAAACCCATTTAAAAAGCCAATATGCAAATATGATGCGACTTTAAAGGATGCAAAAACACAATGAAAAAAACAGCCTCACGGAAGAGCACACACTGTGAAGGTCTGGTTATTACCGTTTTATTGCTATGTAGGAGCTTAACGGGCTTGTTTACTTTAACCCTTTAAGGACCTGGCCGTTTTTTGTTTTTTCATTTTTATTTTTCACTCCCCACAATCAAAAATCTATAACTTTTTTTACACGTAAAGAGCTGTGTGACGGCTTGTTTTCTGCATAACAAACTGCACTTCATAGTGATGGTATTGAATATTCAATGCCGTGTACTGGGAAGCTGGAAAAAAAATTCAAAATGCAATGAAATTGGTGAAAAAACGCATTTGCAGAGTTTTCTTGTTTTTACGGCTTTCACTGTGCGCCCCAAATGACATGTCTACTTTATTCTTTGGGTCGGTGCGTTCAATGAGATACCAAATTTGTATCGGTTTTATGTTTTCATTCATTTACAAAAATGTAAAACTCGTGTAGAATTTTTTAATGTTTTGCCACCTTCCGGCACTTTCGGTGTACAGAGCTGTGGGTGGTTTCTTTTTTGCGACTTTTGATGAAGTTTTCAATGCTGCCATTTATAGGACTGTACAACCTTTTTATCACTTTTTATTGATTTTTTAGATTTTTCAAAATGGCAAAAAAGTTGCATTTTCGACTTTGGGCGCTATTTTCCGTTACGGGGTTAAATGCATTGAAAAACGGTTATTCTATTTTGATAGAACGGGCATGTTCGGATACGGCGATAGCTAATGTGTTTGTGATTTTTACAGTTTATTTATAACAGTTCTAGGGAAAGGGGGGTGAAGTTTGAGTTTTTAGGTTTTATTTTTACTTTTACTATTTTTCTGACTCCCTAGGGTATTATAACCCTAGGTTTTCCAATTGATCCTACCATATACTGCCATACTACAGTATGGGAGTATATGGGGATTTTCCTCCTTATTTATTACAATGTGCAAATCGCACATTGTAATCAATGGATTGAAACGAGACAGCTTCGGGTCTTCATGGCAACGGATCGGCGCTCCCCGAAGACGTCACTGGGAGCAGTGATCTCCAACTTTTTGAAGCCTTTGGCAGCTTTGCTGGCGGTGTATGTGGGTTAACACCGGCAAAAGCATATGTGATCGTCCGTGGGCCCCCCCAGTGCGTTTTGATTCCGTTACAAAACGGAATCAAAAAGGGAACATGTGACATCACCCTAAGGCTACATTCACACGATGTATGCCCGCCGTATCGTAGTACGGCAGGCATGCATCGACGCTGCGGAGAGGAGTAGGGGATTAGCGATGCTCACGTCCGGCCCTCTCCATAGGAATATACAGTGTAAGGCTATATTCACACGAACGTATGGGGGACGTATATACGGCCGACGTATATACGGGATCAGTGATCAGCAAGTGTCAAAGGAGGATGAGAGGAACTACAAGTACCAGGAACCTGTCAGCAAAATGTAACGGCCTGTACCATAAGAAAATATATAATCCACTTTGTAAACAGGTCACTGGACACAATTATAGGTGAAAGGAAAACTCCAGTCATTGATTATTTATTGGATTAAACCTTGTGCAGGGAGGAGCAGGACTCCAGGTCCTAGGAATACAATGGGGGTCATTTACTAAGGGCCCGATTCGTGTTTTCCCGACGTGTTACCCGAATATTTCCGATTTGCGGTGATTTTCCCCTGAATTGCCCTGGGATTTTGGCGCACGCGATCGGATTGTGGAGCAGGCATGCACACGACGGAAATCGGGGGCGTGGCCGAACGAAAACCCGATGGATTCAGAAAAACCGCCGCATTTATAAAAAAAAAATGTGTCACGGAGCTTGCACTTACCTTCACTCAGCCCGGCTCGGTGTATTCCAGTGCGTTCCAGGGAACTTCAGTGCAGCAGCGCCACCTGGTGAACGGCGGAGGATCTGCCTTAATAAATCCCGGCCGGACCCGAATCCACCGCAGAGAACGCGCCGCTGGATCGCGAATGGACCGGGTAAGTAAATCTGCCCCAATCTGTTTTGACATACAATTGATGTATGATACAGAGGTATTGTTTATTTTTTTTCAAGTGGATCTTTATATGCTTTATACGATTTTTTTATGAGTACGTTTATCATGATGGATTTTGATGGGAGATTTCCTTTATTTCATTGTATAACATTATAAATAAATAAATTGTGCGCTGAAAAAATTAGGTGAAAAACCCTTATAAAATATAAAGATATCGATTAGAGAGACTGTGGAGATCTCCATGTTTAGATGCAATAGGGACATATGCGTATAACATACGTCGGTAACAGTTGATTAACCCCTTACGTACCAGGCCCGTTTTCGTTTTTGTAAAGAGCTGTGTATGGGCTTGTTTTCTGCGTAACAAATTGCACTCCATAGTGGGTGGATTTAATATTCTATGCCGTATACCGGAAAGCGAGAAAAAAATTCTGAATGCAGTGAAAATGATGAAAAAACACATTTGCGCCATTTCTTGTGGGCTTGGATTTTACGTCTCTCATTGTGCGCTCTAAATGACAGGTCTACTTCATTCATTGGGTCAATACGATCAGGGGGATACCAAATTTGTATAGGTTTTATGTTTTCATACATTTACATAAATTAAAACCTCCTGTACAAAAAAAAAAATTCTTCATTTTGCCGTCTTCTGGCTCTAATAACTTTTTCATACTTTGGTTTATGGAGCTGTGGGTGGTGTCATTTTTTGCGACTTTTGATGACGTTTTCAATGCTTTTACTTTTTGGACTGTACGACCTTTTGATCACTTTTTATTGAATGTTTAATATTTTTCAAAATGGCAAAAAATGCAGTTTGCGACTTTTTGCGCTGAATTCCGTTACGGGGTTAAACATAGTGAAAAACCGTTATCATATTTTGATAGATCAGGCATTTTCGGCTGTGGCGATACCTAATGTGTTTATGATTTTTTCTGTTTATTTATATTTATATGATTTCTAGGGAAAGGGGGGTGATTTGAATTTTTAGGTTTTTTTCATATAATTTTTTATTTTTTACTATTTTTCTGACTCCCTAGGGTACTGATTGATCTTACCATATACTGCCCTACTACAGATTTTGCACACCATCTATTATAAAGTGCAAGTCGCACATTGGGGCAGATTTATCATGCTGTCTGAAAGTTAGTGGGGTAGATTTACTTACCCGGTCCATTCGCGATCCAGAGGCGAGTTCTCTGCGCTGGATTCGGGTACGGCCGGGATTTAATAAGGTAGTTCCTCTGCCATCCACCAGGTGGCGCTGCTGTGCTGAAAAGCATCTGAACGTGCTGGAATTCACCGAGGCCGGCCGAGTGAAGGTAAGTGCGTCCCGAGCTACACATTTTCCTTTTTGCGGCAGTTTCTCCGAATACATCGGGTTTTCGTTCGGCCACGCCCCCCGATTTCCATTGCGCGCATGCCGGCTCCGATGCGCCACAATCCGATCGCGTGTGCCAAAATCCTGGGGCAATTCACTTACAATCGGCGCAAATCGGAAATATTTGGGTAACACGTAAATGTAAGTAAATGACCCCCAGTATATTTCACAGCTCAGCTTTCATTTTACCAGTGCTCATGAATATTTTAAAGGGGAGCTGTGATTGGTTGCCAAGGGCAACTAGAAATATTCTGATATCAGACAGCTTGAAAAATCTGCCCCATTGTAATAGATAGCCTAAAACATGATAGCCTCGGATTCTTGTGTGATCCCAGGCTGTTATGGCAACGGATCGCTGCTCCCTGATCGCTGCTCCCATCATGGGGAGCGACGATCGGAGCCAAGATGGCAGCGTCCACGCGGCGCCGGCTCATTAATGCCGCCAGCAGCTTTGCCGGCGGCAATCAAAGGGTTAACACCTGCGATCGGTGGTAGCACTGATCGCAGGTGTTAGCGATTGGTGTTTGCTTCATTGTGAAGCAAGCACCCTGTGAGTATGAAGAGGGCTCAGCCCGTGAGCCCTTTTCATACTCCCCCATGCGCAGCAAGACGTAAGGGTACGTCTTATTGCGCTAGAAGGTTAAATACATATTGCCGGTGGTTTATCAAGCTTGATTTCCTTTAACCCCTCCAAAAAGTCCCAATCTATCAATGTATAAAAAGCATTATTCTCGGCTGTGAACCCTGTTATTTAACATTGCGCCCAAATGCCCGAAACGCACCTTTTCCATTTTGCTGTAAAAAATGTCACAAAAAGTGTTCAGTAGGGTTGTACAGTCCCCAAAATGGGAACAGTGAAGCCGACATTTCTTCCTCACAAAAAAATGACACCTTACATAGCTCTGTACACTGCAGTAAGAAAACGTGTTAGCAGAACATCAGAATTCTTCTTTTATTTGTACAAAATTTTTAATTTTTAAAAACATAATAAAACCTGCAGAAATGTGATATTGCCGTGATCGTAAAATTGGTTCCTCTGCAGACAGCACGGCCGGGGGCTGGAGCGGCCTTTAGAAGGCAGGAGCCAGGCAAGGTAGACGTAGAACCCCAGCTTGCGGATGCTCAAGACGTAGCTCTTCAGCGCGCTCCTTACACCGGATGTCAATCCAAGTGGCCAGAGTGATGAGACCACTCAGAGTAGTCGGCAGGTCACGGGCAGCCAATGCGTCTTTGACTTGATCAGAAATTCCCTTTTAAATGGTTGCAGCCAGGGCTGCATAGTTCCAGGTGAGTTCAGAGAACAGGGTGCGAAACTGAACTGCATAGCCACCTACGGACCAGTCCCCTTGGCGCAGGTTCAGCAGCGCAGTCTCAGCTGAGGAGGCTCCAGCAGATTCCTCAAAAACGGCCTGGAATTCTGCCAGGAATGCTGGGAGAGATTGTCTCTGTCCCAGAGCGGGGTAGCCCAGTCCTTCTCGGAGAGGAGGCTGATGAAGAATGCCACCTTGGACCGTTCTGTGACAAATTGAGACGGCGTAAGTTCAATGTGCAGGGAGCACTGAGTGATAAAGCCCCTGCACAACTTTTGGTCCCCATTATACTTGGTAGGTATAGAGAATCTCAGCCTTGGTTCAGCGGCAGGCAGATGACCCGGGGTAGCAGGAGAGGTAGCAGGGATCTGTCGCTGTTGGTGGGTGGCAATCAACTTCTGCAGCATGGCGATAACTTGTCAAAGCTGTTCTTCGTGAGTAGCGATCTGCTGGACCACAACGGTGGTAAAATCAGCCAGTTTAGGTAGCGGAATCTTGGTGGGGTCCATGGCCGGATCTTAATCCAATCTCATGGTCGGGCACAGGCTGGAGGTCAGGACAGGCATCAGAGTTTCAGGGTCAGAGATGGAGCAGGAGGTCAGGGCTGGGAGCAGAGGAGCGAAATTGGGAACAGGTCCGGGGTTACGACCAGAAGTCAATACACAGGAACAAGTCACAGGTAACAGCTTTCTCTGAGGCATAAGAGCGCAAAGATCTGGTGGGGGATGCTGGAAGAAGCCGGCTTTTAAGTAATAGCGGGAAGTGACCAGCGCCAATCAGTGGTGTGCTGGGCCTTTAAATTTACGCGTGCCGCCGTGTGCTCACCCTTAAGGACAGGAATTAACATCAGAAAGTCGAATCTTGGTCTCATCAGAGCAGAGAATCTGATTTCTCATAGTCTGGATCCTTCATGTGTTTTGCACACTGTATGCGGCTTTCATGTGTCTTGCACTGAGGAGAAGCTTCCAGACTCTGCCATAAAGCCCAGACTGCTGGAGGCTGCAGTGATAGGTGACTCCCATCTCCCACTGCATCTCTGGAGCTCAGCCAAAGTGATCTTGGGTTCTTCTTTATCTCTCTGACCAAGGCTCTTTTCCCATGATTGCCTTGTTTGGCTGGACGACCAGGTCAAGGAAAAGTTGTGATCATCCCAATATTCTTCCATTTAGGGATTATGGAGGCCACTGTGCTCTAAGGAACCTTGAGTGGTACAGAAATTATTTTGTAACCATGACAATTCTGTCTCTGAGCTCCTTGGGCAGTTCCTTAGACCTCATTATTCTCATGAGCTCTGATATGCACTGTGAGCTGTGAGGTCTTATACAGACATGTGTGCGCCTTTCCTAATGGAGTCCAATCAGTTTAATTAAACAGCTGGCCTCCAATGAAGGAGTAGAACCATCTCAAGGAGGATCAGAAGAAAATAGACATCATGTAAGTTATATACGAGTGTCACAGAAAGGGGTCTGAAAACTTATGACCATGTGATATTTCAGTTTTTATTGTATAAAAAATTTGCAAAAATATCTACATTTCAGATTTTTGTCAAGATGGGGACGAGTGTATATTAACGTGCAAAAAAAAAGAACTTACTAATTGGCTGTAATGAAAAAAAAAGTGTAAAGGGTCTGAATACTTTCCCTACCCATTGTACAAGGTGTGTACAATATTATATAATAATATAATTATTATATTATATTGGGGGGCATAGTTTGGGCCATGGAAATCCTGTCCTGTCCTTCAGGATGACTCCCCCCTGCAGTACCGCGCTGACCACCAGAGGGCAGTGTGCTGCAGTCCTATGCTCTGTAGAGCCCCGCACCATAGAGTCCTGTTTTCCCGGCTGGGGGCGGAAGTGCTCGCTGTACCGGAGGCCGCACGTGGATCCAGCGTGGACCGGAGACATCGATCATCATGGGGAAGACCGGGAAGCTCCGCTCCGGCACCGCCGGGAAAGTCAAGCGCTGGAAGAAGGGACACAGCAGCGACTCCAACCCCGAGGTCAAGCGTCACCGGGAGGCAGCCAGGAGCCGCTTCTTCAGCCGCCCGTCAAGCGTCACCGGGAGGCAGCCAGGAGCCGCTTCTTCAGCCGCCCGTCCGGTGAGAAACGCTCAGTGTGAACAGCAGGTTACAGTGATGTGGCACTGTGTGCATAGCAGCGGCGGCACGGGCGACCTTAAAGGGACTGTCCAGTTTCATGTTCATGAAGCTTTATTGAGAGTAATCCAGCTTTTAGATGTTCTGGATGGTTTAATGTTTCTGCTTGCTGTCAGTGAATCACATGCAGAAGTTAAAGACCTGTCCTGCAGCCAATCTAAATTATTACATGTATCTGCACAGCTCATTCCCTAATCACAGGGCACATGACAAGTGTCTGCTACCTGATGCCCCCTGATCTGAAGAATTAGGGACCCCTTCACCCTCACTCCGACTAGGGCACCGCTGCTTGGTCTATGGCCAGTCATAATTATTTGTTTATTTTAGTGCCAGTTAGGAGGAGTAGTCAGTCGGCCCGCGGAGGCTGGCGAGGAGTAGTCAGTCCAGTCGCCCTCTAGGCTGGCGAGAGTAGTCAGTCCGGCCCGCGGAGGCTGGCGGGATTAAGTCAGTCGGGGGCCCCGCGGAGGCTGGCGAGGAGTAGTCAGTCGGCCCGCGGATGCTTGCGAGGATTAGTCAGTCGGCCCGCGTAGGGCTGGCGAGGAGTATCAGTACGGCCCGCGGAGGCTGGCGAGGAGTAGTCAGTCGGCCGCGGGCTGTCGAGGAGGTATCCATCGCCCGCGCAGGCTGGCTAGGAGTAGTCAGTCCGGCCCGCGGGGCTGGGCGAGGAGTAGTCAGTCGCCCGAGGAGGCTGGCGAGGAGTAAGTCCAGTCGGCCCGCGGAGGGCTGCGAGGAGTAGCATCGGTCCGCGGAGGCTGATGGTTAATTTTTAATGTTGTAACATACCTTCTGGTACATTTTGATAATGGAGGCCAAAGGACTTGTATCACATGACTTGCTGAGAAGAGTCATGGTGCATTGGGATGGTAGAAATGGAGGGGTTGACCACAGGACACGCCCCCTCTGTTTGCCAGGGTATATAATATAAACCTTATTTATGTGATGTAAGTGGGGGAAAACGTGACTGCATGCATTGATAATTTCTTATAAATCCTGTCATCTGTGCAGAAGATTTTGGATTGGGATCGTCCACATACACAGTAACGATGCTATTCAGGTAAATATGTCCCCCACCCCCCGTAGGTATTATGGCCTCTGCTGAAGTGTGTCCTGGATGCAACATATAGTTAGCAGGCCAGAGGCCAAGAGGTTCCATCTAGCCGTCCTAGCATGGACACTTTAGAAATCAAAAGCTTCCTCTCATACAGCCATGTCCAATAAACATGATGTGAACAGAACCGAAGCGTTCGCTCCTGTACAAATAACTGTATCTTCATCCACCTACACGACGCTTTCTGAGCAGCTTCTGATTATGTGTTTTAGCTCTATATTGTATCTTCTCTAGCTCAGAGCACGGCTTGTTTGTAGTCTGTTTGCTTGGAGAGACGCATAATTTCTGCATCGTTGCAGTGATCAAAAAGGCTATGTCGTTTAGATCAAATTAAGACGGTACAGCACATTTTAAAGGACATCTAAACATCCAAGCCATCCTGATAACCCGGGACATTCTCAGAATCCAGCCAGGCGCCAGGACTTTGGTATCTTCTTATATGTGTATCCATGCCTCCTTCCCTGCTAAAATCTACTTCTAATTTATGCTAATGCGTTAGAAGGGCTCTGAAGGAGTTCCAGAGCCCCCTCCATGTTGTGTTTTATAACAGGCTGTTTTATTGTGCAGAGAGCAAGTTCCCCTCCTCTGCCCTACTAGCTCATTCCATAATTGTGAAAGTTGATTGCGAAAGGAGGCCATGATGACAAATATAGAGAAGATACCAAGTCCCGGTGCCTGGATCTAATGAGTAAGTCCCCTGGTTTATCAGTATGTGTTGTGAGGGGTTTGGGTTTTATAACTATGGGAAAAAAATAAGACGGTCCATAATTCAGCAGAGAGACAAGTCACCATGGTCTTTACTTTTATCCCTCCTGAATATTCATGAAAAGCTCCTGGGAATTGTCTGGATGCCTAGTCTTAGTAACTAGCTCAGTACCTTCAGTGAATATAACCCAGGTGTGATTTCTACCCAACGTAAGTGACCTGACTGTGATACGCTCTAAGCTGCACAATGATCTCCAGCTGTCGTTCCTTCCTACACAAGAAGCCGGGAAGAAGACATGAAGAGGATGCGGAACTGGCTGTTACGAAAAGTCAGGCGCCACCTCCTGAGTGGTTTGTCCGACTGCACCAATCTAACGTTTGTCAAAGTGGCAGGATACTTGAGTCCCAACTCAGCCGCTCATGAGAGGTAGGAGGGGTCATCCACTGGGTTCAGGTTGCCGCACTGCGGGGGTCATAGTCTCGCTTCTGAAGACTGAGGAGTCTTGGTTGTTTAGAATTTTCTCTACTACTGACCGCCATCAGAACAGCAGATTTTCTTTTCTGCAAAATAAGATTGGATCATCTCGATGATCCCGAAGAAACCCGACTATTCCTTATACAATCCGACCGATATTATGGAAGTCAGAGGATCCATTTTTTAACCACCAAGTAGCGATGACTGAGCGTACCATGTGATGTGGTACATGATTGCACAGATTTTTTTTTCCCTTCTCCAATAACTTCTGCGTTTGACCATCTCAGATCTGGCGGTGGCTGGCGGCTGTGACCGAGTGTGATCCGATCCCAGGGGGGAAACTGAGACCGGACAGAAATACTTTGCAGCGCTGGTAGGTGGTTTTTGTCCTCCATGTTATGAAGGGTTATGCTTATGCTGCTGCGACTCCAGTACAGCCAGGGACAATGTTTCAATGAAAACTCACAACTTACTCTTCTTGCATCTCTTGATAAAGAAGTGATCTGATCGCGCACCTGCCCGTGTTTCTTATCGATGACAACCCTGGAAGCTGTTGATCCTCATAGTCTTTTCTGCAGTTGCCTATCTGCTGAATCTGTAATGAGAGGTAAGTGGTTTACTTGTTACGTTGTCGATGTGACGCTATTGTACATTGCATCAGCTCCTCCTTCTCTAAACATGCTCCTGCAGATAAGACACTATGCATTGCTGCTCCTCTCCTCCTGCTTTATACCATGATACCTGCAAGATAGGACACTATGTAACAATCTGCTCAGCTCCTCTCCTATACATGCAGCTGCAGCTAATACACTTGCATTATCTGCTCAGCTCCTCCTCTTTAATAACATAATACCTGGATAGGACACTATGTTCAATGCTTGCTCAGCTCCTCCTGCTCTATAACATGCAGCCTGCAATAGGACACTGATCCAATCTGCTCATCTCCTCCTGCTCCATAACATGCCTGCCTGCCATAGGACACTAGTACAATCTGCTCACTCCCCTGCTCTATAACATGCCTGCCTGCATATAGACACTATTCCTTATCGCTCAGCTCCTCCTGCTTTATACATGATGCCTGCAATAAGACACTATCATTAGTCTGCTCAGCTCCTCTGCTCTATAAACATGCTGCCTGCAGATATGACACTATGCATTTATCTGGTAGGCTGCTCCTGCTCTATAATATGGTGCCTGCAGATGGACACTAGCCATTATCTGCTCAACGCTCCCCCCCGGCTCTATATATGGTGCTGCAGATAGGAACACCTTTGTACAATCTGCTAACTTCGCTCCTGCTCTATAACATGCTGCCTACATTATTTTTTTCTATGCCTTACTTAGATATATCTTAGGTCCCAGGTGTCGGTGCGGAATTAAGAAGTTTCTGACACATCTAAAGCTTTTAATGGACATTCTGGCGCTCGCAGTCAAAGTGGAATCGGTCTCTGCTGTTAGATGGTAAGTGGTGTTTTTTCCTTCTACAGGTCTATTCACCCTCTGCACTTCAAATGGTGCCTGCCGGATTAAAAATGTATGTATTGTATGCGTCCTCTTCAGGGCAGACACTATGAAGGCACTGTCCCATGCAGCTGCACGGACCAATCAAACAGAACTATTTTCGTATCTGTAATGAGGTATTTTTGCTTGTAGATCATCTCCGGCTTGGCTGGGACTTTTACTTAAGCAGGACCTGTCTGTGTGGAGTTTACCCGTCCCGCTGCAGGTGTACCACGGTCGGCTGAGCTTCAACCGTCCATGCTAAACCTAGTAGGTTCACACGCACAAAAGCCTAGGCAGAAAACAATTGCATTTTGTGTTTTATTGTATATTTTACAGAGTTGCTTTGTTTTGATTTGTTTATCCGTAGAGGCGGCACATCGCTCGGCGTATTCTCCATCCTAAGGGCAAGCTAGTTCATGTTTTCGTGATTCGCCCCCGTTACCACCCAGCCGCACAGTCTAACTGCTAAATTTTGTATCCAGGAAATTGCAAAATCTGGAGGTAGGTTTGCTGGTCACTGGGTGGGTTTAGATCTTGCCTTCAGGGCCTAATACGGCATAGTGACTGCAGCTCAGGCCAGATGTATCATGGGTGTCTTCAGTCTTAAGAATATGGACAATACATCATCCATATTCGAATACCGAACCTTTGGGGCAGAAACCTAGATTCCCCAGCATCCTGCCTAGACCTAAGAGCTGGGAGTCGCCTGCCTCTGTGCATGATTACTCTCTCTGCTGAAAACTGATTGGACAGAGACTCCTACATCATAATGACATGATGTTTGTAGTCCGGGTCCTGCACGGTTTTCGGCGTGGAAACTGCCTGATGACACAATCAAATTGCACACCTTACAGTCGGTTCTGTCTAACTAACCATTTATCACATAGTGAGGAGAGTCTGCGTCCTGTGACCTGCTATCCCTAGAGTAGAGCTCTCTCTCAAGTAGAAATCTGAACGTTACGTCAAGATTTACTCACAAGAGAAGTTTTGAAAGGACTAGATGACACTTCCCCATTTATTCTTGACTGTCTTGATGTTTTAAATTACCCAGGCAGCGCAGAATCCACCACCACCCTGCAACATGGCTGACCTGCTGAAGGATGTGCTGCCCTTTTCCTCCCTGCAGTCTCGTAAAGTCTTGTTTTGAGACCCTACTGAAGTCCGACCCTGAGTCACGTGGTAATAGACATCATATACGCAGCTTTCCTTTTTTTTTCCCCTCATATTTTAAAGGATTGTCATCTCCGATCGCTCAATAAACCCTGGACAGTACTGAGAGTCATCTCAATGCTGCCTTTCATTATCCAGCAAGGAGCGGAAAAGCTTCCAATTTCATTCAAGCTTGTTGTTCCCACCTCGCAAGGCGGCTCTTGCTTGGACCCAGGCCCCAAGACACTATTCCCGCTCTAATGGTCCTTTGTTTCCAACTTCCTGCATACGCATCTGCTGGTGTTTGGGCGCTGCGTCTGTAGCCGCCCATACCGGTGCACCGATCACGGCATACCAAACAGAGCAGTCGTGAGGAGTCGGGCAGAACTTTGGCTGAACGGAAAGCCCTTCCCTCCTTTCTTGACTGGATAAATGAATGACTATTATAGAAAAAATGAGTTTTTTATCTACACAACAACAATTTAGAGTAACTGGATTAGAAGCATTGAGATGACTTTATAGTGTTCTCCAAGGTAATGTCCGGTTTCAAATCCTGATCGGACATCCTCGCACTGAGATGAACAAGAAATGGATACACCGAGAATCTACAGATCTAAGCGGTGCGGTCCTCTACAGCACACAATGCGGCACCTGTTTCAGTTTGTTAGGAGTGAGAAGGTAGAAAGAGGGCCCTGCACTGTCACCTACCAGACATGTATTAGTCGTCCATTTCACTCCATTTTTCAAGTTGAGGTATCGCAATGAAGGAAAGAATTGTGGACTAGTGAACCACGTTCCTGAAGGGGATGCTTGTGTTTGGGATCCTGATTACACAGTTTCTCTGTCGATATAACATTCGTTAAACCCTTCAAACCATTGGGAGGATGGAGAGGAGTCAGGGAACACCAGGAGGCCGTGGTGTAGTGCACATTACGGTCACTGGAGAGGACTGTGATTGTGACCTAGTGCAATTGATGGATAGTAATATACAGAATTCCATGGGAGTCATAATTGCCATAAAAGATAATTTAAATTTTATTTCCTCTAAAAACCAATACACTGTCAATGAAGAATAACACTAAGGGACATCCTTGATGCTGTAATTGTGTGCTCCACGTAATGTGGCCGGGTCATACAGCTGGCATACGCCCCACCATATACTGTGTTAAAAGTGGCCTTAGGGAAGGGAAGTGGCCAACAAGCACACAAATCAATCAAAAGATATAACATCATTGGATTAAAAACTTTGTCACATTGGGACAGGGAGGAATATCCATAGCAAGCCTCTCCCCTGCCAGCAGTGGTGCAGCACCTGTCATCTCTCCGCCGCCTCTCTCCCCTGCACACTCACCCCAGCAAGTCATTCTCATGGCAAACTACCCCCTTGGGACTCACATGCACTGATTTTATGGAGCAGGTATAGTAAATGCAGATGTTGTGACAAAGGCCTTTTTAATCTAAAAAACGGGGTACCGCCTCCTATGTAGAGTGGATGGTGCTTGCTCGGTACTCACCCCATATACATAGAAAAACACGTAGCACACATCCTTTATGAGTTTTAACAATTCTTTTCTTTTATTCCATATCATATTATATGGTTACACAGCCCACCATAAAAATAACAGGAAGTCATATAAAGTAATAACATATCCAAAGGATTACGTTCAGCGACGTTTCGGTCTGGAGTCGACCTTTGTCAAGCCTGATCTGTAACTAATATAAAGAGTAGACATACTTAGTGGAATGGTATTTTTTACATCCACAGCCAGTTGCTCTTTGAACCTGTCCTCCATGTAAAAAATAGGTGAAGATAGTTTCCTTTTTGCAGCATCGGTTCTGTGAATCCGAATTGATTGTAGTTTTATTTGAATGCAGAGGGTGAACTCTGCCCCGTCTCTAGATAAGTATGATGAGAGGTTACATCCGGCTTGCTTAAAGGGAGCGCATCTTGCAGGACGGCTTAACCTGTATATGCGCTAGGGGACACTTGCGTATTGAATTGCGCATTACGGTAGACCCTGAAGGGTTTCCTCTGTTCTGGTGTTGTCATCGCTTCTGTGACGGGTTTGAAAATACTTGTGCACATTGATGGAACTTTGTGTAACCTGGCTCAAGAATGGACACTTTTTTTTCCTGTGAATTTTTTTGGCTGGCTGATTTTTTTTTGTATGAGTTATCAGTCGAAATGTAAGCACCTGTACCGTCGCTTGGTCAGATTGGCCATAAAATGTTGCAGTAATGTTTTAAGGTGTACGTTTCCCAGTTAAATGAGAGATGTTAGACCATTTACACCTTAAAAAAGCACAAAAAAAAAAAAAAAATTGATGGACGAGAGTACTATTTATGTTCCTTTAGTTTCTGTAGTGTGACTGTCCAGTATATATAGGGAGTGACTGTCTCCTGACCGCTGCTTGGCTTGCTTTTGTCTGTAACCTGCACGTCCTGTCCTGCAAGCTGATCACCGCCGTCGCCAGCAAGCCTTTCATGCCCTCTTCAACTCAAGCCGGCACCCAAGCGCGACTGCAAGCTCAATGCCAGATCAATCACTGTGAGTACCAGGCCATCGCGCCCCTGTATACCCCATATACCCCGTATAACCCTCTATACTCCCACTTAATAATGGCTTTTTTTTTTAACATCTTCTTTTTTGCTCCTCTGACAGCTCTTTAATGACTATCTGCCCACTGAGAACGCTTGCAGCCTTGCTGGCCTCGCTCGCTGGATGGAACAAGCGCATAATATCAATCGCTCCCGTACGGATGATTTTTATATACGGGAAAGGCCAAACCCTCAGGGTCCCATAGATCATAACCACCCATGATAACAGCCTTTACTAAGAGCATCCATCTAGTTTCAACTCCCTAGATAATTTCTAGGTCCTTCTTTGTTCCAGTTTCTATTGATTGATTTCTATCATTATATCCTGTCGTTTGATATTCATTCACCACATTGGGGCAGATGAAGGTCATTGAGGCTACATATTACTGGATCAACTGTGAAGGGAAAATCTCCCCTCAACATCCTGATAAACAGGACTTCCTCATAGATCCAGGCACCGGGACTGTGGTACTTTTATAATATGCTAATGGCAAGGGCTCCAGAGGGTGTTACCAGGGCCCCTCTGTGCTGGTCGCTTTACAGTTGTAACACGCAGAACAAAAGCTGTGGTTAAGTTTACATTACAAGAGGATGGGGTGGTGTTGAAGGGGACTGAGTACAGTGTAACAGTCTGTGAAGCTACAACTTTGGCGGGCTCTATAACTACTCCCAGATCTCTAGGTTCATTATGCATAGTTTTTAAAACTGATTTGTAGAAGGAAGGAAGACAATGGGATAACAATAAAATGATGACCGCACATCACGGTGCCTGTATCTCTTAGTCAGTGTCCGGGTTTATCTGATGGTAGATTCCCTTAAGCAATTTTTCCAAACATAAAGGTCACTCAGTAAATAAGGATTTCCTATTAAGAATACATTTCCTATATATAGTGATGATCTGACTCCCCCCATTACCATAAGAATTTCTAAAGGGTTACGCTAATACTACTTTTGGGTGTTTGTTACGTTGTGCAGTAACGAATTTTTTTGTTGCGATTGAGAGTGACTTGGTGTCTTGGTCCCCTTCCTCTCCTTTTCTTCTCTACATCCATAATTGCCTCCTGTCCCCTCAACCCTCAGGTTGTGTCTGCAGCTGCCGTATATTGATGTTGGTGTTGCGGCTATAACCGTGTTGTGATGGTGTAAAAACGATTATAATATTTAAGTTATTGGTTCTGCCTTTCTGTCCCCAGTCTCTCTTACTGATATGCGTTGCCCTCACGTTAGCAGAATCGGGAAGGTCTTCTGCCTGCTCAATCTGCCCGTACCTGCGGTCCCATCTGTAAAATGTTTTAACAGTGAGTTACAAGAGGCTCGCCTGTGCCCTCCGTGTTGTGGTGATCCTACTTTTAGGGTTATTCACTCGTTCGATAACCTAAGGCCAAGGTTTTGGGTTAATCTTTCGTGAAGTGTAAGGAGTCGGGAAGTTCATGTCCGTGAACAGGGACAAGCCAGGAATTGTCCCAACGAATTGGGCAAAAAGCCTAAGTTCCAATTCACACCTCCCTGCTAGTCCTCACAACATAAGAGACTAAAGGTCCATTAAATAAAATGGCCGTTGATTTCCATGGAGCGTCCTGTTGTGCCCACTGCGGTTATTGTGTTTGGGAAATTCGGAGCGGCAGGATGTTTTTTCCATCTGCATACTGGTCGCCTACAGAGGTGGTGCACACTGACCCTATGGAGGCTCACTAAGTCCCGTGAAACCTTGGACATTTTGACAGAGCCATTAGACTTGGCGTTATCATGACCCGCTTTCCGCTGCCAGGCGGAACAGGCCTCAACAGATGTTTTTGTGGAATGGAAAAAACTTTCTCATATCGTTTGGTGTAGTTCAAAGTCTTAATTTTGCATAAGTTGCACCTTAGAATTATTAAAAGGATCTTTCACACCTCAGATCCTCAATCTGTAAGGGGCTACTATGCAGTGTCAGGGGCACTGTTCAGTTCTTTCCAGGCCCTCAGCTGCGAGATATCTTCCTAGTATCTGACCATTTTAATCCTTCCACGGTAAGAGAGGAGAGTGCTGGCGCATAGGAGGAATGGCGTCTGTCCAAACATGGTAGACCTGTGTGATTGAGCATAGAGGTCTCACACCGTGCACATACACAGTTGGCTTTCTCGCCAGGTCTGGCCCCTGATTTGGACTGTTTCAGAATTGTTTGCACTCCCTCCTCAGCAACCATGGGGGCCAGAAATTTTTTTTAAAGTGACCCCGAAACACTGGAGCCGTCCTACATATAGGATGTTCATCACACATGTTGTCAAGTACTAAAGCTCTGGATTTATAAAAGCTAGTGGCGGTAATTGTTTTGCTAATTCTCCTGATGATTGACGTTCGTTCACACGTGGCAGTAACGCTAACAAGAGCTGAGAAAGAGATTTTGCCTAATTCCACTACTGTCCAACATTTCTTTACAAAACTCGGTGAGTTAAACAACTCATGTGAACGCAGCCTGTCAATGAGAGTCTGAGAGTCTCTGGAGAATTTCGGCTGCGCAGGCATACCGGTGGTGGTTTTCACTTCTAATTACTTACGGGGCAAAGTCTCTTAGAAGTGAATGTTGCTGTGGCGATCTTGCACATGAATTCATCCCTTTCAAATCAATGAGCGTTGATATCACATCCTAGGCGGCGTTCACACATGGCCATTTAACATTCTTATGAAATGCGATCCCACAGCTAGTAAGCGGAGAGTTGCCTATTACATTGTTAACATCCTGCAACCCAATGTTTATGCATCTTAAGCACGTGTGCTTTTTGTAACACAAATTAAACGCAATGTATTGGACAAACTCCGCTAACTCATCTTGTTTGTACCACATTATAGTTAATTTAACGCTGCGTGTGAATGCAGCCAAGACTCGACCCACCTGCCAATCCTGTGGATCCATAGTGGTAAATTCTGTATAAAGGGCTTCAGTGGGTTACAGTTACACATCACAGTAGAACGGAGATCTTGCTGTTTCTTATATCCAATCAACCAACGGTGGGATGAGGTATAAGGTGCCATTCCTTCACGTATATCTTTCAGTTCTGCAGAAGAAGGCCTGTCCTACAAGTTCCATGCCTCTTGGCTCCGTCCTCCAGGTCCTCCAGCATTTTTTTAGTGGCTGGAAAGTCCCTTTGCACCCAAAATGAAGAAGGTACGATGTGGATGACACATAGTAACGCGGCTTTCTCCTGTGTTTGGATCTAGACACCGTCTATTGTCCATTTCAGTGGCCTGGCAACTCTGTCTGACCTGCGGATTCGCCCGCCCCATTTCCTTCTACTGGAAGTTGGATCGTGCGGGTGGGAGCGGCTGTGGAGAACATGGGACCTGAGGTGGTTCCTGAAGCATCCCCCTGCAATTGACGGCAACATAGTAAGCATGCCGCCTCTTGTAGTGTGGTGGGTTCTCTGCTTAAGGGATCGATATTATTTGGTCTCTCCTTCCAGCATGGACGCATATTGACGTTTCCCCGCACTGCTGGTTCCCGTCATCCGTGACTGGATATACTTAAGAAACCCGAGCTGGCTTCTTTCACCAGATTTCTTGCCTCTTGCTGAGAGATAAAGAAGAGCAGGAATTCCCTGTTGTCTCCAACTTCATACAACTTCAAAGATTTTTGAAGGAGTTCACAACTTTCTTTGGAATTTTGTGTTTTGTTAACCTAATTTTTTATGCTCTCGCTTGCTGTCAATGGACTAGTAAGTCTGGTCATACTCCTGGGGACCTTGCAGACTGTCTAAGGCCGGTATTATTGGTAACCTGTCCTAGTAATCCTTTGTGCACCAATCCATTTTTTCCCTGCACTGTTACATTGTACATAATATCAAGTCTCTGAGATTTGAGTGGGTGCGTATGTCTTTA
This sequence comes from Engystomops pustulosus, assembly GCA_019512145.1. Classification (NCBI taxonomy): domain Eukaryota; kingdom Metazoa; phylum Chordata; class Amphibia; order Anura; family Leptodactylidae; genus Engystomops; species Engystomops pustulosus. Next base: position 7,158,134 of record CM033651.1, read on the forward strand.
GCTCTTAGAGCCGTGTTGTCTCAACCTGTGGGTCGGGACCTCAACGGTGGGTCGGACGACCAAAACCGGGGTCGCCTACAGCCACTCGTAGCCGCCATTTTTTACTGTTTTTTTAACAGCTCGTTGCATGGGTTTGGGTTCACCACCGCATGAGAACTGTATTGCATGTCACAGCATTAGAAAGGTTGAGAACCACTGTCTTAGGGTTTTCCTGGATTAGGTGTATAGGATTCTCTCTGGTGAATGGTTCTAGGTGTGGACGAGCCTTGAACAAGATGTTCTTATTCATTGACTTACGGAGATCTAAAAATGGGGATGAATTGAACACATGGGAATTCTTGTGTCTAGATCAGTAGCCGGCACATTTTGTTATAGATTTTCTTTTCCTGTTGAAGTTGGGTAGAGGAAGGATAGGCATCCTAATGAATCAAAGTAGGTGTCCGGAGGAGTAAGATATGTCCAGCTTTCTTCCAAAAACAGCCCTCTCCTGACCATAGGTCAAGCATGTGGTATTGCACTAAGCTCAATTCGGATAAATAATTCTTTATTTATATAGTGCACCCAGATTACGCTGCCTGCACGAGAGCTTTCCACATAGTGCCTGTCCCCCCCTGTGGGCTCTCACTAAATCTAATCAACCTCCTGTAGGTTTTGAAGTGTGAGAGAAACCCGTGCAAACACGAGGAACATACAAACTCTGTGACCCGGCCTTGAACCCAGGTCCACTACGCTGCAGGGCTTGTACATGGCTAACGCACTGAGCCGCGTTGTGCTTGCCCAACTAGCACCGCCCCTGCCCACCGAGGCCCGCCCCTCGCCCACTAGGCCACACCGCCCTGCCCGCACAAGCCATGGCCATGTGTGGAGCTGTTGAAGGGAAGAAAACACCATTTTGTAGCCTCAAGACAGTTCCCTTTCAGTGCATGCAGAATCAGATGTAGGGCTGTGAGTGCCTTTGTAAGAAAACACATTGCTTGCATCCTGCTTAGTAGATGCTTTCAGAATACCCTCGTTACGCTTGAAGTAGATCATATACATAATTTTGTTGCACAATGAAAATGCAGTTTTCATATCCGAGCTAAAGTGTCCGGGTTTAACGAGGACAGAATATAAAAGGGCCCTCTAGCAGAAATAAGAACCGATGTGCCATTTTCCTGTATCTTTTCCGTAAATTAACTAAGAGCTGTTTCTCTGTAGCCAGTTATCTCCAGCTGAAGCTGGAAGAAATCCGAGGCCAAGATCTAGAGACTCTTCAGTGGCAGGTTAAGTAATGTCACAGGAGGCCTGCGTTTCTGGACTGAGAAGCCATACCTAGTGCAGAATTCTTTCCATATCAATGGTTTATTGATCCTACAGCATATCCTGGTCCGTCGTGGTTGCCCTTGCAGCCACCAGATGTGTTTTGCATGCCCTGTGGTAACGGTGGTAAGATGGGAATGTCATGTGTTTTGCAGATCTGGACCATGTTACCGTTTCTTCTGCATCAGACCCTCGGATGTTGCTATCTGCTTTCAAGAACATTGCAAAAACTTGGAACGATCATCAGGATCACCAGAGCTCCGTCTCACTCCTGTCAGGCTCTGCGACCCCTCATAAACAACGGATGTAACAGGTATTGGCTCTTTGAATGTAACGATTAAATTTATGAAAAACCGAACCTGGATTGTAATGTCCATTGGGATCCCAGATAAATTTTCTGTTTGCTACATGGTGACCTTTGGGGCCACATCTCTTCCTTATAAGAGGGGTCTAGTTTACCTCCCTACTCGCATAGACGTGAATGGAGCATCACGGCATCTACTACCATCCATAAGGATTTCTGATTGTGAGTCCGATCTCTGTCTATCAGTCCTGCGGGTGATTATAATTAGAATCTAAGGAAGATCTTCCGAGTCCTTAAATGAACACTCCAGCCAAAGCTAATTCCTTAGATGGTGCAAGGCCGGAGGGAGGGGCCGACTCATCTTCATTGTATTCCTAACCAGAGTCTCCTCCAGGCCGCAGCCATGTATTACTCAATGAATTAGCTAGACGGGACTGTTCCTTTAAGACTCTGAGATCTCATAGATTCTAATTTATAATCACCCGCAGGACTGATAGGACCCAGATATTGGGACTCCCACCAATCAAACGGACCCTATGGATGTTCCACGTAGATGCAGTGATGCTCCATTCACGCTATGAGGTAGGATAAACTAACCCCTATTCTAAGAATAGATGATGGCCCCAAAGTTCACATGTAGCAACCGAAAATTATCTGGTATCAATGGACATTACTCCAGTTTGGTTTTCTTCCGAAATTTAATAGTTAGCATCACGCCAATACCTGCTTCACATCCTTTTTTTATGAGGGTGCGCAGAGCCTGACAGCGGTGAGACGGACTCTGGCTGATCCGTGATTATCGTTTCCCAAAGTTTTGCATGTTCTTGATCGATAGCACATCCAGTGGTTCTGATGCAGCAGCCCGGTAACATTGTCCAGATCTGCAACACACATGACCTTACCATCTTACCACCGTACCCCAAGTGCATGCAACACAACATCTGTGCTGCACTGGCAACCACAGACAGTATCTGCTGTAGATCATAAACACAATTAGATTGGAAAGAATTCTGGCCACAGGTACTGGCTTCTCATCCAGACCGCAGGCCTCTTTGTCCTGTGCCTTACTTACCTGCCACTGAAGAGCTCATAGATCTTGGCCTCGAGGTTTCTTCCAGCTTCATCGAGATCACTGGCTACAGAGAATACAGAATATTTAGTTAATATTTACGGAAAATATCAGAAAAATTGGCACATCGGTTTCTATTCCTGTAGAGGCCCGCTTATATATTCTGTCCCTCGTTAAACGGACACTTTATCTCTGAAGAAAACTGCCTTTCCTCTTGTCAACTATTATTTAATGATCTACTTCAGGCGTAACGAGGGTCTTCTGATCTCTACTAATGCAGGAGCAATGTTGTTTCCCTCCAATCACATCACGCCCCTACCTCCTGATTCTGCATGCCGTGAAGGGGATGTCTGGGAGCTTAAAAAATGGCTGTTTTCTTCCTTAACAGCTCCACACCTGCCATGTCTTGTTCGGTCGGCGTGGCCTAGTGGGCGGGCGGTGGCCTAGTTGGGCAGGCGGTGGCTTAGTTGGGTAAGCACAACAGCGGCTCAGTGGTTAGGCATTCAGCCCTTCAGCGTAGTGGCCCTGGGTGCGGTCCAGGGTACAAGAGTTGTATGTTCTCTCCGTGTTTGCACGGGTTTCCTCTCACACTTCAAACAATACAGGTAGGTTGATTAGATTTGATCCCATTGGGGCCAGGCACTCATTGGAAAGCTCTGTGCACGCAGCGAATCTGGTGCAACTATATAAATAAAGGAATTATTATTATACGATGAGCTAGTTGCAATACCACATGCTACCTATGGTCAGTAGAGGAGCTTTTTTGGAAGAAACTGACATATCTTTAAATCCTCCGGACACCTCCTTTGATTCATTGGATGCCTATGCCTCCTCTACCAACTTCAACGAAATAATCTATAACAAATGTGCGGCTTACTTGATTAGACACAACTGAATTCCCCCATTGTTTTCAATTCATCCCCATGTTCAGATCTCGCTACTGTCAATGAATAAGAACATTCTTGTTTCAAGCTGTCCACACCTGAACCATTCACCAGAGAGAATCTCCTACACCTAATCCAGGACAACCTCTAAGACAGGTGGTTCTCAACCTTTCTAATGCTGTACCCTGCAACGAGTTCCCTCATGCTGTGGTGACCCCAAACCAGCAACTCGCTGTAAAAACACAGTAAATTGCGGCTCGATGGCGTTAGGCGACCCCCGTTTTTGGTCGTCCGACCACCCGTGAGGTCCCGACCACAGGTTAAAACACTGCTCTAAGAGCTAAATACATAAGACCACGCACATTTGTCAGAGCTGATATCTGCTACATGTAATCAGTGGCAGGGAAATGATTGGTGAACAAATTGATTACTAGACAAGTTAAGCCTATCAGGCCCTTAGACAGTTCTTACAGGTCCCCAGGAGTATGACCAAGCATCCTACTAGTCATTGACAGCAAGCAGAGAGCTAAAAATTATGTTCAAAAACACAAAATCCAAGAAGTTGTAAAACTCCGTCAAAAATCTTTGAATTTGTGAAGTTGGAGACAACAGGGAATTACCTCTCGTCTTAGATCTCTCGCCAGAGGCAAGAAATATCTGTGAAGAAGTCCAGCTGTGTTCGTCACGTATCCCGATGACGGGGCACCAGCCGCTTGCGGGGGAAGTCCATGCTGTCCATGCTGGAGAGAGACCAATAATTATGCAGATCCTTCCGCATAGAACCGCACTCCAAACTACAAGAGGCGGCTGCTTACTCTGTGGCCGTCAATCTGCAGGGGGATGGCTTCGGACCACCTCAGGTCCCCATGTTCTCCTCAGTCCGCTTCCCACCGCACGAGCCCGCTCCTCCTTATAACGGATGGGGCGATTCCAGGTCAGCCCGAGTCTGCAGGCACTGAAATGGCAATAGCCGGGTGTTCTCAAATAGAGTCCACACAGGGAACCGGCTTTACTATGTGTCATCACATGTTCCCTTCTTCATTATTGGGTGCAAAGACTTCCAGCACCCAAAAATGCTGGAGGACTGGATGCGAGCCCAAAGCATGGAACTTGAGGCAGCCTCTTCTGCAGACCTGAAAAAGATAGACTGAAGAGGCACCGTATACCTCATCCCACCCCGTTTGGGTTGTTGGAGATAGAAACAGCCAAATCTTCGGTTCTATGTGATGTGTAACCTGTAACCCACTGCGCCCTTTATACAGATTTACCACGATGAGCCACAGGATTGGGCATGGGGGTCCGAACGTCCTCTTTGGCGGCATTCACAGCGCGTTTTTACATTACTATAATGGGGTACACCACTGAGTAGAGGAGATTTGTCCAAGTTACATTGCTGTTTACATTTGTGTTTACAAACGCAACGTGCTGAGATGCATAAACCATGTGTTGCAGATGGTAACAATGTAATTAGGCACTCTCCTCTACTCACTGTTTGTATCGCATTTCATAAGAAAATTGTAAATCCATGTGTGAACGCTCCCTAGGATGTACTACTCAAACGCTCATTGATGAATGAGATGCTCATGTGCACAGATCAGCCACACAACATTCACTTCTAGGACTTTGCCCTTTAAGTAACTTAAAGTGAAACCACACCCGGTCATGCCTGCGCAGCCGAAATTCTCCATGCTCTCAGACCTCATTCTCAGGCTGCGTTTCAACATGAGTTTTCAACTCAACTGAGTTTTGTAAACTCAATGTTTGACAGTAGTGATTAGGCAAATCTCCTCTTCTAGCTCTTGTTATGCGTTACTGCCCGTGTGAACGCACGTCAATCACAGGAGAGATTCGCAAACACTTATCGCTGCACTAGCCTTTTATAAACCAGAGCTTTAGCTACTTGCAACATTTTTTTGATTAACATCCTATTTGTAGGAGCTTCCAGTGTTTTCGGGTCACTTAAACAAAAATTTCTGCCCCCATGGTTGCTTAGAGGGAGATCAAACAATCTCTGACACAGTCCAATCAGGGGCAGACCATGGCAAGAGCCACTGTGTATGTCACGTGTGATCCCCTCTATGCTCATCACACATTCTACCACTTTTTGGACGACGCCCTCCGTCCTCTGCTCCAGCACCTCCTCTCTTACGTGGAGAGGAATTAGGGTCGATTACTAGGACAAGATATCTCCTGGCAGTCTGCAGGCCTGAAGAAAAATGCACAGTGCCCCTGACACTGCATAGTAGCCCCTACAGATTGGGATCTGAGGTGGTGAAAGATCTCCTTTAATATTATAATGTGCACTTATTAACTAAATTTGAACTACAACCAACTATATGAAGAAGTTTCTTTCCATTCCACAAAATCTGTGAAGCTGGTTCACGCCGCATTCGGAAAGCTTGTCAGTATAACGCAGGTCTAATGATCTGTCAAAATGTCCCGGTTTAAATGGACTTGTACTAGCCCCATTAGTTCCCTGTGCACCACCTCTGTTAGCGACCAGTCTGCAAGATGGAAACATCGCTGCATCTCCCTACTTTTTCCCAACACAATACAGCAGTGGTGCAAACGTACCGCTCCTGGGAATCAACGGACATTTTAATGGATCCTGTTAGTCGCTTATTGTTTGAGGACCTACGCAGGTTTGATTGGCTGACCTTATCTTTTTGCCAATTAGTTGGGGAAATTCCTGGCGCTTGTCCCTTTCACCGAATGAAACTTCCCAGACTTCCTTAACCTTCACGAAGAATTAACCAAACTTGTCCTTCGTGTTATAGAAAGAGTGATACCCCTAAAAGGAGGAGCACACCACACGGAGGGCAACAGGACTAGCCTCTGTAGTAACTCAATTAAACATTTACAGATGTCCCATCAGGTCGCCGTCATATGAAGAGGCGGAGACCTTCCCGATTCCTGCAACGTGAAGGTGCAACGCATTCATAATGAGAGGCTGGGGAACATAAAGCAGAACCAATAAACATTAATATCTTTAATCGTTTTTTACACCCATCACAACCCCGAGTTTATAGCCGACACCCACCATCATATACGAGCAGCTGCGACCCAACCTGCGGGTTGAGGGGACAGTAGGCAATTCCATGGATGTAGATAAAAGCGAGAAGGTGACCAAGACACAAGTCACTCTGCAATCTGCAACAAAAAAAATCAGTTACTGCACACACAGTAACAACCCCAAAAGTATTGTAGCCGTAACCCCTTTAAAATCTTATTGGTAATGGCGTGATTCAGTCCTCCATATATGGAAATTGTATTATTACTATTAAATCCTTATTATACTGAGTGACCTCTTCTGTTTTTTTTTTTTTTTTTTTTTTTTGGAAACATTGCTTAAGGAAATCTACCATAAAATAAACCCGGACACTTACTCAAAGATCCAGGCACTTATTTTTCATCATCTTATATTGTTATCCATTGTCTCCCTTCCTTCTAAAATCAATTTTAAAACTATGCTAATGAACTAAGAGATCTTTGAGTGTTATAATAGAGCCCCTCCAAGTTGTAGCTCACAGACCGTTCACGTCTCACGCGCTCCCTTACACCCCCCCCCCCTCTCTGTCAATGTAACTCACACAGCTTTTGTTTCTGCAGTGGTTACAACCTGTAAAGCACAGCACAGAGGGCTCTGTTAACACCTCTAGCCCTTTCCATTAGCATTATTATAAAGTACCACAGTCCCCCGTGCCCTGGATCTATGAGTAATGGTCTGGTTTATAGTTGTTTGATGGAGATTTTCCATTCACCTTTGCTCCATCCTATGTAGTCCTCAATGATCCCCTCATCTGCCCCCATTTGGGGAAATATCAAACGACAGGATTAATGTACGAATCAATCACTAGAAACTTGACAAAGGGAAGATACAGAATTATCTAGGAGTTGAACCTAGCTGGATTCGCCTTAGTAAAGCTGTTATCAAATGGGTGGTCTGATCTGATGGACCCTGAGGGTTTGGGCCTTTCCCTTATATAAAAATCATCCGTACCGGCAGATATTTGGTTCGCTTGTTCCATCCAGCGAGCAAGGCCAGCAAGGGCTGCAGTCGTTCTCATTGGCAAATAGTCATAAGAGCCTGTCAAGGAGCAAAAAGAAGATGTTTAAAAAAAAACAATCCCTTATTCAGTGGGAGTATCGAGGGTTTACGGGGTATATGGGGGTATACAGGGAGCGCTGCCTGGTACGCGACAGTGATTATCTTGCATTGAGCCTGCAGTCATCGCTCTGTGTTCTCGCTTGGAGTTAAGATGGCTGAAAGGCTTGCATGGCAGGCGGTGATCCGCTGCAGACAGAGACGTGCATGTTACGACACAAAATCACTGCTAGCGCGTCATAGACAGCTCATCCCATATGATTCATCCGGACCTTCCACACTAATAACTCCAGGAACATAATATTTCTCGTCCATCACTTTTTTTTTTTTGTTTTTTTCTTTAAGCTGTGTAAATGGTCTAACATCTCTCTTTAACTGGTAACTACACTTCAAAACTACTGCAACAGTTTATTGCCATCTGACCAGCGACGTACAAGGTGCTAAATTTCTTACTGATAACACTCCATTACAAAAAAAAAAATCAAGCCGCCAACAAAATTCACAGGAAAAAAAGTGTCCATCCTTGCCTCCAGTGGTTACACAAAGTTCATCACTTTGCACAAGTATTTTCAACCCGTCACAGAGAGCGCTGACACCCACCATACAGAGGAAACCCTTCAGGGGTCTACGTCAACTCGGCATCAATAAGAAAGTGTCCCCTACGCCAATCACAGTTAGCCGTCCTGCAAGACATTTGTGCAACCTTTAGCAGCCGGGATGTAGCCTCTCATCCACTACTTATCCTATAGATGGGGTCATATTTCACCCTCTCACAAATACAATGCAATCATTCGGATTTCACGACCGATGCTGCCAAATGGAACCTATCCTGCTCCTTTTTTTACATTAATGACAGGTTTCCAATAAGCCACTGGCATGTTGATTTAAAAAATACCATACACTAATTATGCTCTACTCTTTAGTATTAGTTACAGATCATGCTTGATCCCATGTCGCCTCAGACCGAAACTCGCTGAAAAATCATTTGGATCTGTTATTCCTTTATAGATCTTCCTGTGATTTTTATGGTGGAGCTGTAATACATATATATTATGAATAAAAGAAAAGTAATCGTTAAACTCATAATGATGTGTGCTACGTGTGTTTTTTTTTTCCCCCCCTACTGTATATTGTGTTGGAGGTACCCGACGCAAGCACCTCCACTCTACTAGGAGTGCTGGTACCCCCTGGTTTTTTCGATTAAAAAATGCCTTGTCACACATCTGTCATTTAATATTACCTGCTTCCATAAAATCGGTGCAATGTGAGTCCCAAGGGAGGTATTGCAATGAGAACTAACTTGCTGGGGTGAGTGTGCAGGGAGAGCGGAGGAGAAAGCTGACAGTGGCCTGCGGCACTGCTTGCAGGGAGGCTTTCTCTGTCTATTCCTCCCTGTCCCACCAATGATGGAGCAAGTTTTTACTCCATGATGTTTCTATCTTTTGATTGATTTGTGTGCTTGGTTGGCCGCCTTCCCCTCTCCCTAAGGCCACTTTTACACACCTTTATATGTTTTTCTATTGCCAGCTGTATGAACGGCACATTACGTGGAGCACACCAATTACCGCATCAAGGTGTCCCCTTAATGTTTATTCTTCATACATTGTATTTGTTTTTCGAGACACTCCCCTTCCATTCCTCTTTCTGTCCCTCTGCCTCCCTGAGGCCCTTCTTTCCTATTCCTCTCATCTCCCTTCCCTCTCGTCGCAATCACAGTCACCTCCTCCAGTTGACCGTAATGATGCACTAACCCCGGCCTCCGGGTTTCCCCTGACGCCCTCTCCATCCTCCAATGGTTCTGAAGGTTAACGAAATATATCCTATATAGAACCTTTTTTACTCAGATCCCAACAAGCCGTCCCCTTCCAGAAACGTGGTTCCCACTGGTCCACATTCCTTTTCTCATTGCGATACCTCAACTGACAACTGGAGTGAAGAATGACGACTCATAAATGTCTGGTAGGTGAACATTGCAGGGCCTCTTTCTACATTCTCACTCTCCAAACCTTGAAACAGGTGCCTCATTGTGTGCTGTAAGACAGCACCTGCTTAGATCTGTAGATCTCGTGTATTCAATTTTCTTTTTCATCTCATGTGGGCGAGAGTCCCATCAGCTGATTAAACCCGGAAATTACCTGAGAACACATAAGTCATCTCAATGCTTCGAATCCAGTTACTCTACTTGCTTTGTGTGATAACAACTCCTTTTATTCTCTAATAGTCATTCATTGATCCAGTCACGAAAGGAGGACGGCTTCCCGATTCAGCCAAGTTCTGCCGACTCCTCACGACTGCTCTGTTTGGTACTGCCGTGGCTCGGTACAGCCTGTATGGGCGCTAACAGACGCCAGCGCAACAACTAACATGCAACTGCGTATGCATGAAATTTTGAAACCAGTGACATAGGCTGAATGTTGTCTTGGGGCCTGGGTCCAAGCCAGAGCAGCCGTGAGGAGGGGGAAATCTTGACTATTGGAAAGGCTTTTCCCGCCTCCTTGACTGGATAAATGAAAGGCACGCATTGAGATGACTCTTCAGTATCTTTTTTTGGGGGGTCCAGGGTTTAATTTAGCTGATCGGATATGACAAGTTCCCTTAAATCTGAGGGGAAAAAAAAGGACAGCGATGTATTATATTCATGTCTTACTTACCACGTGACTCAGGTCCCATGATTTCAGTAGGGGTCTCACACAAACTTTACTAGACTGACATGGAACAGGGCGCACATCCTTCATCAGGTCAGCATGTGCAGGGTGGTGGTGCTTCTGCGCTGCCTGGTACAACATCAGACGTCAAGAATAAATGGTTGAAGTTTCATCTTAGTCTCTCAAAAACTTCTCCAGTGTGAGTAATTTTGTAAGTCACTTTACAGATTTCTACTTGAGAGCAGCTCTCCCTCTAGCGATAGCAGTCACGGACTCAGCGTCTCCCTCACTATGGTGCTAAATGTTAGTTACAGACCGACATGTAAGGTGCAATTGGCTGCTGTCACAGCAGCTTCCCAAGCCGACACTGTGCAGGACCCACTAAAACATCTTGTCATCTATGATGCTAGGGTCTCTGTCCAATCATATATTTCAGCAAAGAGAGTAACCTGCAAGAGCAGGACTCCCATCATCTTAGGTCTCTGCCGGATGCTGAATCTATTTTCTGCACAGTGTCGGTATAGAAGTTGATGAGTTTGTCCATATTCACAGACTAAACCCCCATATGAATCTGGCCTGAGCTGCAGTCACTGGCCGTATTAGCTCTGAAGCAAGATCTATAACTCCCCCCATTGCCCAGCAAACTCTACCTCATATTTTTCAATTTCCTGGATTACAAATTTAGCAGTAGACTGTGGCGGCTTGTGGTAATCGGGGGCGAATCAGAAAACATGCACTCGCTGCCGCTTTAGATGGAGCATACCCGAGCGTGCCGCCTTACGGATCTTAACAAACACACAAAAAGCAACTCTGTAAAGTACATAAAACACAAACTGCAATTGTTTCTGCATTCTGGCTTTTGTTCCGTGTGATACCCTTCCTTAGGTTTTAGCAGGACGGTGGAGCTCAGCAGCCCGTGTTACACCTGCAGCGTGGACCGGGTAACTCCACACATACAGTCCTGCGTCGTAACAGCACAGCCACGCAGGAGATGATCTACAAGCAAAATACATCATTTACATATACGAAAATATTCTGTTTGATTGTCCGTGCAGCTGCAATGGACAGTGCATTCATAGTGTTCTTCCCTGAATAGACGCATAGCAAACTATACATTTTTAATCTGGCGCGCACCATTTGAAGTGCAGGGTGAATAGACCTGTAGAAGAAAAACACCACTTTACACCATCTAAACAGCAATACGCTTCCACTTTTGAACCTGCACGCCAGAATGTCCCATAAAAGCTTAGATGTTTCAGAAAACTTCTTAATCAGCAACCTGACTGGGACCCTAAGAGATATCTAAGTAAGGCATAGAAACAAAATATATGTAGGCGCATGTTAATAGAGCAGGGGACTTAGCAGATTGTACACATGTCCTATCTAAGGCACCATATTATGATCAGGAGCAGTGAGCAGATAATGATAGTTCCTAGCTGCAGGCACCGATATTAGAGAGCAGGAGCAGCTACCAGATGATGCCATCTGTCCTATCGCAGGCAGCATGTTATATGAGCAGGAGAGCTGAAGCTATAATGCATAGTGTCTTATCTTCAGGCACTCATGGTATAAAGCAGGAGGAGCTTAGCAATAATGCATAGTGTCCTATCTGGCAGGCAGCCTGTTCTAGAGGCAGAGGAGCTGGCATATTGTACATAGTGTCCTATTTGCAGGCAGCATGTTATAGAGCAGGAGAGCTGAGCATGTAATACCAGTTTCCTATCTGCAGGTGCATTTTACGAGCGGGGAGGAGCTGATCAGATTGAACATAGTGTCCAATCTGCAGTATCATTGATAAAGCAGTATGAGCTGAGCAGATAATGCAGTGGTCCTTTATCTGCATGCTGCTGTTATATACATAGAAACCTGAGCAATTGTACATATGTCCCTATCTGCAGGTAGCATGGTATAAAGCAGGAGAGCTGATCAAGATAATCTATGGTCTTATCTGCAGGCAGCATGTATAGAGCATGAGGAGCTGAGCAAATTGTACATAGTGTCACATGACAACTTACAAGTCAACCCCTTACCTCTTCATTCCAGATTCATCAATAGATCCACGCAGCCAAAGACGCTGAGGATTCAACCGCTTCCAGGGGTGTCATCTAAAGAAAGCACCGGCAGATCAGACTCACTTCTTTCTCAAGATCGAGTAAGTTTTGTTATGTTTTCATTGACCTTGTCCGTGCTTTACGGAGTCGCAGCAATAAGCCATACACCCTTCTCAATGGAGGACAACACTACCAGCGCTGCAAAGTATTCTGCCTCGGTCTCGTTTCCCCCTGGGATCGATCACCTGGTCACAGCCCCAGCACCGCCAGATCTGAGATGGGTCAAAGCCAGAAGTTATTGAGCGGAAAAAAAATCTGTGCCATCCATGTACCACTCACATGGTACAGATACAGTCTCGCTACTTGGGTGGTACAACAAGTGGGATCCTTCTGACTTCCATTAATTATCGGTCGGATATTTATAAAGGACTAGTCGGGTCGTCATTCGGGATCATCGAGATTATCCCCATTTATTTGCGAAAATCGGCTGTTCTGGATGGGTCAGTCATAGAGAAATTCTCAACCAAGACTCCTACATCTTCAGAGCGATGACTATGACCCCGCAGTGCGCACGTGAACCCCTTGGATGACCCTCCTACCTCTTTATGACGGCTGAGTTGGACTTCCATTATCTCTCCTTTGCCAAACGTTAGATGTGCAGTCGGACAACCACTCGAGGAAGGTGGCGCCTGCTTTTCCGTAACAGCCTTTCCCGCATCCTCTTCCATGTCTTCTTCGGCTTCTTGTGTAAGGAGAAACGACCCCGACTGGAGATGCAGTTTGTGCAGCTTTAGAGCGTCTACAGTCAGGTCACTTTTACCTGTAGGGTAGAAATCACACCTGGGTTATATCACCTGAAGGTACTGAGCTAGTAACTACAGACCCTAAGGCATCCCGCAACTTCCCAGGAGCTTTCCATGAAATATTACAAGGATCCAGTAAGACCTGGCTGCTGTCTGCTGAACTTAGGACCTTTATACTCCATAGTATAAACCAAACCCTCAAAACCATCCTGATACACCAGTGACTTACTCATGATCCAGGCACCGGACGGTGGTATCTTCTTATATTGTCATCCATGGCCTCCTTTCGCAAATCAACTTTCACAATTATGCTAATGAGCTAGTATGGCAGAAGGAGGGGAAATTGCTCCTGAACAATAAAACACCTGTAAAACTACAACATTGAGGGGCTCGGTAACTCCTCAGAGCCCTTCTAACTCATTGCATACTTAGAAGTAGATTTTAGCTGAAGTATGCCATGGATAACACATTATAAGAAGATCCACAGTCCCTGGCGCCTGGATCTATGACGTACTGTCCCGGTGTTATCAGGAGGGGCTGTATGTCGATTGACTTTAAAATGTGCTTGTACCGTCTTTAGATTTGATCTAAAGTAAATAGCTTTTTGCTTCACGGCAACGATCAGAATATGCGGCTCCAAGCACAGACTACAAACAAGCCGTGCTCTATCTGAGAAGAAGATACATAAGAGCTAAACACATAATCAGCTGCTCCATAAGCGTCGTAGTGGATCAGATCACAGTATTTGTACAGGACTCCGACGCTTCGGTTCTGTTCACATCATGTTTTATTGGACCTGGTCAGTTTTATGAGAGGAAATCTTTGATTCTAAAGTGTCCCATAGCTATGACGCAGATGGAACCGTCTTTGGCCTCTTCCTGCTCCTCTATGTTGCATCCCGACTACACGTTTCAAGCATAGTCGTAATAACCGTATTGTGGGTTGGGGACATATTTCCCTGAATATCATCGTTACTGTTATGTGGTACTCTCACCAAGTCCCAACTCTTCAGTCACAGATTACGATGATTGTTATAATAATATATCACTCTCAGTCAGCGTTTCCCTTACAATCAACATAAATCAGGTTTATATTTATAAATACCCTTGCAACAGATGGGGCCTTGTTCCTGGCTTGGTCAACCCCTCCCACTACGCCTCCCATGCACCATGCGTCTTCTCAGCAATTCCCACATTGAGCACAAGGGCCTTTGTCCTCCCTTATCACAACTTTCCAACCGATGACTTTGGTGTTTAGAACATCAAATTACATCAGCCTCGCGGAACCGACTGAGCTACTCCTCGCCAGCCTCCTCGCCGACTATCGACTCCTCTCAGCCCTCCTCGGTTTCCGACTTAACTACTCCTCGCAGCCTCCGCGTGCCTACTGACTACTCCTCGCCAGCCTCCGCTGGCCGCTGACTACTCCTCGCCAGCCTCCGCGGCCTAGCTGACTACTCCTCCCACCTCCGCGGCCGACTGACTACTCCTCGCCAGCCTCCCGCCGACTGGACTACTCCTCGCCAGCCTCCGCGGGCCGACTGACTACTCCTCGCCAGCCTCCGCGGGCCGACTGACTACTCCTCGCCAGCCTCCGCGGGCCGACTGACTACTCCTCGCCAGCCTCCGCGGGCCGACTGACTACTCCTCGCCAGCCTCCGCGGCCGACTGACTACTCCTCGCCATCCTCCGCGTTCCTTCTGACTACTCTCCCTCGCCAGCCTCCGCGGCCGACTGACTCCCCTCCTCTGCACTAAAATAACAAATACTTATTACTGCCATATACAGAGCAGCGGTTCCTAGTCGAAGTGATGGTGGAGGGGTCCCTAATTCTTCAGATCAGGGGGCATCCGGTAGCAACATTGGTCAGTCCCGTGATTAGGGAATGAGCTGTGCAGATACTGTATATAATTTAGATTGCTGCAGACCGGTCTTTAACTTCTGCATGTGATTCACTGCAGCAAGCCTGAAACATGAAAACCACAGACCATCTAAAGCTGATTACTCTCAATAAAGCTTCTGAACATGAAACTGACATTCCCCTTTAAGGCTCCCGTGCCGCCGCTGCTATGCACACAAGTGCCACAATCAATCTGTAACCTTCTGTTCCCCACGTTACGTGGGTAGACGTTCGTGGGATTAGGTATGGGTTTCTGTAGTCGTGAAGTCGAGTCTCCTTCCTGGTGTGGTTCTTGCTTTAGATAGCGTCTTCTCCCTTGTGCTTTTGGCCTTCAAACCTTGATTACTCGGTGGGTATATCCCGTCGTCTTTTGTTTATTCTCGTAGCTATTCCCTTCTTCCAGCGCTGACTTTCCCGGCGGTGCCGGAGCGGAGGCTTCCTCGTCGTCCCCATGGATGAATCTCTTTCGCTCCGGTCCCACTCTGGATCACGTGCGGCCCTCCGGTCACGAGCACTTCCGCCCCCCAGCGCGGGAAAACAGGACTCTCCGGTGCGGGGCTCTACAAGCATTGATATTAGCTTCATCCTCAAGCCTGTTCGCGCATCTTGTTTTCATCTCTTGTTCTATCTTGGTGTATTCATCCTTCCTTGACTGAATTGATTTCCATTTGCCCACCCTCTATCCGGCCCCCCATTATGATATAATAATTATATTATTACCACTATATATTGTACACACCTGGTACATATGGGTAGGGGGAAAGTATTCAGACCCTTTACACTTTTTTTTCATTACAGCCAATTTAGTAAGTTCTTTTTTTTTTGGCACGTTAATATACACTCGTCCCCCATCTGACACCATCTTGAAAGTGATATTTTTTGCACTAATTTTTATACAATAAAACTGGAATATCAATTGTTCATAAGTTTTTCAGCCCCTTCTGTGACACTCTATATAACTTAAAATGATGTCTATTTTCCTTCTGATCCTCCTTGAGATTGTTCTACTCCTTCATTTGAGGCATCTGGTTTTTAATTAACTATATTGGGCTCCATTAGGAAAGGCGCACACTGTCTGTATAAGACCTCACACTCACCAGTGCATATCAGAGCTCATAGAATTGGGTCCCTAGGAACTGCCCAGGAGCTCATAGACAGAATTGTCATGGTTACAAAATAATTTCTGTACCACTCAAGGTTCCTTAGAGCACATTGGCACCATAATCCCTAACTGGAATAATATTGGGATGATCACAACTTCCTTGACCGGGTCCGTCACCAAACAAGGGCAATCATGGGAAAAGAGCCTTGGCTCAAGAGATAATAAGAACCATATCACTTTTGGCTTGAGCTCCAGATCCGGGTAGATTGGAGTCACCTATCACTTCCGCCTCCAGCAGTCTGGGCTTTATGGCATAGTCTGGAAAGCTTCTCCTCAGTGCAAGACACATTAATCCGCATACAGTGGTGCAAACACATGAAGTATCACAGAACTATGGAATCAGATTCTTGCTCTATATACCAGAGATTCGCCTTTCGAGTTAAATCTCCGTGTCCTTCAGGGTGAGCACACGACTGCGGCCCGCGTCATTTAAAGGCCAGCCACCACTGATTGGCGCTGGTCACTCCCTCTATTAATCTTTAAAAAGCCGTCTTCTTCAGCATCCCCCACCAATCTTTTGCGCTCTTATCCTCAGAGAAAGCTTGTACCTGTGACTTGTTCCCAGGGCGGAGATAAGGTTGGTGGTGGCCCCTGGGCGCAAATCTGTGGAGGCCCCATTAATGCAGCGTTCATAAACGTCCTCCTGCTTCCTTTCACTATCCCCAGCAGTAACACAGCTAAATACAGCCCCTCGACCCCCACTAACACCGCGACATACAGCGGCTCACCCCGAGTAACACAGCTACATCCGCTGCCTGCACCCCAGTAACAAGCACATACCAGCAGCCTCGCCCCAGTAACACACTACATACACCGCCTCACCCCCAGTAACACGAGCTACATACGCCTCCTCACCCCAGTAACACAGCTACATAAGCCGCCTCACCCCCAGAACACGTCACTACAGCCGCCTCGCCGCCACGTACACAGTACTACAGCCGTCTCAGAGGCCAAAGGACTTGTGATCACATGACTTGCTGAGAAGAGGCATGGGACATTGGGAGGAGTAGATGGGAGGGGTTGACCAAGCAGGACACGCCCCCTCTGTTGCCAGGGTATATAATATAAACTTGATTTATGTTGATGTAAGTGAAACGCTGACTGCATGCAGTGATATATTCTTATAAATCCTGTCTGTGCATGAAGAGTTTGGACTTGGTGAGCGTCCACATACACAGTAACGATGCCATTCAGGGAAATATGTCCCCCACCCCCCATAGGTTATTATGGCCTCTGCTGAAAGTGTAGTCTGGATGCAACATATAGTGAGCAGGCAAGAGGCCCAAAGAAGGTTTCCATCTGCCGTCATAGCTATGAACACATTTTAGAAATCAAAAGCTTTCCTCTCATACAAACTGAACATGTCCAATAAACATGATGTGAACAGAACCGAAGCGTTCGGTCCTGTACAAATACTGTGATCTGCATCCACCTACACGACGCTTCTGGAGGCAGCTGCTTATGTGTTTTAGCTCTATATGTATCTTCTCTCTGTCTCAGTCTCAGAGCTAGCGGCTTGTTTTTGTAGTCTGTTGCCTTGGAGACGCATAATTTCTGCATCGCTGCGGTGAAACAAAAAGGCTATGTACTTTAGATCAAATTAAAGACGGTACAAGCACATTTTAAAGGAAATCTAACATCCAAACCCATCCTGATAACCCAGGGACATTACTCATAGATCCAGGCGCCAGGACTGTGGTATCTTCTTATATGTGTTATCCATGCCCTCTTTCCTGCTAAAATCTACTTCTAATTATGCTAATGAGTTAGAAGGGCTCTGAAGGTGTTACCAGAGCCCCTCCATGCTGTAGTTTTACAGGTTGTTTTATTGTGCAGGAGCAATTTCCCCTCCTTCTGCCCTACTAGCTCATTAGCATAATTGTGAAAGTTGATTTGCGAAAGGAGGCCATGGATGACAAATATAAGAAGATACCACAGTCCCGGTGCCTGGATCTATGAGTAATGTCCCTGGTTTTATCAGGATGGGTTTTGATGGGTTTGGGTTTTATACTATGGAGTATAAAAGGTCCATAATTCAGCAGACAAGCAGCCAGGGTCTTTACTTGTATCCATGTAATATTTCATGGAAAGCTCCTGGGAAGTTGCGGGATGCCTTAGGGTCTTATTACTAGCTCAGTACCTTCAGGTGATATAACCCAGGTGTGATTTCTACCCTACAGGTAAAAGTGACCTGACTGTAGACGCTCTAAAGCTGCACAATGATCTCCAGTCGGGGTCGTTCTCCGTACACAAGAAGCCGGAAGAAGACATGGAAGAGGATGCGGAAATGGCTGTTACGGAAAAGTCAGGCGCCACCTTCCTGAGTGGTTTGTCCGACTGCACCAATCTAACGTTTGGCAAAGTGCAGAGATACTGGGAGTCCAACTCAGCCGCTCATAAAGAGGTAGGAGGGTCATCCAAGGGGTTCATGTGCCGCACTGCGGGGCATAGTCATCGCTTCTGAAGACTGAGGAGTCTTGGTTGAGAATTTTTCTACTGACTGACACCATCAGAACAGCAGATTTTCAGCTGAATAAATGGTTCCATCTCAATGATCCAGAATGAAGACCCGACTATTCCTTATACAATATGCGACCGATAATTAAAGTCAGAGGATCCATTTTTTAACCAACCAAGTAGCGATGACTGTATCTGTATTATGTGATGTGGTACATGGATGGCACATATTTTTTTTTCCCTGCTCCAATAACTTCTCTGTGACCGAGTGTGATCCGATCCCAGGGGGGAAACTGAGACCGGACAGAAATACTTTGCAGCGCTGGTAGGTGGTTTTTGTCCTCCATGTTATGAAGGGTTATGCTTATGCTGCTGCGACTCCAGTACAGCCAGGGACAATGTTTCAATGAAAACTCACAACTTACTCTTGCATCTCTGATAAAGAAGTGAGTCTGATCTGCCCGGTGTTTTCTTATAGATGACAACCCTGGAAGCTGTTGAATCCTCAGAGTCTTTGGCTGCAGTTGCTTATCTGCTGAATCTGGTAATGAAGAGGTAAGTGGGTTGACTTGTTACGTTGTCATGTGACACTATGTACAATTTGCTCAGCTCCTCCCGCTCTATAACATGCTGCCCGCAGATAGGACACTATGCATTCTGCTCAGCTCCTCCTGCTTCATTATCCGGTCGTGTGGGCTTGGATATTGTACGATCCTCATTGGTGGGCGCTCTAATGGACAGGTACTAACTTCATATCATTGGGTCAATAAAACGAACAAGGGAGTACCCAAATTTTGTATAGGTTATTTAAATGTTGTTCAAACATTTACATAAATTAGAAAACCCTCTGTCCAAAAAAAAGAAACTTTCTTCATTTTTGGCCGTCCTATCTGGGCTCCTAATACTTTTTTGCATACTTGTTGGTTTATGAGCTGTGGGGTGGTGTCACCTTTTTTGCGGAACTTTTGAGACGTTTTCAATGCTTTTTACTTTTTTTGTGGACTGTACGGACCTTTTTGATCACTTTTTATATTGAATGTTTTTTAATATATTTTCAAAATGCGGCAAAAAAATGCATTGATTGGTTGCGACTTTTTGCGCTGAAATTTCGCGTTTACTGAGGTTAAACATAATAGTTTGAAAAACCGCTTTATCAAATAATTCTGCATAGATCAGGCTTTTTCGGCTGTTGTGCGATACCTGAATGTGTTTTTTTATGAATTTTTTCCTGTTATTTAATATTTTCATATGATTTCTAGGTGGCATTTTGAATTTTTAGTTTTTTTTTCATATAATTTTTTAGTTTTTTACTATTTTGGTCTGACTCCCTAGGGGTCGAGTATCTGATTTACATAATAACGCATCTAGCCTACTCAGCAATTTTGCACAACCATCATATGTATATAAGAGGCAAGTCCTCGCACATATGGTGCCTAGATTCTATCCAAGGCTGTCTGAAGTTTAGGGGGTAGATTTACTTACCCGTCCCATCGCCGACTCCAGAGGCAGTTTCTCTTCTGGATTCGGTACGGCCGGGGAATTTTATAAGTTAAGTTATTGCCTCTGCCATCCCCCCAGGTTGGCGCATGCTGTGCTGCCTGAAAACATCCTTAGAAACCGGTGCTGGAATCACCGAGCCCGGCCCGGAGTTGGAAGGTAAGTGCGTCCCCCGAGCTACACAATTTTCCTTTTTGGCAGTGTCATTTCCTTCCAATACATCGGGTTTTCGTTCGGGCCACGCCCCCGCTATTTTCCATTTGCGCGCATGCGGCTCCGATGCGCCACAAATCGGCTCGCTTGTGCCAAATCCTGGGCAATTCAGCTTACAACTCGCGCAAAATCCGGAAAATTTGGGTACACTAAATGTAGTAAATGGAACCGCCCAGTATATTTCAACCACGCTCGCTTTCATTTACCAGTGCTCATAGGAATATTTTAGAAAGG
Organism: Engystomops pustulosus; assembly: GCA_019512145.1. NCBI lineage: Eukaryota > Metazoa > Chordata > Amphibia > Anura > Leptodactylidae > Engystomops > Engystomops pustulosus. Next base: position 7,178,756 of record CM033651.1, read on the forward strand.
GGGAGCTTTTGTGATTGGTTGCCAAGGGCAACTAGAAATATAATCTGATATCAGACAGCTTGAAAAAATTGCCCCATGTGTATAGATAGCCTAAAACATGATAGCCCTCGGATTCTGTGTGATCCAGCTTGTTAGGCAACGGATCGCTGCGCCCTGATCGCTGCTGCTCCCATCCATGGGCGAGCGACGCTGAGCCAGATGGCAGCGGCCACGCGCGCCGCGGCTTCATTAATGCCCGTCCAGCAAAGCTTCCGGCGGCAATCAGGGTTACCACTTGCGATCGGTTGTGTAGCGCAACTGATCGCAGGTTTGTAGCGATTGGTGGTATTTGCCTTCCATTTGTGGAAGCAACACCCAGGTGATATTGAGAAGGGCGCAGCCCCGTGAGCCCTCTTCATACTCCCCCCCATGCCCGGCAACAAGACTTAAGGGTACGTCTTATTGGCGCTAAGAAGGTTAAATCATGTCCCATGGTTTCATATCTTGAAGTGTTCCTTTAAACCCCCCTCCAAAAAGTCCCAATCTATCAATGTATAAAAAGCATTATTCTCGGTCGGTGAACCCTGTTATTTAACATTGCGCCCAAAATGCCAGAATCGCACCTATTTTGCCATTTTGCTGTAAAAAATGTCATAAAAAGTGTTCAGTAGGGTTTGTACAGTCCCCAAATGGGGAACAGTGAAGCCGACATTTCTTATCCCTCACCAAAAACATCCCCTTACCATAGCTCTTGTACACCATTAAGAAAACGTGTTAGCAGAACCTCAGAATTCTTCTTTTATTTGTACGGTACAAATTTTTTAATTTTAAAAACATAATAAAACCTGCAGAAATGTTGATATTGCCGTGAATCGTAAATTGGTTCCCTCTGCAAGACGGCCTGGGGCTGGAGCGGGCCTTTAGAAGGCGTAGGCCAGGCAAGTACACGTAGAACCCCACTTGCGGATGCTCAAAGACGTACTCTTCAGCGCGCTCCTTACAACCGGATGTCAATCCAAGTGGCCAGAGTGATGAGACCACTCAGAGTAGTCGGCAAGTCCACGGGCAGCCCAATGCGTCTTTGACTTGACCCAAATGTCCCTTTTAAATGGTTGCAGCCAGGGCTGCATAGTTTCCGGTGAGTTCAGAGATACCATGGTGCGAAACTGAACTGCATAGCCCAACCTACGGACCATCCCCTGGCGGCAGGTTCAGCAAGCGCAGTCTCAGCTGAGGAGCCCAGCATTCCTCAAAAACGGCCTGGCTTCTGCCAGTATGCGGAGAGATTGTCCTCTGTCCCAGAGCGGGGTAGCCCATCCTTTCTCGAGAGGAGCTGAATGAAGAATGCCACCTTGGCCGTTCTGTGAACAAATTAGACGGCGTAATTTCAATGTGCAGGAGCACTGAGTGATAAAGCCCCTGCACAACTTTGGCCCCATTAATACTTGGTAGGTATAGAGAATCTCATCCTTGGTTTAGCGGCAGGCAGATGACCCCGGGGTAGCATGGAAGAGGTACAGGGATCTGTCGCTGTTGTGGGGGTGGCAATCAACTTCTGCGCATGCGATAACTTGTCACAGCTGTTCTTCGTGAGTAGCGATCTGCGTGGACCCACAACGGGTAAAGTCAGCCATTTTAGGTAGCGGAATCTTGGTGGTTCCATGTCCCGGATCTTAATTCCAATCTCATGGTCGGGCACAGGCTGGGAGGTCAGGACAGGCATCAGAGTTTTCAGGTCAGAGATGGAGCAGGAGTGTCAGGCGGGAGCAGTGGAGCGAATTGGGAACATGTCCGGGTGTTACGACCAAGACAGTTCAGATACAACGGGAACAAGCAGGGCCGGATTAAGCGGGGCTCCCGGGCTATTGCCCGGATTATAGCGGTGCCTCCCACCATCCTTGCCCCCCTCAGGGCCCCCACGATCGCGCCCCCATCCGGGCTTGACTCCCAGCCGCCACCTCTATCTTTGCTGAACCCGTCACGCCAGACGCGGCAAACCGCTGACCGCCTCCCCCGCATCATCCCCCCTGCATGGTCCGGCCTGCCCGTCCGCCCCCTGCACAAGTTACAGCCCTCTCCCGCCCACCCTTCAGCTTCCTGGCCGAGGCGTCCTGCCGCCGCCACATGTTCCCGCCTACTGCACACCCATCCTGCTGCATGGCCAGACCTTCCCTCCCGCTCCGCTTCGCAATCCTGCTCGCGCTCCCTCCTTCCCCCTACCCGAGCAAGCAGACCGTCCTCCGCAAGCCCCCCTCCCCGGACAACAGCTTTCCTCTCCGTCTCCCATCACCCCGCCGAACAAAGCTGTCCTCTGCTCTCACTCGGCCACGCCCCCCCCCCACCCCTGGAATGGGGCACCTTTCCTCCGCTCCCCGCCCGCCCGCTGGCAAATGAACAGCCTTTCCTCCTCCCCTCCCCGCCCAACCGAACAGAGCCCCTCCTTCGCTCCCCCCGCCCGCTCCGCTCCGCTCCCAGCCAAAAAACCCCGCCCCCCCCCCCCTCCCCCCCAGAACCCCTTCCTGCGATCATCCCACTCCCCCGCCCCCCTCGACGTTACACCGCCTTCCTCCGTTGTCCCGCGCCCCCCCCCTTCCCGAACCTAGCCGCCGTCCTTTCCCCCCCCCCCCATGGAACAAGCAGCGGTCTCCGACCCACTCCCCCGTCCGTACCCCCCCCCATCCCCCTCCGACCAGCAGCCAACTGAACCCCCGCACGCCCGAACAGCCCCCACCGAATACCCACGACGACTGTGTCACCCTAAAAGGTAAGTATACATTACATATGTATTTATCTGTGTGTATATATGCATATACAGTGTATTACTGTGTAAATAGTGTATATATAGGATGTATAATGCTATCAGTGTATATACTGTATGTGTGTATACTTGAATGTATATATGCATATACATTGTATATAATACTGTGTATAGTGTATATATGATGTAATATATGCATATACAGTATATTACTGGTGTATATACTGTGTATATGTGTGTATATACTGCATCTGCTGTCTATATCTGTATATACTGTGTATAATGTTATATATGCATCTACTGTAATATCTGTGTATATATGCAATCTCTGTCTATATCTGTATATACTGTTATATATGAATCTACTGTCTATATCTGTGTATACTGTAATAATATGCCATCTACTGTCTATAATATGTATATACTGTATTTATACATGCATAATTTGATAAGCCTATATATGTTGCACTTTAAATTATATATATATATGATTATGTTTATATGCTTTATGGTGTATGTATAGTGTATATGCTTCTATATAATGAATTTGTGTGTGTATTTCCCGTATGTGTGTGAAATGCTGTATATATGAATGTGTCTGTATTTGGCTGTATGTGTGGTATATTCTGTATGTATATGCAGCATGTGTGTATATGTTTATTTTTATACTGCATGTAATGTGTAATATATGGTCAGTGTATACTGTTTGTGAAATATATATACATTTATTGTATATAATGTGTATGCCGTATTGTGATGTATATATACTGTATGTGTGTATATACTTTATGAGTTTGTGTATCTCTGTACTCTGTGTATGGCTACATTCACACTACCATATTGGAGGACGCATAACGGCCGATATAGGTCCTCCATAGACGGCAATGGCGCGCAACGGCGCCCTACGGGAGGCGGTACGGTGCAGCACACTTGGGCACCGTAACCGCTCCGTACCCTTAAAAAGATAGGACCTGTCCTATCTTGTACCCGTAGTACGTGCGCCGTGCCGCATAACTTCCTATGGAGAGGGGCGGGGTGAGCTGCGCTCACCTCCTCCTCCTCTTCCGTGCACTGCCGTTGCCCTGGTACGGCGGGGCACGGTAGTGTGAATATAGCATATTAGTTTATAAATGTGTATGGTACATAAATGTGTGAAGGTGGATATAAACATGTGTTTTGGGGACAAGGTGGCTGTATGTACTTGTGTTACTGGGGCGAGGCGGCTGTATGTAGCTGTGTACTGGGGGCGAGGAGGCTGTAATGTAGCTGTGTTACTGGTGGCGAGGAGGGCTGTATGTAGCTCTGTTACTGGGGGCGAGGGCTGCTGTATGTAGCTCTGTTACTGGTGGCGAGGCGGCCTGTATGTAGCTCTGTTACTAGGGGCGAGGCGGCTGTATTAGCCGATACTCTGTTACTGGGGGCGAGGCGCTGATATTACCTGTTACGGCAGGGTGCTGTGTGTCGTGACTGGGGGCGAGGCGCTGTGTGTAGCGTGTTAGGGGGCGAGGCGGCTGTGTTGAGCTGTGTTCTGGGTGCGGCGCTGTGTGTAGCTGTGTTACTGGGGGCGAGGCGGCTGTGGTGTGTAGCTGTGTGTTCTGGTGGGGCGAGGCGGCTTTGTAATGTGTTACTGGGGCAGGCGTTGTATGTACTGTGTTACTGGGGCCAGGCGGCTGTTGTAGTTGTTTACTGGGGAGAGGTGGCTGTATGTCGCGGTTGTTACTGGGATGAGGCGGCTGTATGTAGAATGTTACACTGGGTGAGGCGGCTGTATGTGAAGTTGTTAGCTGGGGATGAGGCGGGCTGTATGTAGTCTGTTTTACTGGGATGAGGTGGCTTTATGCTAAAGTGTTACTGGGGGTGGGAGGGGCTGTATGTAGCATTACTGGGTGGAGTCGGCTGTATGTAGCTGTGTTACGGGGATGAGGCGTGTGTAGTGTATCGGTGTTACTGGGATGATGCGGCTGTTTGTAGGCTGTGTTACTGGATGAGGCGTGCTGTTTGTAGCGTGTTCCTGGGGATAAGGCGGCTGTTTGTAGCTGTTTACTGGGGGCGAGGCGGCTGTATGTAGCGTGTTACGGGGGGAGATGCCTTATGTAGCTGGTGTTACCGGGGAGGAGGCGGCTGTATTAGCTTGTTACTGGGTGCGATGGGCTGTATTTAGCTGTTTACTGGGGATAGCGGCTGTTTGTACTGTTTTACTGGGGGCCAGGCGGCTGTAATGAGCCCTGTATTACTGGGGGTAAGTCTGTATGTAGCTTGTTACTGGGGAGGAGGCGGCTGTATGTCCTATGTTACGGGGGCGAGGTGCTGATGTAGTGTTTGGCTGGGGGAGATGCACTGTATGTAGCGTGTTTACTGGTGAGGATGTCTGTTGTAGTAGCGTGTTACTGGGGCAGGGCGTGCTGTATGTAAGTACGGTGTTATTGGGTTCGGGGGCGGCTGTTATGTTAGCGTGTTATTGGGGGCGAGGACGGCTGTATGTAGCGGTGTTACTAGCTGGGGGCAGGGCGCTGTATGTAGCGGTGTTATGGGGGCGAGGCGGCTTGTATGTAGCGGTGTTATTGGGGGCTGAGGCGGCTGTAGTGTTATGCGGTGTTCTGGGGGAGGCTGGGGGCGAGGACGGCTGTATGTAGCGTGTGTACTGGGGGGCGAGGCGGCTGTTGTAGCTGTGTTACTGGGATGAGGCGCTGTTTGTAGCTGTTGTTAGCTGGGATAAGGCGTGCTGTTTGTAGCTGTGTTACTGGGGCGAGGCGGCTGTATGTAGCTGTGTTACTGGGGGAGATGCATGTATGTACGCTGTGTTTACTGGGAGAGGCGGCTGTAGGTAGCTATGTTACTGGGGGGCGAGGTGGCTTGTATGTAGCTGTGTTATCCGGGGATAAGGCGGCTTTTGTAGCTGTGTTACTGGGGGGGCGCAGTCGGCTGTATGGAGCTTACTGTTAACTGGGGGGAGATGGCATGGGCATGGTATGCTGTGTTACTGGGGAGGAGGCGGCTTGTATGTAGCTATGTTCTGGGGGGCGAGGTGCTGTATGTAGCTGTTTTGCTTGGGGGAGATGCATGTATGTAACTGTGTTACTGGGATGAGGCGGTTGTATGAGCTGTGTTACTGGGCAGGGCGGCTGTAGTAGCGGGTGTTATTGGGGGGAGGCGGGAGGCGGCTGTAATGGTTTAGCTGTGTTACTGGGGGCGGAGGCGTCTTATGCGTATGGGGCGTTGTTTACACTGGTGGCGGGCGGCTTGTAATGTAGCGGTGTTTGGGGGCTAGGCGGCTGTATGTAGCGGTTTTATGGGCGAGGCGGCTGTATGTAGCGGTGTTACTTGCGGGGCGAGGCGCTGTATGTAGCGTTTGTTACTGGGGGCGAGCGGCTGTAAGTAGCGGTGTTACTGGGGCGAGGTCGGCTGTATGTAGCGTGGTTACTGGGGTGAGGCGGCTTTATGTAGCTGTTGATGGCTGGTGACTGTGTTACTGTGGGGAGCGAGGCGGCTGTATGTAGCTGTGTAACTGGGGTGAGGCGTCTGTATGTTGCAGTGTTACTGGGAGGCGGCTGTTGTGCTGTGGTTACTGGGAGGGTGAGGCCGGTCCTGAGAGCTACTGTAATTGCTGTGTACTAGGGGGCGAGGCGGCTGTATGTAGCTGTGTTCTGTGGGTTGAGCGCTGTTGTATCTGTGTTACTCGGTGAGGCGTGTAGGTAGTGTGTTTCTGGGGGCGAGCGGCTGTAATGTAAGCGGTGTTTCGGCTGGATAGTGGAAGAGTGAAGCAGAGGCCGTTTATGCATCGCGTGCATTCAATGGGGCCTCCACCAGATTTTTGCGCCCATGGGGCCCCCACCAAACCATTAATCCGTCCCGGGGAACAAGTCACAGGTAACAGCTTTCTTCTGAGGCCATAAGAGCGCAAAAGATCTGGTGGGGTATGCTGTGAAAAACCGGCTTTTAAGTAATAGCGGGTAAGTGACCAGCGCCAATCATGGTGTGCTGGGGCCTTTAAATTTTACGCGTGCCGCCGGTGCTCCCTTACTTGGACATGAATTAACATCAGAAAGTCAATCTTGGTCTCATCAGAAGCAGAGAATCTGATTTCTCATAGTCTGGATCCTTCATGTGTTTTGCACACTGTATGCGGCTTTCATGTGTCTTGCACTGAGGAGAAGCTTCCAGACTCTGCCATAAAGCCCAGACGCTGGCGGCTGCCAGTGATAGTGACTCCCATCTCCCACTGCATCTCTGGAACTGCAGCCAAAGTATCTTGGGTTCTTCTTTATCTCTCTGACCAAGGCTCTTTCCCATGATTGCCTCTGTTTGGGCTGGACGACCAGTCAAGGAAAAGTTGTGATCATCCCAATATTCTTTTCCCATTTAGGGATATTGAGGCCACTGGCTCTAAGGAACCTTGAGTGGGTACCAGAAATTATTTTGAACTCACTGACAATTCTGTCTCTGAGCTCCCTTGTGGGCAGTTTCCTTAGACCTCATTATTCTCATGGCTCTGATATGGCATGTGAGCTGTGAGGTCTTGATACAGACAGTGTGTGCGCCTTTCCTAAATGGAGTCCAATCATTTTAATTAAACAGCGGCCTCCAATGAAGAGTAGAACCCATCTCAAGAGGATCAGAAGAAATAGACATCATGTAAAGTTATATACGAGTGTCACAGAAAGGGTCCTGAAAACTTATGACCATGTGATATTTCAGTTTTTTTTGTATAAAAATTTGCAAAAATATCTACATTTCAGATTTGTGTCAAGATGGGGACGAGTGTATATTAACGTGCAAAAAAAAAACTTACTATTGGGCTGTACAATTACAAAAAAAAAAAGTGTAAGGGGTCTGAATACTTTCCCTACCCATTGTACACAGTGTGTACAATAATATATAATATAATTATTATTTATATTGGGGGGCAAGTTTTTGGGCCATGGAAATCCTGTCCGTCCTTCAGGATGACTCCCCCCTGCAGTACCGGCCCCCCCCTTTGGGAACCACCAGAGGGCAGTGTGCTGCGTCCTATGCTCTGTAGCCCGCCGCACATAGAGTCCTGTTTTCCCGGCTGGGGGCGGAAGTGCTCGCTGTACCGGAGGCCGCACGTGGATCCCAAGCGTGGACCGGACGACCATCGATCATCATGGGAAGACCGGGAAAGCCCCGCTCCGGCACCGGGGAAAGTCAAGCGCTGGAAGAAGGGACATCGCACGCGACTCCAACCCCGAGGTCAACGGTCACCGGAGGCAGCCAGGACCGCTTCTTCTTCAGCCGCCCGTCCGGTGAGAAACGCTCAGTGTGAACAGCAGGTATACAGTGAATGTGGCACTGTTGTGCATAGCAGCGGCGGCACGGCGGCCTTAAAGGACTGTCCCCAGTTTCATGTTCATGAAGCTTTATTGAGAGTAATCCAGCTTTTAGATGTTCTGGATGGTTTTAATGTTTCAGCTTTGCTGTCAGTGAATCACATGCGAAGTTAACTACCTGTCCTCAGCCAATCTAATATTACATGTCTCTGCACAGCTCATTCCCTAATCACATGGCACATGACAAGTGTCTGCTAACCTGATTGCCCCCTGATCTGAAGAATTAGGGACCCCTTCACCCTCACTCCCACTATGGCACACCGCTGCTCTGTCTATGTCCGCTCATAATTATTTGTTTATTTTAGTGCCAGTTTAGGGGAGTAGTCAGTCGGCCCGCGGAGGCTGCGAGAGTAGTCAGATCGGCCTCGCGAGGCTGACGAGGATTAGTCAGTCGGCCCGGCGGAGGCTGGCGAGGAGTAGTCCAGTCGGCCCTCTAGGCTGGCGAGAGTAGTCAGTCGGCCCGCGGAGGCTGGCGGGATAGTCAGTCGGGGGCCCCGCGGAGGCTGGCGAGGAGTAGTCAGTCGGCCCGCGGATGCTGCGAGGATAGTCTCAGTCGGCCCGCGGGAGCTGGCGAGGAGTAGTCAGTCGGCCCGCGGAGGCTGGGCGAGGAGTAGTCAGTTCGGCCGCGGGCTGTCGAGGAGTACCATCGCCCGCGAGGCTGGCGAGTAGTCAGTCGGCCCGCGGGGCTGGCGAGGAGTAGTCAGTCGCCCGAGGAGGCTGGCGAGGAGTAGTCCAGTCGGCCCGCGGAGGGCTGGCGAGGAAGTAGCAGTCAGGTCCTGCGGAGGCTGAGTGGTTAATTTTATGTTGTTAACATACCATTCTGGTTACAGTTTTTGTAATGGAGGCCAAAGGACTTGTGATCACATGACTTGCTGAGAAGAGGCATGGTGCATTGGGAGGAGTAAATGGAGGGGTTGACCAAGCAGGACACGCCCCCCTCTGTTTGCCAGGGTATATAATATAAACCTTATTTATGTTGATGTAAGGGAAAACGCTGACTGCATGCATTGATAATTTCTTATAAATCCTGTCATCTGTGCATGAAGATTTTGGGACTTGGGATCGTCCACATACACAGTAACGATGCTATTCAGGAAATATGTCCCCCACCCCCCTAGGTTTATGGCCTCTGCTGAAAGTGTGTCTGGATGCAAGCATATAGTTAGCAGGCCAGAGGCCCAAGAGGTTCCATCTGCCGTCCTAGCTATGGACACTTTAGAAATCAAAAGCTTCCTCTCATACACTGACATGGTCCAATAAACATGATGTGAACAGAACCGAAGCGTTCGGTCCCTGTACAAATAACTGTGATCTGCATCCACCTACACGACGCTTTCTGGAGCAGCTGCTTATGTGTTTAGCTCTATATTGTATCTTCTTCTCAGCTCAGAGCACGGCTTGTTTGTAGTCTGTTGCCTTGGAGACGCATAATTTCTGCATCGTTGCAGTGAATCAAAAAGGCTATGTACTTTAGATCAAATTAAAGACGGTACAAGCACATTTTAAAGGAAATCTAACATCCAAGCCCATCCTGATAACCCAGGGACATTACTCAAATCCAGCAGGCGCCAGGACTGTGGTATCTTCTTATATGTGTTATCCATGGCCTCCTTCCTGCTAAAATCTACTTCTAATTATGCTAATGAGTTAGAAGGGCTCTGAAGGAGTTACCAGAGCCCCTCCATGTTGTAGTTTTACAGGCTGTTTTATTGTGCAGGAGCAATTTCCCCTCCTTCTGCCCTACTAGCTCATTAGCATAATTGTGAAAGTTGATTTGCGAAAGGAGGCCATGGATGACAAATATAAGAAGATACCACAGTCCCGGTGCCTGGATCTAATGAGTAATGTCCCTGGTTTATTCAGATGGGTTTGATGGGTTTGGGTTTTTATACTATGGAGTATAAAGGTCCATAATTCAGCAGACAACAAGTCCACCATGGTCTTTACTTTGTATCCTTGAATATTCATGAAAGCTCCTGGGAAGTTGTCTGCGGGATGCCTTAGGTCTTAGTAACTAGCTCAGTAACCTTCAGGTGAATATAACCCAGGTGTGATTTCTACCCAACGGTAAGTGACCTGACTGTAGACGCTCTAAAGCTGCACAATGATCTCCAGTCGGGGTCGTTCTCCGTACACAAGAAGCCGGAAGAAGACATGGAAGAGGATGCGGAAATGGCTGTTACGGAAAAGTCAGGCGCCACCTTCCTGAGTGGTTTGTCCGACTGCACCAATCTAACGTTTGTGCAAAGTGCAGAGATACTGGAGTCCAACTCAGCCCGCTCATAGAGGTAGGAGGGTCATCCATGGGGTTCAGTTGCCGCACTGCGGGGTCATAGTCATCGCTTCTGAAGACTGAGGAGTCTTGGTTGAGAATTTTCTCTACTACTGACCGCCATCAGAACAGCAGATTCTTTCTGCAAAATAATGGGGATCATCTCGATGATCCCCGAATGAAACCCGACTATTCCTTATACAATCCGACCGATAATTATGGAAGTCAGAGGATCCATTTTTTAACCAACCAAGTAGCGATGACTGTATCTGTACCATGTGATGTGGTACATGGATGGCACAGATTTTTTTTCCCTGCTCCAATAACTTCTGCTTTTGACCCATCTCAGATCTGTGCGGTGCTTGGCGGCTGTGACCCGAGGTGATCCGATCCCAGGGGGAAACTCGAGACCGGACAGAAATACTTTGCAGCGCTGGTAGGTGTTTTTGTCCTCCATGTTATGAAGGGTGTATGCTTATGCTGCTGCGACTCCAGTACAGCAGGGACAATGTTTCAATGAAAACTCACAACTTACTCTTCTTGCATCTCTTGATAAAGAAGATGAGTCTGATCTGGCCCGCCGTGTTTTCTTATCGATGACAACCCCTGGAAGCTGTTGAATCCTCATAGTCTTTGGCTGCAGTTGCTTATCTGCTGATCTGGTAATGAGAGGTAAGTGGTTTGACTTGTTACGTTGTCGATGTGACGCTATTGTACATTTGCTCAGCTCCTCCTTGCTCTAAACATGCTTGGCCGTGCAGGACAATAAGACCCGCTACGTGCATTAAGTCACACTCTGTTCTCGCCTCTCTGCCTTTTTTAATAAAACCATTATACTGCGATAGGACAACTATGTACAATCTGCTCAGCTCCTCCTGCTCTATAACATGCTGCCTGCAGATAAGACACTATGCATTATCTGCTCAGCTCCTCCTGCTTTATACCATGATACCTGCAGATAGGACACTATGTACAATCTGCTCAGCTCCTCCTGCTCTATAACATGCAGCCTGCAGATAGGACACTGTATACAATCTGCTCAGCTCCTCCTGCTCTATAACATGCTGCCTGCACATAGGACACTATGTACAATCTGCTCAGCTCCTCCTGCTCTATAACATGCTGCCTGCAGATAGGACACTATGCATTATCTGCTCAGCTCCTCCTGCTTTATACCATGATGCCTGCAGATAAGACACTATGCATTATCTGCTCAGCTCCTCCTGCTCTATAACATGCTGCCTGCAGATAGGACACTATGCATTATCTGGTAGGCTGCTCCTGCTCTATAATATGGTGCCTGCAGATAGGACACTATGCATTATCTGCTCAACTGCTCCTGCTCTATAATATGGTGCCTGCAGATAGGACACTTTGTACAATCTGCTAAGCTCCTCCTGCTCTATAACATGCTGCCTACATATATTTTTTTTCTATGCCTTTACCTTATGATATCTCTTAGGGTCCCAGGTCCGGTGCTGATTAAGAAGTTTTCTGACACATCTAAAGCTTTTATGGACATTCTGGCGTCGCAGGTCAAAACTGGAAGCATCTCTGCTGTTAGATGGGTAAGTGGTGTTTTTTCCTTCTACAGGTCTATTCACCCTCTGCACTTCAAATGGTGCGCTGCAGGATTAAAAATGTATAGTATTGTATGCGTCCTCTTCAGGGCAGACACTATGAATGCACTGTCCCATTGCAGCTGCACGGACAATCAAACAGAACTATTTTCGTATATGTAAATGATGTATTTTTGCTTGTAGATCATCTCCTGCTTGGCTGTGCTGTTACGTAAGCAGGACCTGTCTGTGTGGAGTTACCCGTCCACGCTGCAGGTGTACCACGGGCTGCTGAGCTTCACCGTCCATGCTAAACCTAAGGTAAGGGTTCACACCGCACACAAGCCATAATGCAAGAAACAATTGCAGTTTGTGTTTTATTGTATATTTTACAGAGTTGCTTTTTGTTTGATTTGTTAGATCCGTAAGGCGGCACAGCTCGGCGTATGCTCCATCCTAAAGGGCAGCGAGTTCATGTTTTCTGATTCGCCCCCCGCTTACCACCCAGCCGCACAGTCTACTGCTAAATTTTGTATCCAGGAAATTGAAAAATCTGGAGGTAAGTTTGCTGGGCACTGGGTTATAGATCTTGCCTTCAGAGGCATAATACGGCATAGTGACTGCAGCTCAGGCCAGATTTATATGGGTGTCTTCAGTCTGTAGAATATGGACAATACATCATCCATAATTCTATACCGAACACTGTGCAGAAACCTAGATTCCCAGCATCCTGCAGAGACCTAAGATGCTGGGAGTCCCTGCCTCTTTGCAGGATTACTCTCTTCTGCTGAAAATCTGATTGGACAGAGACTCCTAGCATCATAGATGACAATGATGTTTGTAGTCCGGGTCCTGCACAGTGTTCGGCGTGGGAAAGCTGCCTGATGACAGCAGCAAATTGCACCTTACATGTCGGTCTGTTAACTAACATTTAGCACCATAGTGAGGGAGAAGCTGCGTCCTGTGACCTGCTATCCGCTAGAGGAGAGCTGCTCTCAAGTAGAAATCTGTAACGTGACTTCAAAATTTACTCACAATGGAGAAGTTTTTGAAGAGACTAAGATGAAACTTCACCCATTTATTCTTGACTGTCTTGATGTTTTACCCAGGCAGCGCAGAAGCCACCACCACCCTGCACATGCTGACCCTGCTGAAGGATGTGCTGCCCTGTTTCCCTGTCAGTCTAGTAAAGTCTTGTTGTGAGACCCTACTGAAAGTCATGACCCTGAGTCACGTGGTAAGTAGACATACTATAATACATCAGCTTTCCTTTTTTTTTCCCCTCATATTTAAAGGGAACTTGTCATCTCCGATCAGCTAAATAAACCCTGGACAGTACTGAAGAGTCATCTCAATGCTTGCCTTTCATTTATCCAGTCAAGGAGGCGGAAAAGCTTTCCAATTCAGTCAAGCTGTTCCCACCTCCTCACGGCGGCTCTGGCTTGGACCCAGGCCCCAAGACACTATTCCCGGCTCTATGTCACTGGTTTCAAACTTTCCTGCATACGCAGTCTGCCTGTTAGTTTTGCGCTGGCGTCTGTAGCCGCCCATACAGGTGCACCGAGCACGGCAGTACCAAACAGAGCAGTCGTGAGGAGTCGGGCAGAACTTGGCTGAATCGGAAAGCCGTCCCTCCTTCTTGACTGGATAAATGAATGACTATTAGAAGAATAAAATGAGTTTTTATCACACAACAGCAATTTAGAGTAACTGGATTAGAAGCATTGAGATGACTTTATAGTGTTCTCCAAGGTAATGTCCGGGTTTAATCAGCTGATCGGACATCTCGCACATGAGATGAACAAGAAAATTGAATACACCGAGAATCTTACAGATCTAAGCAGGTGCTGTCTCTACAGCACACAATGAGGCACCTGTTTCAAGGTTTTGTGAGGAGTGAGAAGGTAGAAAGAGGGCCCTGCACTGTCACCTACCAGACATTTATGAGTCGTCCATTTTCACTCCATTTTTCAAGTTGAGGTATCGCAATGAGGAAAGAATTGTGGACCAGTGGAACCACGTTTCCTGGAAGTGGGATGCTTGTTTGGGATCTGAGTACAACAGGTTCTCTATTCGATATAATTCGTTAACCCTTCAGAACCATTGGAGGATGGAGAGGGAGTCAGGGGAACACCAGGAGGCCGGGGTGTAGTGCACATTACGGTCAACTGGAGGAGGACTGTGATTGTGACCTATAGTGCATTGATAGGATAGTAATATACAGAATGCCTCATGGGAGTCATAATTGCCATAAAGATAATTTAATTTTATTTCTCTAAAAACAAATACAATGTATGAAGAATAAACATTAAGGGGACACCTTGATGCGGTAATGTGTGTGCTCCACGTAATGTGCCGTTCATACAGCTGGCATACGCCCACCATATAACTGTGTGTAAAAGTGGCCTTAGGGAGAGGGGAAGGGGCCAACAAGCACACAAATCAATCAAAAGATATAAACATCATTGGATTAAAAAACTTTGTCCATCATTGGTGGACAGGGAGGAATAGCCAGAGAAAGCCTCTCCCTGCCAGCAGTGTGCAGGCACCTGTCATCTTCTCCTCCGCCTCTCCCCTGCACACTCACCCCAGCAAGTCATTCTCATTGCAACTACCCCCTTGGGACTCACATTGCACCGATTTTATGGAGCAGGTAATATTAAATGCAGATGTGTGACAAAGGCATTTTTTAATCCGAAAAAACAGGGGTACCGCACTCCTATGTAGAGTGGATGGTGCTTGCGTCGGGTACTCAACCCCAATATACAGTAGAAAAACACGTAGCACACATCCTTTATGAGTTTAACGATTTCTTTTTCTTTTAATTCATATCATATTATATGGTATACAGCTCCACCATAAAAATCACAGGAAGATCATATAAAGTAATAACAGATCCAAATGATTCTTTCAGCGACGTTTCGGTCTGAGTCGACCTTTGTCAAGCATGATCTGTAACTAATATAAAGAGTAGAGCATAATTAGTGTAATGGTATTTTTTAAATCCACATGCCAGTGGCTATTGGAACCTGTCATCATGTAAAAAATAGGTAGAAGATAGGTTCCATTTTTGGCAGCATCGGTCTGTGAAATCCGAATTGATTGTCAGTTGTATTTGATGCAGAGGGTGAACTCTGCCCCCATCTCTAGATAAGTAGTGGATGAGAGGTTACATCCCGGCTGCTTAAAGGGATGCACAATGTCTTGCAGGACGGCTACCTGTAGATGGCGCTAGGGGACACTTTCTTATTGAATTGCTGCAGTTGACGTAGACCCCTGAAGGGTTTCCTCTGTCTGGTGGTTGTCATCGCTCTCTGTGACGGGTTGAAAATACTTGTGCACAAGTGATGGAACTTTGTGTAAAACTGGCGCAAGATGGACACTTTTTTTCCTGTGAATTTTTTTGGCTGGCTGATTTTTTTTTGTAATGAGTTATCAGTCAGAAATGTAAGCACCTTGTACCGTCGCTTGGTCAGATTGGCAATAAAATGTTGCAGTAATTTTTAATGTGTACGTTTACCAGTTAAATGAGAGATGTTAGACCATTTACACAGCTTAAAGAAAAAAAAAAAAAAAAAAAAAGTTGATGGACGAGAAATATTATGTTCCTGTAGTTCTGTAGTGTGACTGTCCAGGATGATATATATGGGATGTAGACTGTCTCCTGACCGCTGCTAGCAGTGATTTTGTGTCTGTAACCTGCACGTCTCTGTCCTGCAGCTGATCACCGCCTGCGCCATGCAAGCCTTTCATGCCCTCTTCAACTCCAAGCCGAGCACCCAAGCGCTGACTGCAGAGCTCAATGCCCAGATCATCACTGTGAGTACCAGGCAGCGCTCCCCTGTATACCCCTGGAATACCCCCATATACCCCCGTATAACCCTCTATACTGAATAATGGATTTTTTTTTTTAAACATCTTCTTTTTGCTCCTCTGACAGGCTCTTTATGACTATCTGCCCAATGAGAACGACTTGCAGCCCTTGCTGGCCTGGCTCGCTGTGATGGAACAAGCGCACATCAATCTCTCCCGGTACGGATGATTTTTATATAAGGGAAAGGCCCAAACCCTCAGGGTCCCATAGATCGGACCACCCACTGATAACAGCCTTTACTAAGGAGCATCCATCTAGGTTCAACTCCCTAGATAATTCTGTCTCTTCCTTTGTTCAAGTTTCTATTGATTGATTTCTATACATTATATCCTGTAGTTTGATATTTCACCACATGGGGGCAGATGAGGTCATTGAGGCTACATATTACTGGAGCAACTGGTGAAGGGAAAATCTCCCATCAACATCCTGATAAACCAGGGACATTACTCATAGATCCAGGCACCGGGGACTGTGGTACTTTTATAATAATGCTAATGGAAAGGGCTCAGAGGGTGTTACCAGAGCCCCTCTGTGCTGTAGCTTTACAGGTTGTAACACTGCAGAAACAAAAGCTGTGTGAGTTTACATTAGACAAGAGGAGGGGGGGGGGTGTTAAGGGAGAAGCGTGAGACAGTGTAACAGTCTGTGAAGCTACAACTTGGAGGGGCTCTATAACACTCCCAGATCCTCTTAGGTTCATTAGCATAGTTTTAAAACTTGATTTTAGAAGGAAGGAGACAATGGATAACAAATATAAGATGATGACCACATCACGGTGCCTGGATCTATGAGTAAGTGTCCCGGGTTTATTCTGATGGTAGATTTCCTTTAAGCAATGTTTCCAAAACAGAAGAGGTCACTCAGTATAATAAGGATTTCCTAGTAATAATACATTTCCTATATATAGGATGATCTGACATCCACGCCCATTACCAATAAGATTTCTAAAGGGGTTACGGCTACTACTACTTTTGGGGTTTGTTACTGTTTGTGCAGTAACTGATTTTTTTTGTTGCAGATTGCAGAGTGACTTGTGTCTTGGTCACCTTCCTCGCCTTTTCTCTACATCCATGAATTGCCTCCTGTCCCCTCACCCGCAGGTTGTGTCTGCAGCTGCTCGTATATTGATGGTGGGTGTTCGGCTATAACTCGGGGTTGTGATGGGTGTAAAAACGATTATAAGATATTAATGTTATTGGTTCTGCTTTCTGTTCCCCAGTCTCTCCTTACTGAATGCGTTGCACCTCACGTTGCAGGAATCGGGAAGGTCTCTGCCTCTTCATCTGCCGGACCTGCTGGTCACATCTGTAAAATGTTTAAGTGAGTTACTCCAGAGGCTCGTCCTGTGCCCTCCGTGTGGTGGTGATCCTACTTTTAGGGTTATTCACTCTTTCTATAACCTAAGGACCAAGGTTTTGGGTTAATTCTTCGTGAAGTGTTAAGGAAGTCTGGAAGTTTCATTCCGGTGAAAGGGACAAGCGCAGGAATTTCCCCAACTAATTGGCAAAAAGACTAAGGTCCAATTCACACCTGCTAGGTCCTCAAACAATAAGAGACTAAAGGATCCATTAAAATGTCCGTTGATTTCCATGGAGCGTCTGTTTGCACCACTGCTGTTATTGTGTTGGGAAAATTAGGGAGCTGCAGCGATGTTTTCCATCTTGCATACTGGTCGCCTAACAGAGGTGGTGCACACGGACACTAATGGATGCTAGTAAAAGTCCATTGAAACCTTGGGACATTTTGACAGATCCATTAGACTTGCGTTATCATGACAGCTTTCCGAATGCAGGCGTGAACCAGGCCTCACAGATGTTTTGTGGAATGGAAAGAAACTTTCTCATATAGTTTGGTTGTAGTTCAAAGTCTTATTTGCATAAGTGCACATTATAATATTAAAGAGGATCTTTCACCACCTCAGATCCCAATCTGTAGGGGCTACTATGCAGTGTCAGGGGCACTGTGCATTTTCTTTCCAGGCCCTGCAGCTGCAGAGATATCTGTCCTAGTATCTGACCATTTTAATCCTCTCCACTGTAAGAGAGGAGGTGCTGGAGCAGAGGAGGAGGGCGTCTGTCCAAACAGTGGTAGACGGTGTGATGAGCATAGAGGGATCACACCGTGCACATACACAGTGGCTTCTCTGCCATGGTCTGCCCCTGATTGGACTGTTTCAGAGATTGTTTGCATCTCCCTCCTCAGCAACCATGGGGGCCAGAAATTTTTTTTAAAGTGACCCCGAAACACTGGAAGCTCCTACATAATAGGATGTTCATCACAACATGTTGCAAGTAGCTAAAAGCTCTGGTTTATAAAAGGCTAGTGCAGGATAAGTGTTTGCTAATTCTCCTGATGATTGACGTTGCGTTCACACGTGGCAGTAACGCATAACAAGAGCTGAGAAGAGGAGATTTGCCTAATTCCACTACTGTCAACATTGCGTTTACAAAACTCAGTGAGTTGAACACCTCATGTGAACGCAGCCTGAGAATGAGAGTCTGAGAGTCACTGGAGAATTTCGGCTGCGCAGGCATGACCGGTGTGGTTTTCACTTCTAAGTTACTTACGGGGCAAAGTCCCTTAGAAGTGAATGTTGCTGTGGCTGATCTTGCACATGAGCATCTCCATTCATCAATGAGCGTTTGAGTAGTCACATCCTAGGGCGGCGTTCACACATGGCATTTACATTTCATTATGAAATGCGATACAACAGCTGAGTAGAGGAGAGTTGCCTAATTACATTGTTAACATCTGCAACACAATGTTTATGCATCTTAAGCACGTTGCGTTTTGTAAACACAAATGTAAACAGCAATGTAATTGGACAAATCTCCTCTACTCAGCTGTTGTACCACATTTATAGTAATGTAAACGCTGCGTGTGAATGCAGCCAAAGACGTCGGACCCCACATGCCCATCCTGTGGATCCATAGTGGTAAATTCTGTATAAAGGGCTGCAGTGGGTTACAGGTTACACATCACATAGAACCGAGATCTTGGCTGTTTCTTATATCCAACAACCAACGGGGTGGGATGAGGTATAAGGTGCCATTCCTTCATGTATATCTTTCCAGGTCTGCAGAAGAAGGCCTGTCCTACAAGTTCCATGCCTCTTGGGCCTCCGTCCTCCAGGTCCTCCAGACATTTTTTGAGGTTGCTGGAAAGTCTTTGCACCCAATAATGAAGAAGGTAACGATGTGATGACACATAGTAACGCGGCTTCTCCTGTGTGTGGACTCTATGAACACTCGGCTATTGTCCATTTCAGTGCCTGCAGACTCTGGCTGACCTGCGGATATCGCCCCATTTCCGTTATACTGGAGAGCTGGATCGTGCGGTGGGAGCGGCTGTGGAGAACATGGGACCTGAGGTGGTCCTGAAAGCCATCCCCCTGCAGATTGACGGCACAGAGTAAGCAGCCGCCTCTTGTAGATGGGTGGGTTCTCTGCAGAAGGGATCTGATAATTATTTGGTCTCTCCTTCCAGCATGGACAGCATGGACTTCCCCCGCAGCTGGCTGGTGCCCGTCATCCGGGACTACGTGAAGAACACCGAGCTGGACTTCTTCACCAGATATTTCTTGCCTCTGGCTGAGAGATTAAAGAAGAGAGGTAATTCCCTGTTGTCTCCAACTTCACAAATTCAAAGATTTTTGAAGGAGTTTCACAACTTTCTTTGGAATTTTGTGTTTTTGTTAACATAATTTTTTAAGCTCTCTGCTTGCTGTCAATGACTAGTAAGGTGCTTGGTCATACTCCTGGGGACCTGTACAGAACTGTCTTAAGGGCCTGCTAGGATTGTAACCTGTCTAGTAATCCTTTGTTCACCAATCCATTTTCCCTGCACTGTTACATTGTAGCAGAATATCAGCTCTGAAAATTTGAGTGGTGCTTATGTCTTTAGCTCTTAGAGCAGTGTTTCTCAACCTGTGGGTCGGGACCTCAACGGGGGTCGGACGACCAAAACAGGGGGTCGCCTAAAGCCATCGGAGCCGCAATTTTACTGTGTTTTTACAGCGAGTTGCATGGTTTGGGGTCACCACAGCATGAGGAACTGTATTGCAGGGTCACAGCATTAGAAAGGTTGAGAACCACTGTCTTAGAGGTTTTCCTGGATTAGGTGTAGAGGATTCTCTCTGGTGAATGGTTCTAGGTGTGGACAGCCTTGAACAAGAATGTTCTTATTCATTGACAGTTAGCGGAGATCTGAAAAATGGGGATGAATTGAAACACAATGGGAATTCATTGTGTCTAGATCAGTAGCCGGCACATTTGTTATAGATTTTATTTCCTGTTGAAGTTGGTAGAGGAGGAATAGGCATCCTAATGAATCAAAGGAGGTGTCCGGAGGATTAAAGAAATGTCAGCTTTCTTCCAAAAACAGCTCCTCTCCTGACCATAGGTAGCATGTGGTATTGCAACTAAGCTCAATTCGTATAATAATAATTCCTTTATTTATATAGTGCACACAGATTGCGCTGCGCTGCACAGAGCTTTCCACATGAGTGCCTGTCCCCAATGGGGCTCACAATCTAATCAACCTACCTGTATGTTTTGAAGTGTGAGAGGAAACCCGTGCAAACACGGAGAGAACATACAAACTCTTGACCCTGGGACTTGAACCCAGGTCCACTGCGCTGCAGGGCTGTAATGCTAACCACTGAGCCGCTGTTGTGCTTGCCCAACTAGGCCACCGCCCCTGCCCAACTAGGCCACCGCCCCTGCCCAACTAGGCCACCGCCCCTGCCCGCACAAGCCATGGCCAGGTGTGGAGCTGTTAAGGGAAGAAAACAGCCATTTTTTAGCCTCCAGACATCCCCTTCAAGCATGCCGATCAGGAGGTAGGGGCTGTGATGTGCCTTTATAGAAAACACATTACATTCTGCATTAGAAGAGCTTCAGAAGACCCTCGTTACACCTTGAAGTAGATCAATATAAATAATTAGTTGCACAAGAGGAAATGGCAGTTTTCATATCAGAGATAAAGTGTCCGGTTTAACGAGGGACAGAATATAAAAGAGGGCCCTCTACAGGAAATAAGAACCGATGTGCCATTTTCTGATATTTTCAGTAAAATATTAACTAAATATTCTGTATTCTCTGTAGCCAGTGATCTCGCTGAAGCTGGAAGAAATCTCGAGGCCAAGATCTATGAGACTCTTCAGTGGCAGGTAAGTAATGGCACAGGAGGCCTGCGGTTCTGGACTGAGAAGCCAGTACCTGTGCAGAATTCTTTCCATATCTAATTGGGTTTAGTGATCCTACAGCAGATCCTGGTCGTGTGGTTGCCCGTGCAGCCACCAGATGTTGTGTTGCATGCCCTGGGGTACGGTGGTAAGATGGTAATGTCATGTGTGTTGCAGATCTGGACCATGTTACCGGGCTTCTGCATCAGACCCACGGATGTTGCTATCTGCTTCAAGAACATTGCAAAAACTTTGGGAACGATCATCATGGATCAGCCAGAGCTCCGTCTCACCGCCTGTCAGGCTCTGCGCACCCTCATAAACAAAGGATGTGAAGCAGGTATTGGCTCTTTGATGCTAAACTATTAAATTTAGGAAGAAAACCAGAACCTGGATGTAATGTCCATTGGATACCAGATAATTTTCTGTTTGCTACATTGTGACCTTTAGGGGCCACATCTATTCCTTATAATAGGGGTCTAGTTTACTCCATACTCTCATAGACGTGAATGGAGCATCACTGCATCTACGTGACCATCCATAAGGAGTTTTCTGATTGGTGGGAGTCCAATCTCTGGGTCCTATCAGTCCTGCGGGTTGATTATAACTTAGAATCTATGAAGATCTCCAGAGTCCTTAAAGGAACAGTCCAGTCGCAGCTAATTCATTGAGTAATACATGGTGCAGGGCCTGGAAGGAGACTCTTTGTTGTAGGAATACAATGAAGATCTGTCGTGCCCCTCCCTCCAGGCCTTGCACCATTCAATGAATTAGCTTTGGCTGGAGTGTTCCTTTAATTCTATATGGGTACGTAGCCAGCTCGGGTCTCAAATAACAGGTCCTTATGCTTGGTGCAAACTATTGTATGTATTAATGACCCGTCAAAGTTGATGGAAAGAGTATTTGCAGATAAGACGTCACCTTCAAAACGGAAACTCTACTTTTTTTTATGCTGTCATAGTCCTCCTGACTTAGTCTTGGTGGCTTAGGGCTTATTCACTGGGCTGTGTTATATGGTCCATATTATGTTACAAAATCCCATTCCCACTGCAGGTCTAGTGACCCTATCAAAAGGCATCGGTGGTGCTGATAGTTTGGATCAATAGTCTTTCATCAGTCTGGCCATTATGATGTATTACCGCTCGAGTGATGGTTAACCATTTATAGGTGTCAGGGTCACCGGTGCAGATCTCATTCATAGATGGTACCTGGAGACTGGTGGGAACCTAATTGTTGGGTGCTACACTAATCTGATACCGACTATGAAGGGCAGTGTCACAGGTGCAGATCTCATTCATAGATGTAGGCCATCACTCTATATTTTAGAAATATCCCTTTAAACCATTCCATGCAATGAGCCTGAGCCATTCTCGCTTACTCAAAGTATCCCCCTCGGGGCTTCCTTATAGACTGCCCCCCTTATAGCCACGTCACCAGCTTATGCAAATGTCCAATCCTTCCTGTGTCTATGATTACCGGGAAGACTGTGTGTCTACATAGAAGAGATACAAACATGTCACAGAAACGTCCAGAATTGTCATCGCTGACTTTATCCCTTCGCATTTACACTAAACCCATCGTGACAGCGGCTTGTTCCATCTTGTCACCTTCCCGCATGATATGAAGCGCACGGGAACTCGCTGAAATCTCCTCCGACTTAATCCACATGGATTAAGCTTCATGCGGAACAGAATGACAAACGCAGCTCGAATTAATAGTCATTTTTATTTGTTATTTTTTTGGCAGAGGCCGATAAAGCTGAAGTGAGCCGCTTAGCCAAGAACTACCTTCCTATACTGTTCAATGTGTATATCAAAGCGCCTGCACCCGGAGAAGCCGCTACTCACAAGTTTCCCATCATGGAAACCATCCGAGCTTACCTGTCCATAACAGACGAGCAGGTAAGGGGGTCATCTATTAACTTACCCATCTACTATCTTACACATTGCACCTTGGATGGGTGTATTGGGGGTTTGCGTCTAATCTATTGCCTATTATTACAATTCATTGTGTTCTTCATTTACAGCTGGTCTGCGATTTATTAGCAAAAGCCAGTGCAAAGGTGTCCGAGAAGACGGAGGCTGAGAAGTGAGTAACCGCTGTAATGGAGACTGGATTTGTTGCATCCAATACTCCGTCATGATAACCCTTACTCATAGATCCAGGAACCTGGACTGTGGCAATCATCTTATATTATCCATGGCCTTCTCTCATCTAAACATCAACTTTTAAAATGATGCTAATGAGCCTGAGGGGCTCTGTTGGGAGTTTCCAGAGGCCCTCCATGCTCCACCTTCACAGGCTGTTAAACTGTTTCTCCCTCCCCTTACCTGCTGTAATATCACACAGTGGGAGGGAGAAGTTCTCCTGCACAGTGTAACAGCCTGTGAAGCTGCAGCATGGGTGGTGGCACTTTTTACCCCCCGAGGAGCCCCTCATGCTCATTAATATAACTACTGTATAAGAGTTGATTTTAGAAGGAAGGATGCCATGGATAACGGTGCTTGAATCTATCAGTAAGTGTCCCTGGTTTATCATGATGGGTTGAGGTCACAGTTTACAAAGAAATGATATAAAGTTTTGAAGTTCTGGATATTTTTTTTGTACATAAATTTTAATCCTATGCCAAAACAATCTAAAGTACCAAAGACAGAGCAGAACACACATAGATTTACTTTGATTTTGTGTGTTGACAACTCAGCATTGATCTGTGCAGGAAAAAACGGAATGTATGTGGATTTTAAGTAATTTCCTTTATTTAAATAATAACATCAGGGCACATTGTGTGTACCAAAAACCATCAAGCCAATAACAATAGTGTAAAATTCTGAGTGTGTAAATCCATCCTCCTGTTTTTTATTTGTTTTTTTTTTAAATCAAATATTTTTTATTAACAATTTTTATACAAGAAAAAGACAACAACCTTTCTCAGTGTTTAACTTCCATCCTCCTGTTTTAATAATGGCAAACGTCTGTGTTTTCTTCTGGAGTTTGTTGCTGGTGGTGAACATCATTCGGATCAGCGGTTTTTATTATGAGGACTTCAATGATGTTTTGTGTTGTCCTTTTGCAGGCTCCTCGTGCTGGATCTCATTACAGCAATGGCCCCTTTTGCGGATGAGCAGTCTATGACCAAGGTTTACCAGTCCATTCTCCCGCTACTTGAGGTCAGTGGCTAGTCATTAAGCATTTAGGTGGGTTTATGGGGTATACTATGATATATATGGGTCACACCTTCAGGATCATGCCCCATCTCTTAATTGAGCCCCTGAAACTGCATTCTGTGGGGGTCCACATCCCCTGACGGATGTCGGGTGCTTATGAAAATATCATAGAATTGAGCGACGTGTCTGTAACTTGAAAAGCTCAGTTCTGTGCTGTTTCCATAATGCTGTCAGCAGATATGGGGAAAGCTACTAACATATCAGACCTGTATGGAATATCCTGAAGATTTCCTTGCGGAGATCATGGATGCACAGGAATGTCCCCCCGTTGGTCGCTGTACTGTATACAGGTTAGGGATTGGCCATGATGTGTTTGCCTAGTATCTGCAGTGGCTGCTATCAAGATGCCTTATTCCCTCTGTAACTATCAGATCCCAGTTACAGGCAAAATCTGCAATACCAAATAGAAATATAAAATGTCCTATGTTGCAGCCACCGGTGACTTTCTAGTGACTGTTCTCTTTCTTATTACATCAGGAGAAAAACCACAGTCTGCAGAAGAAGGCGTACCGGATCCTGGAGGAGATCTGCGCGGGGCAGAGGCCGCCCTGTGTGGACTTTGTCAATAAGAACTTGGAGGAACTGCAAAAAACTCTGCTGGGCTCCCTGAAGAGTGCGGCATCTCCAGCCAAGAGGGTGAGCGGGTGACACTGGTCCCAGCGGGTGCATCCTCATTGTCGTAGGGACATACACCTGATCATAAGCTGCTATAACCATGCAGACTGCAGCCATTGTTGGGTATTATCCCTGCAGTGCTGTGTAATGTTTATAGCGCCAGGACACAAATTAGCGAGTGTGATGCGTCCAACTCACATTGCGGTCGCGGCAAGTGCCGGCTGCATCGTCCGACTGAAAACTGAGCAACCAGAACTGACCTTGACATGCCAAGTTCAGTTGCGGGTGTCACTGTTTGAGCTGGACCTTCCAGTCAGCACATACTGCAAGTATGATCCTAGTGTGTAAGGGGCCTTATATTCCAGGATTGCAGCTTCTCTATGTGCACTGGAACGTGTCCTCACACTGCAGTGCACTGTGCTCTCTGAAGCTAGTGTTGGGTATTGGTCCTGGAGAGATGTGTAATTATACCTTTGTAGTTGCAGCAGGACTGTGACATTTGGATTTATATTCCAGGATTATAGCGTCTATTGTACGACTACACATCTCTCCAGGGACAATACCTTACACTGTCTGCAATCTGTATGGTCAAAGCTGTTTGGTGTTTTCCTATTATGGACTGGTGGTGGGGTCTCAATACTGGGACCTCCAGTGATCTCCAGGGGTCTACACCTCTTTTTAGCTCTCCACAGGGAATAGCTGTAAGTTTAGGAAACTTTTCAGGCGCATGCATCTCATGTATGTCCTCTGGCATTGTATGTCAGGCATATTACTCACCGTTTCTAGCTGAGCTAATTTGCAATGTGTTGAATTTTCTGCAGTGGTCACTACACTTATATAAAAGTTTTTGCTCCGTCCTTTATAATTTGGGACTTACTGGAGCGGGCACAGAAAGTTGTTTCTTGTTGGACACATCTGTCTGTGGTGGAGGAAACCCTTTGTCCCAGGTGGCTTATTACGGCTGTCACTTGAGCTGGAGTAATTGGGAACATTTTAGTTCTTGAATGTTGGAACGAGTTGCAATTATTTGTGAATCATGTCAGGGGCCGGTGACTGCCGAGCTCCGGTCCTGTGTACTGAAAACAACATTATTAATGGTGGGCGCTCGGCGGGGAAGGTGACTTTGAACTTTTGCTTTATCCCTTGTTGGCAGCCGCGTCTGAAGTGTCTGACACACATCGTCAAGCAACTCACATCGGAACATGAAGAATTCATGACGTCTATTATCCCGGAGGTAAGGGTCCTTCTGCTTTCATGTAGGGGGATATATGTATCTTGTTATACAGGGACCGTCCGGATTCTCCACTTCATAAGATGATATTGTACTCGGGTTTATGTTCCCAGCTTCATAAAAAACTTTATGAGAAGAATCTGTGTAAGAGATGAGAAGATCTCCCTGTATTGTCAGGCTTTTGATCTGCAGCTTAAAGAAGAGCTTATTAACGCAGCTGACACTTGTGTCTTGCTAAATTATTTGTACTCCCTGGGAGCTATCACTTGTAGGAATCTCCTCTCTCCGCTCTGTGATTTGACTACTGGGTATTTACATTCTACTTCTCAGTAAGATCAGCGATTTCTTTCTGATCAAATGAGTTGTCCCGAGGGACCGCCATGTTCCCAAAAATGTGAATCCCTTTCCCCCTAATGAATGGAGTGAGCTCACACCCCACCCCACCATTCATTCTCCCTGGCTCTGACGGAGGAGGCCAAGCACAACACTCGGCAGTGCCATGGACAGGGACTGGAGCTACTACTCATCCTAGAGCTTTCTCTCAATTCATAAAGACGCTTTGTAGTCTTTATAACTGATAATCTTATTATTCCCTGTGAATAAGGGATAATGTGCAGCCGAGGGACACTACTAAAAGGAATCTACCGTCTGTAATCTCCTTTTTTAATTAGCTCCTGAGTTAGATTTATTAAACTTTATTATGCAAATTACCTGCAGTGGAGTAATCTCTCTGAGCTCCTGGGGCTCTATGTCCTGAGTCGCCTCTATAGAGACCACCCACCCTCCCCCAGTGTGTCCAATTGGCACGGCCCATGCCGACACAGTGGCTCATGATCCCCTCCCGGCCTTAATGAGCAACAACCTGCTGGGAGCCCCTGCTGTACCTGTGCGGGCCATGCTGCAGCCTCTACAGGTGGCATAGACATGTAGTGGCTACTTGGGGTTTGGAGTAATCTCTGTGAGCTCCAAGGGCTCTACGTCCTAAGTAGCCTCTATAGAGACCACACACCCTCCCCCTGTGTGTCTGGCACTGTGCGGTACGGCCCATGCTACATGAACATGTAGTGGCTCCTCAGGGCATGGAGTAGCCTTAGCCCTGGGAGTTCACAGAGGCTACTCCACACCACGAGCTGCATGGAAATTTACATATATCTACCTCTTGACCCACTCAAAAAAGTAGATTCCATATCTTAGAATCTGCACAGTTAAAGGAAATCTATGAGTCTGATGATCACTGGGTTATAACCCCCTTAAGGTGCCTTGTTATAGAGGAAGATATTTACACTGAATTGTTGCAGATTTATATATATTTTTTCCTTTCAGGTGATGATTTGTACCAAAGAAGTCTCAGTGAGCGCCAGGAAGAGTGCGTACACCCTGCTGGCGGAGATCGGCCATGCCTTCCTGCGTTTTATCAGCGATCCAAAAGGTAAAGCAGATAATCTACGCAGCGTTAGTGCCGCATCTAGCGTCAGTCTGCTGCAGGATTACGGACCTGGATCTGTAGTTGTTACAGCTGTATTGAGGGTATTTGTTTCCTCTTACAGAGGCCCTGGAGCGATACCTGACAGTTGTCTATGCAGGACTGACCGGGTCGGTCACCATGATCACCTGCACTGTCCTCACCCTCACCAGACTCGTATTTGAATTTAAAGGTAGGTGATGGGACCTGCGGGAGATGGACTGTAGTATCTTCATTACATGTAGGTTATTTATGATGTAAATGGTGATTGATAGAAGAGATTAAATATATAATTGCGATTCATCATCATGTGTTCCCAGCTTTAAGCACTTTCCTATGTATTGGATAAGTAATTTCTCTTTCTGCCCCGACAGATCACATGGGGAATGAGGTGATTGAGCAGCTGCTGCAGAACGTCTGCCTTTTGCTAAGTTGCAAGACGAGAGATGTGGTGAAGGCGGCGCTGGGCTTCATTAAAGTTATTATCTTTATCATGGAACTAAAAATCCTCACTCGGCACCTGGAGATGATGGTAAGTCTGGGTGTAGTAGATAAAGGGGTTTTCTGGACACAGCCACAGGCAGGGCCAAGTCAGCAGCGTCTGGACACTTCCAGCAAACCGTGAGTGTCAGGACACAGCCGACCATTGCAACGTGTCGGCTCAGTACACTTTACTGTTACCCATGAGCTAGTGGGGGTGTTCTAGAATTGCCAGAAAACCGATTTACCTTCTTAAAGGGATTTAACTATAATTGAGACTCAAGTCTTTATCCACAAGTTGAGTGGATTAATTTGACTGACCACTGAAGCTTCTCTACTGAGCATGTACATAAAGTGCACAACCCATGCTACATGGAGCCTGTCGAGCCTTAAGCTTTGGCCCACACCCTGCTGACTGAGTCCAATGAGCACCGTACTGAGCAATCTCCATCAGCTCCATACGGATGAACAGGGCAGCCGGGACATGTGCAACAGGCTGCTCTGCTCATCTCTGGGAGCCACAAGGGGTCACCCGTTCTCACAATTTGTGGGGGTCTTATCACTGAGGCCCCCCATCCATCTGCAAGTTAGGCCCTACCCTGTGGGAAAACCCTAATTTATTGTAATGAGGTCTCTGAGAAAAAAAAATTATCATTTTATTTTCGCCTTGTTCTATGCCTGTAGATGGAAGCTATCGGAAACATAAACCAGGACATGAGGCGGCATTTCCGTGTGAAGCTGAAGAACATCTTTACAAAGTTCATTCGCAAATTTGGGTAAGGATGAGCCGGATGTGTGTTACTAGGTAGATAATGGTTGTAGGCGCAGGCTATGGGGCTATGTATAATATTCCACATGCAGGATAGTATGCATGTTTATGCCGTAACATGTTACCTTTCCTGCTTTCTATATCGTCTGCACTGTATGTAGCTGTAATCTGCATTTTTCTGTATTTCCAGGTTTGAGTTAGTGAAGGAAATGCTCCCAGCGGATTATCACAAAGTCCTGATCAACATCCGCAAGGCTGAAGCTAAAAACAAGAAGAAAAAAGCATTAAAACGCGCAGCGTCCGAGGGGGATGAAGATGACGGCAAAGTCACAAAACTCAAAGGAGATGAGTAAGTAACAAAGGGTTAATGAACACTGGCTAGATGATCAATAATGATTGTTTGGCTGGATGCTGTTCCCCTCGAGTCCCCCATACACATGCACTCTGGGCTTGGCTGAGGATGCAATCTCCTGCCACACGCCTCTGGTGATACTGTCACTCTGTGACATATCATCTGCCATCAAAATCCATCCTGAAAAAATGTATTAGCATGTTTGACATCCCCTTGTCCCCAAAAGTCCCGATTTATCCAATCATAAAAAACGTAAATTCCCTGTGGTGAACCCTGTAACGGAAAATTGCTCCCTAATGTCCGAATCAACAATTTACAACACACAATAAAAATAATAAAAAGTGATCGATGTGGTTGTACTGTCCCCAAAATTGTAGCAATGAAATCGACATTTAGTTCCGCAAAAACACTTCATAGCTCCGTACACTAAAGTATGAATAAAGTTATTAGCATCTGAATAGTGCAAAACACAAAAACAAAAAATGCTTTGGCAGGAAGGAGTTAAAGAGGACGCCACCACTTACAGCACAAGATGAGAAAAGATAGAAAAAGAGGTTTTAAATCTAATTCTCTTTTATTGCAAAAAGTGGAGGAAGTTCTAGGCTGTTGCAGAAACTCTTTGATAGAACTCAACTTTTCCATCTTGGTAATAATACAGTGTGTCAAGTACCAAGCCTAATATGAAAAATTTAGGCTTTTTTAACAAGATTTAAAGTACATCTACCACCAAGTATGCAAATGAGCCCGAGAGGGGCTCCAGACTTCATAGGTGTAAATGAAGCCTGGAGCCCCCCAGGCTCATTTACATACAGTCCTTCAGATAATTGTAGAATGGTACAGAAAGTGTTAAATGATTAGAATTATGACTGTGTATATTGACCACTAGGGGGAGCCAATGTGTGTTTACAGTGTTCTCACTGTACAAGACCTATTCAGCTAAACTCATCAGCTCCCTCTAGTGGTGGCTGTAACAAGCTCCATACCAGAAACATGTTTCCCCTGACTAGTGTATGTTAAAAGATTCAACACAGAAAATCAAAGATTTTCAGTAACTTACCTGCTGTGCCTCCATGTTTAGCATTGAAGACATCTTGGCGGATACAGATGAAGAGGATGAAGAGGAGGATAAAAAACAGACAAAGCAGCAGAAGAAACAGGTGCGGCAGATGAGCCAGGCGTGGCTGAAGGAGGGAGAAGGGGATGAGCCTCTCAATTTCCTGGATCCAAACGCTGCTCAGCGGGTATTAGGTAGGTTCCCTCCTGTAGGTGGCTCTGACTTATCGCTTTAAGGCGGGAGAGTTGCTGCGGGCCTGATCTGTGATGGACATAAGCAGTATAAGGGATGGGAATTTTACAGATCCCATTCAGATGCTGCACAAGGTCACCTGCGGTGCAGGTAAGTAGTCTTCTTGCTCATGGTTTCAGCCATTGCAGCACAACATTTTCAACAATTTCCTGCAGAATGTCTATAACAGCCGGGCGCCCCACGTCACCCCAGTATTACAGGAAGTTTTCCTTTGTTGCAGCGCAGCAGAACGCACAAGTTATGACATTTCTTGAGTTATTTTTCAAAGATTCTTCAGTTTTTGTCACATTTTTTGGCTCTTGCCATTAACTCCATTAACCCTGCGAGAGCCAGCGGCAGTCAATGCCGATCTGCCTGGGACTCCATAATCTCTCCATAGGGGAGATGCTTTAACATGTTGCGTTTTAGACCAGTGCAAAGTAGAACTAGACAGTTCTCTGCTGCGCCAGATTAACCCCTGATGCTGGATGATTAACCCCTAAAGGACTAGGCCACTTTAGAGCTTTTAGAATGATTTTTAAACCTGCTCTGTGTCACTCTGTGGTTATAGCCTTGGAACGACTTGGCGTATCCAGGGAATTTCAGGATTACTTTCTCATAACACTTTGTATATTAGTTGATTTGGATGTGTGTTTAGTTATGTACCACTAGCAAACATTCTCAGTTTTCAAAGTTCTAAATTCTTTGCTTTTTAGGCAGATGGTGATGGCACCCAAATAGCTTCATAACTAACATTTCCCAGATGTCTGCTTTACAATGCTGTGGTTTTCTCTTCCTCTCATTCTTCTAGAATGTTACGGGGCTTAGAATTTTGGGTGCAATTTTTCACATTTTTTTAATGAAAATTTCCAAAACCCATATTTAGAGGCAGCACCTCAGCTTTAAGTGACTCTGAGAGGCCTAAACAATAGCACCGTATTTTTCAGACTATAAGGCGCACTAAAAATCCTTTGATTTTCTCAGAAATCAAAGGTGCACCTTATAGTCCAGTGCGCCTTATATATGAACAGTACTTACAGACAACAGCTGCCTTGTACTGTGCACAGGTCTGCCACCTGCTGGTCATTCATCCTTATAATCAGGTGCGCCTTATAATCAGGTGCGCCTTATATATGAACCTAGACGTTTTAGCAGGCATTTATTGATAGTGCGCCTTATACTCCGGTCCGAAAAATACTGTAAAAGCTTATAAATTACCCCGCTATAGAACAATATAATAACATAAGACCCCCAGGAGGGGAGGCAGAACATACATCTTATGTGCAGACATTCGCTGCTGATCATGCAAGCCCTTAAAGTTTTTGTGAGCAAAGTTAATGAAAATGGAATTCTATGTATATTTTGGTTCAACCATGAAAAATCAGTTTTCCTGATTTCCTTTTTTCTCCTTTTCACATTACAGCCACAAAACCTGGTCTGAAAAGCACAAAGAAGAGCCACGACTTCAAAGTCACTGCAGACGGACGCCTCATTATCAAGGACGATGAAGATGAAGAGGAGAAGAAGTCTAAAGGTACGTGCTGCACTCGTGTTACCTGGATACATGTGGAGGGGGCGACCCCTCCAGGCCAGATCCCGCTATTGTATAATGAGCTCCTGGCGCTGCCTGTATGAGCCTCACCGCTAACGGAGATCATTGTGTGGGGGCAGGGATGAGCAGCAAATACAACACTTGAAGTGGCTGATCACTGCGAACAATAGCTCGGTAAAGGAGGACTGATGCAGCTACATAAAGGGATGCTTCAGATGCTGCAGAGCCACAAGAGCTGCTGTACACAGTAGTAAATAGACATTATAACCTTCCTGTGCGAGCTCTCGTTGCTCATAAGAAAAGCGAGTAAGTGTCATGCGGCATTTATATATAATATATAAAGGGATTTTACCTCCTCCAGGGCCAAGAAACAGCTCAGTTTTACCTTGGATGATTGTGCTGCGTCCTGCGGTTTTTCCTGTTATTTCCTTCTGATCTATAGACGTGAAAGTAAATCTATTATCACAATCCATCCTGATAATCCAGGGACATTACTCATAGATCCAGGCACCGGGACTGTGGTAATCATCTTATATGTGTTATCCATGGCCTCCTGCCTTTTAAATTATGCTAATTAGTGTGTGTGGGGGGGGGGGGGTTACTAGAGTTCTTCTGTGCTGCAGATTTACAGGCTGTTACACTGTGCAGGAGCACTCACCTCCTCCAACGGTGAAGGGGGGAGACTGACAGCCTTTGAAGTTACAGCATGGAGGGACTCTGGAAATGTTTCAGGCTCTTAAGCATAATTTAATACAGTAGTTGATTTTAGAAGGAAGGAGGTCATGGATAACAGATATAAGAAGATACCACAGTCCCGGTGCCTGGATCTATGAGTAATGTCCCGGGTTTATCAGGATGGATTGTGATCAGAGATTTGTCGGATTACTTTACACCTAATGCAAAAAAAAAGAAAAATGGATTTTTATACAAGTGAACTATGTTAGTACCAGATGTGTAGATAGAGACTGATACAGAGGAATAGACTCTGTTTTGGTGCAGGGCTCGGCAAGCAACATTACTACAAGTCCCAGCATGGCCTCCTGTAGCTGTCCCACTCTTCTTTGTCACATACCATTGATAGGACACGGTACTTGACGCTACTTTCCCTAAATAGTATCAAACATTTTTTTCCAATACGGACATTTACCTTCTAGCAGCAGGATGGGGGATATATATATCTGATTGTTGGGGGAGGGGGGTTTCCTTATTCTATGACAGCGGGGGGGTCCACCCCAGGTGCACTTACCTGGATGAGCGCTGACACAAGGGGCACATGACGTGCAGACCTGATCTCCTCCTCTGTAGGGTCCCAGTATCTATGATAGAAACCCCCCATTACACAGCAGCCGGTACCACCAGGGTCCATACAACATACAGGAAGGAGTTTGACGCTTTTTCTTTCTTTGTCGCGATCAGGAGGTGTGGATGAAGAGATGGCGGATCTCATGCAAGAAGTTGGACTTCGAACCGTAAGTGTCAAGGCTCAATTCTCTGCCAATTATGTATCTATGGGGATTGCATCCAGTAATCCTAACAATAGCAATGATTATTATGAAGACAAATTTCCAGCTTTTTGATCTTCTATTGACGACTTATCCTATAGATAGATTATCAGTGAAGGGTTAACAGCTCCGTTCCGTTCCGTAGTGGCCTATTCACTTTAATAGAAGCTGAGCTGCACTTGCCTTGTCCGGCCACTACACTGAGAATGGCGCTGTTTTTAGTTGTGTCTCTGTTTCTACCGATCGCATTGGCTGATCAGTTGGACCCTGACCATTCCTCTGACCTGTCCTCTGATCATCAGTATGAAAAACCCCTTTAAGATTCTTGCACTTTATACAGAGTCGGCGGTTCTGCTGATGTGCATCTAATGTTGTATTGTTGGGCAACTTTAGGATTAATAATTGTTTTTTTTTTTCACAGAAAAAAGCCCAGAAGAAGAGATTCCGTGAAAATAATGATGACGATGATGAGATTGGCGGGAAGTCATCACAATATAAAGGTAAGTCGCCCCTGTGAGTGCTGCAGTCGCCTAGAATTGGCCGCTAATGAGAGTCCATTCACCATCCACCTTCCCATCCCCCACGTCTACAGTCACTTTTATAACGGTCTTGTCTGGTCCATTAAAGGGGTCACATTGTAACAAATAATTGGTATTGTTTGTAGGAAGAAACATTGTATAAATTTCCAGTATAATTCTGTATCAATTCTTTACAGTTTTGTAGATCTCTGCTCGTCATGGCTCCTTATATCCCTGGTCATGTGATGTCACACAGGTGCATTATATCCCTGGTCATGTGATGTCACACAGGTGCATTATATCCCTGGTCATGTGATGTCACACAGGTGCATTATATCCCTGGTCATGTGATGTCACACAGGTGCATTATATCCCTGGTCATGTGATGTCACACAGGTGCACTATATCCATGGTCTATGATGTCACACAGGTGCATTATATCCCTGGTCATGTGATGTCACACGTGTGCATTATATCCCTGGTCATGTGATGTCACACAGGTGCATGGCTCGTTATATCACACAGTGTATCAGAGCTATGTGGTGCCAGGGATATAACGAGCTGTGCACCTGTGTGATATCACACAGGTGTTAACTTTACTATATTATTTAATGTTTCATTACACAAACAATATCCATTATGCTGGAAAGTGTTGAATGTGAACAATCCCTTTAAATACTACATGCTTCCGAAACTGGCTGATAACAGAGAACAGTAGACTCCATGCACAGACATTTTAAATCCTTAAATATATGTGCTTGCAGTCAGTGTGCTGTATACAGGTTTAGGCCTCTTGCACAGGATCAGGCTGCCATAAATGAGCCGTGTGCCCCACGAATAGGATCTGTTTGAGGCAGTCAGGTCTCTCTGTGCCCCAAAATATCAGTCAATGGGAGACACGAGCCCCATATACAGTCGTGTGCAGGAGGCTTCACACAGAGTATTGGATGTTCTGATCCATACACTTTATAACTGAGAGATTGATTATATATTGTATTTAGCTTGTGGAGGATTGTAACACAGATATCTGAGCTATCGGGGGCATACTCCAAAAAAATTGCATTCTAGTTTTCCAGAACATCCCCAAAATGGGATCCAAATGGGTCACTGGATCCCGCCATAGCGGAAGGAGAACTGGTTCACTTCCATCAATTCATTCATTGCAAAACTACAATCCCCAGCAGGCACTGCCCGGGTTTGTTGGGAGCTGTAGTTTCATAATGGGTTAAGTAGCACAATTTTTTAGACCATTATTGTATAGTATATATATCAGAGATACTTCTACAATTATTAGGGAAGGTTTTCTCCTGGGGGTCCGGACCTTCTTGTACATTATGCGGCAGAGTAAGCAGCAGGATTGTTAGATTTCCCGCTCTGCGGCCCTTGTGCGCGTCCTCCGGGGTCACACACACTCTACATTGTACATATGTCTGGTCCAGCACATAATGGGATAATCGGTGGTCACCTACCTGCTGTAATAATCCATTATAACCAAGTACAATGGGGGCTCTTGTTCTCTTACAGCTGGAGGCACCGGAATACACAGACCCATTTCCAAAAAACCCGAGTTTGGATCGGCATACAAATCAAAGGTAACATCATGTATAACTTCTGCACAGCTGCTTGTGGCTCCAATCTATCCTATATCAGCTTTGTGGCGCAATATCTTTATGCTGTTAGTAATATGCACTGTATTTATATAGCACCAACATATTCTGTAGCGCTGAAACCCTGTTTGTACTGTGTGGTGTGAGGCCAATGGATCAGATCTGATGGTTTTATTGCTGTGAATTTTGGAAGGATTGGATTTTCATCGATTTCTCTTTACAGAAAGGAAAAGGTGACACAAAGCAGAAAGGCAGACATGACCCGTACGCGTATATACCGCTCAACAAGTCCAAGCTCAACCGCAGGTAAGACGCAAGCTAGACGCCAGAAATAAGAATCGTGTTCAGTGCTTTCTGCAGCCCCGTGACGTAGCGTGGTAGTCGCCCATGACGGAGCACAACGAGTATTTAGGGGCCTAACTAATGCAATTCACACGATGGCCGTATTTCCCATACGGACCAATGTCTACATGAGCTTAATGAATGTGTTAGGTCCCATTCACAAGACTGTAGGGGGGCGGCTGCACAATTTGTAGCTATAGCACAGCCCCATAGAAGGTTATGGCACCCAGTCATGGTACGATGAGTACACAATGTCTCACTACTATAGAGAGGGGATAGGTGAGGAGAGCTCTCCCCCCCCCCCCCCCTCCACCTGGCCGTGTGCTAAGCCTAGGTACAGCCCAGGACAGAAGTACGTACGTATGTACATACATAGATTCATGTGAAAGGCACATTATAGTGACCTATAATGCTGCAAATGTCAGCTCAGCCATGGTCTACTGTCCCCAAAATCCCGCTGTAACTTCCGGCCTGACTGTTCTTTATACACTGTGTCATAGATCAGCAATAGCAAGTTATATTTGGGGGTCTGGGAAATCCAGCTCTTGCGTTTAATGGGCAAAATTCATGTGAATTCACCCATAATAAATCCTCAGGATTGAGAAACATGGCTGCTGAATTATTAGCACAGCGCCACACCTGACCATGGTTTGGGTTGGTATTGCAGCTTCGCTGTATATAAATAATTGGATCCTAGTCACAATACCATCCATTCCCCTCGGTCAGCTGTGGTGCTGTTTTTGGAAGAAGGCAGCCATTTCAAACCTTGAACAACCCCTTGATAATGCAACATTAAAGGCGCACCCCAAAGCGGATTCATTGAATTATACCTCGTGCAGGGCCTGGAGGGAGGGTACAATGATAATGAGTCCTGCTCCTCCCTTCATTATTTCATGCATTAGCTTGGCCTGGAATGTTCCTTTTAAACTCTACTGCATTATAATATGCAAATCTTGCGGAACTGAATCAGTAACTACAACTCTTATAACCTGGCAGACCGTCAGTATGCTGGGTTTTGTAGTTATTTAGCAGTTGTATAGAAGGGTCTCCTTAACTAATTACTGATGTTTTGTC
This sequence comes from Engystomops pustulosus, assembly GCA_019512145.1. Taxonomy (NCBI): domain Eukaryota; kingdom Metazoa; phylum Chordata; class Amphibia; order Anura; family Leptodactylidae; genus Engystomops; species Engystomops pustulosus. The sequence goes on from CM033651.1 coordinate 7,215,744, forward strand.
CTCCGCAGGAAAAAGGCGAAGCTGCAAGGTCAGTTTAAAGGTCTGGTGAAAGCTGCACGGAAAGGAGCGCAGAGCGGGAGGAAGAAGAAGAACGCCAGGAGGGCATGAGACTACAGCACCCATCATCTGCACAGCGCTGCATGGACTGTGTGTGCCCTTGTTCTGCCTATGGACAGATCCGTTGTGTTTAAGGCTGTGGTGAAAGGAGCTTGGAGATCTGAGGAGCCGTTATGGATCCCGGTTATATCCGCGCCGCTTGTTGTGCCCATTAAAATATTATTATGTGGACGTGTTCTTCAACGGAGCCACCAGAGCACATGGGTGACCCCTGCACCAGAGCCGCTCCTGTGCTCCGAGACTTGGGGTTTCTACAAGACGAGAAGATTCAGCCGACTACAATTATCATGTGATATTGGTTTATGCAGAAATAATTAAATGTTTGTGGTGAAAACATCATTTTAGGCTGTTTTATGTGTATTTTTGGAAGAAATCCTGCACGAGCAGGAACCCATCCAATCCAGCATTGCCTAGAAGTCTCCTACCTCTGACGTCTGGAGAAGCTGGGCATATTTCGGGTAGCTGTATATACAGATAGAGAGATTTGCAGATTGGCTACTGCTTCGTTTTTTTCCAACTAAATTATCTTATCTCCGGATACATTGTATCAGAAATGTGACAAATGGGAGTAATGAAGATCATAACATTTTCTTACAGGTTGCTATGGTGTTCTATTTCTGATTGTAGTAAAGTTCAATGTTCACAGGCATATAGAGTAGAAAGAAATTTTTATATACTCACAAAAGCATGGCAATATGCTGTTCAAACAGAAGGGAGTGCAGGACATCACAAAGCCTTTAAACGACGGCCGTTTCGCCCTAGAATGCGCTTCATCCGTTGTGTTTGTGTATTTCGGGTAGCTGCACTGTAAGCGATCGGTTTTAATATACATATGTATCCATTGTGTTACAATGGATATCCCTTATCCATAGGGTACTGGATCACGTTCTCCCTTGTAGAAGATGATGCAGATCATGTTTAAAGGGAACCTGTCATCAGCAATCGGCCTGTGACAATATACAGATTTATTGGTTTATTAGGTCAATTCCCTTGAAATTTTACATCAATTGGGAAAACCTGATCTGTGGAGATCCAGTGAGTAGGAGGGTAACAATTAACTTATAAAATCAAACTAAACAGGTTAGCATAATTTTAAAAGGAAGGAGGCCATGGATAACAAATATCAGAAGATTATCACAGTCGCGGTGCCTGGATCTATTACTGTGGATTTTGATGTTAAATTTGGTTTAAATAGATATTTTCCCACAACCACCACCAGGGGGAGCTTACTGCATTGTCTTTCTATCTTAGTTTTCATTTACAGCGTGCAGTAAAGCAATGTAAAAACGCTCCACTGGCTCTATAAAGAGATACTAAGAAATAATTCAGCAATGAATGATTTATAACACAGTTTAAAGGACATCTACCACTAGGATGAAAGATTGTATGCAAATGAGCCTGAGGGGCTCCAGGCTGCATTAACACCATAGAGTCTGAAGTCTCTTGGGCTCATTTGCATACAATCCTTTAGATCTCCTTTAATATTTTAGGGTGGAAGAAGACTTGCCACATTAGTAAACAATAAGGTTTCACTAGTTTGTACAAGATTTAAAGGACATCTACCATCAGGATTATTGATTATAAACCAGCTACACTTACATGCTGGTGTGTGCCCCCTTTGTCAGGATCCGATCTTCTTTTAGCTTTTCATGCGTTTTTTTTTTTTTTTTTTTACGAAAACAAAAGGCTTCAAAATGAGCCTGTGGGGCTCCACACTCCATAGAAGTTAATGGAGCCTGGAGCCCCTCAGGCTCATTTGCATAGCTTTTCAAGCATATTTTCTTTAAAATCGAGGGCATAAGAAGTTTTAGAAAAGAGCATATCCTCATAAAGGGGGCACACAAGCATGTAAGTGTATTTGGTTTATAATCCATGATCCGGATGGTAGTTTTCCTTTAAGACACCTCTAAACCCCCCTAGATGCAGCACAAGGCATGCTAGAGGAAGATTAGGCCAATTTCGAAGGAATTTTGCTCCTTGATGGTTCTCCCACCCCCCTGTCCCTCATTGCGGAGCTCTGCTCTATAGAAAATTGTGCACTAAGAGTCTCCGCTGCTTCTGAAGCCCCAGAGACAAGTGACAGTATAAAAAGGCAGTGCAGGTTATCAAGGACACCGTATTCTCGTACCACAGCGGGAGGCCGGCACCTACAAGACGACCTGTAATAACTTCTAAAAATACATTTCTGTGTTGGCTGAAATTGGTGTCCTGTCTGAGCCCCTAACATCTGAGGAGTCGCCTCCCTCCAGCTCTAACAATATAATGCCACAAGTCTAATATCAGATCTGTGTATAGCCAAAAAGATAATCTTATTCATAGCAGAGAGCTTCATGTACAATGACCTCTATATAGATAACACTGACCCATCATTACATCACTACTGACAATAGATGATGTCACAGCTTATCCCCTACCCCTCCCTATACAATGACCTCTATATAGATAACACTGACCCATCATTACATCACTACTGACAATAGATGATGTCACAGCTTATATCCTCCCCCTCCCTGTACAATGACCTCTATATAGATAACACTGACCCATCATTACATCACTACTGACAATAGATGATGTCACAGCTTATCTCCTCCCCCTCCCTGTACAATGACCTCTATTAGATAAGCTGTGACATCATCTATTGTCAGTAGTGATGTAATGATAGGTCAGTGTTATCTATATAGAGGTCATTGTACAGGGAGGGGAGGAGATAAGCTGTGACATCATCTATTGTCAGTAGTGATGTAATCATCTATTGTCAGTAGTGATGTAATGATGGGTCAGTGTTATCTATATAGAGGTCGTTGTACAGGGAGGGGGGGATAAGCTGTGACATCATCTATTGTCAGTAGTGATGTAATGATGGGTCAGTGTTATCTATATAGAGGTCATTGTACAGGGAGAGGGAGGAGATAAGCTGTGACATCATCTATTGTCAGTAGTGATGTAATGATGGGTCAGTGTTATCTATATATAGGTCATTGTACAGGGAGGGGGAGGAGATAAGCTGTGACATCATCTATTGTCAGTAGTGATGTAATGATGGGTCAGTGTTATCTACTCCCCCTCCCTGTACAATGACCTCTATATAGATAACACTGACCCATCAATTATAAAATACTATATATTAAATAATAGCACAATAAGGGAGTGAGTATTAATATTAAAATATTCAATATATTTAATATATTTAATTCAAAGACCATAAAGTCACATAGGTGTGCACGGTACAGTATCATATACCATCACCGGCCACTTATTAGGTCCACCATGCTAGAGTCACGGGTTTGGACCCCCTTTGCCTTCAGAGAACTGCCTCAATTCTTCGTGGATAGATACAACAAGGTGCTGGAGCTCCTCAGAGGATTTTGCTCCATATTGACATGATGGATCACACAGTTGCCGCAGATTTGTCGGCTGCACATCCATGATGCGAATCTCCCGTTCCACCACATCCCAAAGATGCTCTATTGGATTGAGATCTGGTGGACTGTGGAGGCCATTTGTGTCCAGTGACTCATTGTCATGTACAAGAAAACCAGTCTGAGATGATTCAGCTTTATGACATGGCGCATTATCATGCTGAAAGTAGCCATCAGATGTTACAGGGTGAATTGTGCTCATAAAGGGATGACATGGGCAGAAACAATACTCAGGTAGGCTGTGGCGTTGCAACGATGCTCAATTGGTACCAGGGGCCCACAGAGTGCCAAGAAATATTCCCACACCATGACACCACACCACCACCAGCCTGAACCGCTTGATACAAGGGCAGGATGGATCCATGCTTTCATGTTGTTGACGCCAAATTCTGACCCTACCATCCGAAATGTCGCAGCAGAGAAATCGAGACTCATCAGACCAGGCAACGTTTTTCCAATCTTCTACTGTCCAATTTCGATGAGCTGTGCAAATTGTAGCCTCAGTTTCCTGTTCTTAGCTGAAAGCAGTGGCACCCGGTGTGGTCTTCTGCTGCTGTAAACCCATCTGCCTCAAAGTTGGACGTAACTGTGCGTTAAGAGATGCTCTTCTGCCTACCTTGGTTGTAAGGGTGGTGATTTGAGTCACTTTCTATCAGCTCGAACCAGCTGCCCATTCTCCTCTGACTATGGCATCAACAAGGCATTCTCCCCACAGAACTGCCGCTCACTGGATGTTTTTTTTTTTCGGACCATTCTCTGTAAACCCTAGAGATGGTTGGCGTGAAAATCCCCAGTAGATCAGCAGTTTTGAAATACTCAGACCAGACTTCTGGCAACCAACAACCATGCCACGTTCAAAGGCCTCACATCACCTTTCTTCCCCATACTGATGCTCGGGGAGAACTGCAGGAGATTGTCTTGACCATGTCTACATGCTCCTAAATGCATGAGTTCCGCCATATGTGATTGGCATGATTAGAAATTAAGGTGTTAATGAGCAGTTGGACAGGTGTGTACCTAATAAAGTGGCGGTGGGTGTTTGTGTAAGTTGTAAACGTAAACACAATTACCTCAATGCAGAAGTGCTCCACATTAAAATAAGTGGCTACATCCAGGTAAGGGTAATCAAGAGAAAGATACTCTTATCGTTAATTCAGACGAAACGCACCCACAGGGCTGGGGGTCGGGGTTACAGAGGGGAGAGAGGTGTACTGTCCCTAAATAGTCCCCTTGACTCCCGCTCTTACAAGGGCAGTCACACAGTGGCCTGTGGGACTGAAGCAGCCCCCTAAAAACGCCAAAGTCCCTGAAGCGTTTCGTATTTACTCTCAGAGGGGATTAAAGTGCAACAAGTGCTATATCCGCGCACTGTATTGACAACCTGGTCGGAGATAAAGACACTCAGTGGCAGAGAAAAAACGGGATGCTGTCGGCAAAATAGGAAAGACTGCGGGTCTCCAGTCCTAGTGGTGGATCAGGAGACCCACCGTACTGCAGGCTGGCATTTGTGATCGCGCCAGACGCGAGAGCACTTCGCCCATTTAAACCTAAGGCCCGCCTACCTGCATTGTGAATGGAGAGCACCTCCATCATGCCCGGTTCCTATTGGCAGCTCCCGGGTCGCGGGCAACTGAAGGGAGGCGGATTGCAAAGAGGACCTATGCCAGTTGTGGTCATTGGACCACTGAGTGAACTGCTCGGGACGCGGTATGCAACCAGTGCGCATGGTATTCATGCGGGGAGGTTTAGTTAAACCAACGCCATCCCTTAGTGGGCGTAAATCACTCATGATGTGTCTCGGTAACCAACGTTAGGACAACGAATAGGCAAACTAATGGAAATATAAGTAAAATGTATGAAACTGAAAGTGAGCACAGCCAGTAAGCGGCGTCAGAGTGTGGGAGGCGTAAATTGCCAGATACCCACTTTATAAGTGTGCAACGCCTACTTCTCGGATTTAACCCTCGAGTGTCAGTTATACACCGAGCTAAACCGTCTGAAACCAAAATAAGTAACCCTATTAAGATCAGCTATGTAGCCTCGGGACTAAGGAGAGTTAGTCCTTTCCCCGTTACGGAGCTAGAGAGGAGCTAATGCCTCGGGTTAATTTACACCAAGCTGGTGTTCCACAGTGAACCCGGTTGTGGGTTTGGCATATACGATCAAAATAAACTTGGACAAACAGCAGGACAGGATGCAGGAGACTAGGGAAAGGTGTGTGAGAAACAATTGGTCCATTTAACCCCCCACCGGGTGACAGTGTTGAGTGTAAAGATCCACCTCGCCTCTTTCTGGAGAATGATTCTTATCGGGGGAGGGAACACCTCAATGCCCGTAAAGTGCAGTACCGATGCAAGCCATTGTGGTACATTACAACATGATTGACAGGGTGGTTATCCCTTTATGTAGGATGTCACCGAGGTGTTCCCCCACTCATTCTGCGTAGCTCCCTGTATGTTTTGCCCACATACTCTAAACCACAGTCACAGGTAACTTATAGATGACTCCAGTGCTTTACAGGTTAATGTAATCTTCTAATGGTGAAAATTTTCCTGTGAGGACGTTGCTGCGAAGGATTTCCGTTGAATGTAGGGGAATGCAATGCAGTCACCACACCGAAAGCCCAATGGTGTCGTGTGTCCAGCCATGTCCTTGGGGTTTTCGGAGCCTCAAGCCTTGATGGAACGGGTTTGCGGAAAGTGATAAAAGAATGGCCCCCCACAGATCCCCTGATATCGTGATCCATCATTAGGATGGGCCAAGTTTTTCTAAAATGGCGGGCCTCCTCTGATCCATTATCAAAGGTAGCTACACATTCGTAGTTATCAGCCGCCTCAGTTTTTTCTCTGGGAGAACTGTGTATGAAGAGAGAGTGCGGTTAGCACCAAGGCTACTCCGATATGCTTCCCCCAAGATCTCGTCTGGGTAGCCCAATCATGAAATCTAGCCCTGAGGTGGTCAGCTTGTCTGTGGAACCTCACGCACAAAAGCACGGCAGTTTCTGGTGCCCGCAGATATTGCCCCTTAGGGATGCCCTTCCGTAAAGGAAATGGGTGATGAGACTGTCCCACTAAGCAGCGAATGGAGGAGTGTAGTGCCCCATCCTGGAATGTGTGATGAGAAAGTCTCAGAAAGGGGAGGCTGGTGGTATGGTTTCACATGTAAAACCGGAGCCCTATAGGTTATGGTTAAGGGTTCCCACAAACCTCTCGAATTCGAGCTTTGCTTCTTTCCATAGGACGATAGTCGTCGATTTGTTGTAACGTAAAAACAAATCTATATGTTCAGTTCCGGCAGTGGGTTATTCCAAAAACACAAGTAGCCTCCACCAGCCCAGAAGTAAATTTGCATATGAGGGAGCACTGGGGCTCCCATCGCAGTACCCTGAGCTGGTGGTAGACTTAGGCCATCAAACAGAAATACATTTTTGTGTGTGACTGATAAAAGATTTGAACAAGTGTGCTATGTGCTATTGAGTGCCCCTGGATGATAGGAATACCAAATGCCCAAACCCCTTAACATGGGGGATGGAGAGAGTAGAGTGATCAAACGTCTATAGAAGGGTATTGGACTCTGTTATCAACCCCTCAATGTGACGTAAGAGGTCCGCCGTATCTTCAGGTAGGAAGGTAAGGAATAAACAAAAGGCTGGAGATCGTGTCAATATAGATGCCAACATTTGACAAAGCGAGTTCACCCCTGACACTTATGGTCTTCCTTGAGGGGTTACCCTTTATGAACCATATGACAGTAGAAGGTCGGGCATTACGGTTTGCTTATAACCATGAACTCAAACTCGGCATCACGGATGAGTCTCACGTGACCTGGCTTCCTCGAATATACCTGAAGTTCCACTGATAACTATCACGGGGTTAGACTTAAGGATCTCATCTACTAATCTATTGTTTAGGAGGTCCCTGCACATCCGTTGCATAGTTTAAGGGTGTCCATTATCACGATATTCCCGCTTGTCGAAGGCTTGATCGTGACAGACTTATCCTTTCAGTTTACAGAGGCCGTAATCCTCCTTGGTACAGTTGTATACCTTATTGGTGGGTCAGAATCTTTAGATCCGGACAACCAACCCCAACAAACACATCAATTACACGAGATGTCACCCTGGGGAGGCATTTAGTGCTTCTGTTTTTAAGTGTGGTGAAAGGACCTTGACCCTCCACTATCTGGTCCGAGTGTTCCAAACTCGCCAATAGTCTACCATATCAGGGGGATACCAATTCTTACTCGATTTTTCGTTTCTCTTTTTAAATAATTTGTTGCCAATGCAGTTACGGGGCGAACAAATTACTAAAGTTCCCGCATGAATAGCGAATGCGCACTGGTTGCATACCGCGTTCCGAGCAGTTTCACTCAGCGGGTCCAATGACCACAACTGGCGTAGGATCCTCTTTGCGGTCCGTCTCACACCTTCAGTGCCGCGGCCCGGGAGCGGAACAATAGGAAACGGCACTGATGAGGGTGCGTCCATTCAACAATGCAGGTAGGCGGGGGGGGGGCCTTTAGGTTTAAATGGCCGGAAGTGCTCCGTCTGGCCGATCACAATGCCAGCCTGCAGTACGGTGGTTCCTGATCCACCACAGGACTGGGAGACCCGCCAAGTCTTCCTTGGGGTTATTTGCCGACAGCAATCCCATTTTTCTCTGCCACTGAGTGTCTTTATCTCCGACCAGGTCGTCAATACAGTGGCGGATATGAGCACTTGTTGCACTTAATACCCTCGAAGAGTAAATACGAAACGCTTTAAGGGACATTGGTTGTTTTTAGGGGGCATGCTTCAGTCTAACAGAGGACAGCTGTGGGACTGCCCTTGTAAGGGCGGGAGTCAAAGGGGAATATTTAGGGACGTACACCTCTCTCCCTCTGTAACCCCCGACCACAGCCTGTGGGTGCGTTTACGTCTGAATTACGGTAAGAGTATCTTTCTCTTGATTTCCCACTGGATGTAAGCCACTATATTTTATTGTGGAGCACTTCTGCATTGATACTGTACACGTGACACACCTATTGTGACTTTATGGTCTTTGAATTAAAAGTTTATTAATATTAATTCCTCACTCCCTTCTTGTTGCTATTATATATACGATTGATTGGGTAGTGATTCTACGGTCATCTGGCTGCTTTTATATATAATAATGCAGAATCTCCTTTGTCTTCAGAACTTCTAAATCTTCTCCTGAGTAAATATTGACTGAGGATTACTCGGCTTCACCGCCACATAATGGATTTTTCAGTTACTTCTGCGCTTGACAATGTTGCAGAATTTGTTGATTTCATTTAGTTCTATGTTTACCTTTCACATCAGGAGGATCAAAGGGAAAAATGTTAAATATTTTGGGGCAGAGTCTGTACATATTCCGGAGTGTGGTGAGACCCTCAGATCTTGGCCACATTATTGGCTGTGTGGGTAAGAAATAATAAAATGTCATTCTTCCTTATTACACTGTTGCGCTTTGCATCTGTAAACCAAGGAACTTTAACCCTAAGATGACGCGTATATTTAGACTTAAAGGGATGGCACAAGGTGAATGTGACAACTAGTAGACGAAACACCAAAAGATTACAAACTGATAGATACAGTGATCACAACCCGACGTTTCCCGAGGTTATGTAATCATATGTGATTGGCCGTTTCAGGGATCGCCCCCCACCATTGAATTCATGGTCCTCAGGAAGAAATAATTTAAAGGCGCTGTGACATAATGTTGTGCGTTGTGTGTTTTTTTGTGGGACGAGATGCTTTTTCCAGTGTTACCAGTTTGGGTGGTATCGACCATTGTTAAAATTTAGGAACTCGTTTTTAAGGGCAGGAGTAGAAAAGCATCATTCTGTTACTGGACTTTTGGCTTTTTTTTTTCCTGTTCACCCGTTTAGCCATATAATCATGTTAGCCTTTTTCTATGGGTCGATACGGATACAGGGATACCAGACACGAAAATATATTTTCTTACTTTACTAAATTTGTCTAATAAAACCCTAATGTGGGTTAAAATCCTATTCATTTTTGCATTGCGGTCTCCAAGTGGATAAATTTTTACCTTTTTGGCGTACGGAGGCGGGTTGAGGCTTGTTTTTCTGCGGCGGCACATGTTGGTACTTTGCCACCGTTCATTCTGGAGTACATATGTTTTTTTGATCCTTTTTATGCATTTTTTTGTTAGATTGAATTAGGTAATAAATGATAATTTTTGGTGGGGTCTTCAAATTTTTATTAACGGGCGTTCATCGTGTGGGTTCAATAATGAGTTCCTTTATTCTAAGGGTTGTGTTACGGAGCGTGATACTATATATGTGTGGGGTTTTTGCTCATGATTTAGGTTTTGGGTATATGTTTTTTTATATTGTTATGGGGCTTCGGGCATTTTTATGGACATCCTACTACTTTGTATTTTTTATGGAATAACATCTTGTGGTTTTGACTTCCTTTGACTTTTACTTTTTTTTTCCTTATCCATGACGACATGACAGAAGCAATCCTCTTTGCTGTTCACTCCCGACTAAACCCCTCTGCCCAATATCAGTTTTTCAGCAATTCCGCTCAGTGTCACAGCCTGTGCCACTTGCACGGCTGGCATCATTGTGCATAGTAAGATTTACTGTCATTAGACACATCCTTTACTATGCAGTTCTTGTCAGGCACCTCGGGGACCCGACTTTTTCCCCGGCCAATTTTCCCCCAGAGACTTTGCTCCACATCCCCGCAGCGACTCAGCGACGTGTAATTTTATGTTTTAACATACATTCATGGTGTACAGTTTGCTAATGGAGGCCAAAGGACTTGTGATCACATGACTTGCTGAGAAGAGGCATGGCGTCGCTGAGTCGCTGCGGGGATGTGGAGCAAAGTCTCTGGGGGAAAATTGGCCGGGGAAAAAGTCGGGTCCCCAGAGGTGCCTGCAAGAACTGCTAGTAAGATGGTGTCTATACATAACTCTTACTTGCACATGTGCCAGCCTGCAAGTGCACAGGCTGACACTGCTGCTACATGAGTATTGCAGAGTTATATCAGTGAACAAGCAAGAGTGATTGCTTCTTCATGTCTCATGGTGGAAAAAATAAGTAAAGAAAAAAAAAATGTTATTCATAAAAAATAAAGTAATAATCAATAAAAATGCCCAAGCCCCATAACATATAAAAAAACATATAACCCAAAACCTAAATCATAGCAAAAAACCCCACAATATATAGTATCACGCTCCGTAACACAACCCTTAGAATAAAAGTAATCATTATTGAACCCACACGATGAACGCCCGTTAATAAAAACTTGTGAAACCCCACCAAAAATTATCATTTTTACCTATTCAATCTTACAAAAAAAATGCAATAAAAAGTGATCAAAAAAACATATGTACTCCAGAATGATACTGGTGCAAAGTACAACATGTCCCCGCAAAAAACAAGCCATCAACCCGCTCCGTAGCCAAAAAGTAAAAATGTTATCCACTTGGAAGACCAATGCAAAAATGATAGATTTTAACCCACATTAGGGTTTTATTAGACAAATTTAGTAAAGTAAGAAAATATATTTTCGTGTCTGGTATCCCTGTAATCGTATCGACCCATAGAATAAAGCTAACATGATTATATGGCTAAACGGTGAACAGGAAAAAAAAAAGCCAAAAGTCCAGTACAGAATGATGCTTTTCTACTCCTGCCCTTAAAAACGAGTTCCTAAATTTTCAACAATGGTCGATACCACCCCAAATGGTAACACTGGAAAAAGCATCTCGTCCCACAAAAAAACACACAACGCACAACATTATGTCACAGCGCCTTTAATTATTTCTTCCTGAGGACCATGAATTCAGATGGTGGGGGGCGACCCTGAAACGGCCAATCACATTGATTACATCCTGGGAAACGTCGGGTTGTGATCACTGTATCTACAGTTTGTAATCTTTTGGTGTTTCGTCTACTAGTTGTCACATTCACCTTGTGCCATCCCTTTAAGTCTAAATATACGCGTCATCTTAAGGTTAAAGTCTTGGTTTACAGATGCAAAGCAGCAACAATGTAATAAGGAAGAATTACATTTTATTATTTCTTACCCACAAGCCAATAATGTGGCCAAGATCTGAGGGTCTCACCACACTCCGGAATATGTACAGACTCTGCCCCAAAATATTTAACATTATTTCCCTTTGATCCTCCTGATGTGAAAGGTAAACATAGAACTAAATGAAATCAACAAATTCTGCAACATTGTCAAGCGCAGAAGTAACTGAAAAATCCATTATGTGGCGGTGAAGCCGAGTATCCTCAGTCAATATTTACTCAGGAGAAGATTTTAGAAGTTCTGAAGACAAGGAGATTCTGCATTATTATATATAAAAGCAGCCAGATGACCGTAGAATCACACCCAATCAATCGTATATATAATAGCAACAAGAAGGGAGTGAGGAATTAATATTATATAAACTTTTAATTCAAAGACCATAAAGTCACAATAGGTTGTCACGTGTACAGTATCAATGCAGAAGTGCTCCACATAAAATATAGTGGCTACATCCAGTAGGGAAATCAAGAGAAAGATACTCTTACCGTATTCAGACGTAAACGCACCCACAGGCTGTGGTCGGGGGTTACAGAGGGAGAGAGGTGTACTGTCCCTAAATAGTCCCCTTTGACTCCCGCCCTTACAAGGGCAGTCCCACAGCTGTCCTCTGTTAGACTGAAGCATGCCCCCTAAAACACCAATGTCCCTTAAGCGTTTCGTATTTACTCTTCAGAGGGTATTAAGTGCAACAAGTGCTCATATCCGCCACTGTATTGACGCCCTGGTCGGAGATAAAGACACTCAGTGGCAGAGAAAAAATGGGATTGCTGTCGGCAAATAACCCCAAGGAAGACTGCGGGTCTCCAGTCCTGTGGTGGATCAGGAGACCACCGTACTGCAGGCTGGCATTGTGATCGCGCCAGACGGAGCACTTCCGGCCATTTAAACCTAAGGCCCCCCCCGCCTACCTGCATTGTAATGGACGCACCCTCATCATGTGCCGTTTCCTATTGGTTCCGCTCCCGGGCCGCGGCACTGAAGGTGAGACGGACCGCAAAGAGGATCCTACGCCAGTTGTGGTCATGGGACCCCTGAGTGAAACTGCTCGGAACGCGGTATGCAACCAGTGCGCATTCGCTATTCATGCGGGACTTTAGTAATTTGTTCGCCCGTAAACTGCATTGGCAAAAATTATTTAAAAAGAAAACGAAAAATCGAGTAGAGAATTGGGTATCCCCCTGATATGGTAGACTATTGGCGAGTTTGGAACACTCGGACCCGATAGTGGAGGGTCAAGGTCCTTTCACCACACTTAAACAGAAGCACTAAAATGCCTCCCCAGGGTGACATCTCGTGTATGATGTGTTTGTTGGGTGGTTTGGTGTGTCTCGGATCTAAAGATTCTGACCCACCAATAAGGTATACAACTGTACCAAGGAGGGATTACGGCTCTCTGTAAACTTGAAAAGGATAAGTCTGTCACGATCAAGCCTTCGGACAAGGCGGGAATATCGTGATAATGGACACCCTTAACTATGCAACGGATGTGCAGGGACCTCCTAAACAATAGATTAGTAGATGAGATCCTTAAGTCTAACCCGCGTGATAGTTATCAGGTGGAACTTCGAGGTTATATTCGAGGAAGCCAGGTCACGGAGACTCATCAGTGATGCCGAGTTTGAGTTCATGGTTATAAGCAAACCGTAATGCCGACCTTCTACTGTCATATGGTTCATAAAGGGTTAACCCCTCAAGGAAGACCATAGTGTCAGGGGTGAACTCGCTTTGTCAAATGTTGGCATCTATATTGACACCAGATCTCCAGCCTTTTGTTTATTCCTTACCTTCCTACCTGAAGAGATACGCGGACCTCTTACGTCACATTGAGGGGTTGATAACAGAAGCCAATACCCTTCTATAGACGTTGAGTCACTCTACTCCTCCATCCCCCATGTTAAGGGGTTTGGCAGTTGGTATTCCTATCATCCAGGGGCACTCAATAGCACATAGCACACTTGTTCAGAATCTTTTACAGTCACCACAAAAATGTATTTCTGTTTGATGGCCTAATCTACCACCACTCAGGGGTACTGCGATGGGAGCCCCAGTGCTCCCTCATATGCAAATTTACTTCTGGGCTGGTGGGAGGCTACTTGTGTTTTTTGGAATAACCCACCTGCCGGAACTGAACATATAGATTTGTTTTTACGTTACAACAACATCGACACTATCGTCCTATGGAAGAGAAGCAAAGCTTGAATTCGAGAGGTTTGTGGGAACCCTTAACCATAACCATATGGGCTCCGGTTTACATGTGAAAGCCATACCACCAGCCTCCCCTTTCTGAGACTTTCTCATCACACATTCCAGGATGGGGCACTACACTCCTCCATTCGCTGCTTAGATGGGACAGTCATCATCCCATTTCCTTTACGGAAGGGCATCCCAAGGGGCATATCTGCGGGCACCAGAAACTGCCGTCTTTGGCGTGAGGTTCCACAGACAAGCTGACCACCTCAGGGCTAGATTTCATGATTGGGCTACCCAGACGAGATCTTGGGGGAAGCATATCGGAGTAGCCTGGTGCTAACCGCACTCTCTCTTACACAGGGTTCTCCCAGAGAAAAAACTGAGGCGGCTGATAAACTACGAATGGTAGCTACCTTTGATAATGGATCAGAGGAGGCCCGGCCATTTTAGAAAAACATTGGCCCATCCTAATGATGGATCACGATCAGGGAATCTGGGGGGCCATTACTTTTGATCACTTTCCGCAAAACCACGTTCCATCAAGGCATTGAGGCTCCGAAAACCCCAAGGGACATGGCTGGACACGCGACCCATTGGGCTTTCGGTGTGGTGACTGCATTGCATTCCCCTACATTCAGACAGGAAATCCTTCAGCAGCAACGTCACAGGAAAATTTTCACCATTAGAGATTACATTAACTGTAAAGCACTGGAGTCATCTATAAAGTTACCTGTGACTGTGGTTTAGAGTATGTGGGCAAAACATACAGGGAGCTACGCAGAAGAGTGGGGGAACACCTCGGTGACATCCTACATAAAGGGATAACCACCCTGTCTAATCATGTTGTAATGTACCACAATGGCATGCATCGGTACTGCACTTTACGGGCATTGAGGTGGTCCCTCCCCGATAAGATCATTCTCCAGAAAGAGGCGAGGTGATCTTTACACTCAACACTGTCACCCGGTGGGGGGTTAAATGACCAATTGTTTCTCACACCTTTCCCTAGTCTCCTGCATCCTTCCTGCATGTTTGTCCAAGTTTATTTTGATCGTATATGCCAAACCCACAACCGGGTTCACTGTGGAACACAGCTTGGTGAAATTAACCCGAGGCATTAGCTCCTCTCTAGCTCCGTAACGGGGAAAGGACTAACTCTCCCTTAGTCCCGAGGCTACATAGACTGATCTATAATAGGGTTACTTATTTTGGTTTCAGACGTTTAGCTCGGTGTATAACTGACACAGTCGAGGGTTAATCCCGGAGAAGTAGGCGTTGCACATTATAAGTGGGTATCTGGCAATTTACCTCCCACACTCTGACGCCGCTTACTGGCTGTGCTCACTTTCAGTTTCATACATTTTACTTATATTGCCATTAGTTTGCCTATTCGTTGTCCTACGTTGGTTACCGACACATCATGAGTGATTATACGCCCACTAAGGGATGGCGTTGGTTACTAAACCTCCCCGCATGAATAGCCATGCGCACTGGTTGCATACCGCGTCCCGAGCAGTTCACTCAGTGGTCCATGACCACAACTGGCATAGGTCCTCTTTGCAATCCGCCTCACCTTCAGTGCCCGCGACCCGGGAGCGCCAATAGGAACCGGGCATGATGAGGTTGCTCCATTCACAATGCAGGTAGGCGGGGCCTTAGGTTTAAATGGGCGGAAGTGCTCTCCGTCTGGCGCGATCACAATGCCAGCCTGCAGTACGGTGGTCTCCTGATCCACCACTAGGACTGGAGACCCGCAGTCTTTCCTATTTGCCGACAGCATCCCGTTTTTTCTCTGCCACTGAGTGTCTTTATCTCCGACCAGGTTGTCAATACAGTGGCTATGAGCACTGTTGCACTTTAATCCCCTCTGAGAGTAAATACGAAACGCTTCAGGGACTTGGCGTTTTAGGGGGGCTGCTTCAGTCCCCAGGCCACTGTGGACTGCCCTTGTAAGAGCGGGAGTCAGGGGACTATTTAGGGACAGTACACCTCTCTCCCCTCTGTAACCCCACCCCCAGCCTGGGGTGCGTTACGTCTGAATTACGATAAGAGTATCTTTCTCTTGATTACCCTTACCTGGATGTAGCCACTATATTTTATGTGGAGCACTTCTGCATTGAGGTAATTGTGTTACTTACACCCACCGGCCACTTTATTAGGTACACCTGTCCAACTGCTCATTAACACTTAATTTCTAATCACCAATCACATGGCGCAACTCAGTGCATTTAGGGCATGTACATGGTCAAGACAATCTCCTGCAGTTCTCCCCGAGCATCAGTATGGGGAAGAAAGGTGATGTGAGGCCTTTGAACGGTGGCATGTTGTTGGTTGCCAGAAGGTCTGGTCTGAGTATTTCAGAAACTGCTGATCTACTGGGATTTTCACGCACAACCATCTCTAGGGTTTACAGAGAATGGTCCGAAAAAGAAAAAACATCCAGTGAGCGGCAGTTCTGTGGGGAAATGCCTTGTTGATGCCATGAGTCAGAGGAGAATGGGCACTGGTTCTGAGCTGATAGAAAGTGACTCAAATCACACCCTTACAACCAAGGTAGGCAGAAGAGCATCTCTAACGCACAGTACTGCCAACTTTGAGGCAGATGGGTTTACAGCAGCAGAAGACCACACCGGGTGCCACTGCTTTCAGCTAAGAACAGGAAACTGAGGCTACAATTTGCACAAGCTCATCGAAATTGGACAGTAGAAGATTGGAAAAACGTTGCCTGGTCTGATGAGTCTCGATTTTTCTGCTGCGACATTCGGATGGTAGGGTCAGAATTTGGCGTCAACAACATGAAAGCATGGATCCATCCTGCCTTGTATCAAGCGGTTCAGGCTGGTGGTGGTGGTGGTGTCATGGTGTGGGAATATTTCTTGGCACTCTGTGGGCCCCTTGGTACCAATTGAGCATCGTTGCAACGCCACAGCCTACTGAGTATTGTTTGCTGCCCATGTCCATCCTTTATGAGCACAATGTCCCCTGTAACATCTGATGGCTACTTTCAGCAGATAATGCGCCATGTCATAAAGCTGAATCATCCAGACTGGTTTTCTTGTACATGACAATGAGTCCACTGGACACAAATGGCCTCCACAGTCACCAGATCTCAATCCAATAGAGCATCTTTGGGATGTGGTGGAACGGGAGATTCGCATCATGGATGTGCAGCCGACAAATCTGCGGCAACTGTGTGATGCCATCATGTCAATATGGAGCAAAATCCTCTGAGGAGCTTCCAGCAACCTGTGTTGTATCTATCCACGAAGAATGGAGGCAGTTCTCTGAAGGCAAAAGGGGGTCCAAACCCGTGACTCTAGCATGGTGGACCTAATAAAGTGCCGGTGAGTGGTATATTGATACTGTACACGTGACACACCTATGTGACTTTATGGTCTTTGAATTAAATATATAAATATATTGAATATTTTAATATTAATACCACTCCCTTATTGTGCTATATTTAATATAAGTATTTTATAATTGATGGGTCCAGTGTTCTCTATATAGGTGTCATTGTACAGGGAGGGAGATAACACTGACCCATCATTGCATCACTACTGACATAGATGATGTCACAGCTTATCTCCTCCCCTCCCTGTACAATGACCTCTATATAGATAACACTGACCTATCATTACATCACTACTGACATATGATGTTCACAGCTTATCTCCCTCCCCTCTGTACAATGCCCTCTATATAGATAACACTGACCCATCATTACATCACTACTGACAATAGATGATGTCCAGCTTATCTCCTCCCCCTCCCTGTACAATAACCTCTATATAGATAACTGACCCATCATTACATCACTACTGACAATGATGATGTCACAGCTTATCTCCTCCCCCTCCCTGTACAAATGACCTCTATATAGATAACACTGACCCATCATTCATCACTACTGACAATAGATGATGTCACAGCTTATCTCCTCCCCTCCCTGTACAATGACCTCTATATAGATAACACTGACCCATCATTACATCACTACTGACAATAGATGATGTCACACTTATCTCCTCCCCTCCCTGTACATGACCTCTATATAGATAACACTGACCCATCATTACACACTACTGACAATAGAGTGTGTCACAGCTTATCTATATAAGGTCATTGTACAGGGGGAGGAGATAAGCTGCGACTCATCTATTGTCAGTAGTGATGTAATGATGGTCAGTGTTATCTATATAGAGGTCATTGTACGGGAGGGGGAGGATATAAGCTGTGACACATCTATTGTCAGTAGTGATGTAATGATGGGTCAGTGTTATCTATATAGAGGTCATTGTATAGGGAGGGTAGGGAGAATGCTGTGACATATCTATGCAGACAGGGAGGGGGAGGAGATAAGCTGTGACATCATCTATTGTCAGTAGTGATGTAATGATGGGTCAGTGTTATCTATATAGAGGTCATTGTACAGGGAGGGGGAGGAGATAAACTGTGACATCATCTAATCTTATTTCTGTCAGTATGATGTAATGATGGGTCAGGTTGTTATCTATATAGAGGTCATTGTACAGGGAGGGGAGGAGATAAGCTGTGACATCATCTATTGTCAGTAGTGATGTAATGATGGGTCAGTGTTATCTATATAGAGGTCATTGTACAGGGAGGGGAGGAGATAAGCTGTGACATCATCTATTGTCAGTAGTGATGTAATGATGGGTCAGTGTTACTATATAGAGGTCATTGTAACAGGGAGGGGGAGGAGATAAGCTGTACATCATCTATTGTCAGTAGTGATTGATGATGGGTCAGTGTTATCTATATAGAGGGCATTGTACAGAGGGGAGGAGATAAGCTGTGAAATCATCATTGTCAGTAGTGATGTAATGATAGGTCAGTGTTATCTATATAGAGGTCATTGTACAGGGAGGGGAGGAGATAAGCGTGACATCATCTATGTCAGTAGTGATGCAATGATGGGTCAGTGTTATCTCCTCCCCTCCCTGTACAATGACCTCTATATAACACTGGACCCATCATTATAAAATACTATATTAAATAAAGCACAATAAGGGAGTGTATAATATTAAAATATTCAATATATTTAATATATTTAATTCAAAGACCATAAAGTCACATAGGTGTGTCCGTACAGTATCAAATACCCATCACCGGCACTTTATTAGGTCCACCATGCTAGTAACGGGTTGGACCCCCTTTTGCCTTCAAGAACTGCCTCAATTCTTCGTGGCATAGATACAACAAGGTGCTGGAAGCTCCTCAGAGATTTTGCTCCATATTGACATGATGGCATCACACAGTTGCCGCAGATTTGTCGGCTGCACATCCATGATGGCGAATCTCCCGTTCCCCACATCCCAAAGATGCTCTATTGGATTGAGATCTGGTGACTGTGGAGGCCATTTGGTGTCCAGTGACCTCATTGTCATGTACAAGAAACCAGTCTGAGATGATTCCGCTTTATGACATGGCGCATTATCGCCTGCTGAAAGTAGCCATCAGATGTTACAGGGTACATTGTGCTCATAAAGGGATGGACATGGGCAGCAACAATACTCAGGTAGGCTGTGCGTTGCAACGATGCTCAATTGTACCAAGGGCCCACAGAGTGCCAAGAAAATATCCCACACCATGACACCACCACACCACCAGCCTGAACCGCTGATACAAGGCAGGATGGATCCATGCTTTCATGTTGTTGACTGCCAAATTCTGACCCTACCATCCGAATGTCGCAGCAGAAAATCGAGACTCATCAGACCAGGCAACGTTTTTCCAACTTCTACTGTCCAATTTCGATGAGCTTGTGCAAATTGTAGCCTCAGTTTCCTGTTCTTAGCTGAAAGCAGTGGCACCCGGTGTGGTCTTCTGCTGCTGTAAACCCATCTGCCTCAAAGTTGGACGTACTGTGCGTTAGAGATGCTCTTCTGCCTACCTTGGTTGTAACGTGGTGATTTGAGTCACTTCTATCAGCTCGAACCAGTTGCCCATTCTCCTCGCTCCCTCTGACTCTGGCATCAACAAGGCATTCCGCCCACAGAACTGCCGCTCACTGGATGTTTTTTCTTTTTCGGACCATTCCTTGTAAACCCTAGAGATGTTGTGCGTGAAAATCCCAGTAGACAGCAGTTTCGAAATACTCAGACCAGACCACCTTCTGGCAACCAACAACCTCCACGTTAAAAGGCCTCACATCACCTTTCTTCCCCATACTGATGCTCGGGAGAACTGCAGGAGATTGTCTTGACCATGTCTACATGCCTAAATGCACTGAGTTGCCGCCATGTGATTGGCTGATTAGAAATTAAGTGTTAATGAGCAGTTGGACAGGTGTACCTAATAAAGTGGCCGGTGGGTGTAAGTAACACAATTACCTCAATGCAGAAGTGCTCCACATAAAATATAGTGGCTACATCCAGGTAAGGGTAATCAAGAGAAAGATACTCTTATCGTAATTCAGACGTAACGCACCCCACAGGCTGGGGGTGGGGTTACAGAGGGAGAGAGGTGTACTGTCCCTAAATAGTCCCCTTTGACTCCCGCTCTTACAAGGGCAGTCCACAGTGGCCTGGGACTGAAGCACCCCCCTAAAAACGCCAATGTCCCTGAAGCGTTTCGTATTTACTCTCTCAGAGGGATTAAAGTGCAACAAGTGCTTATCCGCCACTGTATTGACAACCTGGTCGGAGATAAAGACACTCAGTGGCAGAGAAAAAAACGGGATGCTGTCGGCAAATAGGAAAGACTGCGGGTCTCCAGTCCTAGTGGTGGATCAGGAGACCCACCGTACTGCAGGCTGGCATTGTGAGTCCAGCCAGACGGAGAGCACTTCCGCCCATTTAAACCTAAGCGCCCCGCCTACCTGCATTGTGAATGGACGCACCCTCATCATGCCCGGTTCCTATTGGTCCGCTCCGGGTCGCGGCACTGAAGGTGAGGCGGACTGCAAGAGGACCTATGCCAGTTGTGGTCATTGGACCACTGAGTGAACTGCTCGGGACGCGGTATGCAACCAGTGCGCATGCGTATTCATGCGGGGAGGTTTGTAACCAACGCCATCCCTTAGTGGGCGTATAATCACTCATGATGTGTCCGGTAACACACGTGGACAACGAATAGCAAACTAATGGCAATATAAGTAAAAATGTATGAAACTGAAAGTGAGCACAGCCAGTAAGCGGCGTCAGAGTGTGGGAGGTAAATTGCCAGATACCCACTTATAATGTGCAACGCTACTTCTCGATAACCTCGACTTCAGTTATACACCGAGCTAAACCGTCTGAAACCAAAATAAGTAACCCTATTATAGATCAGCTCTATGTAGCCTCGGGACTAAGGGAGAGTTAGTCCTTCCCAGTTACGGAGCTAGAGAGGAGCTAATGCCTCGGGTTAATTTCACAAGCTGTGTTCCACAGTGAACCCGGTTGTGGGTTTGGCATATACGATCAAAATAACTTGGACAACATGCAGAAGTACAATGGCAGGAACTAGGGAAAGGTTGTAGAACCAATTGGTCATTTAACCCCCCCCCCGGGTGACAGTGTTGAGTGTAAAGATCCACCTCGCTCTTCTGGAGAATGATCTTATCGGGGGGGACCACCTCAATGCCCGTAAAGTGCAGTACCGATGCATCGCCATTGTGGTACATTACAACATGATTAGACAGTGGTTTATCCCTTTTATGTAGGATGTCACCGAGGTTTCCCCACTCTTCTGCGTAGCTCCCTGTATGTTTTGCCCACATACTCTAAACCACAGTCACAGGTAACTTTATAGATGACTCCAGTGCTTTACAGTTAATGTAATCTCTAATGGTGAAAATTTTCCCTGTGACGTTGCTGCTGAAGGATTTCCTGTCTGAATGTAGGGGAATGCAATGGCAGTCACCACACCGAAAGCCTCCAATGGGTCGCTGTCCAGCCATGTCCTTGGGGTTTCGGAGCCTCAATGCCTTGATGGAACGTGTTTTGCGGAAAGTGATCAAAAGTAATGGCCCCACGATCCCTGATATCGTGATCCATCATTAGGATGGGCCAATGTTTTTCTAAAATGGCGGGCCTCCCTGATCCATTATCAAAGGTAGCTACCATTCGTGTAGTTTATCAGCCGCTCAGTTTTTTCTCTGGGAGAACCCTGTAAGAGATGAGTGCGGTTAGCACCAGGCTACTCCGATATGCTTCCCCCAAGATCTGTCTGGGTAGCCCAATCATGAAATCTAGCCCTGAGGTGGTCAGCTTGTCTGTGGAACCTCACGCAAAGAACGGCAGTTTCTGCTGCCCGCAGATATGCCCCTTGGGATGCCCTTCCGTAAAGGAAATGGGTGATGACTGTCCCATCTAAGCAGCAATTGGAGAGTGTAGTGCCCCATCCTGGAATGTGTGATGAGAAAGTCCAGAAAGGGGAGGCTGGTGGTATGGCTTTCACATGTAAACCGGAGCCCATATGGTTATGGTTAAGGGTTCCCACAAACCTCCTCGAATTCAGATGCTTCTCCTTTCCATAGGACGAATATGTCGTCGATGGAACGTAAAAACAAATCTATATGTTCAGTTCCGGCAGGTGGGTTATTGCCAAAAAACACAAGTAGCCTCCCACCAGCCCAGAAGTAAATTTGCATATGAGGGAGCACATGGGGCTCCCATCGCAGTACCCCTGAGCTGGTGGTAGATTAGGCCATCAAACAGAAATACATTTCTTGTGTGAACTGTAAAAGATTCTGAACAAGTGTGCTTGCTATTGAGTGCCCTGGATGATAGGAATACCAACTGCCTCCAACCCCTTAACATGGGGGATGGAGGAGTAGAGTGCTCAACGTCTATAGAAGGGTATTGGCTTCTGTTATCAACCCCTCAATGTGACGTAAGAGGTCCGCCGTACTTCTCAGGTAGGAAGTGGAAGGAATAATACACAAAAGGCTGGAGATCTGTGTCAATATAGATGCCAACATTTGACAAAGCGAGTTCACCCCTGACTATTGGTCTTCCTTGAGGGGTGTTACCCCTTTATGAACCTATATGCCAGTAGTAAGGTCGGCTCGGCATTTACGTGTTTGTTATAACCATGAACTCAAACTCGGCATCACTGATGAGTCTCCGTGACCTGGCTTCCTCGAATATACCTCGAAGTTCACCTGATAACTATCACACTCGTTTGGTGTAGACTTAAGGATCTAATCTCTAATCTATTGTTTAGGAGGTCCCTGCACATCAGTGCATAGTTTAAGGGTGTCCAATTTCACGATATTCCCTGCTTGTCCGAAGCTTGATCGTGACAGACTTATCCTTTCAAGTTTACAGAGAGCCGTCATCTCCTCCTTGGTACAGTTGTTATACCTTATTGTGGGTCAGACATCTTCTGTTTCAGATCCGAACACACCAACTCAACAACACATCATACAACGAGATGTCACCCTGGGGAGGCATTTTAGTGCTTCGTTTTTAAGTGTGGTGAAAGGACCTTACCCTCCACTATCGGGTCCGAGTGTTCCAAACCGCCAATAGTCTACCATATCAGGGGGATACCCAATTCTCTACTCGATTTTTCGTTTTCCTTTTTAAATAATTTTTGCCAATGCAGTTTACGGGCGAAGCAAATTTACTCTAAGCTCCCGCATGAATAGCGAATGCGCACTGGTTGCATACCGCGTTCCGAGCAGTTCACTCAGTGGTCCATGACCACAACTGCGTAGGTCCTCTTTGCGGTCCGTCCTCACCTTCAGTGCCGCGGCCCGGGAGCGGACCAATAGGAACCGGGCATGATGAGGGTGCGTCCATTACAATGCAGGTAGGCGGGGGGGCCTTAGGTTTAAATGGCCGGAAGTGCTCTCCGTCTGGCGCGATCACAATGCCAGCCTGCAGTACGGTGGTCTCCTGATCCACCACTAGGACTGGAGACCCGCAGTCTTTCCTTGGGGTATTTGCCGACAGCAATCCCATTTTTTCTCTGCCACTGAGTGTCTTTATCTCCGACCAGGTCGTCAATACAGTGGCGGATATGAGCACTTGTTGCACTTAATCCCTCTGAAGAGTAAATACGAAACGCTTAAGGGACATTGGTGTTTTTAGGGGGCATGCTTCAGTCTAACAGGGACAGCTGTGGACTGCCCTTGTAAGGGCGGGAGTCAAAGGGGACATTTAGGGACAGTACAACCTCTCTCCCTCTGTAACCCCGACCCCCAGCGCTGTGGTGCGTTTACGTCTGAATATACGGTAAGAGTATCTTTCTCTTGATTTCCTACCTGGATGTAGCCACTATATTTTATGTGGAGCACTTCTGCATTGATACTGACACGTGACAACACCTATTGTGACTTTATGGTCTTTGAATTAAAGTTAATATTAATATTAATCCTCACTCACTTCCTTCTTGTGCTATTATATACGAGTTGATTGGGATGTTCTATTCTACGGTCATCTGGCTGCTTTTATATATAAATAATGCAGACTTCTCGTGTCTTCAGAACTTCTATAAATCTTCTCCTGAGTAAATATTGACTGAGGATACTCGGCTTCACCGCCACATAATGGATTTTTCTAGTTACTTCTGCGCTTGACAATGTTGCAGAATTTGTTGATTTCATTTAGTTCATGTTGTATCCTTTCACATCAGGAGATCAAAGGGAAATAATGTTAAATATTTTGGGGCAGAGTCGTACATTTCCTGGAGTGTGGTGAGACCCTCAGATCTTGGCCACATTATTGGCTTGTGGGTAAGAAATAATAAAATGTCATTTCTTCCTTTATTACATTGTTGCTGCTTTGCATCTGTAAACCAAGGAACTTTACCCCTTAAGATGACGCGTATATTTAGACTTAAAGGGATGGCACAAGGTGAATGTGACAACTAGTAGACGAAACACAAAAGATTACAAACTGATATACAAGTGATACAACCCGACCGTTTCCCCGATTGTAATAATCATGTGATTGGCCGTTTCAGGCTCCGCCCCCCACCATCTGAATTCATGGTCCTCAGGAGAAATAATTTAGAGCAGCTGTGACATAATGTTGTGCGTTGTGTGTTTTTTTGTGGGACGAGATGCTTTTTCCAGTGTTACCATTTTGGGGTGGTATCGCCATTTTTGAAAATTTGAGGAACTCGTTTTTAAGGGCAGGGAGTAGAAAAGCATCAATTCTGTTACTGGACTTTTGTGCTTTTTTTTCCTGTTCACCGTTTAGCCTAATAATCATGTTAGCTTATTCTATGGGTCGATACGATTACAGGGATACCAGACACGAATATATTTTCTTACCATTTACTAAATTTGTCTAATAAATCCCTAATGTGGGTTAAAATCTATCATTTTTGCATTGACTGTCTTCCAAGTGGCATAACATTTTTACTTTTTGGCTACGGAGCGGGTTGATGGCTTGTTTTTTGCGGGACATGTTGTACTTTGCACCAGTATCATCTGGAGTACATATGTTTTTTTGATCCTTTATTGCATTTTTTTGTAAGATTGAATAGGTAAAATGATAATTTTTGGTGGGTATTCAACAGTTTTATTAACGGCGTTCATCGGGTGGGTTCAATAATGATTTACTTTTATTCTAAGGGTTGTTACGGACGGGTGATAACTATATATGTGGGGGTTTTTTGCTATGATTTAGGTTTTGGGTTATATGTTTTTTTATATGTTATGGGGCTTATGGGCATTTTTATTGATTATTACTTTATTTTTTATTGAATAACATTTTTTTTTTCTTTTTGACTATTTCCACCATGAGACATGAAGAAGCAATCATCATTGCTTGTTCAGATAATACTCTGCAATACTCATGTAGCAGCCAGTGTCAGCCTGTGCACTTGCATAGGCTGGCACTGTGCAAGTAAGGATTATGTCATAGACACCATCTTACTAGCAGTTCTTGCAGGCACCTCTGGGGACCCGATCGGACCCAGAGATGCCATAGCAGCGATCGGCGCGCCTCCGAAAATGGTTTGGGGGGGTGCAATCGTGGGGGCAAAGACCCCCCAGAGGCTGTTAGATGCCACGGTCGCGCTGACCGCGGCATTTAAACGGGTTACACGGTTAACGAGCCCACTACGATCGCGGGTTTACACTGGGGTTACGTATCAGTTACAGCCGGCACCCCTGTTTCCCGATGACGGTTCGGCTCAGATCCAGAGCAAGCCGGCCTCAGCTAAGCTAGGCATGCTGCTGTTTGGAACATGGAGAGAGAGCGCTCTGTTACATCATTGGCTACTTTATGTCATATGACCAGGGTGATGTCATCAAAGGTCCTGTTACATTTGCAACAGTTTACCCATGTATGTATCTGATCACAAGAAATGACAAAATCCTACGTGGATGAGCAGAATATCCCCTAACCATCTATTTACTGAATTCAGACATCATTTATTACAAAGTGTGAGCATAACGTGTTTTCATTCTCTTAGCCCCATGCAACCAACAGTACAACTCCCCTTTTATATATGACATTGCTGTATGGGATTATTATCCACCAAGTAGGAGATGAAATTACCTTTGATTATTAATAATAGAAAAATCATCAAGAGTTCTAAAACATCCAATAGGAAATGGAGCGATTGAAGATGATCGATGGTTGATGTATGTAAGTAAAGTCACAGGACTGAAATGAGAATACACGGGATCGGGGCCCTGGGGTAATTTCCTCTAGGAATACCTGCACATCATCCTGTCCGCGTCTGTGTGGTCACGGTACGGCTGCGCGGCTCATCGCGCGTTAGTCTTTGTAGAATTAATGTCCTATATTCTGGTACATTTCCCCATTGTATCCTCCGTGTTTCTACTACCGCTCCAATTATCTGCATTGTGGCGGTTGAATGCTCAGTATCCAGTCCATGGATTGTTATTAAATAGGAGGTTATAATGAGAGAACACGCCGAGCGCCATAAAGTCATTACGTACGACTCATTAGGTCAAAGAAAGCAGAGAAGGTTTACAAAATTCCAGTTAATATCAGGGATTAGTAACTTTGACTTTTGTCTCACATTGTTATATCCAGGGCACCAGCTACTTACATCGCAAGGGCTGATCACCCCACCACCGTTGTGCAACGAGATCAATGGGGTCCCCATGGTGCAGGACCCGGGCGCAAGTGCTACAATTTAGGAAATTGTACATCACCCTATACAGTAATCACCTGGATATCCATAGTGCGGTTTGTCCCATCATTCCTCCTCCCAAATATATTAGAGGGATAGTCCACATTTCATCAAATTAATGTTTGTATAATAGTTATAAAAGTTGTATAATTTTCCAATATACTTCTGTATCAATTCTTCCTGTTGTCTAGATCTCTGCTTCTGTCCTCCTATAGAACGCTTCTATGTTACTTCCCATCCTGGACACAAATCTGACAAATCTGACCGCAGACGGTGTCGTTCGGGACGGTCGCAGAGACAGTTCTCAGAGAAACAGTCAGAGAGAGACCTATGGGAGCTATAAGATATATATACTATACACACCCACACACCTTTGCAGTTCACATATAAAAAAAATACTTTATTCCATTCCCAAGACTCCTCCTTGGTCTGGTATGTATCTTAAGCGTCACATTAATAGGCAGTAAAAAAAAAACTCCCTAGAAATATTTGCTGGAAAAAACACTAAAATAAACTCATTACAACAAAATCCTCCTCTGCATTATAGAGAAGTGTCCGAAAAAATCAACAATTGCTCTTAGTAAAGACAATACCGGGGCTGAAAGGACCTTCACTACACGACTATAATTGTTTGGAGGAGATAATTGTGAGCAATTTTATGAGAAAGACTTAACAAAATGTTTGGACTTAATCGCCCGGGCTCATGGTAGTGGGAGGGAGTCATTTACTGCATAAAAAAGAAAAGAAACATTTTGGACGAGGTTAGAAGTTGGTATAATGGGGATGTAATTTCTCCAATTCGCGCTGCTGCACGGAGGGCCAAGGATAATAGACGGAAATTACAAAAAGTGCTAAGAATATCCTACGGAACATTTTTTGGTTTTATACTTTGTGTGATGGAGGAAAAGGTGTGAACGCGGGTTATTGTCGTAGATAAAATTCTGTATTTGATCGAGAGCTACACAAATTATTCTGTCTAGCGGAGAAGAAAATCTAATTATACACTTGGGCAGATAAAAGTGCAATTTTGTAAAACATTTTTTCGGTCTTTGAGCTGCAATATCACAAAAATTAAATTCTTAGTAATTGCTGTACTTTACGGATCTTACGTGGCTCTATGACTATGAAGTGTCACGCAGAGGGACAGATATAGAGTTGTTGACGTTGTAGTGGGTGCTGATGGGAGTTCAGATGAGGCCAAGAAGCTGGAGTCCTGGGCCGAACGATGAGGTTTAGGCACCAAAAGATCCTGACCATCACAAACATGGCTTCCTAGGTCACCTGGATGCTGCTAGAGATGTGCACCGGTCATGCTGTGGGTTATATTAAGTAGTTAGTGATTGCAACAGCTCTAGATGTTGAATGGGGAGGGAGCAGGAAACATTTTTGGGTAATGCTACCCATATTTAGACCATGGTTGGTCTGATGAATCATTTGGAGCCCTGTATAAACGAAACGTACAATGAACATACATGGAGCGACGCTCGGGCAATGTGTTGGTGATAAGTGTAGGCTCGTGCCATCATGTGTACCTAACATGGTAGAAGTAATCCCTAAAATACCAGTGGTCTCCTACAGCAGGATTGGACCCCCCCTGTCATGCTATAAAGTCTTTTCAGTAGAGAGAGAGAACCAACGTTCAGGTCATTCAACCTAACCAAACCGCACAACGCGGACACATGCATGATGCCAAGTAGCCACCCATACACCACTAAACAACTAGGCACCAATTACAGCCATGACTAGCGCTAGGGGCGTAAATCTGCCAAATTAGCGGCTCTTGTGATATCACGCAAAATGTCCGTTAGGCAGATGACCCGAACGCCAAATTTAAAAGTGAGAAGACCGATTTTTAAAGTGGTGAGGTCAACACTAAATCCCTCCGTCTTACATGTTAGGGTATAATGTAGTAAAGTAGGATCAGCTAATAAGGTTTGGGTACAGGTACCCACATGAGGCCACACCCATGTCTCTATTGGTTCGTTAGAGCCATTGGAGTGGGACAACAATTACACAGGTTGTAAGTCATTGCTGAATGATGTAGAGGAGCATTGGTCCTCAGACTCCTTCCACTACATATTCTCTCACTCTCTACAACACCGTCCCGAACAGAACCAACAAAATCCACCTGCATCTCAGCTCTCTCCCCCCATTACCAGACCCTGTTAACATCAGGGAGTCTTACCCAGTCTATCATGTTCCTCTCATCAACCCCCTATCCATGAGCAGCCAACGAGGCGTAGCGCTGGGTACCCATGGCGTTCCTTCTGAATTACTATGTATCATCCTGATAGCATGGGAAGGAGGGGTTGTTTCCTTCTAATTTGTGACAAGGACTTACTAGTATGTGAGGTTTCTATGTGTGAGGTTGACCATTGGACTCTTGTCTAGAAGAAGCAGATTGTCTAAAAACATCCCCTGGCGATAGAGATCCAAGTAATTCGAGCCAGGAAGAACCAGGCCGCACTACTTACAGACCCATAACCTAAGGAGTCAGAAAGGGGATACTTGGCCGGATACGGACCGACCCCATAACCATACAGAAGGGGTAGCTAGCAGGATATAGACAGACCCATAACACATACATGAGGGGCTAAGCTACAAGGTACGGACATGACCCCATACACACTGCCTGGAGGGGGGCTAGTCTACCGGATAACGGACCATGACCCCATACCCATACAGGAAGTCTAGCTAGCCAGGATACGGACATGACCCCATACCCCTACAGTAAGGGGGCTAGCAGCAGGAATACACAAGACCCATAACATACAGGGAAGGGGGCTAGCTACATGATGGGACACGACCCCATAACACATACAGGGAGGGAGCTAGCTAGCAGGTACGACATGACCCCATAAACACCGGGCGCGGGCTAGCTACAATACGGACTACGACCCCATACACCTACAGGGAGGGGGCTAGCTTCAGGATACGACACGACCCAATAACACAAAAAGGAAGTGGGGCTGCTACATTCTATGGACACGAACCCCCATACCAACATACAGGATGGGGCTAGCAGCAGGATACGGACTGACCTGACCCCATAACCCATTGATGGGACTAGCTAAGCAGGAACGGACCGACCGCTAACACATACAGGAGTGAGCTATGCTAGTCAGGATACGGACATGACCGCATAAAACAATACATACAGTGAGCGGGTATCTAGCTAGGATCTGACATGACCCCATAACACATGGAGGGGACTAGCCCTAGCAGGATACGGACACACCGCCTAACACATACAGGGATGGAGCTAGCTAGCAGATACGGCATATCCCCATAAAACCTACAGGGAGCGGGCTAGCTAGCAGATACGGCACACGACCCCATAACACATCAGGGAGGTGCTAGCTATCAGTATACGGAAAACACCCATAACAACAAAAAGGAAGGGGGGCTAGCTAGCAGGATACGGACCCTACCCTAACACATAAGGAAGGGGGCTAGCCTAGCAGTATAAACGGACACACCCCATAACCATACAGGAAGGGGGCTAGCTGCAGATACGGACAAATGACCCATAACACATACAGGGAAGGGGGGCTAGCTTCGCAGGGATACGGACATGACCCCATAACCATGGAGGTGCTAGCTAGTAGGATAGGGACACGACCCCATAACACATCAGGAAGGGGGCTAGCTAGCAGGATACGGACAGGACCCCATAACCCCTACAGGGAGGGAGCTCGCTACAGGATTGGCAGGACCATAACCCTACAGGGGGGGCTAGCTAGCAGGATACGGACACAATCCGAACCGCAAACACATACAGGGAGGGGGTACTACAGGATGGGGACACTACCCATAAACCCCTACAGGAAGGTGCTACCTAGCATGGATACGGACACAACCCCATAAACATACAGGAGGGGACGCTAGCAGGATACGGACATGACCCCATAAAAACAACGGGAGGGGGCTAGCTAGCTGGATACGACACAACCCATACCAAAGGAGGGGGGAACTAGCTAGCAGGATACGGACATGACCCATAAACTACAGGGAGGGGCACTGCATGATACGGACACAACCCATAACAAAGGAAGGGGGGCTAGCTAGCAGGATACGGACATAAACCCATAACCCCTATAGTGAAGGGGCTAGCTAGCAGATTCGGACATGACCCATTAACACATACAGGGAAGGGGGTAGCTAGGCAGGATAACGACACGCCCCCATAACAATACAGAGTGGGCTGCTGCAGGATACGGCCAACGACCCCATAACAACATACAGGGAAGGGGGCTAGCAGCATGATAGAGACAGGACCCCATACACATAAGTGAGGGGGCTAGCTAGCAGGATCACGGACATGACCCCATAACAATACAGGAAGGGGCTAGCTAGCGGATACTGACATGACCACCATAAAACAATCACAGGGCGGGCTAGCTAGCAGGGAAAATACGGACACACCCCATAACAATCCCGGGAGGGGCTCGCTAGCAGGATACGGACACGACCCACATAACCATCAGGGAGGGGCTAGCTAGCAGGATACTGACACTACACCATCAAACATACATGATGGGGTAGCCTAGCAGGATACGACACGCCCCCATAACACATACAGGGAAGGGGTAGCTACAGGATACGGACACGACCCCAGTACACATACAGGGAAGGGGAGCTAAAGCAGGATCGGACATCAACCATAACACAACAGGAAGGGGGCTAGCTAGCATGATCGGACACACCCCCATAACATAAAGGAAGTGGGGCTAAGCTAGCAGGATACGGACACGACCCATACCCCATACAGAAGGGCTAGCTAGCAGGATACGGACATGACCCATAACACATGGAGGGGGCATACAGTGGAGGGCGTCTAGCGTAGCTGATACGTACACGACCTCATAACCATACAGGAAGGGGGTAGCTAGCAGGATATGGGACATGACCACCATAACACATACCAGGAAGGGGGCTAGCTAGCAGATATGGACATGACCCCAAACCCATACGGAGGGGCTAGCTATCAGATACGGACATGACCCCATAAAACTACAGGAGCGGGCTAGCTAGCAGGATAACGGACCTGACCCCATAACACATACAGAAAGGGAGCTTAGCTTTAGTATCGGACCAACCCATAACACCTACAGGAGGGGGGTAGCTAGCAAGATACGGACATGAACCCCATAAACACATACAGGGAAGGGGGCTAGCTAGCAGGATACGGACGCACCCCATAACACATACGGGAGGGGTCTATCTAGCAGGAATACAGACAAGCCCCGTAACACATACAGGGAGGGGGCATCTAGTAGGATACGGACAGACCCCCCTAATAACACATACAGGAGGTGTAGCTAGCAGGATAGGACACAAACCCCATAACACATACAAGAAGGGGGGGTAGCTAGCGGATAACGGACACGACCACCATAACACATACAGGGAAGGGGCTATCTATCAAGGATACAGACAGACCCCGTAACACATCAGGAAGGGGGCTAGCTAGCAGAGAACGGACAAGACCCCATAAACACATACAGGAGGGGGCTAGCTATGCAGGATACGGACGCAACCCCATACACATGTAACGGAAGGGGGGCCTAGCTGCAGATAACAGGCCGAGACCCCGAACACATCAGGGGGGTGCTAGTAGTAGGATACTGACAGACCCATAACCATAGCAATGAGGGGGGTACTAGCATGATACGGACACAACCCCATAACACATACATGGATGTGGGTAGCTAGCAGGTACGGACACAAACCCCATAACACTACAGGTAAGGGGACAAGCTAGCAGTATAACAGACAGTGGTCCCCATGACCGATGGGCCATAGGCACCGCAGCCCTAAACATAGGATATAGCCCCCAAACTGTGTATAGAATTATACTGTTCATTCCTACTTTATATTACTTCTAAAAACTTCCCATCCCGCATCCCCCCGGTAGATTAATAGTCTCTGCGCTTCGATGCCTCCCTTACTCGCCGCTCTCCAGTATGTTGATGGTAGAACCTTCATCATATTTACATCCGTTCCATCAGTCCAATTAATTGTCACAGACCAACATTCCTAATGGCTCGTCCAATTACCCGCGCCATTCCATGTCGTCTCTTTGTGGCCTCTTCTTTTAACATCTGGATACACGTCTTTTCCCTGCTCAGGTCTTAATGAAGAGCCCCCCCCCCACACACCCCCCTCCACGTCCGCACATACAGAGCCGCCGCTACTATCAAGAGGTATGAAACTTAAATGCACTTCGTTACCGTGATGCAGCTCGACCTTCACGTGAAGAGAGGAGGATGAATTAGTAACACACGTGGAAGATGGTAGCGAGACGGTAAACCTTGTCCGGGTATGTTCCTCTCTATTTACAATGCGACTCATTTCAGTAACTTGACATTTTTAGAGTCCCCGTTCCCCTGGATAACGACGTCATTTACACAAGTCGACGAGTCTTTCACACAGGGTAATGGCTTTGACTCCTGGGATCAGCGCAGTTTGCCTTGTAGGATAATGGGACTTCTTCACTTGTTTGCACTAAATATACGACAACAACTGGAGGAGATGGAAAATGTCAGCGCAAAGTTGTAGATTTTAATTAGGAGTCCCGAATCCCTGAACGCCAGTGAGCACGACCTGCGCCGCTACAGAGCAGTCATTAACCCCGGCTGGAAAAAAGTTTTTTTTTTTTTAAATCCTATACAGAAGATGCATCCAGTGGAAATGGTCGCAGGAGAAGTGCCATGTATCAGGGGTCGTCAGGTTTAGAAAAACCCATAATAACCCACCTTGTAAACGTTTATTGGAGAAAGCGAAGGGCTAAAAATAACCAAAACATACTGAACTGCCCATTATGGCCAACAAATATTGCGTGTGATGGCAGATACACATGAGGATGTCCACATTACAAGCAAATAATAGTTTTGTGTTTTTTATATGCGGCTCGTTATGTCCCTAGTCATTTCATGTCACCAGGTGCTGCTGCTCGTTATATCCCAGTCATGTGATTTCACACAGTGCACGGCTTTTTTTTTTCGTTATATCCCTGGTCCATGTGATGGCACACATGTGCGCGGCTCATTAAATCCCTAGTCATGTTATGTCACACAGGTGCACGGCTCGTTATATCCCTCAAAGTCATGTGATTCACACGGTGCACGGCTCATTGTAATCCCTGGTCATGTCATGTCACAGCATGTGCACGGCTCATTCTTCCCTAGTCATGTGATGTTCACAGGTGCACGGCTCTTGTAATCCCTGGTCATAGTGATTCACACAGTGCAGCTAACGGCTCGTTATATCCCTGGTCATGTGATGTCACCAGGTGCACACGGCTCGTCCGTACCTGGTCATATGATGTCAACACAGTGCATGCTTATTATAATCCCTGGTAAAGTGATGTCCGCAAAAAGCATAGATTATTATATCCCCAGCTCGATTACTCTGTTTATAATACTCGCGCACATGAAACCGAAAAGGAACTGCCTGGGGCATCAAATAGTGAGTATTCAGTTTATTTTTTTCTATGGCTGGCCATACTGGTGGGACAGGCCCTCCTCCTACAGGAAGGCGGAGGCTATATCTCACAGGGGGCTGGCTGGCATGCGCTATATACTACAGGCGGCTGGCAGGCAGGCCATAAACCACAGGGGCTGGCTGGCAGCTATACCTACATGGGTCTGCAGGCAGGCCACTCTACTACAGGAGGCTGGCAGGCAGGCCATCTACTACAGGCGGCTGGCAGGCAGACCATCTACTACAGGGGACTGGCAGGCAGGCCATCTAATCAGGGGGGCTGGCAGGCAGGCCCATCTAATACAGGGGGCTGGCAGGCAGGCCCTCTACTATGGGGGGCTGAGGCAGAAGCCTCTACTACAGAGGGGGGCTGGCAGGCAGGCATCTACTAAAAGGGACTGCAGGAAGGCTATATACTACAGGGCTGGCGAGGCTATGTACTTACAGGGGGCTGGTCGGCGGCTATGTACTACATGGGGGCTGGCCTGGCAGGCTAATTTACTAACAGGGGCCTGGCTGCGCTATTTACTACAGGGGCTGCTGGCAGGTATGTACTCCAGGGGGGCTGCTGTCAGGCTATTACTACAGGGGGCTGGGCAGGCGGCCATCTACTACCAGGGGGGGCAGGCGGCCATCTACTAACAGGGTGGCTGCAGGCAGGCCATCACTACGGGGGCTGGCAGGCAGGC
Source organism: Engystomops pustulosus (assembly GCA_019512145.1). Lineage (NCBI taxonomy): Eukaryota > Metazoa > Chordata > Amphibia > Anura > Leptodactylidae > Engystomops > Engystomops pustulosus. Next base: position 7,250,792 of record CM033651.1, read on the forward strand.
CAACTACTACAGGGGGGCTGGCAGGCAGGCCATCACTACAGGGGGCTGGCATGCGGCCATCTACTACAGGTGGCTGGCAGCAGCCCATCTACTACAGGGGCTGGCAGGCAGGCCATCTACTACAGGGGGGCTGGCAGGCCGCCCTCTACTACAGGGTTCTGCAGGCAGGCCATCTACTACAGGTGGGCTGGCAGGCATGCCATCTACACTACCGGGTGGCTGGCAGGCAGCCATCTACTAAAAGGGACTGTCAGGAAGGCTATATACTACAGGGCCTTGCAGGCTATTTATACAGGTGATGGCTGGCAGGCTATGTACTAACAGGCGGCTGCCGGCAGGCCATATACCAGAAAACAGGGGCTGGCTGGCAGCTATAACCTACAGGTGGCGGCAGGCAGGCCATCTACTACAGAGCTGGCAGGCACCATCTACTACAGGCGGGCGGCGGCAGACCATCTACTACCGGGGACTGGCAGGCAGGCCATCTAATACAGGGGGGCTGGCAGCAGGCCATCTAATACAGGGGGCGGCAGGCAGGCCAGCTCCTACAGGGGGGCTGGCCAGGCCGGTCTCTACTACAAGGGGGCTTGGCAGGCGGCCATCTGACTACAGGGGGGCTGGCAGGGCAGGCATCTACTAAAAGGGATGGCAGGAAGCTATTCTCAGGGGGCTGGCAGGGCTATGGTACTACAGGGGGCTGGCTGTCAGGCTATGTATAAGGGGGCTGGCTGGCAGGCTAGGTACTACAGGGGGCTGGCTGGCATGCTAATGTACTACAGGGGCTGGCTGGCAGGCATGTACTACACAGGGTGCTGGCTGGCAGGCTTTATGTACTACAGGGGGGCTGGCATGCAGGCCATCTACTCCAGGGGGCTGGCAGGCAGGCCATCTACTACAGGGGGCTGGCAGGCAGTCCATCTAACTCCAGGGGGGCTGGCAGGCATGGCCATCTACTACAGGGGGCTGGCCTGCAGGCCATCTACTACAGGTGGGCTGGCGGCATGGCCATCTACTAAAAAACAAGGGGCTGTCAGGCCGGCCCCATCTACTACACGGGGGGCTGGCAGCAGGCCATCCTACTACAGGGGGCGGCAGCAGGCCATCTACTACAGGGGGCTGGGCGGCAGGCCATCTACTACATGGGGCTGGCAGGGGGGGGGGGCCCCCCCAGGCATCTACTACAGGGGGCTTGCAGGCCGGCCATCTACTACAGGGGGGCTGGAGGCATAGGCCCAATCTACTACAAGTACTGCATGAAGGCTATATACTACCTGGGGCTGGCATGCTATGTATACAGGGGGCTTGCTGGCAGGCTTGTACTACAGGGGCTGGCCTGGCAGGCTATGTCTACATGGGGCTGCTGGCCGGCTATGTTACTACAGGGGGCTGGCCTGGCAGGCGATGTACTACGGGGGCTGGCTGCAGGCTATGTACTACAGGGTTCTGGCTGGAGGCTAATGTTACTACAGGGGGGCTGGCTGGCATGCTATGTACTATACAGGGGGCTGGCTGGCAGCTATGTAACTAAGGGGGGCTGGCAGGCAGCCATCTACTAACAGGGGGGGCTGGCATGCAGGCCATCTACTAACAGGGGTCTGGCAGGCAGGCCATCTACTACCGGGGCTGGCAGGCATGCCATCTACTACAGGGGGCTGTCAGGCAGGCCATCTACTAAGGGGGGCTGGCAGGCATGCCATCTACTACCGGTGCTGGCAGGCAGGCCATCTACTACATGGGGCTGGCAGGCAGGCCATCTACTACAGGGGGCTGGCAGCAGGCCATCTACTACAAGGGGGGTCTGGCAGGCATGCCATCACTACAGGGGGGCTGGCAGGCGGGGCCATCTACTAAATGGACTGGCAGAAGGGCTATATACTACAGGGGCTGCAGGCTATGTATACAGGGGGCTGGCTGCAGGCTATGTACTACAGGGGGCTGGCTGGCAGGCTATTTACTACAGGGCTGGTCTGCAGCTATGTACTACAGGGGGCTGGCTGGCAGGCTATGTACTACAGGGCTGGCTGTCAGGCTATGTACTACAGGGGGCTGGCTGGCCGGCTATGTACTACAGGGGGGCTGGCCAGCATCCATCTACTACAGGGGGGCTGGCAGGCAGGCCATCTACTACAGGGGGGGCTGGCGGCAGCCATCTACTCACAGGGGGGCTGGCAGGCAGGCCATCTACACAGGGTGCTGGCGGCAGGCCATCTACTACAGGGGTGCTGGCAGTCAGGTCCAGCTACTAGCAGGGTGGCCTGGCAGGCAGCATCTCGACAGTGTGCTGGCATGCAGGCCATCTACACAGGGGGCTTGGCAGGCAGGCCATCTACTACAACAGGGGGCTGGCGCAGGCCATCTTACAGGGGGGGCTGGCAGGCAGGCCATCTACTAACAAGGACTGGCAGGAAGGCTCTATACTACAGGGGGATGGCAGGCTTGTCCTACAGGGGCTGGCTGCAGGCTTGTAAACTACAAAGGTCTGCTGCAGTGCTATTACTACAGGGGCGGCTGGCAGGCTATGTACTACAGGGGGAATTGCTGGCAGGCTATTACCAGGGGATGGCTGCAGGCTATGTACTACCGGGGGATGGCTGGCAAGGCTATGTACTACATGGGGCTGGCTGGCCGGCTATGTACTACAGGGGGCTGGCTGGCAGGCTATGTACTACAGGGGCTGGCTGGCTAGGCTATGTACTACAGGGGGCTGGCTGCAGGCTATGTCTACCAGGGGCTGGCAGGCACTATATGTACTACATGTGTCTTGGCCGGGCAGGCCCCCTCTACTAACAGGGGGGGCTGGCAGGAAGCCATCTACTACACGGGGGCTGGCAGTCATGCCATCTTACTAAAGGTACTGGCAGGAAGGCTATACTACGGGGGGGGCTGGCAGGCTATGTACTACAGGGGCTGGCTGGCGCGGCTATTAACTACAGGGGGCTGGCTGGCAGGCTATGTACTCAGGGGGCTTTGGCTGGCTGCTAATGTACACAGGGGCTGGCTGGCTAGGCTATGTACACAGGGGGGCCTGGCAGGCAGGCCTCTACTACGGGGGGCTGGCAGGAGGCATCTACACAGGGGGGCTGGCAGGCAGGCATCTACTATACAGGGGGCTGGCAGGCAGGGCCAACTACTACAGTGGGGCTGGCAGGCAGCCATCTACTACGGGGGGTTGGCAGGCAGGCCCTCTAACACAGGGTGGCTGGCAGCAGCCATCTTCTACTACAGGGGCTGTGGCAGGCAATGCCATCATACTAAGGGGGGGCTGGCAGCAGGCCCTCTACTACAGGGGGGCTGGCAGCAGGCCATCTAACTACAGGGGGGCTGGCAGGCATCCTCTACTAAAGGGACTGGCAGGAAGGCTAATATACTACAAGGGGGCTGGCATGCTATGTACTACATGGGGATGGCTGGCAGGCATGGTCTAAAGGCGGCTGCAGGCAGGCCATAGACCACAGGGGCTGCTTGCAGGCTATACACTACACAGGGGGCTGGCAGGCAGGCCATCTACTACAGTAGGATGGCAGGCCAGGCCATCTACTACAGGCGAGCTGCAGGCCGACCATCTACTACAACAGGGGACTGGAGGAGGCCATCTATACAGGGGGCTGGCAGGCAGGCCATCAATACAGGGGGGCTGGTCAGCAGGGCTCCCATCTACTACAGGGGGCTGGCATGCAGGCCAGCTACTTCTACAGGGGGCCTGGCAGGCCGGCCATCTACTACAGGGGGGCTGGCAGGCAGGCCATCTAACTACAAGGGAGACTGGCAGGAAGGCTATATCTACAGGGCTGGCAGGCTATTACTACAGGGCGGCGGCAAGCGTATTGGTATATACACGGTTGACTATCTCTTTCATTACCATAGCTGGGTTCACCTGTCCACTTTAAAATTGGATTCAAAAATGTTTCTTTCCGGATGTGCAAGCTAGCTTTAGCGTGTCGAAGAACGACTTGTATACAAAGGAACCTTTGTCTTTCTTTCCTTCTCTTTCCTACCTGTGTTTCTTCTTTCATATCCAGGTACTACAGGTGGGCTGCCGCAGGCAGCTACTACAGGGGGGCTGGCAGGCAGGCAGCTACTACAGGGGGCTGGCAGGAGGCCATCTACTACAGGGAGGCTGGCCGGCAGGCCACTACTACAGTGGGGCTGGCAGCAGGCCAGCTACTACCAGGGGGGCGGGCAAGGCAGGCCATCTACTACAGGGGCTGGCAGCCAGCCATCTACTACAGGGTGGGCTGGCAGGCAGGCCATCTACTACGGGGGCTGGCAGGCAGGCCATCTACTACAAGGGGGGCTGGCAGGCAGGCCATCTACTACAGGGGGCTGGCAGGCAGGCCATCTACTACCGGGGGGCTGGGCATGCAGGCCATCTACTACAGGGGGGCTGGCAGCAGGCCATCCTACTAAAAGACCTGGCCAGGACGGCTATATACTACTGGGCTGCAGGCTATAACTACAAGGTTGGTGGTTGGCAGGCTATGTACTCAGGCGCCTGGCGGCAGTCCATATAGCCACAGGGGGCCTGGCTGGCAGGCTATACACTACAGGGGCTGGCAGGCAGGCCTCTCTACAGATGCTGGCAGGCAGGCCTCTACTACGGCGGCTGGCATGCAGAACCATCTCCACCGGGGCGGGCGCCGGCCACTAAACAGGGGGGCTGGCAGCGGCCATCTAATACAGGGGGGCTGGCAGGCAGGCCATCTACTACAGTGGGGCTTGGCAGGCAGCCATCTACTACAGGGTGGTGGCAGGCAGGCCATCTACTAACAGGGGGCGGCAGGCAGGCATCTACTAAAAGGACTGGCGGAAGGCTATATACTAGACCGGGGGGCTGGCAGCTATTTCTACAGGTGGCTGGCTGGCAGCATGTGACTACAGGGGGCTGGGCTGGCAGGCTATGTACTACATGGGGGCTGTCTGGCGGCTATGTAACTACGGGGGCTGGCTGGAGGCTATGTACTAAGGGGGCGGCTGGCAGGCTAATGTACTAACAACATGGGCCTGGCTGGCAGGCTATGTACACACTACAGGGGGGCGGCAGTCAGGCCATCTACTACAGGGGTGCTGGCAGAAGGCCATCTACTACAGGGGCTGGCAGGCAGGCCATCTACTACAGGGGGCTGCATGCCGGCCAGCACTACAGGGTGCTGGCAGGCAGCATCTACTACAGGGTCTGGCAGGCAGGCCATCTACTAACAGGGGGCTGGCAGGCAGGCCATCTACTACAGGGGGGCTGGGCAGGCAGCCATCTACTACAGGGGGCTGGCAGGCAGGCCATCTACTACAAGGGGGGCTGGCAGGCAGGCCATCTACTACGGGGGGCTGGCAGGCAGCCTCTACTAACAGGGGGGCTGGCGGCAGGCCATCCCTACTACAGGGTGGCTGGCCAGAGCAGGACCCTCTACTACAGGGGCTGGCGGGCAGCCATCTACTACAGGGGGGCTGGCAGGCGGCCCATCTACTAACAACAGGGGGGCTGGCCGCAAGGCCTCTACAATACAGGGCGGCCGGCAGGCATCTACTAACAGGGACTGGCAGGAATGCTATATACACAGGGGGCTGGCAGGCTATGGTAACTACAGGGGATGGCTGGCAGGCTATTTACTACAGGGGCTGGCTGGCAGGCTATTGTACTACGGGGCTGGCTGGCGGCTATTTACTACAGGGGGCTGGCTGGCAGGCTAATGTACTTACAGGGGGCTGGCTGGCAGGCTATGTACTACAGGGGGGGCCTGGCAGTCAGGCCTCTACTACAGGGGGGCTGGCAGGGCAGGCCCTCTAACTGACAGGTTGGCTGGCAGGCAGGCCATCTACTACAGGGGGGCTGGCAGGCAGGCCATCTACTCAGGGGGCTGGCAGCAGGCCATCTACTACGGGGGGCTGGCAGGCAGGCATCTACTACAGGGTGGCTGGCAGGCAGGCCATCTACTACAGGTGGCTGCAGCAGGCCAATCTACTACAGGTGGCTGGCAGCAGGCAGCTCTACGGGTGGCTTGCAGGCGGCCATCTACTACAGGGGCTGGCAGGCAGGCCATCTCACTACATGGGGGCTGGCAGGCCCATCTACTACAGGGGCTGGCAGGCGGCCATCTACTAAAAGG